>JAWNPI010000085.1:17765000-18995073 GCA_035047625.1 Drosophila mettleri
CAAATTTTTATGATACAAAAATCTATTTATAAATAATTAAGTTTGACTAAGATAAATTAAATTAAATTAAGTAAATAAATATAAAAAATAATTAAATTTGTTAATTTTTTTTATAATTCAAGTATTATTAATAATATAATCCCAAAAAATGCAAAATAATATAAAAAATAAATTAAATTTTTTTTTAAATTTATTATTTATATTTTAAATACAATAAATAAATATTTAAATATACAATAAATAAATATTTAAATATTTATTTTTTATTTATTTATTGCATTAAAAATATAAATAATAAATTTTAAAACAAATTTAATTTATTTTTTATATTTTTTTCGAAATGATTTTTTTGCTTTTGCATTTTTTGGGATTATAAAAATAGTTTGTTTGTTTTTTTTTTTTTTTTTAGATATATAATATATACGTATATTTTTTTTTTTAAATAAAAACTAAATTTTATACAGAAAATATAATATATTTCTTCCTTAATTTATTTAGTTTCTTTGTATAAAATATATATTATTTATGCTTCTAGAATTGTCTTTCATTAACTGGCAATTTCTTTTAGTGTAGCTCGCACTTAGTTATACATAAATTTATCTGTCTGCTCTTATCGGATATTGAATAATTATAAACGTCATTTTTTAGCATATTAAAATTTAATTATGATATTAATAAAACAGAGCTGCAGAGCTGCATATGAAAGCAGCGAGTAACCTTGAAAATGTGTGCATGAAAATTCATCATAAAACAATTAAGCAAAGGATGAGCTAGCTAAGCAAGCTAATAATAAAAAAATTAAGATTTTATAATTATTTTTCAAAATCAGAGAACATTAAATTGATATCTATATACAATCGAGTTAGGTATGGAGAGATGAGGTAAGTTAAGTCTTAGAATAGTAAAATTTTACTATTCCTATTTATTTATTTATCATACTTGAAACATGTATAGATGCAAGGAAAATCTATAAAATTTTTAGATTTTGGCACAAGAATCATAATTTGAAGTGTGAGTTCTCATAGGTTCTTCTGAGAAAAGAAATCTTCAATTGAATGTAAGACTTCAAAATATTTACCAAATCGTTTCAATTGCTATACGCATATAAGGACATCCGATGCAGAACAAAAGGCTAACTTGGATGGTAAGAAATGAGCGGTGTGCACTGTCGAGCTGGGTTGCGACACACAGAAGCAATTGGGTCATTTGAACAGCTGTGTGCGCGGGCGCAGCAACACGCGGCTTCTTCCTGCAGGCAGGCAGACAGGCTGCAGTTGCAGTTGCAGTTGCACTTCCAGTTGCAGTTGCTAAGACAAGGCGAAAACAGGAAGCAGAGACCGAGCCCTCGACAGCGAGGGCAAACAGCACAGGTAACGGGGCTGGCAGTTTTGGATAGCCGAGAGCCCTACATAGATAAGCTGCAAGCGAATGCAATTGCGGCAAGTCCTGCATAAGGACAAGGCTGCATTCAAGTGGAAAGCGGCACAAAGTGTGTCAAGGACGAGCGCCAAGAAAGCAAACAAATTAAGGACCAAAGCAGCTGTTGCCCAGACGCAAAGTTCAGCCCGCTCGAAACACCCACAGATCCAAAAGAAAAGGAAAAAAAATGAACGGAAGCCACTTATTAATTTGCTATTAGCAATAGACAGGAAGTTAACTTAATTTGTGGTCAAAAAGAGAAAACCAATAAGACAGAAAAAAAATATGAAACTAATGTGAGTTTGCACAGGATATGGCCGGGCAGGCAGCCAGGCAGACAGGACATATGTGACATCAAAGGCTGCCTGTTTATTGCTTTTCATTTTAGCTTTTACTTTTCGGTTTTAGCTTTTACCGTTTTCGGCCTTGATTAGATCAGTCTAGGCCGTAGCATGAAGCAACAGCAGCAGCAGCAGCAGCCGCAGCCACTGCCGCAGCAGCTGAGGCCAATTAAAATATATTTGTTCTCGTTTGTTTTTTTTTTTTTCGCCAACTTCCTCTGGCTAGAGTTTTGGTCTAGCTGCAAGTAGCTAATGCAAAGCAACTGCCTTTGTTTTCACTTTTTTTTTTACGTCTTTTTCAAGAGGGCAGATTCCAGCTACGCGATAAGGCCATAAAAAAAGAGCGCGCTCAGGCAACAAAAGTCGTTAATGATAAAACCAAATGACGAACAGCCCTCGCAGCTCTGACGGGGGCGATTAGAGTCTGCAGAGAGACATTCCGTGTGTGTGCTGCTTGTCTGCACCTTGGCTTACAAGTTCCCGTTTTCAAAGAGAGAGCGGGAGAGAGACAGAGAGAATGGGAGAGGGAGACGAGCAGCGGGAGGGGCAACAGGAAGCACTCGGCCAGACAATGGGCCCAAGGCTCGTGCACTCTGCAAAAATGAGGTGCGAGCTCTCGATTTACAGATTATCATATCAGCAATATCTAAAGAGGGGGCGCTCGCCCCGCTCTATCCCCACACACACACACACACACACACACAGTTAGGCAGCACCCTAGGCCAACAGCAGGCTGAGTTCTAACCTACTTCTCTCGAGAGGTCCTGCGACTGCAGCTGAAAGTGAAACCCGGCGGCAGGAAACAACTCAAGACAGCAGCACGTGCTGTCTGCTCAAAAGACAAATATATATACACACACACATATATATATAAATATATATATATATATATATATATATATGTGTATAGCTGCTGCTTCTTTCTCTGCTTCTTGCTTTTTCGCTGGAACACTTAAGATCTGGTAATTACCGCTAGACGCTTCCGCTTGACGTTTTTGCCAAACAATTTGCCAAGTTCTGCATAAAAATAAAGACATTTTGTCAAATATTGAAATATGCATAGATCTGACAATATCTAAATATATATATATACATATATTTAGATATATATATATATATATATATACATACATATACATATATATTTATATATTTGAGCAAACATATTGGGAAAGTGCTCAGAAATCGTTGCTCGTTAAATGGGCGGCGGACTCGGTGCCGAGGGCCATAAAGGCATACATAGTTGGGAGTTGGGCGTTCGGGCGCTGGGGGCGCTGTGGCTCTTTGGGGCGTACCACGTTCGGTTAATAGTTTCAACATGTGACGCAGACACACAATTGGGCAATAAAATTAATTCACACCAAGAAATGCATTAAAAGGCGACGCTGTCGCCTTGTCTGTGGCAGGCAGCACCTTGGCACTTGCCACACACTACTTGCAACATTTTCGCACGCATAACTCGGCGCGCTTGGTGTGGCGCGTGCCACACGTTGACAGAGCCGCAGTCCCGCAGTCCCGCTCCATAAGTGTTTGCTGGCTGCTTGTCTGTTGCATTAGTTGCTGCATGCCCCCAAACGGGGCAATGCATTTTAATTGCTCTCGCTTGTTTGTCTCTGTCTTTTTCTCTCTCTCCCGCTCCCCCACTCGCTCTGACAGCAACCGCATCTGCCGCTGCACATTTTCTATGTCTAATGCGCACTTGAAATCGAGATTTCGCCTGCGCTCTGACCTGCCGGCATTTGCGCTTGTCGCATGTGGCAGCACGCAGCACACCAAAAATTAAGCCAATCAATTGTTGCCGCAACTGTCAGCGCGGACATAAAAATGTTCAGTCGCAATTGCAGCCACAGATACAGCTCGCAGACGGCAGAGCAGATACAAATGAAGCTAAAGATACAGACCCTAAACATAATTTAGAGCTGCTGATGCTCAGCATCAGATACTTTGCCATCGATAAAGATACAAAAAAAAGATGCACATTATTCAGATACAAATATTCAGTTGTAGATACAGCCAAGCATACTATAGATAGTCAGTTAGATATACACAGTATCAGATAAAGATACTAATGCTAATCATATCAGATACGTATCATCTCTCAGATACATGTATATCAGTGTAAAGATAACCCGATACAGATACATAGATTCTTATATAATTATTAACTAAAGTTGGGCAGCTTGAGATACAAATCTAGAATAATTATTGCAACTTTAAATAGTCAACTAAAGTTATAGATACTTTGCAAATATCAAGCACAAGATACAGATACAAATAAAGAAAGCTACATATAGTCAGATACAGATGCGAACCTTTAAGTATAGTTACAAATTCAGCTACTCAGTTACAGATACAGAGCTACAATAGCATCTTAAGCTACTCAGATACACTTAAGATGCTCATTTTGACTTATAGATGCAATTGCACAACTGCAGCTACTTCTCTACCCTACAGCCGGGCTACCCCAGCTACAGATACATTTAGACATATGCAGATACAGATACATTTGCAACTGCAGCTAATTTCCGCCTTTTTTTTAGTGCACGCGCTTTACGACTTCAGGAAGTTCGACGCCAGCCAAATACAATTAAATTGCACGAATCTGTTAGCAGCTGACCAAAATGTTGATCTCTAAAAAATGTAGAGTTTCTTGTATTATATTGCACAGAACTGCAACTAGTGAAACAAGAACTCTTGCTCTCAAAAAACTACTTAAAAAAAAAAATAATAAAAATAAATAAATAAAATTAAAAAAAAAATAAATAAATAAAAAAAAATAAAATAGAAAAGAATTTTTATTAAAATTAAATTTAGATTAACTCTTGTTTAACTTAAAAAATATATTTATTACATAGTAAAATATTTATTTTATATATTTATATTTAAAGAATAGAATTCATAATCCCAAATATATCCCAAAATCCCAAATATATCCCAAAATCCCAAATATATCCCAAAATCCCAAATATATCCCAAAATCTCCAAGTCTGAGACTCTCAAGCGTTTTCAACAAATTCCTCACACAATTGCCTGAGCCTTAGCCTAGTCAGTTGGCAACTTTGTTTCCCACTATTAAGCCCATGCTATAGCAATTGCTTGACCCTTTATCAAGCCAAAGTCAACTGGCCTGAAGCCACCCTAATATTGACATTATCTATTCGAAAGAATTGAAAGTGCGTTTCACCTGTTTGAGCCGCTGTTGAACAGTTGCGTCTTATAAATTGCACGTGTTGCTGCCCTCGTCTAGCTGCTGCTGCCGCTGCTGCTGCCGCTGCTGCTGCCGCTGCTGCTGCTGCTGCTGTTTTTTTTTTTCACATTTGGCCAAGAAACGTTTTTCAGCCAGTTGGCTGAATTTCCTCATGGCGTTTTTCCTCAATGCTTCCCGCTCTTTTTGTCGTCTGTTATTTCTGCTTCTTATTATTATTATTTTTTTTTTCCTTTTCCATACAATGGGTTAACGTTAACCCACACACGCACATTGCTCACTTCCCTGGCTGTATGTCCGTTTAGCTCGATTACGCTTCCGGTTGATGGGTGCGCACTGCCCCTCTGCCATCGCCCCTTCCCCCGCTCCACCTCTTTCCCTTCTACCCTCTTCAACGCACAACCAAATGCTGTTGTGCTTCCTACTATGTTTACTGCGACTTCGTCTTTAGCGATCCTGCGCTCAGTTGCAGACAGAATGACACAATTTTGTTTTGTCATCTGCCCCGCTTGCTGGCCGCCTGCCTTTGCCTTTGTGCGCTGCCTTTGCCGTTGTCGTTGCCGTTGCCGTTGCCTTTGCCCCTGCCTTTTGTGCCTTGGCACTGCCTCGGCCCCTGTCAAGACAAAACGCTTGCAGCAATTGCTGCTGCTGCGGCCGTTTCCTCTCACATTGCGCCGCATTGTCATTAGCCTGCGAGAGTGTGTGTGTGTGTGTGTGTGTAATGATCGTGGCAATTAGTTATGTGTATGTGCGTGTGTGTGTGTGTTTGAGTGAACTGAAGGCGATTCCATTGTGATTGCAGCGCGCTGCAAAACATAAATTACGGGATAATCCGACATAAGCGCATTTCCATGATCTGCTCCGGTTGCAAGTGTGAGAGCGACTGACTGAGTGAATGAGTGAGTGAGTGAGTGACTGAGTGTGTGTTTGTGTGTGTTAAAGTGTCTGTCAAGCACTCGTTAAATGCTGACAACTTCCTGCCACAGCAAACTGGGATATGGAAATGGCATTACGATTCGTAGCTAATTAGCGTTTGCCTTGTGTAATTCGCAATCTAACTAAATGGCACAATACACAGCCGAGATTAGCTGACATACACACACACACACACACAGACACACACAGTCGCACCTCAACTGGATTAGGTTTAGCTAACACGCAAAGCTCAGCTATTGGCATATCGTGTGTCTACAGCTTGCGGCTTGACATGCAATCAGCCAGCTGAAAGCTTGCAATTTGTTTACGAATTGATTTGTTCGCTATGTATATATGTATATGTATATGTATATATATATATATGCATATAATGTGTGTATATATATATTGTGTATTTGTGCTTTCGTGTGGCACACGCAAAACACTGCCAGACATTGGGCTTTGTGTGCAACGAGGCGTTGGTGTCGCTGGCTGCTTGCAACGGTCACTTAAGTTGACTTTCTAACTGACCCTGAACACCTCTTACTATATATAAATATAACAATTTGCATATCTAAATATATATACCATATATAGAGCAACAAATATATATATATACCAAAAATTGCTAAAGTGTCTCATTTCAAGTCGCCATAGAAAGCCTTACTGAATTATTAGACATTTAAACTGTTCTCTTTAAGAATTTAGCTTAATTTAAATTGATAAAAAATAATCAATAATTGCTTAGACAAAGCTCGATAAACATGAATGAGACAATATATATTTTTCTATATATATTTCCCCTTATAAATTACATTACATTATTTTTAACTACATATTAATTTTTTGCAAGTTAAACCTACATGAACTCAACGATTCACTTAGCCATTGAGAGATCTAGCAAAGCATATATATTATTATATATATATATTATATAATATAATATATATGCAAATAAAAAATATAACAATAGAATATATAAGAAATATCTTTATTCGATTCATATATATATGCCTTAATCACCTCTAGAAAATAATCCAAGCTCATTCATCTATATGCTCCCTTTTCTCTCCATTCCACCTTTCATAACTCTCTTTAATAGAGTTTTGAAATGTACAAGAGAGAGAAAAGTAACTACACTTATGCTACTTCATCTTCTTCTTCATCTCAAGCATAACACTCTACTACATGCTTCTGCTCCATGTATCATATCATATGACTTTGCCTCTTTGCCCATGATTCACAGTATATAGCTGGCTCGTTTTAACACTGATCTATTTGCACTTAATTTCAACATGTGACTGGTTACCCCTTGCTTTACCCATTATCCGTAGCTACAAGAAGTGATTCCGATAATTGTGCTTAATCAATCAAGCGCTGCTTGTGTTTGCTTTCATTTGTGTCGCTCGCTGGCTGGCTGCACACACCATATTAAGGCAGTTCATTAAGATAAAATGTAATTTATCGAAATTGGAAATTTTGATAAACAAGCCGAAGTACAAATAATCAGAAAGACCTAGGCAATGCTGGCCTACACTATGGCCATCACATATTAAGCCCAAGCTGTCGTTCCGGTTATCTTTGGGTCGGCTGGACAACATGCGACTAATTCTCAGTCCCAATGTCGATTAGATTAACCAGGTGGAAGGGGTACTATCTAAATGCCTATATATCGGAACACAAAAACAAAAATGAAAAGATATCGTCGATCGGTCGATCGGACGATCGGTTCGACTCCGACTGTCCGGTTGTCCGGTTGCAAAGCTCTTTGATAAACCTATAAATGAAAGAAGGAACGCGTTTAGATACTCTGTTTTCGGCGCTGTTGACACTGATTAGATTTGGATAAAAGGCGGCTCTCTATTATATAGATTATGCTAGTCTAATTACCGATTTGCAGCGCACGGTTTATTACGACGATTATAATACAGTTTATGGCCACGATTAGCGACAAGATTTTATGGCCCAAAAAAAAATAGAACTATTTATTGATGAAAGTCTGAGCAAATGATTAGCTGTTGATTAGGGTCGATAGGTGAGGGAGTGGGGAAGAGAGAGAAAAAAGGGAGACAAAAAGAAGAAAGACAGAAAGGAAGAGCCGAAGAGAAACAGAAATAGAAAAAAAAGAGAAAAAGAGTGAGACTGAAAAAGAGAAGGAAACAGAAAACGTGACACTGAGAAAGAGAGAGAAATAGAGGGACAGACATATAGCAAGTGCGAGAAAATAATATTCAATTAATATTATGAAGATAGAGATAATGAGAGACAGAGAAGTGCGATGAAAAAATAATATTAAGTTATTAATTATAATGAATAATTATAAGTTAATATTATAAAGAAAGAGAAATAGAGACAAAGAGAGACAGTAGACAGTAGAAAACAACTGGACGAAAGAGAGACAGAAGAAGAGACTGAGAAGGTGCTAGACAAAGATAAGGTAAAAGAGAGACAGAAAGAGAGCACGAGCAAGGCCAAACTATTAAGTCACTTGGAGAGACAGAGAGAGAGAGAGAGACTGGAAAGAGAAAACCAATTATAATGAAATGTAATTCAGGGAATGGCAAAATCTACACCTTTTTGTCTTTGATAATTCGAGTCAATTTAGCTATAGACAAGCTGCCGGGCAGTAGCCAACGAAGTCCATTAGATTTACTTTCTGCGATTCCGCTTTGTGCCACAAATTCTAACTAATCCGCTGTAAAATGTCCACACAAGCGTTTCCTCCGTGATCTAAGTCTGGGACTCAGTGTCAGTTGCTTCGCTGTCCGAATGGAGCCTGAAGACGGCAGATCGCGTGGATCGTGAATCGTGGATCGTGGGTAATCGCCCCTGTCCCGGTGCTGACTTCCTGAGCGTCAGCGTCGCAGTCGGCGTTAATGTGTGACTTTTGCTGTGTTTTTCAACGACATTAATTTTGTGTCGGATCTTAAGCCGGATTTAGTTAAGCAGCTCAGCGATCGCCGACGAGCAGCCAGCAGCGATCACTGCGCATTAGGTGTCTCTCCCCACACACCAACACAACAGCACACACACTCACACACACACACATGCAGTGGTCGCAAAAGATGCTCGTTCACATTTTGTTGGGCGCGCTTAGGAAATATAATCTCTTTTGTAGATGCTCGCATGATCAACGCTTCAGCAGCTTCAACCACAGCTCAAACTGCGGGCTCGGCTTCACCTGCTATTTTTTTATTTTTTTTTTTCGTTTGTTAGGCGTTGGCGTTGGAGCGCTTGGTAGCGCCTGGACTTGGTAGCCAGCTGAGCTTATTGATGTGAGCATGCAGAGATTTACTAGAGATACCCTGTAAAGCAGCTGAGGCTTGCCAATTGACAGTTAAGAGAATCTCTAGGAAATCAATATACTTACAATTACTTACTCTCTCTCTCTCTCTATCTATTTATATATATATATATATGTATCACCATTATCTCTTTCTGTGTATTGATATCTCTCTTTCTCTCTCTCTCACTCGTATTTTCCTTTTGCCTTTCTGTATATTATTTATTATTATTATTATTCTTACCCTAATAGTACTTTCATTTCTTCCGTCTATATAATTGTATATCTCTCTTTTCCTCTTTCTTTCCTCTATCTACTACCTCTACTACTACCTATATCTCTCTACCCTTATATTTTTCATTATTTCTATATTCTCTCTACGTCTATCTATTTCTCTCTCTCTTTCTCTCTCGCTCCCCATCTTTTCTTCTTATTTTATATTTGCCTCTAACTCTACACACTCCACAGTTATAGGGTATATGCCCAGTTGAGCATTAGCCCAGTGGGGCCGCTGCTCTTTGGCTCACTTGCTGTTTGTTGCTGTTGGCTCGTTATAATGTGTCGCACATTAGTTAGCAGTTAATACTTTAAATAAGACGAGGTTACCGACATTTTTCCATCATTGGCTGCTATTAACGAAAATATGCCGAGATGGGGAATGAGAGACTTAAACTTCGACAGAGTCTTCGACTTGGGCTCGACTGTGGCTCTGGCTCTGACTCTGACTCTGGCTCTGACTCTGGCTCTGGCTGAGTATTAGTTTAAGCCGATTGTCGCTGTGACTTGTAGAAATCGTTTGTTGCCGTGCGGCTTATGATTTTCAACGGGACGTATTAGTAATATGCGCCGCCGACTTAGTCGAGCCCCTTTCGAAATTAACGAAATGTAATGTTATAAATCTTTCAAAGAAACAAAAAAAAAATATATATATATAAAATATATGAAAACTAAGCATTGCGGCTTATGTAAGTTTTTCGACTTTTTCAACAATATCTTCGTCATCCCCACGAGACGGCAAAAATATCCCAAAAATTATATATGAAAACATTTGGATTTATTTTCACTTGTCTCTGGGAAAGACAACGAAAAGAAAAAAACTTTTTTGAGGGGAAACAGAAAGAGAATACTTTATGCACGCCCAAATAATATGCCAGCCCACTTGTCATAATTTTTAAAAACAAAAATTAAGTCAAATTTATGTCAATGTGCGTTTTTCTTCCTCGGATTTGTATGCGCTATATATAAATAAAAACAAAAGCAAAACCAAGAACAAAAAAGTAATCGAGGGGGCACAATATACATACATATATATATATATATATATGTGACGGAGTGGATGGTAAATCCACTAATTAAGCGAGATAGGTGACAATGTCTTTGTGCGGGGGACAGAACAACGAAACAGAACCGAACCGAAAATGAAATTAAGAAATGCGCACAGATTGTAAAAATTATTCATGTTTCGTTTGAATCGTGTTCGTGTTTGTCTTTCCCTGAACTGAATTTTCCATCTGCTGATTAAAGCTGCTGAATAAATGTGTTTAAGAATATATAATGGCAGAGCTGACAGCTCCACAGAGCCAATTCAGGTGATTAAAGGGGGAAAAGGAGGGAAAATTATGAATGAACATTGCTTTAGAGTTCCCTTCAATCAGTTCTGATGAAGCTATTGTCTCTCTAATATTTCTTTTTCTTGTTGCCCTTAACTCTTTGATGTATGCATTTTTGTGATACATAAAAAGTTGAGAAGATTAACAAAAATTTGTGGACTTTCGATAGAATAGTTGCATCAATCATTTTTGATTGAAGATTAAAATTCTCATATTCCCGCTTAAGTTTTGTTATTAAAATATGATGCATGCTACATTTAACAAAAATCATTTGCTGCAAGGAGGCCACAATCAAATCAGCTATGATTGACGCCTAGCTGAACATCACTTATTTACTGGATTTATTACTTACATTCAGAAAGCAAAGGGTAACTAAGAAGTCAACCGAAATATTTATTACTTCAATCTATAGCTCGCATCAATCATTTGTGATTGAAGTCAACGTTTTTTACACTCTCAGACACAAACTAAGCCCTTACCACAAATTCTTTACTACTTTTAGATATTGTATTGATCATATACCTATTTATTTCCAGAACACGTCATTTTAAGTTTTATCAGAGTGGTTAGAGGAAGGGAGGGAGCGGCAGAGAGAGTTTTTGGGCAGGTTGAACTGCCTTAAGCTACAAAGCCTGAACCGCACTTATCGCAATGTCTTACAAATCGTTTTATCAATGTGTCATTAGCTGCGAAACAGACATGTTATACGATAGCTGCAACAGCTCTGCCAGCCTAACTCGTTGCAGAGGCAGGGGATAGTGGCAGGGGCAATAGCAACAACAATACACACACACACACACACACATGGGCAGAGTCATATTTGTGTTGTGTCGATTATCACATTATCACTGGGCGGCATTTTTCAAAACGTTTTTGCTTTTCGTTTTTTTTTTCCTTCTTTTTTGGAGCGGAATAGAAAATCAGAAAACATGCCACGAAATTGATTTAAGGCCATTTCATTTGAGCCGAAACTGCCAAAAACTTACAAACAACTTGACAAGTTGTAATTAACTTAAAGCGTTGCCCGATGTCAGCACACACCATGCGCAGATACCCTGTAAGTGAAGGGCAGTCTATGGAGTGAATAGGGACCAATGGAATTGTGAAAAGAATGAAGGAGGATATTAAATCAATAAAATATAAGGTATAAATCAGAGTAAACATAAATTTAAAAAATTAAAATTAAATAAATATAAGAAATCGAGAGAAAATAATAAACTATATTAATTTAAAATATTTCATATATAGGATATTTTCAATTTTGATTTGGCATTTATTGTTGAAAGGCTTTATTTTAAAAGATTTATAAATAAATTTTTAATATCTAAAATAATTGAGAGTTATTTAAGCAAAGAAAATAGTTTTGATTATAAATTTAATACATAAAATATTTATAAAATAATTAATATATAAATAATTTTTAATTTATATCAAATATTTCATATATTAAATATATATTCAATAATCCCATTTGCTTGTTTTCTAATATGAAAATCATATTTATTATTAAAGCAAGAAAAGAACTGGTTATATTACGTGTGTCTTTTAGCTAGATTAGCGTAATACAAGCCCTAACTATATATGCATATACACATTATATATTTATATAGCTTTCGTGGTGCAAGTTCCAATTTCAATTCCAATTCCGAAATCCAGTTCCAATTCCAATTCCAGTTGGGCTTAGCGAGATGCCAAGTCGAGCAACTTATGTTAATAATGATTATAAATTATTATAATCCAATCGGCTTTGAATAATTAATAAATATATATTTATATATATATATAAGCCGCATAAGGCGCTGAACTCGAGTGAGACACAGACAGAGAGAGAGAGAGAGAGAGAGAGAGGGTGAGGGCGCAGTTGGGTAGAGCGAGAAAGCGCTGAATGAAATGCTAAAAATGTGTGACAATATCTATATAAAAGAAAAGCAAAAGCGGCTAAGAGCGAGCGAGTGTGAGTGTGTGTATGGGTGTGTGTGTGTGTGAAAGGAACACGCCTAAGCCCTGATAAATGCGCCAAGAGTTTAAAAAGAGGTGTTAGAGCACACCTGCAGAAAAGAAAGCCAAGCTGAACAATAAATAAAGTCAGAGGCGGAGGCGTGCTATAAAAAAAACCCAACATGGGGAAAGGGGTCTGCGCTGCAGCCTCCCCGCTACTCCCCTATCCCAGCGCTCTTTTCAGAGATGACAAACAGTTTGGACATTTATGAGCAACATTTAATGAACATTTGACTACCGGAATTTAACGAAACCCATCAAGAGGAGCAGTAGAAGAAGGAGGGAGATAGAGAGCAGCGCAGCGCAGCCCAGCGAAGCGGCGGCTTAGCTAACTGAATGGATACGCTTTATTAATTAACGAATGCAGGAAATGATTGAGGAAATGCAGCATTGACAGCTAAACTGTAACAGAATTCAATGAAAATTTCGAATCGATATAAAAATTGCCTAATCAGCATCTAAACTGGGAGCAGACGGAAGGCGATAGACTCCGCATGTCATCAGATCTCTCCGCCTCTCGCTCTATCTATGATATTATATGACACATTAACACAACAATAAACTAAATACTTTATAATTGGTTAGCAAAAATTAGACAAAGAATTTTGTTGTTGACCTTAAAAGAAATATGCTTTATAAAGGCAAATGATTTGTTATATGGTTAAACTCTTTTCATTTATATTTTTATTGTGCCTTATTTATAGACGCTAACAAATTATATATGGAGAGATCGAGAGAGTGGGGCCTGGGGGGGCGAGAGGCAGGGCGCTTTATTATCTGTTGCCCAACTTAGTCTTATCTTAATCCCATTTACGATTCACTAAGCGTCTGCGTTCTAAACACATAAAAATGTCAAAAAAAAAAGGCAACAAAAGCAAAAAGCACAAAATTCTTGGTGCTTCAAGCTTTGTCTATAGATTTTTTTTTGTTTTGATTTAGGCAAGAAGACAAAGTCGTCCCACTCGCTATGTGTGTGCCTGATATCAATATTCAGTTAATGCCTTGATTTATTTAATATATAACACATAATTTTGTTTTGAGGTTTTTTCCAACGATTTGTGATTTTTTCAATGTGTTCAAAAGACAAAAATCACTTGTAAATCTATCCAAATCAAATCATATAAAGTTTCTAGACTATATAGCCATATGGCACACATACACACACACACACACACACACACACAGATAAATAAATATATATTTTGCGGCAGATAAATAATAATTACACTCACACGACATAATCAATTATGCCTGCTAATAAATGGCTACGCGGACACATGTAGTCCATCAAATATATAAAGAATTATGAGTGTGTGCTGGTGTGTGCGTGTGTATGTGTGTGTTATCCACACATTGTGCCTAGCACTAATCACGCCAGCATGTTCATAATCAATTTTATCGCACTTAGTTGGATTAATTGCGATATCAATGATAGCGATACGTAAAAGGGTTGAGGGCGGGGGCGCTAGGGCGCTAGCATAAGGGTGGATGGGGGTATCTGGCTGCCCAGCAATCAGCCAAAACAAAATAAGTAAAACCATGGCACGTTACCGACTGCGTGATACTCTGTTCCCTTTAGCTGATACTGAGACCGCAAGAATGTGCAAATTACAGGGTATTTTCAATGCCATGCACGTAGCGCTTTAGATAAAATACCCATGACAGAAATCTGTGAGCTGATTCGAAGCAGATAAGCTCATACTCTAGCTAAGACTAATAAAAGTCCATTAAGTTCAGCTTGGCGAATAAGACATAAAATAAAAATCTATAGAAAAAACTTAAGTTACTTATCAATTTTAATCTATTTTTTTAAAAGTCGATAAATAATTGGAATAAAAAAGAAAAAATTATTTAAAATAAAATGCAGAAGGGCTGACAGGCGAAGGAGTTGATGGCTTGTATCGTATACCTACAGAATATATAAAAATAATCTAGGCATCAGCCACGCCTCGCTGCTCCTCAAACATGCATTATAACAAATATCTGATATACCTCACTTAACTACATTTGCAGGGTATTATAAAAATGTTTGATGACGCGCAGCGAGCAAAAGTCAAATACAGTTAAGGCTTAACAGTTACAGTTACAACGTGTTATCGGCACTTATCGTGTCTATATCTAACTTGAGCATGTGTGTGTGTGCTTGTGTGTATGTGTGTGTGTCATCGCCTTATGCCCAAATTAGCAATAAGCAGCCAAGTCGACAAAACACGACGGATTATCTTATCTGCACAGCGCAGAGCCAAAAGCTTTTAGCTTGGATATCGCACAGAAGAAGAGCTCGAGAGAGAGGGGGGAACAGCGAAGAGTGAGAGCGCGCGATCTCACTGCTTGGGGCTTGGCACATTCATTACAAGAAGGCAATTAGCCCACTTGGTTAAGCATACAAATAGAGTAAATACGCACGCCAAAGGTAATATTTACGCCGGACTGCACCACGCGCTGCACCACCCGCGCCAACGGCGCTTATCGCGCCTCCAATCTCAACTCTGAAACACCGACCCGATAAGGATTATCTCTTAATCTGCATAAATAGCGAAAAATTCTCGCACATCGTTTTAGCTTTACTCTATCAACATTTTTTTCTTTTTTTTATCACAAATGAAAATGTTTTGAGCGCAGAACATTGTGTGTGTGCGAGTGTATGTGTATACATGTGTGTGCATGTGTGTATGTGTGCATGCCCTAACTATAAATCATACACCAACTGAAGTGTGAAAAACTTCAAGCTAAATAGAGCTTAAAAATGTATTTTAAAATTCGAAATAAATTTTTTTAAAATTTTTTTTATGTGAAACATTTTTGAAATATGTATGAAGTTTATATAATATTAGTTTATTATTTGATTTGGTGCCGAGAACATTGCATATTCAATAAATAAACGTTTATTTAGGTTCATAGGTCTGCAATAGCTTGAGTAGCTCTCTCTCATCTATATACAATAAGATCTATGGAAAATTAAGGGTCACAGAAAATAAAGCATAAAGAAAATATATTGAAAATACATATGTAGATTATATGAAAATTATTAAATATATATATTATTGAATACAATAATAGAACCCAAATTAATCTATAGAATATCTGTAGTATGTCAGAAAGAGAATACTACTATATAATTGATATAAGACAAATGCAATTAGTTAGTATTTAAATGTTATATGTTATATATGGAATACACAACTATATAAAAAATATATATGTATATAAAATATGTAAAATGTGTATCTATATGTAAAATATATTACTAGATTGCCATATATTGTATACGTTATTTCTAGCTATTTAAATTTAAGCTTGGAATCTTTTATCAACCATTCAAAAAAAAATTCATAGCAAATATATTAATATTTAAAGAAAAATTATAAAACCCTTTTTTATTTTTTTTATTTTGGTTGACCTTTGACATTTAAGTTATTTAACTTAATAAAAACTATTTATAATATTATTATGAATTATTAAATATAAAAATTCTTCTCATGTTATTAAGTTTTGATATTCTGGAATTCGAACTTTGTCAGTTATCAATTTAAATAATTTCTTATATCACATATACTTTTTTTTATAGTGTATAAAAACTGTCGTGCTCGACTCTTAGCATTTTCACTATTTGCACTGATTCAGTTTGCTTTGGGAGAGGCAACAGATTATATGACTTTTTTTTTTGTTTGTTAAGTTGGAGGGTGACTAATGCGCGTAGAGCCCATTGAAATTATTTACGGCTAAGCTAAGAGCAGCGAGAACTACGACATAATATGAGGGTTAATGAAATCAAGACGAGTTGACTTTATGAGTTGCCCACAAATTGAACTAGAAGAGGAATATTGAGTGTAAAATCTTATAGAATATATTTATATTCAATTGAGTTTGATTATAACTAAGAGAATTGTCTATCAATTTATGTGTCTGGTAGAAAAATTAGACTCTGCTTCACTATTTTGATAGTTCGAAGAGTGAACTCTTTGGTCTGTTTTATTGATGATGTAGAACTAGGTTTTCTTATAAAATTATGGCGTTTATATTGTTGATATGAGACTCTGATCTAGTGTTTCCTCCGAATTTTTTTAGATATCATATTCCATACTATATAAAGTAACATAAGCTCTATATAAATATTGTAAGCTTTAGTTTTACTTTAGCGCAATTTCGCGATTTCAACTACTGAATTTTGAATAGTAAAATCTAATGCCAGATTTTAATTAGTTCGATTTAAATTGTACTTCGAGTATTAATATAATATAAAATGACTTTTATGACAATGAATTTCCTTGTGGGTTAAACTCATTGAAAATAAAAATTCTGAGCATATTATTTTATTTTGTAGGTCTTAAGTTCGAAAAATATACTTTGTGTTATTAAATGTTTTTAGCACACACATATTCTATATTGTATATTATTAGACTACAGCAGAGTTCGAGCTCTTGTCTTTACTTCTGATACAGTTGCTGCCAGCAGTTGCATATGCAATTTGTAGATATGTAGTTTAAGAATTGAATTCCCTAAATTAATTTGGGAAATTTCTAAGTTAGATTGAGTTGCGATGTTCTATATATATTCTCTTAATATTTCAGAAAATGCCCATATTAAAATTCGACCCGTTGGTTGAATAAGTATTTAATATACATCAAAAATTACAGTGATAATATGCAATTTAGCTTTGAATTGTAGATATATATATAGGTATTGATGTTGTCATAGATATAGATTAGATATAAAAAGCCAACCTTTCAGTCTAGACCAGAATTTGAACCTTCGATTTCAACTGGCTTTAACAGCTCTAAGGCATGGCCATGGTGATATATAAATATCAGTTACAATAGGTATATTGTAGGCACGATAAACAGTATGTAGAGTCCATATATCGTGATACGATACGATCAACTCTATGCACAATCTATATCGTAGGCAATTGCCTCACGCTACATCGATCCGAAAGGTATCTTCAAGGTTTATATATCTAGTTCTATATAGCATCAGGCCACTCACCTGCTGTCCGGCATTCGCGGCCACCCAGGCCTCTGCAAAGGTTTCCATAGCGCTCTGGAAGTCCATGATGAGATGGGGCTTGAGGCTGCTGCAGCTTCGTTAACGTGATTTCAAGAACTGTATTCTGTATGCACTTGGCTTGCACTTTTGTTGTTAATAAACTATTTGAGTTTTATGTGCCTCGGTTTTGATTGTTTCTCGTTGGCTGCGATTGGGGGCTGAGAGAGAATGAATGGGGCTGGCGGCAGGTGGCAATTGCTTTGGCATTAATTGGTCTTGGTTGGTTTGTGATGGAAACGCGAATCAATTTCTTTATTTTTTTTTTTTTGTTTTTTTTTTTTTGTAGCGATAAGGCCTAAAGCACGCTTTGATTATTGATTATTAAGCAAAGTGTTGTTGTTGTTATTGTTGTCGTTGTTGATGGAGACGCAAATTAGACACAAGCACAAATGAAACGAAAGACGGAACGACGCGACTTGGCAAACGACTTTTAGCGGAACGGATTCGATGTGGCTGCCACACAGTTGCACATGCAGTTCTTGTTGTTGTTGTTGTTGTTGTTGTGGCACAACTCACGACGCGACATCATTAGCAAAGGAGGTGGCAAAATGTACGTGGCGTGGGCGTGGCAGCGTGTCTAAAACAGTCTAAAGAACAAGAGCACCGACGGCCGAAGGCGATAAGAATCCTCAAGTACTAAAACACTCGAGCTGCCAATGAAGACTGACTCCCGGCAAAAGATTTCATATGCTATCGTTCAGCAGATACTCTGATTAACTTTGTTATTGTTGTTGTTGTTGGTGTTCCTGTTGTGATAAGCGCAAATGATTTTTGTTTACTTTGATTTGCTTTCTCTTTCTCTCTCTCTCTCTCTCTCTCTCTGTCTGTCTTCTAACTAGATGGTAAATCTATTTATTTCCAACATTATTCGATTTTGACGTATTTCGTATGCTCTTCTTCTTGCACTGCTGACTGCTCTTGGCTGTTAAACGGACGCGCGTTTGGACATCCTTACACAGCACAAGTTGTCGCACAACTGAAAAAATTCTTTCGCATTCGCACTGCCCCGATCCGAGCGTACTTGCCGAAGTACGCCCTCGTGCCCGAACCCCCGGCCAAAACAAACCGGCATTCGGTCAGCATTCGTCTCTGTTCATTTGCTGGCTGGCATTGGTGTGCGTGGCTAGAAAATACGATTGCGCTCTCCCCCTCTCGCACACACGCTCGTGCTCGCTCTCACCGTCCGCTCTCTCGCAGACTGCTTGCGTGTGTGTGTGTGTGTCGCAAATAGTAGCAGCACACGGCAAAATAGTACCAAATAGCTGAAATACTTAAATATAGAAACCATTATGAATATTTGATAGATAATTCTGTTAGTTTATAAGCATTAGTTTGATTCTATAATCAAATATGTATATATTATCTATTTATAGAAGTCAAATTGCAATGACTCCACGCTTACTTATTTCAGCTTAATAACGTTTAAATATTTTAATTCATTAATATATTATTATATAACTTTTTATCAATTTTGAATATAATGAATCGCGCTTGGAAAATCTATTAAATTCGCATAAAACCAAAAATAAATTCAAAATATGCCTTAAGCAAAAAGCGTAGTAGATTTAGTAGTATTTTTACGTTTTCAGAGAGCGGCAGTCTTTGCTTGTGTGTGTGCATGTGACCAAAACAAAACACGCACACAATACACACGCACGCAACGAGAGCGAACGAAAGAGCGAGAGCGCGTGTGAGAGCCACATCACTCACACACGAACTGGGGTAAACCTGTTCCGGCGCAGAATTGCACTTGTCTCGGCGGCAGGCTCGCCCACCCCCCCCTCCACCTAAACCACATTCATACCCATTCCGCTACCATCTTAAACGACTTCCCTTCGGCTGCGCGTTTTCTTTTACTTTTTGTGCGCTGTAGCGAAATTCAATGGATTTGCCGCAAATTCGGGTGGAATTATGCCACACACACACACACATGCCCACTCCCGCACACAGACGAGCTATTGTTGAGAGTGGGCGTGGGCGTGAGCCACTCGGCTAAGCGGACAGAGCGCGCGAGTGCGAGCGATGCGGGAATATAGATTCGCGCGCCTGTGCCTGACTGGGATGAAAGAGTAAATCGTCAGCGCTTATTATTATTATGTCGTTATGGTAGAGCCAAGAGGGTGAGGGAGACGGTAGAGGCCGGCAACAGTAGCAACACCCACTCCGCATTTAGCACCTCGACGAATGGAAATGGATGGCGGCGACTGCTCTGTGTGTGTGTGTATGAGTGTGAGTGTCCATGTTCGTGCTTTTGACACACGAAGTTGACCATTTGGCGGAGACGCAGATAAGAGCGCAGATAATGCGCGCGCATTACATGTGATTAGGTGTTCGGCTAGGCTGGGTTTAGCCAACCGCCGTGCAGGAAGTCGACGCTCGAGTAAATGGTAACGGTACATAGGCAGCCGTAAGGATACATATGTATAGAGACGCTATTCGTATATACGCCACGTTCCTCATCGGGGTGGAGTTATCACACGCAAACAATTCAAATATATAATTAAAATAACTTGCAGTTGCAAGCGAAAATTACAAAAAAAAAAACGTTCATATTTAATTAAATATATTAAGTATACATAAACACACATACATATGTATGTATATTTTTCCACAGTATATAAATGTGTGTGAATGGAGGTAGTGGATTTCACCACTTGGCAATTGGTACAGATTATCAGTCGCAAGAAAACAAAAAAAAAAGCTCTCATTTATCATCTTCCTTATCTGCTTGACTACTAGAATTTGCTATGAGTGCTCTCCTGCTCTCTGTGTCGTTCTCTCTCTCTCTCTCTCGCTCGCTCTATCCCTGCTGCTCTATTTTGATAGCAGTCGCTCACACACACACAATCGCACAGAGCAGTACACACACTCACACAAACACACATATGCATAGCCATGCACTCGCATATTCTCGGGCTGCTCTCGCTCTTTCCCTTTCGCTCTTGCACGAGCGTGCCAGAGCGAGATAACCCATAAAAATTTCGTGCAAAAGCAAAAGATGAGCAAAGCGTAAACGCAAACGAAAAACAGCAAAGCGTACAACAGCAACAACAGCAGCAACATCAGCAAAAATATCACGAAATAAACATAAAAAGCGCCGGCAAACCAGTTCGGATAGACTCCGCCCTCGGCGTACGCTGATTGGCTAAGCTTTGCCTTTGCCCAAGACTTCATCTTTTTTTCTTCTTATTTTTTTTTTGTTTTCTGTGCGCTTTGCTGTTGTTGCTCTGCTTGTGCTAAAGTTGTTGTTTCTTTGTTGGCTGCGGTTTTATCGCCTTCAACGACGACAACGACGACGATGTCGACGACGACGTCGCCGTCTTTCCACTTATTTAACAGCCTCATGGGCAGCCCCTCTATCCCTTTTTCTCTCCTCCCTTCTTTTGTTTGGGGTGGGCTTTGCCAAATGTTGAAGCTCCCAAATCTTTTCTGTTCCTTGAATTTTATAGCTTTGCGCGCATATTTACATATGAAAGCGAAGCATGCGTGTATATCTGTGTGTGTGTGTGTGTGTGTGTGGGTATGTAATTGGTGTAAATAGCTTATTAGCAACGTGTGCTTAGAATTCATGGAATTTTAGAAGTGGGCTAAAAGTTTGATGTGATGGAATTTTATTGAAAGTATATAAAAGTTATTAGAAAATAATAGCAAAATAATATATTTTGAGCTTGAACTATGCAAGAAATCTTATTGTGGCTGCTTTATTCACTTTTAAGCTGGGACAATATAGTAAAATATTATCGTTGAAGATGTACTTACAGCTTGAAATATGATATCAAAGAGAACTTTTAAATATTCTTATGCATTTTTAATAAGATTTCCTTTTTAGAACATACAAATCTCACAAATTAAACGGTAAAACCTCCCTGCTGCAGAGACTCCTGTTTGCTAAGCCGGATAGTAAAATTTCATCAAATAGCTTGAAATATCATTTCTAAGATCTGATAAAATTTTAACCATTTTCTTAAATTTTTAAAACAGTTTCCTTTTCCCAACTTTGGGCAAAATATTTTGTATTGAATTAAAAATTATTTTCATAAATTATATTACATCTTTTAGTATATAAAATTATTTACATTTATAATTAAATTACAAATCTAAAAAAAAAATTGCTCTTAAGAAACCTTAAATAAACTTAACAAAAACTCAAAAAAAAAAAAAAAAAAATAAATAAAAAAAATTAAGCATGATTTAAAAGAACTGACTATTTTGTAATTCGACAAATTATAAAAGATATGTATGTAAATCTAAATTATATTCATATTTCATCTATGGAAATCTATAAATTAAAAATTTGTCAAAATTGCTGGAACCACGAAAAAAGTGCTTGACGCCAGCGTCAGAGAAAATCAATAATTTTATTAAAGTTCTGTGGGGCGACTGTCATATTTTCCTTTATATATATACACACACACAGACATACATATTTTTTTCGTGCGCGAGACAAGCAGCAGCAAAAAGGACCCAAACAGGATCCGCGACATAGAATAAATATAACGTGTGGAAATTTTCAACTTGAAGCGCAGGGCACATGGCAAATGGACCTGAAGCTGTGAGTAGTACACCTACACACACACAGGCACACACACAGGCACACGCACACGCACAGTGTCCAGTTATTATTGTTATTAGTCAATGTGGCAGCATCAGCCGCGTAAACGGTCGTTGCCGTCATCATCAAGGCTGCTCAAGCAACGCGCCGACCCACACTTGCCAACTAACGGGCATACATAACGGTATAATAACACAGCAGTGCTGCCAATTTAGCTTGTTTTTTGTTTGCCGTAAGTTGTAATTCAATGTATATTTTTATACACAATACTCAAGTCAGTTATATAACGGCATTATGTGACTTTAAGACCTTTAAGATCAAAGCACTATAAGTATATAATATGGGCTCCCAGTCGAGCACTTGATGCTATATATGAATAAAGACTTCCAGTGCTGCCAATTTAGCTACTTACAGTTGACTAAAAAGTCTTTTCATATTTTAATATTGATAGAGGGCTGTGCTTTTTTTTTTTTGCCTAAATATAATTAATTTTTGAATAAATTAAAATATTAACTTTTTTATGTTATTCTTTTTGTTTTTACTATTTTGTAAGTAAAATATTTACATATTTTTTTTTAATTTTTCAGTGAAAGTTCTTTTAGTAAATTATGTATTATTATGATTTGGTGTTGATTTATTATATAAATTGAATAATTTAAATATATATTTAAAAAAATTTTTTATATATTTTTAAATTTTATATTTATATATTTAATTTAATATATTTTGTATTTGTTTTTAATTAATTTTGTTTTGCCTTGTATTATCATTTTTTTCAATTATATATTCCTTTTTATATATGATACTTATAAAATAAATATTAAATACATTTTATAGGTATAAAACATTCTTTTTTATGTTAAATGTTTTCAATTTATATATATATATATATATATATATATATATATATATATATATATATATATATAACTTATTCATATATTATATTAAAATCTATACAATTTGCTGTTCGCACTCTTATAAAGCTTTCGTCTGCTTTAGTTGACAGCACTGTATCATATCAGCAGCATACACCAGCAGCATCATCTTCAACTTCATCAGCAACATCATTACCATCAAGAGAAGCAGCAGCAGCAGCATCATTGTCGCATAATGACAAAAGGACATTCATTAAGTTTTTGATTTCTGATTTTATTGTTGATTAAACGCAGCAGCCGTCGTACCCAAGGCTCAACTAGCCCTGTGCGGTTGCTTTGGTAATGGGTAACGGTTACAAATACTGAGAAGGATGTGACAAAAAAAAAAGCAGGCAGCAAGGACTCGGCATTGTGCTGCTCTATCGTGCTGAGCACTTCCGGCGCCAAAGCGTCAAAACTTGACGTTTCCGTTTTTTGGCTGCTGCTGTCTCTGCCAGCCAGGCTGAAGAGCCAGAAGTGCTGCCTGGCTTATCACTCAATGTGCTGCTGGCAAGGGGACCACACACACAGACACAGACACACACACACACTCATATACATAAATAAATGTATATATATATATATATACAGCTGCACATGGCACATAAGCTTGCTTTTTGGCCAACAGCCAACCAATTCGTGCTGCCTGCTTTTTGATTAAAGCCACAACTAACGCACACACACAGACACACACGCACACATCTCTCTCGGCGTGTGTGTGTCAGCATTATCCTTGCATATGTACATAGACCCCAAACTGAAGTGCTGCCATTCGCTTGGCTCAAGTATTGACATTGACAATGTTGCAGCAGCGGCAGCCGCTGGGCGGTAGGCGTGGCAGGGGCAAATGTGAGACCGGGGAGTGTAGCCATGGTAGGTGTGGCGCCTGGCGGTGCCATTGGAGCGCCACAGCCGAAACGTGTTCGTTGCAGCCAGCAGCCAGCAGCCAGCAGCTAGCGGCGGCTAACTGCAAATGCGCCTGCGCTAATTTTTCGGTTTTACTTGATTTTTATATTCCGCTTTAGACGCATTTTATATATATATAAATATATATATATATGTTCCTTTTTGTGTGTATAATATACTGGGAGGCATTACGTATATATATTTTTGTATATGAGCAATTTGGATATATATATAAAGAGAATCTTAAGTTAGATTCAGCGCAAATGCTTTAGCAATGTGATAAGTTGAGCGATTTATGAATAGGGATAAGAATAAAAGGACTTGGCAAAAAGATGACGATTTTTTAATATATATTTAAATAATTATGGATAACATGTATGTCTTTTAATCAATAAAACCAATATACTTTTGGCATGTAAATTTTTGTTTTCTTTATGCTGTCTATTATATTTTTTTTCCTTATATGGTTTAATTCTGATCTTTGGCCAATAAATATAATTATACAAATTTCGATGCATCTTTTCACATTATTTGAATATTTATAATATCTAAAGAAACAGAGAAACAGACAGCGGAATGGAAAGATTAAGACAAAGAGAGAGAGAGGGAGGGAGAGAGCGACAGAGAGAGAGAGAGAGAGAGTGCAAGCTTGTCGAGCACAGATCTGCCCACGGCCACGCTTCAAATTATTTATCTACAAGAACACAATGAAACCCTTGTGGATCCATGGCATGCCGCTCAGAGACACTGCCAGCTATTCCAACTATAACTTATGCGGATGTTTTGAAATATAGCGTTTCAAAGGCAAACCGACTCCACTTAAACAAGGCAAGCCACAAAGACCTCCGAGTCTCTTCTGGGTCAGCAAGAAATTTCCAGCTAACTAAACAGACATAAAAGCCTCCTTGACATATATATATATATATATATATATATATATATATATATATATATATATATCATAATAGCATTGCCGATTCCACATCGCTATGATTGAGTCTCCCAACTGCTCTACACTCGGAAACCATTTTTTGATTAACTTTAACTTAAATGTATTTTATTTAAATTTAATTCTAATTAAAATTGAAGCTGAAATCTTTGCCTTTGGTCACATATATTTTCATATATTTCCGATATTTTTCTGAGTTATATTTTCCCGTAACCTTTTTAGAGTTTTCCCAATGACAGTTAGTTAGTCAGGCAACCTTGAGGCGGCAAAAAGTGCACTTCAATTAGTATTGAAAGAAGGCGAGACAAAAAGAAAAGAAATATATGAAGCTGACACATTAGCTGGCAATGCTTAGGAGTGGGCGACGGGGAGGTGGGGGAGGCTGGGGGATATTTGGGCCCCACCCCTGATTAAATGGAATAACCACATTTAGCACTTGCGGTAATTGAAAGCGACTAGAGCGACACGGCACAAGTACAACTCGGGCCGATATCGATAGCCGCCGATAGATACATATGTGCCCATAACATTGGTAAGCATGTCGGCACGGCGATCGTTCCACTTGAGAGCCTTAATTGATTTAACTGATACCAACGGATGCCAACAAAAGCGAGAGCAACACACAACTCAACTCAACAAATCAATAGATAAATTCCATGCTATATCGCATCGGATGTGGCACTGATTGCCAGCCCACAGCCACCCTCCCTCCCACCAAACAGTTACCGTTAACCACTCGGCCCGCACCGCACCGCCCCTCACCGCCCCGCCGAATCATACCACGCGTCACGGCATCTTCAAAAGCAAAGCTCGCAATGCCGTGTCTAACGAAACAAGATATGTCGCGTATCGATTTGTAAATTTCTCAATTGATAAGAGATAAAAGGAAATGGGAGGAAGAAAAAGAATAATAAGAAGAAGCAGCACCAGCAGCTCAGTTTGACTTGACTCTCAGCGCAGCGTTTTTGACAATGAAAATATAAGCAGCTACAGTGCGCGCTCCCAATCTGAAACCTTACAGCAATTTTACAGGATTTAAGAAGCATTTCAATTCCTTAAATTGAACAAATTTAGCAATGTCAGAGACATTTTTCTTTGAAATATGCCGCAGAACAGCAGATTTATATACATTTTAAATAAGCATATAATTCATATTAATATGACTATAATAGAAGTAAGAGCTTAAATATATAAAATGCACCAGAGCTTAAAGTAGAGCTCCTCGCTTTTTTCCTGTCTATAATATTTATTTATTAGTGTTCAGTGAAAAAACTTAAACTCAGTTATTCAAATAAATATTTTTAGATTGATCTATACATATATAAATAAATATATATATATATATAGATTTAAGGAAAAATAAGTATATATTTTTAGATATATACATATATAAATAATTATATATATATAGATTTAAGGAGTAAAGTGTTATAGGAAAAAATTAACCTCTATTTTAACTCTTTAAGAAATATATTATAGTGGCATATTTAGTATTTTTTCATAAATTAGAGGAAAGTGTATGATTTGACTACTATGCTGAGCATATTGGTGCCGGCACTTCAATTAATTTGTGGGGGGATATAGAATATTGTAAACATCGACCGCGATTAAAAAAACTTGAGCGTACTCCCTTCGATCAACGCCATTTTCCAGGGGTATGATTTATCTAACATCCAAGAATTTATATAGACATCTTAAATTACAAAAGAAAAGTAAATTTAATAAAAACTTTTAAGCATTTGCATTTTAAGTGCAACAGAAGCTTCAAGATAACTAATAAGAAAACTCAACAATTGTGCTTAGTCCAAATGCCACTATAATTCCACAAAACAATTAAATAAGGAATATCATTCCACCAATATCTCTTTAAGGAAATCCCTCCTCCTTTTATGATCTCGCTATAGAGAATTCTATAGTGGAGTCAATCCCTCCTCAGCCATCATTTAGCAGCTCGCTATAGAAAGTTCTATTTTCAACAAGAGTTTCTTTTAGTTGTTCAATATTTTCTCTCACTCGAACGTTTCGCTCTTTCGAGTTATCACTGTATTGCAATGGATGCCATTGTAGTTACAGGTGAGCCAGCTAAGAGACTAAAAATAACTATCTAGCAACATCAGGCTCTCACCTCTCCCTCTCTCTCTCTCTCACTCTAACGCATTCTCTTCGAGTGCCTCCCTGCCTCCCACTCGGTGCTGCTTACGTAAGTTATAGCTGTAATAGAATCATAGCTATAGCCGCCGTCAGTTTGCCGCTTTGTAGTTGCCGCCGAACAATGTCGACTGTGTTGATCGGTTATCGCGATCAGAGCGATGACTACAATTGGCGATTGGGTTGGCGATGGCGATGGCGATTGGGGGCTGGTAATGGGGCTGGGCATTGATTGACATGGGGATGCGGCATTGAGATTGTCCCGTGTTTGCTAACATTTTGTTTGCTCTTTTGTTTGACAAATCCCTAATTAAAAATAGATAGCGGCTATCTGGACACATATCTCCGCAGTTCGCTGTTTATTTATCCAGGGAAATAGCCAAATATTAAGTTACATTTGAAATACCTGCTGATCTTCTCTGTACTCGGGCAACGCCTATCCCCCCACACGCAACTCAATAGACTCTGGCAGCACTTGACTTTATTTGCTCTGCCATTGAGGTCTGGGTCTCGGTCTCGGTCTCAGTCTATGCCGCATGTTCTCTCTCTGTCCGTTTGTCCGTCTGCCTATCTGTCCTCCATTTCCTTTCCTCCCACCACCTTCATGCACTTGGTCAATCCCCTGGGATGTGAGCGGCGTTTGCCATTGACGTCTGTTTGATTTTAACGATATCTTTTTGGCTATTTCAATAATGATTCTGTTTGAGTTTGAAGCAGCACAAATCATAATCAACAGATTTTTCAAAGCACTTTTTAGCTGATTAAACTAAATCCAAGCAATCTGAATTCTATTTCAAAATATATAGTTTTGAATTAATTTCAGAGTAAACGAAAATAATGAGAAAGAGCAAGATATAAGCCAAGAAAAATATATAAAAAAGAGATGACAAGAGGAGAAAAGAGAATGACAGACAGACAATTAAAAACGAGAGATGAGAAAAAATAAGTAAAATACAAGAGAGATGAAAGATACAAGATACAAATACAAGGAATGAAGAAAGTAAGAGAAATGAATGAGAGTTGAGAAGAAAGGTATGCAGAACGGATAGTAAATAGAGAATAGAGAGTGACGAAAGACAAAGGAAGCAGAAAGAAGAACAGTGAGAATTTAAAGAAAGAATTAAGGAGAGAAAAGGAATAAAATAATATAATAAAAGTAGAGATAATAAAAAAATTAAATAAAAAAGACAGAAAAAGAGCAGAAAAAATTTGAAAATGAGATGTAAAAGACCATGGAAGAGAATGGATGAAATATAATAGAAAAACATTGAAAATAGTGATAAAAAGAGAAAAAGAGAGAAATACAAAAAAGAATGTAAAAATAAAGGAAGATAAAGAAAGATAAATATGTTATACTTTTAAAGAAAAAATACAGAAATGATAGAAGAGAAGGTGAGAGAAAAGTTAAGCATAGAATGAAGAGAGTTGCATGTAAGGAAATAAATCTTTAATGCTATTTTATTGTTTCTGAAATTCAGCACATATTCTATATTCGTATTTTTGATCTTTTCTCTTTCTTTCCATTTTTCTTTTTATTTCGCCGTTTCTCATTCTTCTATATATATACATAAATAAAACTATTAATCTATTACCGTCTTTATAATTTTTAATTATCTTATTTATTAAGCTTCTTAAAGCTGAAGAGAATGCTTTTAAACGGAAACAATTGATAGAACTCTGCTCTATATTAATCACATATGTGTTTGCTATGGGTTATTCATATGCTTTTAACATATTTCTCTAAATGACATCAACAGCAAGAGCAGAGCTTGCATTATTTTTCCCAACTAATAATTAATTATTTTTTCTACCTTTACGCCGGCAGCAAGGAAGGCAATTGAATCAGAGTAACCTATATAAATATATATATATATACCTAATATATATGTATATATATATATATATATATATATATTAATATATATATATATATATATATATTAATATATATATAACTGCATATGGATGGACAACTCAATTTGCACATTTTCATTAACGGCTAAAAGCATCTCATTTAGTGTGCACTACAAAAGCTGAAACAAGTTTGTAGTTCCATAGTTCCACAAACAGCGGCTAATGAGGATGAGGAACGAGACACCAATGCACAGCGACAGGGAAGGACGAAGAGAGGGCGCGAGCGAGAGAGCAGATGCCCACTCAGCCTAGTTGGCCACATAATTAAATTAATTGCATGAAAAGCGCAAAGCAGGTGAATGTCCAGCAACGGAAAACGGTCTATGCTAAATTTTTAGAGCGGCCGCAAAAGCAAATATTGGTCAGCGTGGTCCAAATCAAAATGGGGTTGGCTACCCCCTGCCCGTACCGCTACCTCAACCATTGACCATAAACCGGTCACGAATATCAAAAACGTATTTTTTGAAAATCAAAACAAATTTGCGCATCAAAATAAGAGCAAACAACATTTTTGAGAGATATCAAACGTTCAGCTTAAATGTGAAGTGCCCACATTTATCCCCTATCTATTCAGCTGTGTCTCTCGTCTCTTACCTGTATCTGATAGAGGTCAGAGAGCTAAAAATGCTTGAAGATATTTAATATAATAATTAAAGCCTTCCAAGCTTATCCCAATCTGTCTGTATCTGTGTCCATATCTTTCTCTCTCTCTCTCTGACTTTTAATATCTCCCTGATCATGCTTCTCTCTCTCTCTCTCTCTATTTACCCCTCTCTCTACCACACTCTTTACCCCTATTTCTGTCTCTCTCTCATTTTATGTCTGTCTATCACTTTATCCGTAACCCTCTCTCTGCCAATCCCTTTAACTCTGATCCTCTCTCTCTCCCTATCTCTGCCTCACTCTCTGTCTTTCACTCACTTCTTTACCCTGTCTCTTACCCTTTTTCTATCTGTTTACCTTACCTTCTCTCTCTATCTCAATCTATTCCTCTCTCCACCTCCATTTCCATCTCAATCTCTACCTCTATATCAATCTCCAATAAATAACACAAAGAGCGCATACACTTATCCCTATCCCTATCCCTATCTATAACTATAACTATAACTATCTCTATCCCTTTCCGTATCAGCCGAGCTAAAATTGTAGGTTCAAGTGCTGCGGCATTAGAGGTATTGGCGTAAACTTAAGGCGCTGCCGAGTTGATTAATATTGACTTAGTTGCGATTGTATTTGCTTAGCTATTGTGTTCAGCTGTTTTTCGTTTTTGATTAATTTGAGGTGATAAAGCTTAATTGGATTTCGCTCAGATAATAAACAACTCACGGCTAGATTGAAGTGCTTCAGTGCAAACGACACGCCCGTGCTCCCAATATAGCTCAAATCTCAGCTAATCAATAAAAAGCGCCATAAACAAATATGCTGACACATTAACCAAGTAGCTCACAAAAAAGTAGAAAACAAATGCAACCAGTTGCACTTCTGCGGTTTAATCGAACTCGATAAGAACTATATATTTGTATGTAACTGTGGCTATATAAGTGGAATCGTTGGATTTGGGTTAGTCAGGAAATTCATATTACTTGATAATCATAATAATCAATGAAAATGATAATGACAATGGCAATGCTAATGATAATGATAATGACAATGACAATGATAATGACAATGACATATCTTATGACAAAGACATTGATAATGGCAATACAGTGGGAGTGATAATGACATTGACAATGGTAATTATAATATTATTACTTATAATGAATATGATAGTACAGTGATGACAATAATAATAATAATGATAATGATAATGACAGTGACAATGATAATGACAATGACATATCTTATGACAAAGACATTGATAATGGCAATACAGTGGGAGTGATAATGACATTGACAATGGTAATTATAATATTATTACTTATAATGAATATGATAGTACAGTGATGACAATAATAATAATAATGATAATGATAATGACAGTGACATTGAAAATAATAATGACAATGGCAATGATAATGCGTAATAATGACAATGGCAATGATAATGAAAGTGATAATAACAATAATAATGACAATGATAATGACAATAATAATGACAATGGCAATAATAATGCGTAAGACAAAGAAAATTGCAGTGACAATGACAGTAATAATGACAATGATAATGACAGTGACAATGACAATAATAATGACATTGACAATGATAATGACAATGGCAATGATAATGCGTAAGACAATGAAAATTACAGTGACAATGACAGTAATAATGACAATGACAATAATAATGACAATGACAATGATAATGCCTGAGACAATGATAATGTAATAATATGACAATGACACTGGCAAATTATCATGGTAATTATAATGAAATTGATTGATAATAATAATAAATATATATCAAATAAATTTTCTATTTTTAATAAATTAAGACTATGTATTACGGCGTATAAAATTGTACTACGTAAAGCCTTCTCAGCTATTAAACGATTTCATCTATAATAAGCTACAATTATCTAGCGGGAACAGACTCAAATATTTCGCAATGAAACATAAACAGCCACAGACTTAAGACATTTACTTCCACTAAGATGTCCACTTAAGTGAAATAAATGTGTACTTATGCTTCGCCGACTGGAATTCCAATAGACTACTTATGCTCATATTTGTAGTGCGAAACGCACGCATATCTAACTAAAGAGAGAGAGAGAGAGAGAGAGAGAGGGGGAGAGACAGAGGGTGTGGTGTAGCCACTCAATCCTCCTAAAAGGCAATAAAGTTTATCATGCAATTAAGAACGAATTACGCTGCTAATAGAATAATTAATGCAATTTCCCACAACATTAGGCAGAGAGCGCTAGCCGAGGCCACAGGCGCTGAGTGCGAAATCAAGATGTGAACCAGAGCCAAGGACTTGGCCGGGCAATAGCTCTAAGCACACACACACACACACGGGGTAGCTGGGGTGTGCCTGGGTGACAACTCGTGCCAGGCAAACCCCAATAATAAGCCATGCCAAATGGGTTTATGCTCGGGTGTGCGTGTGTGCGACTCTCTGAGTGTGTGCGTGTGGGTAAGTCCTTGCTAGTGAATCCTTGTCAGGCTGACTGCTATTGCTATTTTTATTTCTGCATCGAAACCGCAAACATCGCGTCTGCCTCAATACCGAAGTTAGAGAGCTCGAGCTGCGTCTGCCTGCTATGTATCCTGCCTTCAGATTCAGGCACTCAGCTCACTCCTGCCGGCGCCAGGCAGGCTGCCATCCTTCGTGCTGGCTGCTAGCCCGGCAAAGTGTTTGTGGCTGTGCCGCACTAATGAAAATGTCAAGTAAATTCCTGCTTTCGGACGGAAACTGCGATATCGACTTAACTATCTCTCGCTCTCGGCTGCCTTTTAAGTGCTACACAGAACGAGACAGCGATAGTGAGCGAGAGTGAGAGGGCGCTAGTTGAAAATGCATTTTGTGCCCGCTTTCAAAAGTTGGTTTCCGTTTCATGTCGCCGGCTCACAGATTCGGCTACACACACACACACACCCGTATATATATATATACTCTATATATATTCTATATGAGCTATGCTTATTCATGCATACATTGCGTATACGCAGCGCCCGCTGCAATTATTTAGCTACAAATTCAAACTTGTTCCCATATATATTTTTTTGTTGTTGTTACTTTATCTACGTGGAAATTGCTTGTCAAGCGGAAAGTAGTTGTCAAGTTAGTTAAGTCCTTATTTCTTTCTCTCTGCCAGCTAATAGCTGCTGCTCTTCACATTTATGTACGTATTCCCCCCTCCTGTCGTATATACGTCTCATTTCCTTTACCTTAAGCATTGACTATGACCATAAAAACCCCTAAAACTGTTTCAGCTACCTTTTCAGCATTTTACGTTTTCGATTCCTGTCGCTCTGGAATCGTGGTGAAGGCACATGTTCTCCGTGTAATGTGCAAATTTAGTTTTACATTTTCTATTTCTTACGCAAAATCTTTTGGCTCTTTGTCACAGTGGTTAAGGTAGAAGTTTTTTGTTTTTTTGTTTTTTACAGTGCAACTACTTCCAAAAGAAGACTTAACTATAGAAACAAACTAATTTGCTACTTGTAAAATCTGATAAATTATTTAAGTTGCAAGTGGCAACAAAACTGAGAATTTAGAGTGCAGCTAGAAATAAAAGAAATATGGCAAGAACTTTAAAAAAGTTGCTTGTATAATACAACCTATTTAAATATTATAAAAATTAAAATATTTTTCTTTTTAATTTATTTGAAGTTTTTTACTCACACCAAAATTGATGTCATTAGCTCCTATAGTTCGCGAAGCATACTGAAACACTTTAGTTTTTAAAATTATACTTAACTTTAAAAAAATGTGTAATTTTTACATTGATTGGATTTTATGTAACTCAGAAAAAAATGTTAGCAGTTATTGACCTCCATAATTCTCGAGCTAAGTATAAGTCACTAACATGCAAAAAAAAAAATAAATAATAATAATAATAATAATAATAATAATAATAATAATAATAATAATAATAATAATAATAATAATAATAATAATAATAATAATAATAATAATAATAATAATAATAATAATAATCATAATCATAATAATAATAATAATATTAATAATAATAATAATTTCTTCTTTTTTTCTTTCCTATGGGTTTCTTTCTATACTTTCAAGGAACCCATTCAAAACTAAATTCGATATTATTAGCTGAAGTTCTGAAGTTCCTGAGTTATGCATATCAAATTAAGTAAAGGGGTTTTAAAAGAATTTAGAGAATGAAAAAAGATGAACAATTCTTAATAAACGTAATGATGTAGGATCTGTAAATTACTTCATGTCCCCAAAATACCCTCAATAGTTAATACTCCTACTATAACAACTAATATAAATATAACAAATTTCTTTAAACTATTTTTATTTATTTAAAGCGCATGATTTTTACATCTTGTTGACATTCAGCAATTTGCATTTATTTTGATTCGAAAACATTTGTAAATCAATTTGCGTACCACTGTAAGCGGCTTTTAGACGTCTCTCTCATTTTTAATGCAAATACTCAATGACTGGCACTTTGTAGAGAAAACTACAACTACAAAGTTAGAAGTACATACAGCGACTTGCCTCAAGACTTATTTTGTGGTTTTAATTTGTGTGCTTACTGTGCCTTCACATACGAGTGCGAATACAACTGGTGCGGTGTGTGGGCGGTATGAGAGCAACAGCTATATCTGAGTCATGTGAAATCGGCGACAGCCCTGGCCAAACCCCAGCTAATTAAGAGCGCTGCCAGAAAGTATGCAAGACAAAAGCAAACTAAAAGCAGCTCACATAATGAGCGAGTGCAGAGAGCCACTCAAAGGGGCTCGCATCGAGGCAGCGCGCACACACAACCTCTTAGCGCTGTCAACGTCAAGCAAGCTTTTGATTTGCGACTTATATTTGCCCCAACAACTTTCCAGAGTTTGGGCTATTTTTCGTTTACGCTATTCCTATATAATTACGCATAAATCCTTTTTACACGCCAAGCATATTTTCTGCTACTTTGTGCCGAGCGGCGCGTTCTCTGAAAATTTGATTAATCTTATCAAGATACTGTGGCGCTGCCATCATGCGCACCCAAAAACCCATAGCCACATAACCCCGGAAGCACCGTGCAGCCCTGACCCCGAGCCCCGCCAGCGCCAGTCACTCTCGCAAACTGCAGAAAGGGTTGCGCATCAGAGGAGCAGCAGCAAGCACTGAAGCAACATCATCATCATCAGCTCAGCGTCGACGTCTTGTCAGCAAACGTCGACGCCTTCCCATCAAAGTTCTTCTAAACAATAAAAAGCCATATTAACATCGCTACAACGAAGCGGAAATGCTCTTACGATGTGCAGGATTAGAGCCTTATGAGGAGTATCGACGGCAAAACTCTCTTAAAACTTAAAACTCTTAAAAATTTGATGCAGCCTTACATAGAATTGCATCTGCATTAAATATAAGAGAGAAATTAAAATAGAAGCTGACGAGACGACGATGCTACGATTAAGAGAAAGTCGAAAGTCGGCATTAATATATGTTGAATATATAATAATTATCAGATATAATAATTATTGATTTATGTGGCATTACTACGCAAAAAAATAAAATCACAATTTATATGCAATGTATTGTGTATGCATTAATGAGAGCGAGTCTACGGAGAGCGATCAGTGAGAGCGGCTTTGACGCTCACATAGTAGCAACACAGAAAGAAAAGAAACAGAATAAAAAGAAAAGGATTGAGAGCAAAAAGAAAGATGTTGGGCGCAGCAAGCCCAGCTCAGCGTAGAAGTTACAGTAAATAAAGAGCGGCAATTCGCATCACATAAGGAGAGATTTACTTGTAAGAGATTTCGGTCATTTCGTTCCGTTTTCGTTTCCCTTTCGTTTCATTCTTTCTGTTTCGTTCTTACAGCGCATCTGCTTGATCGAAATACATCAAAGTAGAATTAAGGAGATAATAAGAGAAGAGCAACGTAGATCGGTATCAGCATCATTAAAAATGTAAAAGAAGAAAACGAATATTGTGAAAGGCTAAAGATAAATCATAACTTACATTTAAAGCACCAACTGCTCGTCTGCGCTTCTAGTTTTTTGATTCTTCGTCTCTTTTCTATTGATGGGCTCAAGTATCGATGGATGCACTATAGTGAAGTATCCCTGGCATTCAACAACTATCGATAGTTAACTATCGGCTCTCAGTCTCTAATTGCCATTAGCCTAGTACAATGTATAACAATAACAATATAACAATATAAATATTAATATTTAATAAGGTGAATTAATACAAGATCTTCCACTTTTACCTATTGACGGCAAAATCTTTACCTTTACCAACTACAATCAATCAGCATAACTTAAGCCCAAGTCTTGCTCGCCAACTATTTGTAGTGTATTCAAAATGAATTATCAACAATTTTTGCCTTTTCTTTATGGATGCTGCCCTGAGTTGAGTTGACTTGGGTCGCATGCGACGCTTTGCTTTGCTTTGCTACGCTTTACTTTGCTGTGCTTTGCTTTGCTTTACTTTGCTTTGCTCGCTTCTAAGCAGAGTCAATCAAGAGCTGCTGCAACAAGCTACAGCTGCTGGCAGCTCGAGGCAGCCTTTGTTTCTAATTGAGTTACAAGCAGTTTGAAGTGCTCGCTGTGAGCGCTTTTATTAAAAGCCAAATGTGCTGAGACTGAGCTGCGGGGAGGTGGGGCGTGGCCGTGCGAATGCAGCAATATAGAAGGAGACACATATATAAGCTCTTGGCTCAATTATCTGACCAATTGATTGGGTCATTCGACATCTCTACATCTGTGTACATAGAAACTAAGTCTAACATATTCATAGCGTAATTTCTGTGAATGGTCAAACATTAAAGCTTGATAAGGAAATAAACGTAGTTCAGGCTGCTTGACCAATTGCTAAAAATGCGCATTAGTATCTATTTTCTATGCTGCCGCCCTCGCACATCCTTGGGGCACATCCTTTCAACGTAAGCTGCTTGTATCAATAAAAATTCGATTATATATATGTGTGCCCTAACAAGTTGCCTTTTTTTTTATAAATATTATAGCGATGATTTATCATGCTGCTGACTTTATCGTCTAACACACACACACACACACATGTGCTCTTGTGCTGGTTTATATTACGCATACGCCTAGTTAAGCCTGCTGCCTTTTGACAATATCAGCTTATGTGTGGGGCAGCTTTTCATGTTTTCATAAATGTTTTAAGAAAAAGAAGAAGATGATGGAAAAAAAAAAAAGACTTGTCTGCTTGCAATCGCTTTTGCTCAAGTAGCTTATCAAGCGAGTCTTGTCCAGTCAACAATGCCAAGCAACTATTGCAGTAACACACAGGAAATCGAGTTCGTTTTTTGTCCCTTTGCACCCTTATCCTGCTAAGCATATCAAGTATCAACTGCCAAACAAGCTAGCAAATTGGCAACCTTTTGTTGTCCAGCTTACGATGAGAGACGCTGCACAGCAGCAACAATAACAACAATAACAACAACAGCAACAAATACATTTCGTTTATATATTCCATAAACGTAATCGACTTGATATGCTATACCAACCCATTCCCTTACTCTCTCTCCCTCTCTCTGGCTCTGTCTCTCACCCCTCTCAGTTTGTTGAAAGTTTTCTGCTGTTTTGGTTTTTATGTGCACAATCATCGTGTCCTGTCGTTTGTCCTGCTAGTGCTGTAACCAAAAATTAAGCGCGTCTGTCGCTCTGACTCCTTGACTCTCGCATTAAGGCCAAAAGTCCTAATTGGTTATGTAATTGTTGGCATTAAGTGATTTCTTGCTTATTTCACGGCCGACTGCACTGCAATTGAAATTAGTTTAAGAGTTAAGAGCCAAAAGGCTGCAGAGAGCGTGAGTGAGAGAGTGAGAGAGAGAGAGAGCGAGAGACGGTGCAGAATATCGTTTGTGCTACTAGCTAATTGGCATATAGAGTTAGAGCAGCTAGATTTTAGTTATACTTAAGAGTTTTTATAGTTGTTTACAAAAATTTCAAATTTCATTATATCAATTTATTCACTGGTCATAATATTCTGGCTCAATAATATAGAGAATGATTTTATATTTCAGTGCCAGGCAGCTTCAATGAATCCAAAGCACTCGAAAGTGTATGTATTTATATATGATTATACTGGGCCTAGTCTGCATTTTAAACTATATTTTTATACCCTGAATCCATTGAAAATGGAAATTTCAGGGTATAATGTTTTTGTGCAAATGTATGTAACAGGCAGAAGGAGGCGTGCCACACCCCATAAAGTATATATATTCTTGATCAGCTCGATGAGCTGAGTTGAACTAGCCCTGTCCGTCTGTCCGTCCGTCCGTCCGTCCGTCCGTCCGTCCGTCCGTCCGTCCGTGTAAACACCTGGATTTCTGCAACCACAAAAGCTAGAGACTTCAAATAAAAAGCAAAATGCTCGATAACTCGTCCCATTTCTTTTTTATCGATAACTATCGAAAATATCGCTTTGTTTTTGAGGTCTGGCGTGCACACCGTTAAAGATAGAATCGTGCACTAAGTTGTGTTTGATTGCTATATTGAATCCGCACATTTTGTCATTTTTGGATTTTTGATGCCACGCCCCTTTCGCCCACAATTCAACAAAAACGATAACTCACGTATATCAAATACTAGAAACTTGAAATTTGGCAAATAGGTACATTTAGATGTCATAATCATTCCCCGAAAATTTCATTAAGAACATATGTCTAGAAAAAAAGTTATTAAACAATAAAGTTTGCATAGCACAGCCTCTTCTGCAGCCGCAAAACTGAACATTGAGCATATTACGTGCATGAATTTGTTTGTGTGTGTGTGTGTGCATGTTTTCTTTACTATTAATGAATAAATGAAGCTCTTAATGATTGGTATTACAGCTCAATGGATTCAGGGTATCTCTTAGTCGAGCAGTCTCGACTAGAGTTTAGTTACTTGTTTTAGTATATTTTTATCACTAACAAAGAAGAGTAAATTTGGTTAACAAATTGCTCAACTAAACAATACCCGGCATTTTGTATAGAGCTGCCCTTAACTTCATCTTAAGTTAATTTCATAAATTCACTTTCTTGGATAAGTTAGATAGAATTGGCTTGTCTTGCTGATTAATAATATATATAGTTTATGTTGTCTAGCATACTTAATCCATGTCTTCTAGACTCTCGCATGCTTGAGAAATATATATTTTAATATATATTTATATTTATTTGTTCTTTTATAGACTCTAGACTTACTTGGCAGCAATTTGCTTATTTATAAAGAAGGCAAAAAACTTTGTCACATTTGTTGAGTTAGAAAACTGCTGAAATTGCTCTATGTTTATTGATGACTTTATAGCTTCTTTGCTAAGGCGCTGATTGCTGATTATTTATATTTATTATATATCTTTTATGTTTATTATATTTATCATAATAATATTATCTTTTATCCCTTACTGCAGCTTTCGAAGAAAGTCTACATCGTTCTTATTTCACTCAAATCAAGTTCAGCCCAAAAATTATGCTACACAAATTTCGAAGAAATTCATTTCATCTCGCAATTGATACAAAATATTTGCCTAATTAAAATTTTTGCCTACAGAAATGACGAATTTCTGTTTAATTTTTGAGCCAAATGCTATGTTTTGTTAAAAATGTTTCTCTGCCGTGTATTAGGCGCGCTCAAGAGCAAATGATAGGCTAATTAAAAAAACATAAGCTTCTCATTTGATGCATTTTTTTTTTTTGTGATTTTAGCTGTGCAAATTGGTAAACAACGCGGAAAAAAAGCGAAATAAACCGAAGAAAAAGTTTAGACATCAAAGAAAACTTACGGAAAAATTAAAAGACAGATTAAAAAGCGTAAGAAAAAAAAATGTTTTATATATATACATATACATAAACTCAATAGCATTTGTCAAAGGAAAAAGTTCATAATTAAACAAACACAAAAACGGAATATTCAATAAATGTTCACGTAATTCCTGAGAAGAAGCAGCAGCAAAAGCAATGAGCATTATAAATGAAAAGCAGAACAACGATAATCGCTTTTCTTTTTTTACGTGGGGAAGGAAAAAATAACAGAAAATTATTTTGAAAGAAAATAAAGCTGCAGGAGGAGGGCGAAAGGAAGCCGGCCACAGTTGGGAGCGCGGAACCATTAAGAGCTGGAATTAATAGACAGGCGACGCATACTAATCCAATAAGCCTGCCGTCTTGGGTGGCCAGTACCAGCTTATATAAGACAATGCTACCCCTTTATATATATATATCACCCTTAAGAGCTGCGGAAAAGCGCCCCTAAAAAATCGAGAAAACGTAAAACGCTTGGCTGGACGCGCGCCCAGCATCAAATCTGCGAGTTGGAAAAACAATAATTATCCTTGTAAAAATAATAAAAATAAGGACAATGGAGCTCGTTCGTTGGCGCACTTAATTAGAAAACGTTTAATGCCCGCGCAGCTTCGCGCTGCTCCCCCAACCGTAAGGACAAGCAGCGAAGAAGCCATCGAATTCGAGTTTCTGCCAGACAAGGGACAAGGACTCTGCCAAACTATGAAATCGCTATGAAATTTATATGCTTTCTAAACTTTTTGCATTTGCTCAGGAGCTGCGCTGACTGCTCTCTGCCACTCTACCTCTATGTCTCTCTCTCTCTCGCTCTTTCACTCTCTAACATAAGCTATTCTGCTCTGCGGTTTCTGGCTGGTCGAACTGTAAGAACTTTCAATTGCTTCAGCTTCTTTCTCTTTCTGTCTGTCTCTTTCTCTTATTACTTGTAATTTTCCAAATAATTTAGTTTGCGTGCTCTATAGTTGAGTTATGTTAAGCCACAATCATAATTTATTTCTAAGCTAAATTAATTTTATGTAGGTATTCTAATTGAAAATTATATAAAGTGGGGAAGGGCGCAGTTTATTGTTTTTCTATATAATTATATATTAGTCTGCGAGCAAATGAGAAAATATTGAAATCTCATTAGCTTATTAGGCATAAAGGTTCTTGGAAGATATATAAAAATAAAGCGCAAGCTAACTTAGATATAGACTAACCAATTGTATTATAATATTTTAGTAGAAAATAAAAATAGAAACTGAAAATTATATAAATATAGATTTTTATATAAACAAATTATATGTCTCCATATAAATAATAATTTTAGAGGCCTTTCTCTATTTTAAGATCTTAAGTTTTCGAAATTTGTATTATAATTAATATATTAACAATTTTACACCAATTTACATATTCGATGTGATCATTCTTAGTTTCAAAAATCCCAAAGTCTTGCAAAAATAAAGCACTTTTAGATAAATCACAGTTCTCCCTTATATAGCTAGAAGTTGTCAAGGTAAATGATATATTTAAGTGAGTAAAAAATAATAAAAAGAAGTCAAGATTGGGAATCCCATGAGGAATGTGTCACAGAAACTCTAAGCTTCACTAAACAACATAATTGTGAATGAGTTGAGTAAAATATTTAAGTTTTATTCAAGTAAATACAAATAAGATTGTTAACTGATACGGGGTTCAAATCAAGCAAACCTGGAGAGCAAAATGTTATCAGTATATACTTGAGCGAATGAGAAATTTTAAATATTTTATACACTAAACTAGCTCAAATTTCGTTTTTGTAGTTTATGAAACAATAAATTTATTATATAACAGAAAAAAGTAGTGAAAATCTAGGTTTACACTAAATTCTACTCGAGGTCTTCAGTCTCTAAGAGTCTATAGCACACATATATTCTATAAGAAACACTATGAAATTTTCAAGCTCAACAACTTTAAATTTACATAAATGACTTCATTTATTCATAGAATACTAGAAGTAAGTCAACTAGCTTACAGAGACTTACTCTACTTTATTTAATATACATATGTATATATGTCCTTATATACATGCCTTTATACATAGAACACTTCCATTAGCTAACTACCTGTCCAATTAGAAAATATAAAATCGAATGCCAAAACTTTATTATTTGTATTAATTAAAAGTAAAATTTTTCAACTTTTGCTAGTGGGCAAAGAGAATAATTTCCAAAGTTAATTGCAATTAAAAAGTTGATGCTGGCATCAATATTGAATTTGCCTGTGCCCTCCGCATATCCTTGAGCCGGTGCGCCCAACTCCACGCTGACAATTCTCAGATGATATCATGAATCAGAACAGAACAAGCGTGTCAAACCGCAAAACGCATGAATATATTAAATTATGGAATAGAAAACAAGAAAACGCCGGAAATATCACAAAATCCCAAAAAAAAAAAAAAAAAAAAATAGATAGATATATTTTGAGGGGTAGCGCAAGGAGGGGAGTTTTCCCACTGTTAAGAGTGGCAACAATGCGACGAAGCGTAAGAAAAATTAAAAGGGTCACTTTACAGGGACTTAAATGCTTTTTAAACAGCATAAAACACAACAGCAGCAACAACAACAACAACAGCAACAACAGCAACAACAACAACGGCAACAAAATGAGATGAAAAGTAAGGAAAATAAATTCATATTTGAGACCATTTCGCTGGGTGGGTGAAATGTGGGCTTAGACCAGCGGCTGCTACAATGTTTGTTCATGATAAAAGAAGAAAAAAAAAAAACTGAAGAAGAAGAAGAAGCAGCAGCGAAGCAAGCTCACTCGGCCCGCCAGCCGCTGTTTACAAACATAATCGCTGAAAAATTAAGTTTTTGAAATTGCTTTTTAAATTAGCTGCTTATGCAGCTATGAAATATTGCCAAGGCACTTTGCCCATAACTCAGCAAGGCTTACCAAAGGTATAAGCAATCTAATACAAAATCTACTCAAACTGTTTCAAAGCAAGCGGAGCGCATAGCCTATTGATTCATGAGAATTGCATAGAGATACTAACAAGACTTCTTAATATGTTCTCATATTTTGATATAAGCACATGAGAATCGCATACAAAGGCTAACAATCAAGTGGAGTTTACGCCTGTATCAAAAACCAACTAGACCTTAGTTAACTTAATGAGAATCGCCTAGAGAGGCCAGCAATCAATCTGCTTTAAGCGCTTACCTAAGCTCAGCTCCAATTATAGCCCAGCTCTCGCTCTCAGCAGAAAATAGATGCATAAAATGGGGTAAAATTACAATAAAAAACAAATCAAAACGTGATTTCTCATGGCTCAGCAGGGTCAACCCTGTGCTGGATTAAGCCGCAAGCTTAGAATGTTTAAGTGGGCATGGACAAGGATACTTACAAACGGATGCGCCAAACAATCAAAAAAACAACCAAAAAAAAAAAAAAAACATGCCTAAGCCCTATCCCAAGTTAAGAAAAGAAAAAGGACGATATCAAATGCAATAGAGAAACGTTCACGCTCTATGGCGACAGACCCGGGTCAGAGCACGTCTCTAATTGAGCAAATGCGACTCGGCTTCGCGTAAAAAGTAAGAATTAAAATCGAAAGAATGGTTAAAAAAAAAATAGAGATATATATAGATATGCAAATAAGGGCAGATGAAACAAGTAACAACGACTGCAGCATACTCGTTCAATGTGGACAAATAGTTTCAGTTATTGAATTGTATGGATTGAAAGTCTGTAGGACGAAAACTCAGACTACGCACGGACTGACTAGGCAACTGCAAGGCGGACATTTCCCAAAAGCGAATATACTCTTTACCCACTGCGAACGAGTATAAATACCACCACAATGGGCAAAGGACTCGAGCGGTTTGTTTGCCGCTCCTAAGCTTATTTTTTTGCCGAGTGGCAAGTGCCACGCCCCCACATAGAGCGCCCGCCCCTGGCGCGCTCTAAGAAGCATAAAAATGTGAGCGAAAAAGAAATCAAAAAATAAAATGTGAAAGGAATTAAAAATGGACGTTGGCGTTGGCGTTGGCGTCGGCTAAACAAAACAAATGGAAAGCCAGCCAGCAGTCAGCAGGACTCAACCCCAAACGTACCGCGCCCCATGCCGAACAATACAATTGCCAATGCTGGCTACGCTTAATCCTTTTCAACTTTCGTCCTGCAGCTCATTATGCGCGCCCAATGCCAATTTTAATGGCCCAAATCCGGACTCCGGCGCCATTGTGTGTAAAAACTACGCTGCTTTTTTGATTAATTATGTGCCGAATATGAAACTCCAAGAATTTTAGCTTGTTTTAGCTTTAAAATTTGGCATGCAAATAATGTGTTTACGGCCAGCATGAACCAAGGTTCAAGGTTCAAATCAATCAATTATTTTTAAAATATTTTTAGCTGTCGAATAATTTAGTTTAAAATTGTAAAAGCAAAAAGGAAAACAAATTGAAGCTAAATATAGCGTGAAAATAATACTCTGGCTAAAATAGAAGTAATTTCTCTAGGTGTACTCTGCTAACAATTTAATCAGCTCTTAGCTGAAGCCAACACTTGGGCTCTAAAAGTTCTCAGCTCTTTGAGCTATAAAATCAAATTTAGCCTTTTTAGCTATTTTATCCCAGCACTCGCCTTGGTCCAAACGCTCGAGCGTAATCGCTGCATTGTCTATTTTGACATTTGGCCTCTCGGCTCTTGGGGGCCTTGGTTTGGTTTGGGTGATTATGTCGGACGCACCTTGTCTGACCCATGGCCCATGGCAGAATTTATCAAATGCGTAATGAGCGCACGTGAGTTGCATGCCACATGGCCAGTTGTGTGGGGGCTTGGTTGGGGGACTGGGTCGGCGAGCGTAGCTTATGCTTTTTTTTTCGTTTTCGGCAGCCGACTCGGCTCGACTGTTAATTACAACTTAAATTGACAGCAAAATTGGCCTGGCTAAATTGTGGGTTTTAGCATGCGGTCGGCATATTAAGCGCGACTCCAGCTGCAGACAAATGAAGACTTAAGACCTACTTAGCCAAAAAAAAAAAAAAAAAAAAAACCAAGTCTGGCAAAAAAAAAAAGAAAATTAGTCAGAATCATGTGCGGCTCACAGCATTTAACCCTAATTTGACACACACGGGAAGTCACAAATAAATACACATATATGCTTATCAAGGGTTAAAATAACAACAAAGCGTAGAAAAAAGTTAGAGGCATATGCTACATGCCATTATGTCAGGCAATATCAATAAACGCCGACAGCACGAAAGGGGTTGAGCGGAAACGGAAATCACAAGCAAAGTGCTGACATGTGTCGTGCGTTCACACACATGTGTGCGCGTGTGTGTGTGGTGTGTATGTTGTGGGTGTCAAGTTCCTTTTCACGCGCAAATTGAGTGCTTAAGCGGTTTAGTTGGCAGTTGGGCGCTTACCCGGAAACTGACGTAGGCGTGCATAAGCCGCAGCATTCGTCTTGGCATTACACTTAAGAGCAGCCATACACACACACACAGACACACACACAGAGAGACACAGTCATGCACACTCACATGTTTATGGAGATTGTGGTTTTGAGCCACGCCCCATGCATTTGAAATTCATAGCGATTTACGTGATTTGCAAAATATTATTTATTGTCAACGCTAGTTAACTGTGTGTGTGTGTGTGTGTGTGCTGGCAGCGATAAGGCCAATGTCATTTGCATACGGCATACAAAAGGAAGTGCGTTGCGGAAATAAAAATCGCTAACAAATAGCAACGGCAGCAGCGAGTCGCGTGCCAGCCGCATAATTTGCAGTTGTCTTTATATTGTGGCATACTTACAGGCGGCGCACAAAAGTGCCACACACACACACACACACATACATAGAGAGCGAGATAAAGCTGGCCTCATTTGTTGTTATTTATGCTGAGCCTTGGCATTGGGCATACCCGGCGCTGCACACCCTTGCAAGCGCACACACAATTTCGCGCTGCCTTTGCATGCTGCATGTGTGTGCGTGTGTGCGTGTGTATGTGCCACATACAGATACAGGCAGCTGCGCCTCGCATGTCTATGTCCTTTGCGTCTACAAACATCTCATAATAATAAACATGCCTGGGCGCAACTTTCTCATTTTTTTTATGGCCGCTCAATTGATACAAGAAATTATGTTTCTGATTTTTATTGCGCTGCCAAACATATGATGTTCAGGCGCACACACACACACACACACACACACAAATTATATAACCTTTGCATATGGCAGGATTATATATAAGAATTTGCCTGCCTAGGGCCACGCTCAAACTCAAATTTAATAAGCATTTCTTACACATTTCTCTCTCTCTCCCCCTCTCACTCTCTCTTAAACCACATATGTGGCTAGGCTTTATGATTTTCGCATTTCTACATTTATAAGCAAAGCAAATACATAAATAAAAGGCCATAAGACTTGGATACAATTGATTTTCATTTTTTTTTTATTGACAACCCCTAATTGGGCAGCCTTATAGGATATATAATAGTCGCAAACCAAGAGGCTTATTTGCAAATATTTTCTATTTAATCACTAATTACTTAGTTAAATGCTATTCCAGAGTATTCGCTAGTCGTATATTCTGAGCTAATTAATTGAGATGAAAATAAATAAAAATAAATATATAAAAATAAATAATTAAGCTTCAAATACCATTTCCAGGGTATTTTACAGCTGTTTACTGAACGCTTTTGTATTCGATTTACATCAGTTATCCTACCCGTTCTTTAAAGGCATAGTGAAGAGCACAACCTCCACATCTCTGGTTTACATATATTCTAGGGTATCTAGCCTATGTAATACTCTAGAAATTAGTTTTAGGTAAGAAAATCATGCACTTAAGTCACTCATAATATGCCAGGGTATTTGTCAGTCGCTATACTTCGACAAGCTTTTATCGCGTCCATTCAATTGATGCTGATTGCAAAAGCTCGCACGCCGAGAGAGCGCTAATCGCTTATCGTTTACGATCTGCAACTTAATCTAGGCTTTGGCTTCAGAGCGCTCGGCTAGCATCGGGTGACACCAGATACCAGACGATATAATGTTTTATAGTATATATGTGTTTTTATTTATGTATACTCTGCAAATGGGGAAATCAGGTAGTTTGGTTTTGTAAAAGTGTATGTAGCAGGCAGAAGAAGGTGGAAAAGAAAACATTTAAGAAAGTATATATATTCTTGAACAGAACGCGAGGAATTCAGAGGACAAAAGAGTTAGGGACTTTAAAACTGTCCTTATAGCCGACCCTTACCGAGTTTATTTGAAATTATCGATAAACCTAATCGAAATTCGATTATTAAATTATAAATCAAAGTTCTTAAGAGCTAGACTCTCAAAATGTTGTATGTAGTTTCATGGATACTTTATAGAATTTTAAATTTTTCCTATATATGTATATTGGATAGACACTCCAAGTAAATAAGCTGAAAATTCAAAATATTTGGCCAATGTGCAAAATGAAAGCTTACGCATTTTTCCTGTGCCTGCGCACACATACACTTAAAGTTTCTGAAAACTTATGCTAGATACAAGCTATGGAATATATTGAAAAGCGCAGATGTGGCGGGCGCTCCCGAGTAGAGCTTTCTTACTTGTTTTATTATAGTTTTGAATGTGTCTTTGATCCGCTTAGCAAATCTAATAAAGAATTTTGTGCTCAGCACACACACACACACACACACAGACGTTCAAGAATTGATGTCACTGACACAGTCACACATACACGATCGCACACACACACATAGTGGGAGATCAACGCTGGAATTAGCTTTTAAAGACTCGACTCGACTCGGCACTCATCCACTCAAGTGCTCAACTACAGATTTCCACAGATAATATAAATCCAGAGTTTAGCTTAGTTTAGTATGGTTACGCTTACGGCTACGATATATCGTCGCGATCAAGACGAGCTAAGGCTATATATCTACCTACAAGTCGCTCGTCTAATCTAGAATTTTGTGTGTGAAACAATTTAAATCTGAAAAAAATTGCTGCTCACTAAAGTGTTAATTCCCTAATTTAAAAGTAAATTTATGCCATATGCACACAATATATATATATGTGTATAACATTTATATAGAATGATATTTGCATAGCATATATATTATGATTCAAGCACAACATAATCAAGATAAAGTTCAAGTGATAAGCAGCGCAAAAATTTAAATATGCTAAGTGAATTGTGGCGTCGACAATAAACACACAAGCGAACGAACATGCGAGCAACATACATGCTGTACACGAATATATATATATCTATATATATACTATATAGACACTCACACACACATATACTATATCAATTTACATTACATGGATTAAATAATAGAACACGTTGAGCACACCTACACACACACGCGCGCGCACAGCTCTTGAAAATAGAAAAGCAAATCAAAATAATAGGCAATGAGCGAGATGGAGCGAACGGGCGAAAGAGATCGAAAGACAAGCGCCTAGAGAACTGCTAAATTATAATTAATTATAGGCAGAGAAATAACAAGAGAGGTAGGCAGAGGGGGAGATTGAGAGAGAGAGGGCGAAGGCGAGGGGGAGAGAGAGTGAAAAACATAAAAATATAGATGGGATTAAAGATCTTAATAAAAATATAAAGATAGAGAGAAAATAAGGGAAAGAAGGATAGATAAAAGGAGTGACTGAGTGAGAATGATAGAGAGAGAGATAGAATAATATGGTCAGAGTGAGAGAGATAGCTGAGATATGAGGTATATTATGAGACAGATACAAGAAGAGATGGAAAGATATAAAGTGTGAGTTAATGTTAGAGAGAGAGAAAGAGTGGGATAGAGGCATATAAAGAATTAATAAATAAATGAGAAGAGAGGGGTAGAAACAAAGATAAATAGGCAGAAAGAAAATAATGCCATGGCAATCAAAAGCAGAAAACTAGTGCGAAAAAAATGAGAAACATATATCAAGATTGCCAGAGGAAGAAAACGAAAGAAGTAGAGAGAGAGAGAGAGAGAAAAGTGATTTTAAGATAAACTCAAAAAGAGTGAAAGATAACAAGCGCGTAAAGAGCCAGAAGATAATACTTAAGAAAACATTAAAGAAATATAGAAAATAAAGCAAAATAGTTATTTGCAATTTACTAAAATTAAAGTAGACAACTTTTATCTGATAAGACTTTCAAATCTTGAATATATATTTATAGATGCTTAGCCGATTTTAATCAAAATTTAATGAAATATCAAAACATAATTCAATAAGTTCATTTTATTATACATATTTCGACTTGAACTCAAATTTTGTCAAGTCAATTTCTAAGAAATGCATTTACTGCATTTGCTTGTTATATAAAACATACATGAAAAGTCCATAAAATGAACTGTTATAAAGATAGCTTAGATAGATAGATAGCTTCTTCAATTCCAACAAAATAAATGAATTTGCAAAAAAAAAAAACCCGTAAGCTCAAGTCTGTCGAATACTAAAACTAAAGCCAAACAATGATAAAGCAAGACAACAAAACAAAGAACTTTATCGCAGATGAGACTATATATAAATATGCAAATATATAAATTTATATATATATGTGTGTGTGTGTGCGTGTGTGTATGTGTGTGTGCTTACATACGATTAGTTACAATTCTTATCGTCGTCACAGCTTCATACATCAATTTTCTTTTAAAGATTTTCATTATATGCGAAAAGTGGAAGCAAAGCAACTGGAAACGGCGAAAAAAAAAATAATAAATTTCATTTTATTGAAATTTATTTAAGTTCATATCTTTCGTTTACTGAAATGTTTGACAACGGACGAAAGAGGTGAAAACCCACAGTAAAAGATAATCTCTTAACGAGCGATAAACGGGCGGGCAGCTTGATAGACACTGTGACAACAATTAGGACGCTGCAGACGCAGACGCAGACACAGACGCCAACGCCGACGTGTCAACAAAGTGTGTTCATTCAGTCGGATAGACGAGTGGATCAGCGCGCAGAACCTTAGTTAAGATCAAGTGTAATTTGGGCACAACATGCCATTTGATATGCAAATGGTGATGCGTGCGGTTGCTCAACAGCATCAACTGACGACGACGACGACGACGACAGAGCGCATCGATTGCAGTTGCTAAAGCAAGCCTAAGTCAAGAGCAAGTCGATCAAGCTCAGGCCAAACCCCGAGCCCAGCCCCAGCCCCAGTTCCAGTTCCAGTTCCAGCTAATTGCTCGTGAAAGTTTTTTGTTGAAAATTAAGAATTATTGTGCATATCAATTATTGTGACTGTGTGTGGGTGTGTGTGCCTCAGCCGGAAGAATCCAATGTTCAACTAAAGAAATAAAAAATAAACATCAAATTATAAAAAAATATTAAAAAATAAAAATAAATAAAAATGGTGCAAAGCGAGCAGCTCAAGCTGGAGGAGCGCGCTGAGGAACGTGTCACAGCGCCGGAGCAGAGGACAGCAGGTGCGGCCCCAGAGGAGCTCCACAAGCTGTTAAACAACGGCAATGCACATGACACGGCCGACAGCAATAGCAAAGATGCCCAGGCGCGCATCAAAGCCAAATTAAAGCGCGAAAAGTCCGAACAGGATCGCCTCATGACCGAGGAGATCAATAAGCTGCTCAACGATATGCCGCTCGAGAAGAATGTGACCTGTGGCTTTTGGCTCTTTCGCGGCAATTTCTTTCAGCGGTAAGTCACTGTAAGTCCCCTGCCCATAAAAATTCCAATCAAAATGACATAATTCGCAGCTTTGCCAATCAAACTGCGTATGTCTTGCTCTATGGCATAGTCGGCTGCATTTTCTCAATGACATATGCATATTTTAATGGCACCATCACCACCATTGAGAAACGTTTTAAGATACCCTCGAAAAACACGGGCATCATATCGGTGGGCAATGATATTAGCCAAACCTTGGTTTCTGCCGTTTTGGCCTACTATGCGGGCAAGGGTCACAGGCCGCGCTGGATAGGATTTGGTAAGATCAGCAAATAGCTCTATCAGCAGCTTTGACTTCACTCTTCCCACTGCTCTTCCCCTCCTCAGGCCTATTGACAATCGTCGTCTTCTGCCTGATGACCACATCGCCGCATTTTCTCTATGGTCCTGGCGAGGATGCCTTGGCCTTGACCAAAGAGTTTGGCGCCCTGCCCGATGAGAATGCCACCTTGGAGGCCATTGAGGAGCAGCGATCGAAGACTCTGTGTCGCCTCACGGGCGGTGGCGCCGAGTGCGAAGTGGGCGAAGGCAACTTTGCACCACAAGTTCTGCTCTTTGTCGCCCAGTTCATATCTGGCATAGGCGGCTCCCTATACTACACACTCGGCGTATCCTATATGGATGACAATACCAAAAAGTCCAAGACTCCAGCATTGCTCAGTAAGTTTTTAAAATGTATTTTTTTTTTATTATTATAATTATTATTGCACACGTCCCATTCGCTGGCGGCTAGAAGCAATTTTTAGCTCTACATAATGCGCAGAAGAAAAGTTTCTAATGGCTTTACGACTCCAATAAAGTCATAGGCGCCCTGCTGCTCTGAGAGATAAGCGAAGAGTTTACTCCTTAATAAAGGCCACTAGTGCTGCTTCCGTTTGTTATCACTCGTTTAATTTTAGCTCGAGCGAAATTAATTATCTTTTAGAGAATATGAGAGATTTTCGAAGAAGGAAAAGAACTTTGTTTCTGATGTAATTTTGAGAGAACTCAGAGATATGCGCTTGATCTATGGGAGATGTAGGTATGCCTGGAGAGATTGGGGTCTCAGGGATTATGAATAGTAAATATAAATAATAAAATAATAAATATATGCTTGGAGAGATTAGAGTCTTACGGAGAACTAAAAAATTCAAGGAAAAGAAAAAAAGCAAATCTCTGCAATCCAAGATTGAATGAGACTATGTAGAACATTTCCCCTGATCTTGGCTTGCCTTTATATATAGATTTTTAATATAGAATATTCTTAATTAAATAATAATAATATTTAATAATTATAAATCATATGCCAATAATAATAATTATTCAAATAATAATTAATAATAATACAAAAATAAAATAATAAAAATAATATTCAAATAATAATTAATAATTATCCAAATAATAATTAATAATTATTATAATTACGGATAGCTAAAAAGTTCAAGGAAAAGAAAAGAGAATCTCTGCAGCCTATATAACCCAAGATTGATGTACACGAAGCAGAAAATTCATCTTGATAAATAGATTTTGAATAGAGAATAATATTTAATAATTAATTAATAATAATAATTATAATTATTAATTATTAAAAAAAAGTGGATAATTATTCACATAACAATTAATTATTTTTCAAGAAATATTAAAAAATTATTCAAATAATAATAATAATTTTACTCTCTGAACACACTTATTCAACTCTAATTCCAACTAAGATTTCATATCCCTTTCTCAAGCCTTGCATTTCAGGGTTTCATAAAAGCAGACAAAGAAAACTCATATACCCCAGTTGACCACCCTGTGCAGAGTATTTGAATTTCACTCACCCATCTCTTGCAGGTCTCTCGTACTTTTTGCGAATGCTGGGCCCTGCTATTGGCTATGCCTTGGCATCCTTTTGTCTGCGTTTGTATATCGCACCGCAACTGCATCCGGTTATCAATAACAAGGATCCACGCTGGCTGGGCGCCTGGTGGTTGGGCTGGTTAGTCATGGGCGGTCTCTTATCGTGCTCGGGCATCTTTTTATCGATGTTTCCCAAGGAGCTGCCCCGTGCCGCAGCCAGACGCATGGTGGAGGAAAAACGACGACGCGAACGTCATTCGCTCAAGCAGAAGGAGAGCACAGAAAAGGAGAAGCTCACAGCAGATCTGGAGTCCCGAGCTGAGCAAACGGCAGCAGAGCAAAAGGCCTCGTTCAAGGATATGCTGGTCACGTTTAGGCGTCTGACCACAAATAAGACATACATGTGCAATACCCTGTCGAATATCTTCTATCTGATTGGGTATACGCCGTTTTGGATATTCACGCCCAAATATATTGAAGTGCAGTACAAGCAGTCGGCAGCCACCTCCAGCATGGTTACGGGCACTGTGGCTCTAGCCTTTTCCGCCATTGGCGTACTCCTCTCCGGTTTTATCATATCCCGATATAAGCCGAAGGCCCGCTATATGGCCGCATGGAATGTGATTTGTGCCGTTCTAGTGGTCGCTGGCGTTGTCACCTACGCCTTTATCGGCTGTCCGGATAACGAACGTTCGGTCATTGTGAATATTCACAATAGCGCCGTGAACGACAGTGTCACATGCAATTCGGCCTGCGCATGTGACTACGTGCGCTACTCACCCGTCTGTGGCGAGAATCGCATGACCTATATATCCGCCTGTCATGCGGGCTGCAAGATGGAGCATGTGCGCTCCGACGGCAAAAAGGTAGGTCGGAGTGGATCATTTGGATCCATCTTGTATTCATAGTTTTTGTTGCCCACTTTAGGTATTCTATGATTGCTCCTGCATACCAAGTGCCAGAAATAGCAGCTTTAATCGCCTCACTGCACTCGATCTGGCTAACGAGGCCAACAGCAGAGATCTTAAGGGCAATGCGCCGGAAACTTCCTCATCTATGGCATATTTGGAGGTAAGTTTTAGAGATTTATAGGCATGTACGAATATCTATAAGTTTTCAGTTGAATTTTAAGTAAATTTCAATCAATCACTTTCTTTTCTCAATTTTCCATTGATTTTTTCATCAATCAATCCTTGCTCACAACTTCCACTAATCGAATGAGACTCAATCACAGCTTCGATTCCATTTCTGGCTAATTTCCTCACTCTCCAGGCCATTAGCTGCTCTTCACTTGCTCAATCAATCAATCAGACAATCATTGCTAGATGAAGATTCTAATATCCTTCCCTTATCCCCTCAGCTACTCGCCGCTGGCCAGGCCACGCCAGGCGCCTGTCCCGTCAACTGTTGGACACAGTTCGTCGCGTTTCTCTCAGTCATGTGCTTTCTGAAATTCATCGGCGCCGCGGGCAGAGCATCCAATTTTCTTGTATCTGTTCGATGTGTGCCAGAGAAGGATAAGACGGCAGCCATGGGCTTCGGCATGATGTTATGCTCGATGTTTGCCTTTATACCGGGACCCATATTCTTCGGTTGGATCTTTGATCGCATGTGCTTGGTCTGGGGCAAGACATGCACGAACAAGGGCAACTGTTGGCTCTACGATCCAGAGTCCATGAGGTGAGCAATATATATATATATATTATTGAACTATTTCTAATCGTATTTGTTGCAGATACACGCTCAACTTTACGGCAGCTGTTTTCATTAGCCTGGGCGCTATCTTCGACTTTGGCGTGTGGTATTATGTGAAAGATCTTAAGATATTCGATGAGGAAATCAAGGAAGTCGAAATGCAAATAGTGCAGCACGAGGAGGAGGTCACTGCTGAAAAGAATACCGAAATATAAGTTACTAGAATAAATTATATAAAAAAAAAAAAGAATATATATATATATATATATATATATATATATATATATATATATATATATATATATATTAAGATAATGTTATCTTTAAGTTAAAGTTTGTGAGTGATTTTGGTGCCCATATATGAGAGATTTTAATGATGCGAGTCTGTCGGCATAATAAACTGTATTATGGCGACTAAGATCGTGTGATAAATGCAACCGTCAAGGCTCTCATATACTATACTAAGACATACGTACAGTGCTCACACGTTAAGAAGTTCAAATGAATTCTTTATAAAAATCAATAAAAATAAATATAGTCATATTGTAATATTATCTATTTGTATCTCATATATTGAAGTTTCATTTCATTTAGCGAGCAACTACTGTATATTTAGCATTTATTTGCATAACCTATTTGAACGCCTGTCAGACGGTGCATAAAGCATATAAACAGCAGCCTAGTTACTAAAGAACTTATCTCAAATTTGTAGTCTTCGCGTGGAATAACAGACTTTATGGGTATTATCTATATAGACAGTAGTTGCATAGTTTGATCTCCAGCTAATGCAGTTGCCAAAGTTCAGTTTGGCTTTGCAGTGCGACAATGGCAGATGAGCCGAATGAAGTTAGTCAATTCCTAGCAGCTGACAATGCTAAGAAGGATGCGAAAAGCTGCGAGTTATCCGCCTCAGATGATACATTATGTGGCTTTGGCATATTCAAGGGTCCACGCATGCAGCGGTAAAATCTATATGGTAAAAATGAATTCAGTTTAAGTTTTAGTAATTCCCATTGCAGCTGGGCTACGGAGCACATGTTCATGGTGCTCTTCGGCATAGCCGGTTGCTTTATAGGCATGGAATTTTCCTATTTCAATGGCACGATTACAACACTGGAGAAACGCTATAAGATACCCACTAAAACATCGGGCATCATATCGGTGGGCAATGACATAAGCACCACGTTGAGTTGCGCCTTTCTGGGCTACTATGCGGGTCGCGGCCATCGACCGAGACATATTGCGCTTGGTAATACGCAAATTGCCATATTTTTGATACCCTAGAAACATTTACTCTCCCTCTTTGTACCTCTCATTCTGATTTTTATTCTCACTATATTACTCTGACTTATCTTACTCTGCTTAGTTCGGTATGCAACTCTCTCGATTTTTCTGACTATTTTGCCTGCCGATCTCTCTCTCTCTCTCTCTGTTACTCTTTCAATATTTATTTCTTTTTCGCTCTCTCTCCCTCTCTTATCATACTTCTCTGTAACTTTATTGATCTGCCTTTCTCCGCTTTTTTCTGTATGTCGCCCACTCTTCGTTTCTCACTCTTTTTGCCTGCCTATCTCTCTTTCACCCTCCGAATCTCTCTTGCCTTTCTAACTCACTCTGAACCTGCAAATCTTCCTTTTACTCTCCCAATCTCATTCTTACTCTCTCTCTCTCTCTCTCTCTCTCTCTTTATATAATTCTCTGTCTGCATATTCATCTTCCTTCCTCTTCTTTTCCCACTCTCTGCATTCCAATCTCTCTCTTACTGCCTAAGTCCTTATCTTTCTCTCTCTCTCTCTTTGTTCCTTCCTTCCTCTCTCTCCCCTTACCGATCTGCCTTGCTCTAACTCTGGTCTACTTCAAGGTCTCTTCATCTTGGCCATCTTCTGCCTGCTAATGGCATCTCCACATTTCATCTACGGCGCTGGCGACGATGCCTTAAAGCTCACACGTGAATATGTTAATACGAGTTTTTTCAATGCCACTCAGGAGGATCCCACGCTCTGTCAATCCCGATTGCCCGACTGTGTGCAGAGCGCAAGTGAATGGGCGCCCATCATTTTGTTATTCGTAGCGCAATTCATATCTGGAATCGGCTGTTCCCTCTTCTACACACTGGGCCTATCCTACATGGATGACAATTCAACAAAGTCCAAGTCTCCCGCTATGCTCAGTAGGTTTAGCACTAACCAAAAGCTTACTCCTCTTGATCCTCTCTCTGTGTTCTCTTGCCTTTATCAGGTTGGTCGGCTTTTCTGCGCATGTTGGGCCCAGCATTTGGCTACTCCTTGGCCTCCGTTTGTCTGCGCTTTTATATAGATCCGCAGCTGAAGCCGCTGATCAACAATGAGGATTCGCGCTGGCTGGGCGCCTGGTGGCTGGGATGGATCATATTGACGATCATAATGCTGATCTCTGCCTTTTTTCTATACCTCTTCCCCAAGGAGCTGCCCAGCGCTCGAGCTCGAAGATTGAAATCGAAAGCAGCTGAAGCCGGCGCTCACTCCCTAACAGAGCTATCCCTCTCCGATATGATGAGGTCTGTGAGACGCTTGGCCAGAAATAAAGTCTATGTCTACAATAACATTGCCTCGATACTCTACTTCTTTGGCTACACGCCGTATTGGATATTTACGCCCAAATACATTGAGACACAGTATCAGCAGTCGGCGAGCACAGCCACCATGGCCACGGGCACAGTTGCTCTGGCCTTCTCGGCAGCTGGAGTCTTGCTCTCTGGCTATGTAATCTCCAAGCACAAGCCCAGCGCACGGGCAATGGCCGCTTGGAATGGCATCGTTGATATATTTACGGTATTGGGCATTTTGTGCTATGTGCTCATCGGCTGTGCTGATAGCGATAAGACGACATCCATGTCGCCAAGCACACCTGACAGCTGCACCGCCTCCTGTCACTGTGAATATGTGCACTACGCCCCCATCTGCAGTCCAGATAATGTTACCTATATATCTGCCTGTCATGCCGGCTGCAGCAATAAACTGAAGGATGAGCTGGGCCGTCTCACCTACACGGGCTGTAAGTGCATTGGCGCATTGGACATAGCAAATGATACGGAAGTAAGTAACTAGTGATTGTATACTCTTAGGTATGCCTAATATAACATACGAGAGTAAAGATTGAAATAGAATTGTTTAGCTAAGTTTTAGATTGGCAATTATCAAACTGAATGGGAGATATCTCTAATCGTAACAGAATGGAGACAGTTATCCAAAATATGAAATATTTTTGATCATTAGCAGCTTTACGCGAGTCTATATACCAAATATGATAGTTAAAGGTATCATAGTCGTCGAGTTATATTCTAAAAACCAAAGTTACAGAGCAACCCTACCCAGCATAGAGACTACAGACCACAGAAGTGCAATCAAAACTCTAGCTTATCTGCATCTTATTTAAACTCGGCAATAACTTTCTCTTCACACCTTTCTCTTATTTCTAGTACCAATCTGCGCGCCAGGGACCCTGCCCGGTGGATTGCTATAAGCAATTTCTCATTTTCCTAGGCGTCATGTGTTTTCTAAAATTTGTAGGCGCCTCAGGTAGAACGGCCAATCTATTGTTGGCCCTGCGTTGCGTCTCCTCTGAGGACAAGAGCTTTGCCCTGGGCCTGGGCAATGTTATTGTCTCCATCGTCAGCTTTATACCCAGTCCCATTTTATTCGGCTGGATTTTGGATAATCATTGCGTTGTGTGGGGCAAGACGTGTGGCAGCAAAGGCAACTGCTGGCTCTATGACACCAAGTCTTTGCGGTAAGACTAGGAAAACTATTTATTTTTGTTATTATTCACATCAATTCCAATTCTTAGCTATACCATAAATCTCTTAGCTGCTGCGTTCATTTTTGCTGGCAGTTTTTGGAACATTGGCGTCTGGTATCATGCCAAAGACTTAGAAATATTCGACACTGAAGCAGAGGAGATAAAACCCAAGCAAAATGCACAACAGTTTGAACTAAATGAATTATCTAGCGAGATAAAATAAATTATTGTTAAAGGCCATATTTGCTGTATAAATATTAAAAAAAAAACTTGAGTAAATAACAAATATTATATAAATAAATACATTGACGAAGATAAGCTCAGTGACTTGCGATTTTTGTGGCTTATAAACTTTGCCTACGATAAACAGCGAAGGGGGCAGCACGTGAGCTTCAAAAAGGTGTTATTCAAATCCATTCAAAACTTGTCGAGTCATCTTTGAGTTATAAAATGATTATAAGATCAAGAGTTTTTGGGGAAATTTATGTAATTAGTAGCATAAGGTGTGAGGGCGTGGAGTGACAATCAGAATTGATGCAGATATATAGGTCTGTATATCAGTCTCTCACTCTCTCTCCCTGTCTTTCTCTTTCCATCTGAGTGACAAGCTGAGTATATGGAGATATGTCTCTCTGCCCATCTCTTTCTCTCTCTCCCTCTATGTCCATTTCTTTATCTCCCTCTCTCTCTCTATCTCTGAGTCGAGCACTCTCTGTCTGTCTCCGCTTCTCTCTATATGTCCTTCTCTCTGTGCCTATCTCTACATGTCTCTTTCCTTCTATCCCCCTCTCTCACTGTTTACGTTCATCTCCCACTACATATATTTTTTTTCTCTCTTTCTCAATTCATCACTCGCTGACCATCTTTCATCTATTTCTTTTTCTCTCTCTCTCAATCCATCTCTCTCTGCCCGTTTCCTTCTCTCTCTCTCTCTTTATATTCATTGATCTTTGTCTTTCCCTCTTTCAGTTCATCACTCTCTGCCCATCTTCCTCTGTCTATGTCTCTCCCTAACCATTTTTATCTCTATCCCTATGTCTATCTGTCTGTGTCCATCTCTCTCGCTCCTTACCCGGTTTTATTTCCCTATCTCTCTAGTGCCTAGTCACTCAACTATATCACAGCTTACATAACTTACTTTCTATTTCCATAATCCTCACACTTTCCTGATCGTTAAGATTCGATTTCTACGCCCACCTTCTGGGCTGGCCTAATCTTATTGGCTAACTGTCACTGGGCTTAAGGTTTATCTACTTAGAGAAATATCTCATCTGCTATCAAAGTTGTCGTCTCATGCTTTCGAAAATTTGATATCGCGCGACTTCAAATTACAATATCATTATTAGATTATACATTTTCGTAGACTTAAGGAGCAGCCACACACATAAAAGTTTTATAATTGTTAAAGCAATAACTGTTAGTTGACGTTTATGGATGCACAGCTTGTGCGCTGTCGGGCTAGATATAATGCTCTAGGAATAGTTGGTAATTAGTCGAGCTGCAAGTTTTCATGGAGTCGGTTCAAGAATGAGTCTCGAGAAGAAACCAGATCAAGCTGAAGAGCATCCTTTCCTGGAGGATGCCAAGCAGAGCAATGGCAAACCACGGAAAGAGAAGCCGCACAAGGATATCAGATGTGGATTTTGGATATTCAAGGGATCGCTGCTGCAGCGGTACGCATACGGATAAATCAGTGTCCACAATGAACTCATTTTCTCTTTGACTCTACAGGTTGGCAACGGAAAAGTCTTTTGTTTTGATCTATGGCATCGGCGGCTGTCTTCTATCCATGTCCTTGGCTTACTTCAATGCCATCGTGACGACATTGGAGAAACGCTTTAAGATCCCAACAAAAACATCGGGCCTTATCATAGTTGGCAATGACGTCAGCATGATGATTACCTCTGTGCTCGCTGGCTATTTCATACACAAAGGCCATCGCGCACGCTGGATAGCTTTAGGTAAGTGGAAATGCAGCGAATTTTTCGATTTTTTGGTTATTTTTTACAATTTGTGCTTCTCTCAGGATTTTTTACAATTTTCATTTTCTGTGTGCTAACCTGCTCGCTGCACTTTGCCTATGGCGCTGGCGAGGATGCCCTAAAGCTCACGCGAGAACTGGGAGATTTTGAAAACATTGCTGAATACACGGCGAATGCGCACAAGGATCACAAGCTGTGCATGTCCTCGGAATCAAGCTGCATACAGAGCGACGGTACCTGGGTGCCGCCAATTGTCTTATTCGTGGCCCAGTTCATATCAGGCATTGGCATTTCCCTATTCTGGATCGTGGGCATCTCCTACATGGACGACAATACAGAGAAGGCGAATACGCCAGCATTGCTGAGTAAGTTGAGTCATGATTATGAGATTAAATCTTGCAAATATCAATAAGAAAATCACTTCAATAAAAAATTAATTGTTTTTCAGGCATTTCCGCTTTTCTGCGCATGCTGGGTCCCGCCCTTGGCTACTCCTTGGCCTCCATTTGTCTGCGTTGGTACATAGAGCCGGCTTTGGAGCCACTGATCAAGCCGGGCGATCCTCGCTGGTTGGGCGCCTGGTGGGTCGGCTGGCTCGTGCTGGCTATCGTCACGTTTATCATCAGCTTCATGATGTTCATGTTCCCCAAGGAGCTGCCCAGCTCGAACGCCAGGCGACTGCAACTAGAAGAGGCAGGCTTACAAGATCCCAAGCAGCACAAGGAGCTCTCCGCCACCGACATGATACGCTCGATCAAGCGCCTGATGGTCAACAAAGTGTTCATGTACAACTCATTCGCCTCCAGTTTCTATTTCTTCGGCTATCTGGCCTACTGGATCTATACGCCCAAATACATCGAGACCCAGTACAGACAGTCGGCATCCATGGCCAGCATGGCAGCTGGCACCATAGCGTTGGCCTTCTCCGCCGCTGGCGTCCTGCTCTCCGGGTTTGTTGTGTCCAAGTATAAGCCCAGTGCCAGAGCCATGGCTGCCTGGAATGGCATTGTGGACTTCATGACTGTCGCCGGCGTCTTGTGCTACGTTGTCATTGGCTGCAAGGGCAGCGATCAACTGAGCTCCATGGCAACGGTCAGCGGCAGCTGCGGCGTCTCTTGTCACTGTGAATACGTGCACTATGCTCCCGTCTGCAGTCCCGACAATGTCACCTACATATCCGCCTGCCACGCTGGCTGCACGGACTCAACAATGGATACACTGGGACGCACTCTGTACACAGGCTGTGACTGCATCAGTCCCAAGAATGTGACAGCTGGATCTGAGGTAAGTTAGATATTGATTAAGGCTCCTTTAAGAATCTGATCTATATAAGATCATAAATCACAGCTGCAATATGCAGTGGATGGCGCCTGTCCGGTGGACTGCACCAAGCAGTTTCTGATCTTCCTCGTTGTGATGTGCATCCTCAAACTCGTTGGTGCCAGCAGCAAGTCCACAAATTTGCTCATAGCTTTGCGCTGCATACAGCCGGAGGACAAGAGCTTTGCCCTGGGTCTGAGCGGCTTGATCAGTTCTCTAACTGCCTTTGTGCCCAGTCCCGTCTTCTTTGGTTGGCTGCTGGACAAGTATTGCCTGGTGTGGGGCAAGACGTGCAGCAACAAGGGCAACTGCTGGCTCTACGACACGGAGTCGCTAAGGTAAACTCTTTATGCATAAATTTGGCATTTTTTAATTAATATATATCTTAATTCCAATTTCAGATACGCCTTCAACTTGACGGCAGCGTTTTTCATATTCCTCGGCGGCCTTTTGAATATTGGTGTTTATCGCAATGCCAAAGATTTGCGCATATTCGATGAGGAGGAAGTTGAAACTGAGCAAGCAGACACTAAAGCCGAAAGCTTTAACTTGGATGCCAAAACCAAGGAGATGGAAGCAACCAAAGATATAGAAAAGTCTTAAGAATAATATAATGCGAATTAACTCTGTGAGTCTTCAACAAAAATAATAATAAATTTTAAAATGAGAAGAAAAATAATAAATTCATAGAAAATTTATTTCTTTCCAAAATAAAAAACGTTTAAATTTATTTCAATATAAATTAATTAAAAAGCAGAACAAGAGCAGAAGTGAAAAATTACGATGTAAAAATTTATAAGAAATAATATCTAAAATCTGCTCCCAAAAGGAAAAAGAAAACATGATTTTGATATGCAAAAATATACAGATTGAGTAAAGAAAATAATGGAAATTTTAAATAGATGAAGTCTATATGCAAATGAAAATAGACAATACAAAATATAATATAAATTCGAAAAAAATTGAGATATTCAATTTAATTGCAGTTGAAGAAAAAAAACCAAAAAATCTACTCTTAAAATTTGATCAAATTAAATTGGGAATATAAATAAATTATTTCAAATATCTAAGAGAATTTATATGAAATATAGAATAAAATATAATAAAGTAAATTGGTTAGAAATTTAGATTAGGATTTTCAAAGAGGTATACAAAATGAGCCAATGAAAAAAATATATATACGATCTTTTAACATAAAGTATGCAGTAAATAAATTGATAAAGATAGAAATGGAGTTGGAATTTAGAATAAATTATGCATAAATATAGAAAATGAATTGATATAGTAGAAATGTACTTGGAAAATAAATAAGATATGCATAAATAGAGAAGTCAAAAAATTAAAATATTCAAGCAAAAACATCAACAAAATTCAACTAGAATAGAGAAATATGAAAACACAAAAGAAATCAGAAGTTTTAAAAAAATGTCTGATTTGCTCGAGTTTTGAAAAAAGTTTGTTTGTGTTTATTGTTGCAACAATCTAAAAATAAAAGTAAATATTTATTAGATTACTTTTATAATATTGGCACAACTAAATAATGAGCAGTGTGTGTATCTAGAGATAAGCACAATTTATTAGGGCTCATGCTGCTGCTGCTGCTGCTGCTGCTGCTGCTGCTGCTACTTAGCAAAGCGTCAAAGAGTCAAAGCTCTTGTCAGGTAGCTTTAAATGGGGCAAATTAATGGAACTGATGAAATTTTTGACTATTTTTTTTAATGATGAAATTTTTGACTATTTTTTTCAATGATGAAATGATATTTTTAAATAAGGTTTATGTTAATAATAATGTAGGAAATGTATCTATGAACTTATCTCTGGTTATTCAGAGTGTAAGATTTGTGCATTGCATCTGCGTAATCAGTAAGGCCGTTTTTATTGATGTCTAGAGATAATGTAAACCTCTTCTTGATTAATAACTAAAAGAGAATCTAGATCAGTAGTCCGGCGCACTTGGATGGCGAGAGTTGAACATGAGCGTTGACAGCAAGGAACCCAGAGAAGAGGCTCCCTTTCTCAGCAAGCAAACAGCGCGAGAGCAGAAGGAGCAAGAGTTAAAGGAGCAGCAGCAGGAGCAAGAGCTAAGAGAAAACCTAGATGATGACAGGGATATAACTTGTGGTTTCTGGATATTCAAAGGACCTGCGCTGCAGAGGTACAGCTGGGCTTATATAAAAAAAAAAAAAATATTGATAAATCGAGTCAAGTCTATTCCAGTTTCGCCACAGAGACAATGTATGTGACCATCTATGGCATCGCTGGCTGCTTTATGGCCATGTGCTTCGCCTACTTCAATGGCACAATTACCACATTGGAGAAACGCTACAAGATTCCGACCAAAACACTGGGCATCATATCCGTGGGCAATGATATGAGCACCATGTTCGCCTCGGCCTTGACTGGCTATTATCTGCGCAAAGTGCATCGACCGCGCTGGATGGGATTGGGTATGCAAAACTAATTATAAAATATATTTTAACTTTAGGCAAATCCCACTTTAGGTCTATTTACAATCGTCATATTTTGTCTGCTGAACTGCTCGCTGCATTTTATCTACGGCGCTGGCGAGGATGCCATGAAGCTAACGCGCAATCATGGCGCTCATCAGAATCTAAGTGGTTATTTAGCGAGCGCACAGAGGGATCAGAAGCTGTGCATGAATGAGGCGTCCAGCTGCATAGAGGAGGACAGTGTTTGGGTGCCACAAATGATCTTGTTTCTCGCCCAATTCATTTTAGGCATTGGGCAGGCGTTATTCATAGTCGTGGGCCTGGCCTACATGGACGACAATACCACCAAGTCCAAGACGCCAGCTATGCTAAGTAAGGTCTAGACCTGGTCTAGGGCTAAGAATATAAACTTATTGCGTGACTTACATTCCAGGCTTCTCCACTTTTCTACGCATGCTGGGTCCAGCCATTGGATACTCATTGGCTTCGCTTTGCCTGCGCTGGTACATTGAGCCAACAGCGGAGCCATTGATTAAGCCCGAAGATCCGCGCTGGCTGGGCGCCTGGTGGCTGGGCTGGCTCATCTTGGCCGCAATAACATTCTTAATTGCGTTTCTTATGACGCTGTTTCCCAAGGAGCTGCCCAGCTCGAAAGCGAGACGCTTGAAATATCAAAAAGCTGGCGAACCGCATGAAAATGTCGAAATGGATTTTTCGCTGGGCTACATGTGGCACTCCGTTAAGCTCTTGGCAACCAACAAGGTATACGTGTACAATACCATCGCGTCCATACTCTATTTCTTTGGGTACATGGTCTACTGGATATTCACGCCCAAGTACATTGAGACACAATATCAGCAATCAGCATCGATGGCCACCATGGCTACGGGTACCGTAGCTCTGGGCTTCTCTGCTGCGGGCGTACTGCTCTCTGGTTATATTGTGTCCAAGTATAAGCCCAGCGCCAGAGCTTTGGCTGCCTGGAATGCCACTGTGGACTTTTTAACTGTAGCTGGCATTTTGGGCTTCGTCGCCATTGGCTGCAAAGGCAGCGATCAACTGAGCTCCATGGCAACAGTGGGGGGCACTTGCAGCGTCTCCTGTCACTGTGAATATGTGCACTATGCTCCCATCTGCAGCTCTGATAATGTCACCTATATATCCGCCTGTCATGCTGGCTGCACGGCCAAGACAAAGGATCAACTGGAACGCACTCTGTACACAGGCTGCGACTGCATCAGTGCCAAGAATGTGACAGCGGGATCTGAGGTAACTTATTGATTAAGGCTCTTTTAAGAATCTGTTCTATAATCAGATCATTCATCACAGTTGCAGTATGCAGTGGATGGTGCCTGTCATGTGGACTGCTTCAACCAGTTTCTCATTTTCTTGGGCGTCATGTGCTTCCTGAAACTCGTTGGTGCCAGCAGCAAGTCGACGAATCTGCTCATAGCCTTGCGCTGCATACCGCCGGAGGACAAGAGTTTTGCTCTGGGCTTGGGCAGCATGGTGGCGTCGCTATTCGGCTTCATACCCAGCCCTATTTTCTATGGCTGGTTAATAGACAAATACTGTTTGGTGTGGGGCAAGACGTGCAGCAACAAGGGCAACTGTTGGCTCTACGACACAGTATCCCTGAGGTAAGTGCAGGCAGCATTTCCTCTCATCTATTGTCAAATAATCATTTGTGCTTTTAGATATGCTTTGAATCTGGCCGCTGGAACGTGCATTTTGCTGGGTGGCTTCACGAACATTGTGGTTTGGTATCATGCCAAGAATCTCAAAATCTTTGACGATGAGAAAGCCAAGAGCTTGGAGGATATTACCCTAAAAGATTTGGGCAGCACGCTACAGCTGCAAAAGCTTGATGAGAATATATAAAAATATCTAAATATCTGTCATCTGACGTCATTTGCCACAATAAAGTTCCATAGACTTATTTCCAGTCGAGTGCTTATCTGCAGAAGACTTATAATCTTGACAGCTATATGGGCTGTGTTTAAGAGACGAGTGATAAGCACCAATTAAGTCAGTTCAATAGAGGAAGCCATTCATCGGGCAGTGTAGGCTCTAGAATAGCCGTTGTGTTATTCTCCTCGATTTCATTGCCATCGCATAGACACCACAGGGCGTCGAAGAGCAGCAATTGTAACAAGCCCGCGCCAGTTGCGCACTCTTCAAATGATAACGGCGGTAAATCATTTTGAGCTTGAGCGCTATAGACATTTAATCTTTCATTATTCAAGCGAGCCAAGCATATGCTGTGCCCTTTATGCTCTTCGATTTTCCACATGGCCAAAAGGACCTCAGGCAACGGCTTTATCAACTCCTTTAACAAAGCAGCAGCAATCACATTTTGTGTGTAGTTTTCTTGTATTCGCTCCAGTTGTTGCTTATAATTGTTTTCCACGAATCTCTCATGTTGCAGCTGATATAAACAGTGCGCAGATTTGGCGCAGTAATTGTTTTCCAATAAGCTCTGCACTTGGCAACAGTCTAAAATAATTGGCGGCAACTTCTTTCTGGTCAGCATTTTTAGCTCTTGCAGTGCTTGCAAAATCAATTGCTGTTTGGGTGCGACAATAGCTACGTAATTCTCCAAGCCATTATCTTCAATTTCTAGCATTATATTGGATAAAGTTCTGCCTATTTCATCGTTGCCAATAAGCTGTAATTATTAATAAAAATTGGTTAATAGAGAAATTCTTTTTATAAGCCATTGGCTTACAGGCATTTTCAGTTGATCCACAGTCAAGTTTTTATCCCGCAGCATGGCCAAGCTTCTTGCGTAGCAAAGACGCTGCTCCTCGCCATTGGTGCGCGTTACGAAAACTGTAAACAGCTGCAAATAAAATTCAACAATTTAAAAAATATATTCATTTATATTTTAAATATTACCTTATGCACATACGGTTCCTTGCGTATCCAAAACTCATTTAAATTAAGCGTGTATGTCTTGCTTCGGTCAATGCGATGCAGCACGCCGGGATGATAATATTCCAAGCCTTGATTATCATATGTTTTGTGTATGCGACGTAGGCGCCATTGCACCTTCTTTGAATATGCTGCATATTCATCATCTGTCATGCATTCAATATTAGCAAAATCATCCGGTTGCACACAAGCTCCAAATTTTGCAATTGGAGGACGACCGGGTCGCACATAGCCCTGCGCCTGTGCCTCGGCCTTTTCGTGTCGTGCTGCCATTACGCGTTCGTGTAGCTCCTGCTTTGAACCTTTCGTATTTAAAGCACGACCGTAAAGATCACGTACCAAATCTCGTATATTAAATTCAGAAACTGGCAGCTCCATTTCACACTCTGCACGCACAAAATTTACCACAATCAAATGTTTTAGCGCGAAATCTAGAGATGAGGCGATAGAACACAGTGCTGTAAGTTGTCCAGTAGTCAGTGCTGCAAAGTGTTTCCACATTGAGCAACTAGCAATCGATATATCGATAAGGCAGCAACGTTTTTATTTGAATTTTTGTTTAATCTTAGTTACTGTTGTGTAATTTATTTGTATTTCGACCTAAAAGAATTCCAAATTTCAACATCTTTATGGAATAGTAAGAATCACAATCTTCCAATGGCCGAATCTAGTTGCAACAAATGGAGAGAAAAGAATAAAGGAAAACCAGCCGGTAAAACAAACTGTTTTGAGCCATTGGAGGGAAAATGTCCAGATTGCATGAATCCCGATGACGTTCAATGGGATGAAAACATTGTGAAAGCAATTCTCAAGCCGGAGCCTCCAACAAGGCGTGTTATAGACCTAAGCAATCTGACTAAGTTGGCTTCGCAAACAGAAAAATGCTGCAATCTGCGTGATGCTGAAGATGTCGAACAGAAAAACAATTTATGTTCACCGAAATGCGCCCCAGCGCGAGCTATGCTCCACTTGGAGGAGGTATTTCTGCAATATATCCCTTTCTATATACAAATTTGCTTAACTTCTCTTCAATAGTGGACGAGACGTCCGCGACCAAAGCCAACTTATAAGCATTCCGTCTATGTTAATAATGAAATTTTGGCTGGTCGCGTATTTCCTATGAAGTTTCGCATACGTCGCAAGACCCACAATTGTAAAGTCTGTGGAAAGGAACAGTTTTTACGTGATCCAATTGCGGATAGTACAAATATACTTTTAATTTCGAACTGCTGTGAGGTACAGGTTTACCGAAGTTCTTACATTGATAATTGGCATCGGGTGCCCATTGTATCGATAACAGGCACTCAATCAATGCAAAGGAAAACTCTTAACGAGATTTGTGTACTTGAACCCAAAAAACTTCCGCCACCTCCTCCACCGCCGCCACCAGCGCCACCACAACCGCCGGCGGCAAACAAAAAGGGTAAGAAAGGAAAGAAATAAAATTGAGAAATTCTTTTATGTTTCAAATAAGCGCAATTTGACTAAATAATAAATATATATCGAATGTTCCCTTTCGATCATTTGACGATTAAATAAATTGTTCATTTAATTACAAGTCTTTCGATATTTGTAAGAATCCAATTGAATTCCAATAAGTCAACTACATATTTTCTAATAAGCCAATTGCATACATCGATTGTCGATTATCGTTCTTATCAGCGTAGACAGGGAATTTTAAAACTGCGGCAATGAAGTTCATAAATAATAAATATATATCGAATGTTCCCTTTCGACCATTTGACGATTAAATAAATTGTTCATTTAATTACAAGTCTTTCGATATTTGTAAGAATCCAATTGAATTCCAATAAGTCAACTACATATTTTCTAATAAGCCAATTGCATACATCGATTGTCGATTATCGTTCTTATCAGCGTAGGCAGGGAATTTTAAAACTGCGGCAACGAAGTTCATTGATTTATATCTGGTTTTTCAATTTGCATTTAATTAATTTAAATTCAGTCGCGTAAGCATACTTAGCGTTAACCTAATAACTAAAATGTATAATTCAGCTTAATATGAAAAACAGCGCTGCCAATTCACAATATATATGTATATGTATGTAGAAAAAGGGGAACTTAATATTTGATGATCGGATCGAAAAGTTTTCCTTGTATAATTTGTTGACTTTAGCTTTCGTTTTCGAGAATGTGTGAGTGTGTGTGTTTGTGTGTGTGTGTGTCTGTTGGTGTGCTTTTTATAATTACAGTTAGTTACAAATACTTGAATATTATTAATATTGTTGTTGCTACAATACGTAAATACGACTTAGAGCTAAATCATGTTTTATATTCCTGCAATTCTCTCACAAAATGTTCATTGTTAATTGTTTTTTTTTTTCTGTTGGAGTTTTGCTGAGGTTTTCAATTTTAGAATTTGTTTTTGGAAAACTATTGATAGCAGCACTCGCAAATTTGTTGGTTGCGCAAGGCGTTGTATTGCAGTTGAATCGATTTTTGAGTGACATCGAATTTCACAACTATATATGTATATATTTGTTAAACATAGATTATAGCTACATATGCACTTGAAATATTGATTTAAAAATTAGCTACAAATTGTTAGACTATATATATAATATAGTTATTATAAGCGTCTACTTATACTGTCGAGTGGCGAGTCACTAAATTCTTAAAATGAAAATCTTATCATTGCTAATGCAAATGGGTATGGGTATGGGTATGGGTACGGGGGGATGGGGATGGGAAAGTGTAAATGAGGAATAGTCTATGTTTTTCCAATAACGGGAAAAAAGTCTTTGAGTAGTGTGGTGCGACGCTTTTCGGCAATATCCATTTGATTCTCGAGCACAGCACGATCCGTTGTCTCCGCTCGCTCGATTTTCCACGAAAGATTCTCAATTTCAGCCTCTAATTGTGCCTGCAAAAAACAAAAAAAAAAAATGTATTAATAAAAGGCATGAAAATATGGAACTAAATAATATTTAAATACTCAGCGTTAATTGCAATATTTATTCAATATTCGATCACTCACCTGCTGGTATTCGAACAGATTCTTGCGGGAGCCTGGCTCCATATAGTAGGCATATGGATACGTGTATTGCAGGGTATATCGACATTTGGCTAGCAGCGCCGCTGCATTGAACAGATATTGCCAATCGATCCAGGTGCCGCTGCCATTCATCACTTTCGTATTGATCCGTTGACGCAATCGATCGATTGTCTGTTGCTCGAGCTTGAGCGACTTGGAATGATTCTCCCAGCGCTCGTAGTAATGCAAATACTTTTTGAGTGCCTCGCGCGCCTGCACATGCACCGATTCGTTGGCAATATTGGGATTGTCCTTGTAGCGCGAGCATTCGTAATACTCGGAGCCATGCGTCTTCCAATCCCCCAGGCACATCCAGCAGAAGTCATGCTTGCAGTTGAAGCATTGCATGTGATTGCAGCCGCCATTCTTCTCGATGCAGATGTGACATTTGGGACAGTCTTTGGTATGGGCGCTTATATAGTTGGCCGTTTCGCTATCATCGGCGCACTTCGTCAGCCATTTCCTGATGATCTGACAGTCTGTGGGCGCATGATAGTCCATGCCGCATTTGAAACAGAAGCCCGTATGGCACACCTTGCAGATGGCACGTTTCGCACAGATCTCTGTCGATTGCACAATGATTTGGCAATTGGGGCCAGGACAGAAACGCAGCTGCGGATGCGATTTCACATAGTCCTTAAAGGCAAACTGCTGATACTTGTCCCGCATAACCGGACGTGTGACAAGGGTCAGCACCAAATCCTCGGGCACACGCACATTACACTGTTGGGCCATGCAGCCAATCTGTATGGAGATGCCCTGAAAGATTTGCGTCTCAAAGTAAATGGTCCAGCAATCCTTGCAGAACGAGTGTCCACACGCTAAGCTATAGAATTTGTCATTCGGTTGCGTGCTCGCACACACCGGACACATTCGTCGCTGTGGCTGTGGCTGTTGCTGTTGCTGCGGATTGCCGCTGGCAGCTGTTGTTAGAGATGAAGGCGACAATGCGGTTGACGTCCTATAGCCGCTGCTGCTGCTCAATCGCAGCAATTGGGCAGCCGCAGCAGCGCTCGTTGATGCCGCCTCCGCTGCTGTCGTGGGTGGCTTGATTCTCGCCGTCACCAGCAACGCATTCGCATCCTGGCGATATTTCTCCACCACAGCCGCATTGTTCCACTGATGTTCGAGCAGTAGCACCTTGGCCAATGACGGTGTTATTTGCAGTATCGTATTTAGTTTCTCCACCAGCTCATTCAACAACTTTTCAATGTCCTCGACGGTCAGGCAGTCATATTCGAAATATTCGGGATCAGCGCGCTTTGGATCGAGCCTCTCAACATCGCAGTCTTCGCCTAAAAGTAGACATAGGTAAAAGCAACGTGAGTTGAATGTAAGCAACAAGACTGCTACAGGGTATCAATGTGTCGTTCATTTGCTTAAAGGTATATAAGATGCTGTATATTTATATTAAGCTTATTTACAGGATATTTGTTGGTTAACTTGACATATATTGAAAATCTTGCACCCTTATTTTCTGTGCCTTTCCACAAAATCCATCAAAGGACCAACCACCAGGTGCAATCTAGAAATGATTCATTTCAGTTTGCTACCTGCTTTCGAGTTCTATTCACAGGTTTACAATGAAATTGGATGAAAACCTTTGTTTGCCAAACAAAAAACGAAATAAAAATTAAATTCATGCTGATGGATAATGGAATTGATTGCCATTTTAACGACTATTTGGAAAAAGGGAAGAAGAAAATATTGAAGGCCGAATATTACGTCGCTGGCTTACAAATAAGATTTACCAATGACGTCACGACAGCTCAGAGTGTAACTGTGCGGGAGGGACAGAGAGAGAGAGAGAGAGAGAGAGAGAGATAGAGGCAGAGGCAGAGCCAGTGGCAGCGGCAGCTGGAGGCAGGTCAAAAGCAGCTAAAACAGTTGACGGAAAAAACTGCACGACGCGACTATGCGACGTCAGACAGTGAGCACTCGAGCACGCATCTCGGTGCGAAGAGGAAGAGCAGCAGCAACAATAACAAAAACAGCAGGTAAAAGCCGTACAAGAGATACCATAAGAAAGAATTCAAAGAAGAGGTGGTAATAATACAAATAATAAACAGAATAACAAATCTAGTATAGCTGAGGCGGCTAACAGATACCCTGTCCTTAGAGACAGCATTTACAAATAATCGATAAATCAGAACAAAATATTAAAGTAGATCGATCAATTTTTAAATGTACTTGATATTCTTAAAGCACAATAAGAATTAAATTACCGCTTAACAATAAGAAAATCATCAGTACTCGATACTCGATACTCGATTTAGACGTTTGGCCAAATCTAATCAACCTTTTAGAGCTCTAAGCCTAATAAGTATAGGGTATAATAATAATAGAGTTTTAATGAAGCGCTGGCCGTGTACTTTTTAGTGTTGGCCAAGCTAACCGTACGAACGATCATTTCAAGTTCAATTTCAATTTCATAATTCGAGTTTCATGGTCAGAAAGCAAAACGTAACGAACCAAGCACCGCAAGAAATATTAAACACAATCAAATTATATTGTAAGCGAGCGAAGACACCGCAACGGGCAAACAACAAATGAGGGAAAAAGAGTTCAAGTGTAAAAGGCAGAGAACAGGGCATTAAAAGGCGAATGTCAAGAGCCGAACAACGTGCATGCGATTTTATGGAAGGTTAAATGCAAAATGCTAGGCACGATATATGGCTGTTGTGAGTGTGTGTGTGTGTGTGTGTGTTTGACTTAAAGGTGAATAACCAAAGCAAAACGCATACAAATTGTACACACACAAACAAATGATAAATAAAGGCTATATCCAATAAGAATATTAAAAAGCTGCAATTGTATGTGTTTTGTGTGCCTCTATTCGATTGCGTGTGTGTAATCGATAAATTGCACAAAGCGTCCTTGGACGCGGCTTTCTTCCTCCCTACGCCCTCCTTCTTACCTGTATTATAGTAATCATAATCGTCGTCAAATTCCCCATCGTTGTCCGATTCCAATTCCATTTCAATGTCCGAGTCCATTGCAACTCTGTCCGAAGGGTCACTGGCGAAGGCGGGGAAGGAGGTATGTCAGGCAGCCTTGCCTCTGCCTCTGCCTCTGCCTCTGCGTGCGTGTGTGTGTGTGTATTTGTGCGTTTCTCGCTTGGTTGCCCGTTCGCCCGTTGCCTTGCCTGACGACGACGATTGAAGGGCGAGTAAAGCAAAATCGTAAAAATACTTCTTTACAAGGCTATTGCATGAACGAGGGGGTTGGCGGGGATTTCTTTTGTTGCTGTTATTATTGTTGTTGCTGCCGCTGCTATATTTGTAACAGTTGCTATTGTTGGTGGTGGCGTTGCTGCGTTGCTGCTGGTGGTGGCGGTGGAAGATTTAGTTGTTGTTGTTGTTGGTGCCGTGGGGTACGTTGCAATTGTCGTAACGTCGTTGTCACTCTCCCCATTTACATCGCTGGCTGGAAGAACTTTAGCTTAGCGGGGTGGCAACGTCGCTGCCAATATATCCCGTTTTATTTTCGTTTCTCACACACACACGTACACGCGCAAGTACACACACGCAGAGCTGGTGCTACTGCTGCTGCTGGTGCATGCAATGACATGCATTTGATTTTTTTTTTATTATAAATAGACACTGACAATGGACTCAGGTTAAATCTTTTTCACTTGGCTGCTGTATTGTGTGTAGCGAAACGCAGTCACAATGCAATTATTTTTACTAGCAGCAGTCAATTCCTTTGTCTTTTGATTTTTCGTAGCGCCTGCCTGCCTTTGCACTCGCACTCGCGCACTAGCTGCGTTGCTCGCCCCTCTCTCTCTCTTTCTTTCTCTTATTACCCCTTCTCTCATCTACGCTCTCACACACACACACAGAACAACACCCACACGACGCTGCATGCACACACTGCACGGTCAGTAGCACGAGTCCGAGTACGTAGCACAGTTTACGTCAATAGCAAATTGCGCAGTTTGATTTATTATCTATTGCACTTTTTACATTTATAATTAATAATAACTTATAAGAAACTGCGAAAAAACGCTCTGCGACGCAGAACTACAAAACACGCAGTGTGACCATAACCAGCATACTAAAATATGCAGAACAGCTGTTTGTGGTCGTTGTACGATAGACGTTCACTTTCGTAGAGCATTACTGCGTTCACACTAAACGATTCAACTTATCGATAAGTTATCGATAATAAGCTAAACCCAATACTTATCGTTACTCAGTTGCCGGCAAAACTGCGTTGTTTCCTAGCGTTGTGAAATCATTTAAAAGTGTTTCAAACTAAGATGTCGACAATCGAGAAACTCTCTATACAAGGTGTGCGCAGTTTTGGCGTTAATGCCGAAGATATGCAAGTGAGTTTATTTTTGAAGGCTTGCCATCCACACCTGTTGATAATTGTGTCCTATTAGAGCATCACATTCTCATCGCCCATTACACTAATTCTTGGTCAAAACGGATGTGGCAAGACAACAATTATTGAATGCTTGAAATATGCACTTACTGGTGATTTCCCGCCCGGCAGCAGTAACGGCAAGAGCTTTGTGCACGATCCCAATATATTTGATAAAAACGAATCCTTGGCACAAGTAAAAATGCTAGTGCGTGATCGACGGAACGTTCAGATGTCCATTTCCCGCAGCATGAAGGTTACCAAAGTGAAGAATAGTCTTACCTTTAAAACAATAGATTCTACGGTCAATTTTCTGGGTAGCAATGGGAAGCCGTCAAAGAACAGTCAGGAATCAATGAGCTCTCGTGTTGTAAATACGGATAACTCCGTTTCCGATTTTATGGGCGTGTCGAAGGCGATAATAAATAATGTTCTTTTTTGCCATCAAGAGGATTCCAGCTGGCCACTGGACGAGCCCAAGAAGCTGAAAGAGAAATTCGATGCCATCTTCGGCATAACTGAATACAACAAAGCTCTCGACAGGATCATCAAGCTGAGAAAGGCAGCCGTGGAAGAGCTGAAAGTAATGAGTGCGTGACTAGATAATGAACCGATATTAATAATTAGCTAAAATTAATTATTTCTATACCTTTTCAGATGAAAAGTTGAAGCTCTTGGAGCACCTGAAGAAAGAAATGGATGAGAAAACGATGAATCTGCAGATGGCGCAGCGAAAATGTGAGGATCTTAAGGAGGAGTGCATTAAATGTGACGAAGAAATAAAGCCAATCGATGCTCGATTGCAGGAGATACGCAATATCGAATACGAAATAGGAAAATATCAGGCGCAAAAAGTCGAAATGGATACCAAGTAAAGAGCAAATTAGTTGTGGATTCATAGAAATAATAATTAATCATTTACATCCGCCAGGCACCAAAATTGCGTGGAACAAATAGCCAAGCTAAACAGACACATAAAGACGCCCTTCGCAGGCTCTCTTGTTGAATTGGAACAGGAGATGCGCAGCTTCAGTCAACGAATGTCCGAAATTAAATTTCAACTCACCGATGTGGAAGATCAGCTGCTGCAAATGCGCAAAACGAAGGAAGAAAAACAGAAAACACTCGCCAAACAGGACAAGGAACGGTACATGGCACAGCAGAAGCTAAATAGTGAACAGGAATGCAAAATGGAGCTCGCACGGCACATACAGGCTTTGAGTGCGCAACTTCAAATAACTGTGGACGCATCTGTCGTCGATAATGCAGAACAATTGAGTGAACTTCTGGATGACATCGATGGAAATCTTATGGCCAAGCAGTGTGAAATTACAGAGCTGTCGGAGCTCAATGATCAGGCAGATCAAACACGTCAGGCAAAAATCGATGAACTGCGCACCGAGCTAACCAAGTCGGAGCAGCGTATCAACACACAAGAGAAACAAAAGGTGGACAGCGAGCGAGATATGGAATCACTGGAACTGAATATCAAACAAATTGAGACCTCGCAGCAGCAGCTGAAGGTGCTAGAGAAGCAAATCGCTGATACAGATGAGAAATACGAGCGTTCGACGCGCAACTTCAATCAGGACGCTTGCCGTCAGATGATAGCTAGCAAAAAGGCCAGTCGAGACAGCAAGCAGGCGCAATTTAAGCAGCTCGACGATCAGCTGACATTCCTCAGTTCCATAGCCAAGATAATTACTGAGATTGGACTCAAAGAGAAAGAGCTGGAGAAGAAGAATCATGAGATACAGCGCGTGCGTAGCAAACATGGCGATAATCTGAGCAAATTCTTCAAGGAATCTGTATCGAACAATTATCGTCGAGCCATGCAAAATGAATACGATAAGCTACGTCGCGAAATTGAGGAACTGAACACAGATGCCGATGCTAAAAAGTTGGCGAAGCAATCCCATGAGATCAAGCGCAAGAATCTAATTGATGAAATCGCGCGCATTGAGAAGGAGGTGCAAGACTCTGAGGAGCGCATTTATCAGAAATGCCATGGCATGCCCTATGATGAGTTGATGTTGCGCAGCAAGACAACGATAGCTAAGCTACAGCTGGAGCATGGAGCTCTTAAGTCGGCCGAGGCCATGTACAAGAAGTATAAAAGTCAATCTAATTATTATATAAAAATTCACTCTAATCTCTGCTGTTGTCTTGCAGGTATATACAAAAGATAGATGAGGAGCCCAGCTGCCCGCTTTGTCATCACAATATGTCGGGGGATGAGGTGAGTCTGGTTTTGTTAATATCAATGATTAACTAAGCTAATTCTCTGCTGCCTCAGGCTTGCGATTTGACCACAGAGTTAACGGATGAAATACAAAAGCTGCCGGATAACATAAACCGCACCGAAAAGTCGTTAAAAGCAGAACAATCGAAGTACGAGCAGTTGCTGCAGATTAAGCCCATTATTGATAAGGTCAAAGAGCTAAAGGAGAAGCTGCCTAAGCAGAAGGATGAACTTCGCATCACTGAACAAAATCTGGGTGACATTGTCGGCGAATATGAAACGCTAATGGCTCAACTTGGCGAACCGACACACAACATGGACCTGGCCAACTCGATGCTGGGTGATATGACGCTTCTAGATGAGGCGCTAAAGGAATCTGTGCGCGTTAAAAAAGATCTGGAGCAGCTGAAGGTACATCGACTTTAGAGCAATTCTTTAATTTATTGTAATACAATTGCCTCAATTCCAGCTTAAATTGCCAGAGAGCTATGATGCCAGCGTGTCCATAGAAGATTTGCAAGAGCAAAAGGCACGAGTATCCAAAGAGCTGGACGCTGAGTCCACGGCGCTGGAGACAAGTCAGCAAACATTCGAGCAGCAAGTAGAGGCGCTCAATCGCTTGCGCGAATTTCTAAATGGGTAGAGTTTATAGTTATTCATATAATTGTTATAAAAATATACTAAATTTATTTATATATATAGCTTGAAGGACAAACGCATAAAGCTGCAGGAGGGCGTGCAGAATCTACCCCAAATGAAGGAGCGGCTCGAGAAATTAACACACATGATCATTGCGATAAGCACGGAAATTACGGAGCAACGATCGAAGCTGCAGCCGCTCAAGCAAAAATTGAGCGCAGCCTTAACCGAAAAGGCGCGCTTGAAGGAAGCTGGGCGCATTAAATTGGAGCAATTGCAGTCTAAATATATGGAATACAAAAGCACCGATAAGGATATACAAAGGTTAACAATTAAAGCCTTGTTTTTCTACATATATATCTATGTAAATAAATTCTTTACAGATTAAATGAACAGGCTCAGGAGTTTGCCAAGCTGAATCTATCGAGTGCCATCGAAAGATTCGATGCCAACATCAATGCAACCAAACTGGAGCTTAACAAATTGGTAGCTATAGACGTTACCTACTCCTATATATATATATATATATATATATATATATAAAACTAAACATAAACCTTTTTCTAGAATTCACAAATAAACGAAAAGAGCGATCAATTGGAAGGCATTAAGAAGACTTGCTTTGATCAACAGACTCTGGAGCGCGATCTGAAGGACAATCGAGAGCTAAAGCAGCTGCAGATAAAGGAAAGCGCATTAAGTGAAGACTGTCAGAGGCTGTCGAAGCAATTGGGAAATCTTGATTTTCGCAGCGTTACAAAGGAGAAAAACGATCTTATGAAGAAACGGGATGTGGCCACCGTGCGTCGTGGCGAGCTGCTTGGGCAGCAGGGCGAGATCAATAACCAAGTGAACAAGCTACAGCGAGAGATCAATGAGCCGAAATTTAAGGAGTCCATGAAGAACTATATGCGTGCTCAGTTCGAGGTCGCTGTGAAGCGATGTGGTATCGAAGATCTGGGTCGTCATCGCCAGGCCTTGGACTGGGCGCTGATTGAATTTCACAAGGAGAAAATGAATAACATAAATAGTTTGATCCGAGAGTATTGGCGCATGATCTATCGTGGCAACGATATTGATTATATACAAATTAAAACCGATGAAAATCCCAGCGAATCTTCGGCAGATCGCCGCAAGAACTATAACTATTGTGTGGTGCAGTCGAAAAATAACTCCGTGATCGATATGCGTGGACGCTGCAGTGCCGGACAACGTGTACTTGGTTCACTCATCATACGAATGGCCCTGGCGGAGACTTTCAGCAGCAACTGCGGTGTCCTGGCCTTGGATGAGCCCACAACCAATCTGGATCGCGATAATATAATATCATTATGCGATGCGCTCAATCGCATCGTCGAAAATCGTCAGCACCAATCGAATTTCATGCTAATAATAATTACACACGACGAGAACTTCATCTCTTCCCTGGGCAAGATATGCGACTATCATCGAGTGCATCGCAACTCTGAATGCAAATCGGTGATACAAAAAGTTCGTGTCGATCAGGGCAATTAGTATACTCGAAATATTAATAAATTCCATAGATATAGGAGATAAGAAATTTAAAAATATGTCCTATATCTAAAAAATATAGTACATTTATAAGAAACGCTACTACATGCCATATAATGGAAACTTTTACTGTTTTATTTACATTTTTATATTATTCAATATCATTCCTTAATCGTTTTATATTGTTAATAAATATGTCATTAAATATTCGTATTAATCCTATCTGACTTGAATTGAAAATATTTTACCTGGCTAAGAAAAGCTAGTCTTATGAAATGTACATATGTATGTATAATGTATGTATTTTTTTTTCAGTTGACATAAAATTAATGCTTTTAAATTGTCACATAATGATCGGGTAAATGAGTAGCATCCACAACTATCTCTCTCTCACTCTTTCTTGCCCTTTCGTTCTCTCATCACTATCTGCTCAGTTCATCACAATTAATTGATATTTGAAAATCGAGTATATATACTTTAGTATCGATAGCCGACTTCCAGTGGAAAGTCATACTCAAAACTCTAAAAAAAAATACAAAAAAAATTCAAATTTTAAAATTTGAATTTATTATCATCCATGGCATATGGCTGGGAGTGGCTGTCGGCTGTGGGCGAATGCCAAGGACATTGACCAACATGAGGCAAAAAAGCCAAGTCCCAAATCCTTGGTAGGCAACGGTGATGAGGTCCAATTGGTGAAGCTGATGCAATGCGACAAATTGATTAATAAATATCTAGAGCCCGAAGAACCTGCGGAAGAGCAAGACGATCTGACCACAGCATTTATTAACCATGGAAGGGATGATTCTAAGATCTCAAATGCAAAGAGTACAAATCCATGCTTCATGGAATGCAGTCCACTCAGCACAGCAGTGGAGACGAAGCAGGTAGGAATGGCGTAGACAGTGATAGCTCTCTTCAGTATTCTTAAGAATAGACTAAGCTTGCTCGTTCCAAATCCATTTGTTCCACTTGCTCTTTTCTATGTGAGTCTCTATCGATATCATATATTAGTATCGATATTGGGTTAAGCTTAAGTTTAACTTGAATAAGTAAAGCAATTTATAATACTATGAGAATTAATGCAAGTATGCGAGGGCAGTTTAAACAATTCTTAGATAAGCAAAACAATTTTTGCAAATTTTATATTTTATATACATTTTTTTAATTTGACCATCTCCAAATTGACAGTTGGGCTCGTTGAGAAAAGACAAACCTACATATAAGCACACCATTCAGTTGGACTCGGGCACATTTGTGGGTCGCGTGTTTCCCATGAAGTTTCGCGTGCGTCGTATGGAATGCAAATGCCGCAACTGTAGTCGACAGCTGGCCCTACATGAGACTGTGACTGGCAACAATGGTTTGTTATTATTAACCGACTGCTGCACTGTCGAGGTGCATCCGCACAATAAGGTCCAGAAGTGGAATCGCATTACCGTTGGCACAATAACGGGACAGAAACATTTTTCGAAAAAGCTAACCGAAATCTGCGATTCAGAAATCAAAATTCCATTACCAAATCCAATTCCGGGTAAACCAAAGAAGAAATCCAAGAAGAAAAGAAGAACAAAAGATAATAGCGGAAGAAAATCAAGAATGTCCCATAATTGAGTTCAAGTTGTAAGTACTTAAAAAACAAATTGAAAATCGGTTTCAGATAGAGTTTTCAGTTAAGACTTATACATGGAACTACGTATATTGAAACTGCATTTTTTCAAATTACTCTTTATCTATATGCTTTAACTGCAAATTTCTGTCTGCAATCGATTTGAAATTGTTTTTCAAGTAATTTCAATGAGAAAGTCAAAAAAAAAAATAAATAAATAAAAAAATAAATAAAAATAAAACAGAAAATAGAAAAGAAAAATAAAAGCAAATTGTAAAGTTAAATGCAAGTGATGTTGCATGATAAAAAAAAATTTTTTTTTGGATTATACAAAAAATTAAAAAAAAAACTCGAAATTGAATATTCAATAAATCAGCAAACATTTGTTTGGGGTTTTCGACTCACAATTTGTAATATTACAAAACAATATGCCTGCCTTATCGTATATAATATATTATAAAGATAGGTAAACAATATCTATCTACTTAAGCAACTGTAAAAAGTTAAGATCATGATCGTTTTTTATTATACACTTATAATATGCTGCTGTCTGGCAAGCTAGTTATTTTTATTGCACTGAGATAAAAAGTAAATATTTTTACTGTTGGCAGATAGAGCAGCCTTCGCTAGTATTTTTAAATATAGAAAGAAAAAAACTTAATTTGCAATTCTCCCTTTATTTGGCAGTAGGTAAAATATATATAGGAAGAGAAATATAAGAAATATTTCTTCTGCCTCTCTCTACTCTCTCTCTCTCTCTCTCTCTCTCTACTTGGCATCGCACAACTTGGAACCGTTACCAATGCAGGCAGCATATGCCATTAGATGGGGAATCGCATGCTGCTGCATCACGCCGGTAAAGAGATGACTTTGCGGTCCAGAAGCAAAGATGCCCACATCATCGCCCGAGTGTACGCCCTGATCTTTGGTAATGTAGGACGGAAAGACGAAATCATTTCCGCCAATCTGGTTCGTCAGATCTATGCGTTTGCCATTCTCAATGTAGTTGTTCGGGCCGGCTGCATAGTTGAGCGTGCTATACTTAATGCCATTGACATCTGTGTCATGCTGGTTGAGTCCGAGTATGTTTGTGCCTCGGCCAGGATAGCCAGCTATGGTTAGCGCATGGCCATGATCCGATGTGACCACAATTAATGTATCGTCAATGTTCGTCATGTCGCGAGCCAGCTTAATGGCCTTCTCGAACTCCAGTGCCTCATCCAGGGCATAGCCGGCCTGTGTATAATGATTGCCATAGTCAATCAGGCCACCTGATGGGAGTAAATGTTATCAACTGAGCTGGAATGCTATGATCGATATGAGCAACGCTCACCTTCAATAAAGGCAAAATAACCGTTTTCATTTTGACTCAACTTCTTGATGGTCACCTCTGTGAGCTCGGAGATCGTGGGCTGATAACTGGCATCGGCCTCCTGGTGGAAATCCATCAACGATGATTGAAAGAGTCCAAAGATACTGGAAACGGCCGAGACATTCGTGCTCAAGAGCTGCTTGCGATTGCTGACAAAAACGCCGCCGTCGTGCTGCGCCTGCCACTGTGAGAGTAGATTAACACCATCCGAACGTTCACCTGGCTTGCCATGCGAATCCGTGATAGATTTGGGCAAAAATTTGCCCATGCCGCCGCCAAGCATTACTTCGAAATTACGTCCGGGCACTTGGGTCACCAGTTGGGTGGCTATATCGATGCACTCTTTGGAATTGACGCCAAAGCTTTCCACGTCGGTATCGCACTCCCACATACGATTCGCTGTCTTTGCATAGGCGCCCGATGGACTGGCATGGGTAAGGGTCGTGGTAGTTACAATACCCGTTGATTTGCCAGCATTCTGTGCCCATTCGGCTATTGAGGTGAGTCGATTAACCGGATTTTGACTTTCCGTGCAGTTGTTGAAGCTAACCGCAGCGCTGACTCCAATACTAATGATGTTTGTCTTAACGCCGCACAGATAAGCCGTGGCCGTGCAGGCAGAGTCCGGCACCTGGGCATTGGAGCAGTATGTCTACATCAGCAGAGAGAGTGAGAGAGAGACAGAGATTATATCTGCTGTTCCTGCTTCATCTTTAGCTTTAGCTTACCCGACTTAGACCCGTGTGTGGAAACTGTTCGAAACTCAGCGAGGATTCCTCACCAGTTCTGCCTTCTCTCTGACCCTTGAGTATGCGCGCTGCGGCCACCGTCGACAGCGACATGCCATCGCCTAAGAAAAGAATCAAGTTTTTTGCCTTCCTACCATCCACTTGCGGCAGCTTCAATCTCTTTTCCAGCTCCTCATTGGCCAAATCATACCAGAACTTTGGATCCTTCTCCTCTGGCGGCGTATACTTATCAATGGCTACGTCGGTGTCAAATCGTGGTTCCTTGAATCTCTTTCCAGTCAGTTCCTCCACAAAATGCACTCCATCATTTGTTGCGATGGCAACGCCCACAAGGACGAGCAGCAGGAGTGTGAGCTGTTGCTTTAGGCACAGCATCTTTCGCATCTACTAAGTGGGTTCCGCTTTTGTCTGATAACTGATACACTTTTTGGCACTCTACCAAGGTTTATATACATATTCTAACTGGATTTAGATCTTAACGAATATGGATTTTTATGGCTTAGCGATAGCAAAATATTTTTCCATTCTATATCTCTGATGTTGCTTATTTTTGTTTATTTACAGCTCAAGGCAAATCAGTGGCACACTTTTTTTTTTTTTTGGTTTTCTCTTTAATTATGATCAATCATTATGAAATTTGTTATGAGTGAATAGATAGCTATGGGGGGTTGCTTCTTCACTAAGTGAAATTTGGAGTGCGATTAAGAACCCAAGTTCAACCAACACGTTGCTCTAATCTCTTGAAGAAATTGCTGAGCTCATTTGAACAAATACCAATTAAACGTTGACTTTGCCATAGCACGTGCTATAGCAAAAAAAGTAACCTAAGCTCTCACGGTTCTGGAACGTGTGGATAAAATTATCAGTCAAATTTTTCTGCCTTCTCATAACACAAACAATATCAAAAACTCGAGTTAAAGTAAAGCACAAGCAGTAAAAACTCCGCAGTAATAGTCTTGTTGGTTATGTTAGTAGATTACATATACCACGAAATTGTTTTCTCTTTTCTCTTGCTGGCACCAAAAAAAAGAAACTAAATTAACGTAAAATTATTTTGAAAATATGATAATTGATCTTTTGCGCGCTCAAAACGCAAAAAAGCGCGCTTGTAAGCGATACATCAACTGCCATTATGCATAATCATCGATGTTTGTTATTCGCGTTTCGTTCAATTATCGATACTCTTGCTGTGCCGTCGATTCTTTTCGCAACAATCATTCGGCAGCCAAATCGTCCAACAACAACAGCGTGTCGCGTAATTATTTTTATTCCATCTCTTGCTACTAAAAAAAATATATAAAAAATTTAAAACAGCGCTTATATATCTATATATATATATACATATATATGTATATACTTGTAAATAATTTGTTTCCATTTGTTTTTAAATAACAAAGTGCCGACGAGCTACAACAATACACGTAGTGCAGCTGCCAAGGACACGAATTATATGAAAGTAGTGCAGCTAGGAGCATGAAACGGCATTAAAATATAAAGAGTATTCAATAAGCAAAAAGTACAAAGTTTCTAATCTAAAACAAAACACAATTATTATATACCAATCGAATTAAAAGTAGTATACTGCGGGTATACAACGAAATATAAAAATAGCGAGAAAGTAATTTTTGGCGAAGGAGGCAGAAAGAAGAATCGCAGCTGATTTAGCTATCAAAGAATGGCGGCCAACAACTTGAGACAAATTCCATTGACTTGCAGTGGACATACGAGACCTGTGGTGCATTTGGATTTCAGTGATATCTGCGATAGCGGCTATTTTCTCATATCGGCTTGCAAAGGTACGTAAACAATTGAAAGTGATGTGAGCAATATGCATCGACCAGTCGATACCCTGTAAACCACCTTGAGTAAATAATGACATTCAGTTTGCCATATATAAGAGATAAGCCTCTGTTGGATAAGCTTGGATATTAATCGATTACCATTTATCGGTTATTAAAATGAACTTAATCGTGGTCTTACGCCTCTGAGAAGATTTGGATAAGAACTTGTTGCTCCTTTCCGCCTGTTGCATTTGTTAATTACAGCTTCATAAAACCCTATATACTGGGAGTATAGGGTATACAACGCGTCCTTGTGTTATTTATATAGAGGCGTACCTACATGCATTTGATACATTTTATATATTATATAGACAACGCATCATCATGCTAGCTTGAGCTATGTCTAGCCTAACCGCAACCTTGACCCAAATGCAAAATACAAAAAAAAAAAAAATTAACACGAAACCAGTTTATCAAAAACCCTTTGCCAAACGCACGCCTGCTGTACATACATTTATATGCATGTATTTAACATACGTTCTTTACCTTGGCAGTGTCTACAAGCACACACTTGTATGTGTGTTTGTTTGTTGGTATTTGTGCTTTCATAAATATTGTTGCGGAAAGCAAATTTCCCATTGCAAGTTCAAGTTAATTTTTTATCGCCATTTAATGCAATGTTTCCCCCTTGTTTAGCAACTTTTTAAAAAACTTTATTTGTTGTCATACGCAAGGAAGCACCTTGAAACTTCTATATTTATATATTCACTGCAGCTGCAACATGTTACAAACAAAACAAGTCAGAATTTTAATTAAGTGTAGCCAACTATGCAATACTCTCTACCCAGAATAAATTATCATTATAAAAAATAAATATTGGAAAATTTATTCCACTTAGATGTGTTGGATTGACTGCTGATAGTCGGTAAGCTAAAATACCCTCTTTTTTTTGCGAACAAGGCATATAAAAAGGTGATAACAACTGTACTTGTAACGCGAAAACTAAAACAAAATGCAAAAAAAAACTGATTGAGCTCTTAGATTTACGCCCCTGTGCATATTTACAACCTGCCTCAAGGGGCAGCGCTGCTCCCGCTCTCTTTTTTCACTCTTTTCCTCCCCGTTTCTCTCTATGTCTGTCTGTCGATCACGCTGCAATCGAAATGACGTGAACTTGGTGCACGGCTGCCCATTTGCGTGCATAAATCGACGTCGGCGTCGCAGCTGCTGCGTCAGGTCGTTGGCATTGAGCGCAGTCGTTGAGTCAAGGTAGCTTCCGCTGCTTACAGACACACACACACACAATATATATACATATATATCCATTTGCATTGCATTTAGAGATCGCAAATAAGAATCGATGTCGATTTATTGCTTTTACCATTTTCGCGGATGGTTTAGACACACATGTAAATTACCGATTATAATTAAGAATCGATTTCGCGATTTCTTGTTGCAGATGGCAGCCCAATGCTGCGTCACGGCGACACCGGCGACTGGGTTGGCACCTTTGAGGGACACAAAGGCGCCGTCTGGGGCGTGGCACTCAATCGTAATGCAACGCTTGCCGCATCCGGCGCTGCCGATTTCACCGGCAAGGTATGGAATGCGGTAAGCGGTTCCGAAATACACAGCTTCCAGCATAAGCATATCGTTAAGAGCGTCGCGTTCGATAACGGCTCTGAGAACATTGTCACCGGCAGCAATGAGAAGCTGGTGCGTGTCTTCAACCTGGAACAATCGGAAGCGGAGCCCGAACTCTATGTGGGCCATGCAGGTGCGATAAAGCGTGCGCTCTTCTGCCGTGACGATAAGTGCATCATCTCAGCGGCCGATGACAAAACGGTTCGGCTCTGGGATCGCATGACCGGCATTGAGGTGCAACGTCTGCAATTCCCCAACAATCCAAACAGTCTGGAGATCTCGCATGATAACCATGTGCTGACCATAACACACGGTTCGACGATCAGCTTCTGGGAAATTGATACGCTGAAGAAGCTAAAGGAGGTGAAAGTGTCGACGAATGTTGCGTCGGCCAGTTTACATCCGGATAAGCATGTCTTTGTCTGCGGCGGCGAGGACTTTAAAATGTATAAATTCGATTACATAACAGGCAATGAAATTGGTGAGTAACAAAAGAATCATATAGATTGTATAGATCCTTAACTAATTTTTCGTTTTTCAATCCCAACAGAATCCTTTAAGGGCCACTTCGGACCAGTGCATTCTGTGAAATTTAGCCCTGATGGCGAGCTCTATGCAAGTGGCTCCGAGGATGGCACACTGCGTCTATGGCAGACAACAGTAGGCAAGACGTATGGCCTATGGAAATGCACTGAGCCAAGCGAACTGAACAATTCGCTTAGCTCACCACGTGAGGTGCCAGCAAACTGATGTTGGAGAAGCACAAGTCGCTGCTATACAGCGCAAACACAGCCAACGCATAGAAAATAATTTAAGAACAAAAAAAAAAACTTTCATATAAAATATTTTGAATCACACATAATTTGTAATTATATATTTCTTTTTCAAATGAAATGTTATCGATAACGATAAACAAGATTCCACCGCTCTTCACTCAATGGCATTCAAACACACACATGCATATATTTGTATGTGTGGTATTTAATAGAAATAAATATGGTGTCGGTCTTTTGCCAATTTAAATGTGTGTACCTGTCGCCCAGTTGTGCAGGTAAATTGTTGTAAAATTAAGCAAAGTTTCGCCTTGATGTATTTCGGGTCGCTGTTGCAAATGATCAAACCATCTGGACAGATTTAAAAAGTTCTCTTTATCCACGGGCGAAAGAGATTTCTGTAAGTAACATAAAATAACTATAGCAAATCGAATTTTGTACAATTATTTAAGCACTTACAATAAGATCACCGATCGCATAGTACACAGCAAGATCGGCGAGTGTTATGAAGTGTCCCACTAAATAGGATTTGCTGATAAATAGCTTGTTAAAATCTGCTAGCAATTGCTTGGATACATATTTGTCCTTTGAGCCGGGCGCCACATAAAGTACCGCAAATTCAATCCACTGATAAACCTGTGCCTGCACTTCCTTCGTTGCAAAGCTATTTTGGGCTGTCTCTGATTTCGATTCACGCGCCAAGCTCTCGAGTATGGTGGCAAAGCCCGCCACCGTTTTGTTTTGGGCGCCAGTGCGCGTTACGACCTTGACAATAAGAATTAGATTAATGTCGCATACATACATATGTATATGAGTCCACTGTACCACACACGTTCATCATTTACTATCAATTACCTGTTCGTCATTTAGCTGTATTTTGCCAGGCTCAACACCCAGGCAGTTGGAAATTTTCTGCACCGCTGCAACGTCACACATATTTATTAACTAGAATAATATCCTATTTAATAATGAGTGGCCCAAGTTAAATGCGAATGTGCAAAAATGTTGAGATGCGCAGCGCAGGTGCTTCCCAGGGCTACAGTAATAAAGATATACAAAAAGTAGCTATCGATAGGCTTAATCTGCGTGATTTTACGCAACATATGGTTATTGGAGCATCAAAGTAGAAATACAAGCAAAATCTTAAATATTAATTTAGCCTAATTTATTTAATAAAAAGAAACTCAAATCATAACTATTTATTTTCCAGTGGTAGCGTTCAACAGGTAGTTTAAGAATCAGTGACTATCGATAGGTTTAGCGCGCTTAATCTGGACTGCCGTTAGCATGGGCCAGTGCTTGGAACGTAACGTCGTATTGGAGCAAGAATACAAATAAGTTGGTGGTGATCATCAGCAACTGAAATATATAAAAAGACTAACATTTAAAATCATCGTGGTGTGTGTATAATTACCGCTGGTACAAGATTATAGTCCAATTCAAAAAGTTTGCAGGCTACATTTGCCCGTACATTGTCCTCCAACTGCAACACAAAGTGAGTTATGGTTTCCATCAAATCTTCGCCAGCGCTGTGAATAGTGTTCAACAACGTTAGGCAATTGCTTTCCTGGGAAATGAACAGTTATTCTTTAAAAATCATTGTAATTTACAGTTTCTTACCTCCAGCTGGACGTTGTGATTGAAATATAATATATAAAACATTTTACATGTATGCATGATAAGAAATAAAACATTGTACGCCCACCAGTTCCAGGGTGCTTCACTGGAACTTTCAAATGCCTTATAGAGGAGAAATAGATTCGTATTGAAATTTATCAGAGAACTCGCATAGAGCAACAAAATCGAGGGGCCAAAAGTTTGATTGACCATTCTGGTAAAGTTAAGCAGGCTTCGGTGTTGGCATCGCAGTTGCTGAAGTACAGCACGTCGAATGCAGGTTCCACGCTGCAGCTCGGCATGCAAAGCTTTAACCAAGCGCCTTAGACGACGATGGATGCCCTCCATCAAAGTGTAGTACAGCACTAAGGAGAAGCCAGTCATGGTGTTGGGTACGACATAGGTGTTCCAACTGGAGACCGATTTCCAAATGTCTGTAGTCTTGTTAAAGAACACAATGGGTACATTGCAGCAAATAAAGATCAGCAGCAGGAAAAGTTGAAAGTGCACAAAACGTTGAATCCTCTGGCGTTTGACAACATATCCACTAGCCAGATCGAATTTGCCAATTGCGTCGAACACCTCGACAATACGTCGCTTCCAGCTCAGGCTTATGATTATGATGCAGGGTATGTGCATTAGATAAGTAATCGATTCAAATATGTAAAAGTTTCTCTCCAAATTGTTCAGATCGCCGCTGCTATCACTCAGCTCCAAATAGGCAAGGACGCAGAGCCACATATAGAGCAGGCACAGCCAGCAGTGCTGCGCGACATCATGAATGCGACTCGTACAGTGGGGCAATACGGCAAAGGGCACACTGCCCGACAGCACACAGATGATCAACAACAAGCGCAGCTCCTGATGCAGCTGCTCTGCGTTCGATTTGTATAGCTGTTGCGTAAGATTCCAGTTGCTAAGCAAAAGGATTTGTTAGAGGAGCAGCAGATGGTATTTTGAGCACACGCATACCTTGGCTTGTTCCCAGCTAGCTGCGTCCAAGCAGCTATACGACGTCCTTTGCGCTTGAGCTTCAGCATTTCGTTTGGCCTATCGTGAGGCTTCACGTTTTTTCAATTAGCTTTCATTAAGCACATCCTGACAAGCTGCCCAGAACATTAATCAAGGCGCACTTAATGAGGTTTGTTTTTATAATTTACCAATTAGTTCTGCTGTTGGCTTAAGCATGAGCAGTTGGCTGCATTTGCTGTTCTTTTGTGCTCGCTGCCTGGGCGTTTCTCCACCCGGCGAGAAGCATAAGCATCTGCATCTAATTTGGTCCTTGCTACTTCTGAGCTGTGTCTGGTCCTTCACACTGCATCGTTTGGCCACCATGAAATTCTACAAGAAAGTCTTGACTATACAGAAGCTATTCTATTTTGCAGAGTATCCAGCGAACATGTTGCTGACGGCACTATTCTCGTTGCGTATCTATCGCAGCGAAGACTTCTATAGACGTCTGTGGGTGCAGCTGAGCAGTCTCAGGTCGCAGCTCTTTCTGGGTGCCGATGCAGCGAGTCAACTGGACACCGGCTTAAAAAAGCACATACTGAAACTCTTTTGCATTATGCTCGTCTTTCATACGACATGCACCCTGGTAGATTGCGCCTGGCTCAATTTTGATTTGGTAACCAGCATTGCCAGCAATTGTACCCACCAGCTGCCCAGTGCCATGATCAACTTTAGTCTGCTGCAATATATACTGGCTCACCACTTGCTGTGCCTCTTCTATGTGGAGCTCAATCAGCGTCTACAGCTGCGTTCAGCTACAACCGAGCACGAGTTGGAGCAATTGCGTCGATTTTGCATTGCCTTGGATCTCATTCAGTCAAAGCTATCGAACAGATTTGAATTCGCATTGTTCGTGAGCTTTGGCAATTCATTGCTGAGCTTCTCATACGAGATCTTTAATACGTTTCGGCTGCTGGAGCTGGCCCAGTGGGGTGATTGGGTGCTCTACTGCTATCGTTCATTGTGGTTGCTCTTGCATGGATCTCGCACTTGGTTGGTGCTGCGCGCTAATGAGCGTATCATAGAGCAGGTATGAGCTGTTCTTCTTCACAATTAATCCATTAATTGATTTTATTTGGTTTTTTCATAGAAATGCCAGTTGCGTCTGCTGCTCAATCAGCTAGACACGGCGAGTGACACGCGCCTAGAGCGCTCCATTAATCGCTTTCTGCTGCAGCTCCAGTCGAAGCACAATCAACCCTTGGCGCTCTGCATCGAACTGGACACCCTGTCACTGGGCGGGGTAAGTGCTGGCATTATCAATCAAAAACATCATACAAATTCCCATTGTTCCGGTTGACAGTTCATCAACGCATTGCTGGCCATTGTTATATTTCTGATTCAAATCGATTTGGGCAATAAATCGCTAAAGGGCTTTATCTAAATAACGATTCCTCAATAAAGTGTGGCTGCCTGGCTTTTGCTGTTTCATTTCTTTCCGCGATGCGTACACGATTGCAGCTGCAGCTGAAGCGCTTCGTCGCTTGCACAAGGAACTGGCTGTTGTCCTTTGGCTGGCTTTTACTCTGCATTCTGCGCGCTGTGAGCTCGCGTCTACGAGATGTGGCCGCACAGGCGGGCGCCGAGACCAATTTGTTGGCCATACGATTGACAGTGAATCGCAGATTGCATATGGCTGAACGGTTAGTGACTCTGGTCAGATTATCATATAATTTTCTAATCAGATTAAGCTTCGTGCAGTCTGCTCTGGCTTTTGGTGCTTTTGGGCAGCGTCTTTGCCGTCTACATGCTCAGCGAGCTGCAGATAGCTAGATATATCAATTCGCCCACGGTCATCTCGGTGGATCGCGACTATCGTGGCTGGAATGGCTCGCTGCCTGCCGTTACCTTGTGCTACTATGATCACATTGATTCCTTCAAGGCCAATGAGCTGATACAGGACTTTTGGAATGTGTCCATCATTGACGAGGATTACTTTTATATCATGGACTTTTTGTATGCCGTTGTCAATGCCACGGCTAGCAACTATGCGGAGCTCGCGAAATTTGCCAGCGATGAGCGTTTCGATCAAGTGGATCTCTATGAGATTATACAGACCATAAATCGGCCATTCGAACAGGTCATCAGTAGCTTTGATACCGACTTTGAGGTGAATGTGGATATGGTTATGACTGAGCGTGGCTGCTGCTATGCCATCAATTCACCCATGTCTAAGGTGTTGGCGAAGAGGTGAGTAGAAGAGCAGCATCTGATCTCAGCATCTAAATATGTTTTCCAAACTTACAGCGCTGTGGACTATGACCAGCTACCGCAGCCACTGACCTGCCAGTTCGGCAAGCAGCAATGCTTTATACGCATGGATCTATACGAGAGCACTGGAGTGGTAATTATGTATATATAAGATTCTATATATTAATGTTACTTATGAATTGCAACTTCTCCTGCAGCTGGACGTTCACTCGCCATATGAAGTATCCGCCACGGAGGCCAACATTATTAGACTACACAAATCCGATGAAATAACAGCATCCTTCAAGGTGTTAGAGACGGTGTAGGGGATTTCTATTATAAATTTCTCATGAGATATATTAATATCAATATAACTTTAATCCCACCCAGAGCTTCTAATAATCTCCGCGAACTGAACGTAGAGCAGCGCAAGTGCGTCTTCAATGATGAGGAAACCTCCAATCTTAAGGCATGTCGCCCTATAAATTGAATTTCTCTTTAATTTGTGTTCTCTTTAGGTGTACAGCAAATCCTTATGCTTGGCGCGTTGTCGCGCCATCATGGCATTGGAGATGTGCAACTGTGTGCCCTTCTTCTATCCGTTTGTTGAAGGATCTACCTGTAATCCAGCGGGATTCGAATGTCTTTTAGATTTTAAGTGGCCCATTTGGGCGTTGCACATTTGCAAGTGTCCTTCGACTTGCACGGAAATCGAATACACCATGCAAACGGTCAAGAAGAGTTCGTGGGGCATGAAGGGCAACGAGGAGTCAGCAGGCATGGACATTGCAACATCCAGTTTTCGCTGGGATTTAATACCACCCAAGGTTCGTTTTCGACGCGATGTCGTTTTTAGCTTTGAAGATCTTATTGGTAAGCTGTGCACTTCATCGGTGTAGATGGTTTGACTAAATATTTAATTCCTGCAGTATCCTTTGGCGGTGCTTTGGCCTTGTTTGTGGGCGTTAGTGTCATGGGTCTGGTGCAAATGGGCTACGTTATAATCTTCAATGTTTTGCTGGATATAATTAATTTTCTGCGCTTTCTTTATAACTTGTATTTACGAGCACGCTGTCGCCGTCGCCGAGCCGCCAAGCCTACAAGTCCCCATCGCAGCAAGAGTAATATCTCAAGAGCTCAAACTGCAGAGATATCTTTGTTTGAATATGTTAACTAATAATTGCTTCATCAAGAATTGCCGTTAATGTAGTTTTTGAAATCCGATATATTGCTATAGCGACAGTGCAATATAAAATACTTATTTATAATAAATATTGTTTGTCAGATGTGTCTCATGCATTTGAAACCTTTTGAATATCGATAGGTCATAAAAGCAATTGCATCGTGAGTTGTCGTCGTGTACGCGCTATCGATATTTCATTTATAAATTTAAGCCAGCCCTGGTCTAAGACACACGTGTGGTTGATATTTCTTTGTAGCATAAATTGCTAAATTAATAAAATCAGCTTTTAAAATGAGTGATGATGATTCTAGTGATGGATTGGAGGACTTGAAAGAGCTGATGGCCGTGTATGCCAAGCACGAAAAAGATGAACAGAAGAAGAATTCGTCAAAATATAAAAGAAACAGAAAAGAGGCAACCTATGTGGAAGTGCCTACGGAAAAGGTGATATTCGGCGATAGGCAAACGTTTCTAGCCAACTTGGCTAAGTCGGTGGGTAAGAAACGTAGTAAACCAAACAGTCTGAGCAAATCAGCATTGGATAGCGATGAGGATGAAACTACAGAAGCTGCTAAGAAACAGAAACCAGCCTGGGTTGATTCCGATGACGATGATCTTGAACTTGGTGAGGTGAAGCGACCCACACGATACACCGGCCCCTTGACGCATTTGCGCCAAGACAAATCCTACAAGGAATTTCTAACAGCGCGCTTTCAACGCATCGTTAACCAACCAAAGTGGGCATCACTCGAACGAAAGCAGAAGGATTCTGACAGTGATTCAGAGGAGGAGGAGCCGCTGCTCCAAACCGTAGGCTTTATTAATCACGAAGCCAATGCCAGCGAACTTGCGCCAAAAACCTTGCTGTTTAAACGCAAACGCGACCTAAATCGTGCCACATACAGCGAAGGAGTTGTTACCAGCATACAGTTCCATCCGACTAGTACAGTAGCCTTGGTCACCGGCGAGAGCTGTTTGGCCAATCTGTATAGTGTGGACGGGATGAAAAATGAGAAGCTGCACAGCATACGATTCAAAAAGTTTCCACTCATCTGTGCACGCATCACACCGTGTGGTACGAAAGCCTTCTTTGGTTCCCTGCGGCCCTTCTACTATGCCTACGATCTGTTGGAGGCGAGAGAAACTAAGTTGAAACTGCCCGCCAAGATGACTCATTTGGGCCGCTTCGAGGTCTCACCATGTGGCAAATATATTGCCACAGCTGGCGAATTTGGCGCCATCCACTTGGTGACCAGCCACACGAACGAGGTGATCCACAGTTTCAAGCAGGAGGGCCAATTGTGCGGCATGTCCTTTACGTCGGACTCACGCCGTTTGATCTGCAGCAGCTCAGGGTGCAATGTGAATGTGTTGTCGCTGCGACAGAATTGCATCGAGCACATTTTCGTCGATGATGGCTGCGTCAATGGCAGATCGCTGCAACTGTCGCCCAACGATCGTCTATTGGCAACGGGTAGCAACGAGGGCGTGGTTAATGTGTATGACTATGAAAACATTTATAAGTCGACGACGCCCCAGCCAGAGAAAAGCTTCATGCATCTGCGCACTGCAATTACGGATCTGAAATTCAATCATACATCGGAGCTATTGGCCATGAGTTCACGCCAGACGGCCAATGCCTTGAAACTGGCGCATTTCCCCAGCGCCACGGTCTACTCCAACTTTCCGGGTCAACATATGGTGGGCCACATCAATACGGTGGCCTTTTCGCCAAATAGCGGTTATTTGGCTATAGGCAGCAGGGGCAAAAAGGCCCCACTGTTTAGATTTCAGTACTACAACAACTACTAAGATAATGCGATTCATATATTTACAATCCTTTTTTGTATATTAAATTAATAAATTTTCTGCTATTCATTTTCAAGAGTGACGTCTGCATATTTTAACAATTTTATTCAAAATTATACATATATATATTTGCTTTAATAGGGAGCTCGAAAGATGTCGCGCTTTTGTGTCTCGTGTATCTTTCCGATGTCATCCAGTTTCTTGCATATGTGCGTCGATTGCGTTTCGATCCATTGCAGCGAGTTCATGTGCGCATTCAATATCTTGCCAATCTGTATGATGGGATCTGTGTGATCCTGCCCCTTGTTGGCCTCGTTTAGATTGTCGATCACCTCTTTCAGATCCTCTGACATTTGCTTCAGCTGCGTATCAAGATTCTCGACCATCAAATACGTTTGGCTGCGCTCCTGATCGACGCGCGGCAAACTTGTGAACTCCTTCTCCAGTGGAGCGAGACTCTCCTCCAGCTCTTTGTGCTGTGTGGCTATGAATTCTAGCTCCTGATCGAGCATCTGTTGATCGGTCTTCACCTTTTGCACTGCATCGTTCAGCTCAATGATCTTGTGATTGTTCGCAATGAGCAGCTTGTCCCAAGCATTTATTTGTGTTGCCTGTTCTGTGAAGACTTTCTCCTGCTCCTCGAACTCCAAAGTCCATTTGTTTATATGCTCCTCCAGCTGGTGGTACGACAATTGCGTCGCATTTACAACGGCTGCAGAATCCGTGGTTTTCGTAGCCGTAGACAGGTTGGCAAAGGTGCCGCCAGCTGTTGAGACTGGTGCCGCAGCGGCCGTTGCAGCTACGGATCCACCTCCAAGTGGTGCTGTGCTGGCCAGTTGAGGAACAGAAGTAGCAACCGGCGCTATTGTCGACGTGATTTTCGGTGCAGTCCCTAGGCCCAGTGACAAGCCACCGCCAAGTGGATTTGCTGCTGCTGCCGGTGCTGCTGTGGTTGTTGTGGCCGTTGCAGCTGCTGGTTGGGCAAGAAATCCTCCAAAAGTCGGAGCCGCTGAGACAGTTGGTGCTACTGTAGCTGCTGCAGCTGTGGGGGCCGCAGCTAATCCTAGCCCCGCACCCAAGCCCGTCAATGGATTCGATAAAGTTGACGCTGTTTGTGTGCCCGCCAAACCGAAGCCACCAAATGGTGGAGGCGCTGTCGCCGCCTTTCCACCATCAGCATCGCCACCGCCAATATTTGGAGCCGCTGTTGGCGCAGCAAAGCTAAATGTGGATTTGGCGGGAACTGCGGCGCCGGCATTGCTAGCACTTGCTGGAGTTGCAGTGCTAAGGCCAAACGAAAAACTTGGAGCACTTGCTGTTGTTGTTACCGGCAATTGGAATGCCATTTTTCGTTACGTTAAATACACTAAAAGATATAAATTAAATCAACTTAATACACGATGCAAACGCAAGGAACAGCGTATGTTTTACAATTTATCGATAACAATGCGACAGAGCAACAATGTTGTAAAACACGTCACAGGCGTTTTGGTATTTTTTCATTATGAATTTCATTACGAACTGGAATTAGCAATAGCAAACTCTAATCGTAAGTTAAACCGCCCGCGCAAAACTCGACTGATAAAAATAATTGAAAAACTGTATTTCACAATAAGAGAACTTGATGTAGGTGCAAGCAATGACTAATTGGATTATGTTATTATGTTTTGAATTTTCTTTTATCTATAAGTGGCTGATAAATATCCATTTGGGTCAAGAATATTTAAACAGTTATGTGTAAGTATTTTTAATTAAAAGCACTCGAGTCCACTGGAAGCCGGCCGCCATGATGTCTTCAACAGTTATTTGTCTATGCAATTGCATGAAACAAAAGCAAAACGACATTGCGCAACAAAATTGAGTATTCAACTGGGATAATATCAGTAATTTATTTAAAGAATAGAAGTAATATATTTTTTGTCCTAAGCTAATCAACTGATTAATGTTGAAGCTTTTTGTTGGCATGTGTAATAGCCAGGGTCTAAGAATAGATAACCTGCAACGCTTGAGCGCCTGAACTTGCAGCTGATGATAAGGAGCCTTTCCAGTCAGAACACAATAAAACTGTCTCCCTGCTGGGCTCGACTGTTTGAATGCTCAGTTCATGGCGTGTGTGCTCTTCAATTACAGTTAACATTTATCGCTTGTCAGCCAGGTTTTTTTTATTTGCCCAAGCAGTTTGGTAAACAACAGTTATCTATAGGCAGACAGCTATAAAACCAATTTTGTGGCCTGGAAAGGACGCATTGCGCGCACAGTGCTCGTTGAAGTATGTTTGCCATAAGGAACATTCCATTGCTGCTGGTGCTGTTCATACAGTTGCTCCACAGCGGGTCAGCATTGGATAATGGATTGGCTCTGACGTAAGTCGAATTTAAATTGATAATGGATAATGTCTAATGGAGCATAAATTGCAGACCGCCCATGGGCTGGATGTCGTGGCAGCGTTTTCGCTGCATCACCGATTGTGAATCCTATCCAGATGAATGCATAAGGTGATGAAAATATATGCAACTAGTGGAAGCCAATGATTATTCAAATTTTCTCTTCGTATAGTGAGAACTTATTCAGACGCAATGCAGATCTAATTGTCTCCGAGGGCTATGCCGATGTGGGCTATGAGTATATCATCATTGACGATTGCTGGCTGGAGATGAATCGGGATAACTTGACAAACAAGCTAGTGCCGGATCGTAAACGTTTTCCCAGAGGCCTAAACGTGTTGGCTGACCATGTATGATCAAGAAGTTCAGCTTTAACCGTTTCTAACTACTCATATTTGCTAGATACACGCAAGAGGACTTAAGTTTGGACTGTATCAGGACTTTGGCACGAAAACGTGTGCTGGCTATCCAGGCGTGATCAATCACATGGCCCTGGATGCCGAAACCTTTGCCAATTGGGACGTGGATTATGTGAAACTGGATGGTTGTTATGCAAACAGTAGCGAAATGGCAGTGGGTTATCCAGAATTTGGACGTTTGCTCAATTCAACGGGCAGACCCATGGTCTATTCGTGCAGTTGGTAAAAACCATATTTGACCTATATAGATATAATTTCGATTATTAATTGAGCTAACGTTTAGGCCAGCTTATCAATCGGAATCGGGTGAACTGCCTGCATTTGATTCATTGACGAAGCATTGCAATCTCTGGCGCAACTGGAATGACATCGATGATTCACTTGAGTCCGTTTTGCAGATCATTGATTACTTTGGCAAAAATCAGGATAGCATGCAGAAATATGCCGGACCGGGGCACTGGAATGATCCGGATATGTTGATACTAGGCAATTATGGCCTCAGCTATGATCAGAGCAAACTGCAAATGGCCATTTGGGCTGTACTGGCGGCGCCTTTAATAATGTCCAATGACTTGGCCAAGGTTCGACCAGAGATTAAGGAAATATTACAAAATCGGTTGGTCAACGTACATAGCATATAAATTAATTATTTGTATTATATATATTTTATAATACAGTGAGGTGATTGCTGTTAACCAGGATCCTCTGGGCATACAGGGCAAACGATTGCTCAGGAAAGATGGAATTGAGGTAACTTGGAGATAATTTATTCATGTATTGGTAGACTTAAAAATATTCGTTAATTATTTTTTGTAGGTCTGGCGCCGTCCTATCTTACCGAAAGTCAATGACGAATACTCTTACGCCGTGGCATTTGTTAGCCGTCGCGCGGACGGCGCTCCCCATCCCGTAAAATTTACTCTTAAAGAGGTAAAGAGTTGAAATTTAATGACTTCTCTTTTAGAAATTAATATATATAAATATTACTCAAATCTTGTTTAGCTCTCCTTGCTCAATGATTATGGCTATGGTGTTCAGGTAAGTTTCGCTGGATATTTAATAATCTAACTTGTATTTATGTAATTATTTTTGTGTGTTTCAGGATTTGTTTGATACGAACAAAAATTTGGGCATCTTTCGTTCGGGGGATACATTTAAAACTCGCATCATACCCAATGGTATTTATTATAGTTCATGACTATACTATATATGAGTATATATGTGCTCTTATAGATATTAATTTTAATTGAATTCTCTTTAATTTTAGGCGTCAACTTCTACAAGTTTACTGCGCAATGAAGAACCACGCAGCAGCTGAGCTGAAGATCGGAATCAGCTATATACGTTTATGCATATATACACACAGAAACATAAACATGCATTTGAAACTATAATTCACTTGTAATTCTACTCTAAAAGAGAAGTCTAAAGACAATTATTGTTTGTTTGAATTTGTTGTTTATTTGCACTTTACAAATTGTTTAGAATATGCTTTAGGCTATGCATAAAACTTGCTTGTATAAATACGATTTGAAATGTATTTCGGTTTTTTTTTATTTGTGTACATTTTGTAGGCATTTCGATGCAATTTTATATAAAGATAATAGAATAGAAGTTCGAACATGATATAAATAAGAGCGGACTTTGTGAAAACTATTATAAGCCAGGCCATAAAATTAATAATAATTAATTAATATTGCATTAGATATAGATACGACCGTATTCACCGAAAGAGAAACAATTAGCTAAATATGAATGAAGAGAATCCAGATTTACAACCGATTTATATAGATGTATATAGTTAGTATATAGCAGCTAGATTTAAACAGTAGTTGAGGATTATTGTCAAGTTAAGTGTCAGTTGCTGTGGCTGCGGCTGCCCCTGTGGCTGGCTAATGCACTCCATTGGTTAGATTGTTGTTCGGCGTGCGCTCATAACTGCGCCGATGCAGTGCATCCACATCCTTAAGATAATAGGTGCCCGGGAACAATGCACTGATGCTGCCCGTTGGCGTATAGGGCGCCGCATGATTGTTCTTCTCCCTCACCTCCATCAGCTCGGAAAACCGTTCAGGTGCCACCTTCTCTCTAGAGTTGAGCAGCGGCAATACGTAATCCAGCTGCGAGACAAACTTCTCAAACGTGGCCGCATCTTCAGTCACTTTAATCGAGTACATCGAGGCGGCTAGGCCGGAGCCATAGGAGAAGACCCCAATGCGCTTGCCCACCAGCTGAGCAGCCGGCTCGCTGATCAGCAGGGAGACCAAACCTGAGTAGACGCTCGGCGTATACATGTTGCCCACCTGGTTGGCTAGCAGCAGTGATTTCTTGGTCTTTGCGGCAAACAGCTCCGCCGATTGAGTAAGAAAAGCCTTTTCCACATCTCGATCGAAGTAGCTGCCTTCCAGCGTCGTCTCATTGAAACGCTCCAGGCCGGGAAACTTTTGTGCACGCTCCGCTGCGCTGCTGAGCAAAAAGTCATTGAAGCTCAGGCGACCCACCGACTTCTGCACCAATTTGCAGAATGGCGTATGGAACAGGATCGCATCGAAATTCTGCAGACCCAGTGGCTCCTGCTGTGGCTGTTGCTTCTCAAACTTCTTGCGGTAGAGCCGATAGCAGGTATCCAGTGCAGAGAGGTAACACTGTATGGAAAGTTTGCCATCGACTGTCGGGTACTCAGAGCTCAGGTCGGGCTTATAGAAATCGTAGGCGTGCTCCATGTGGGTGGCGCGCAGGCCACGCTCGAGTATTAGTGGCGCATTTGGTCCCACGAGCATGGCAATGGCGCCGGCGCCGCCCGTCGGACGTGCTGCACCCTTGGCATAGACGGCAATGTCGGCGCATACGGCTAGCGCCAAACGTCCATCCCAGCTGGACGATTCGATCCAATTTAAGGCATTGAAAAGAGCTGCAGTGCCGCCGTAACAAGCATTTGTGGTATCGATTCCTTCAATATCGGTGTTGCCGCTGCTCGCAAACAGTTGCATTAGCACCGATTTCACCGATTTCGATTTATCCACTATCGTTTCGGTGCCCACCTCCAGCCTTCCAATGTCCGTGTGCTTGATATGATGGCGTTCCAGTAGACGGGTGACAACCGTTAGGCACAGCGAGTTGACATCCTCGCGATCCGAACAGAAGCCCATTTTCGCTTGGCCCAAACCGATTGTGTATTTGCCAGCGGAGGCGCCATCGAATTGTTCCAATTCCGTTTGGTCCACATATTGCGAGGGGAAGAGCACTTCAATGGCGCGTATTCCAACATTTTCGGGCCAATTGCTTGACATGGCTTAATTTAATTTCTAATTGGTCGTAGGCTGATGGAAGAGAGTCCTGTATAGTCCTGAGCGCTGCAAAGATAAATAACAGTGCGTATTACATATATGTAATACGTATATTTACTGGAAATGCCACGCTGTCCATCTAAACTTTCACCTCTTGATATTCTACGCAAGAAGTAAATCAGAAATCGAACTTAAGTTATGCATATTGCTTATAATACCTTAAATAATTGCTTGGGCTGGGGTAAAACGTTTAAAATCAACAACTGTCGACGCCGTATATGAGCGCCACCTGTTGCACGCTCGAGCTGCTCTGACCGTGTGCCGCAACAGCGCAAACAGAAAAGGCAGCGCAGCGCACGCAGCAGCGACGTCAGCTGCGCCGTAGCTGCGACCATGGAGCCCATTGGTTCCGATTTCGTTTTCGCTGCGTTGAGCTTTTACGACACGCAAGCGTGTGTGTGTGTGCGAGTGGCACAGGTAGTGGAAGAGGGCGAGGGTAAAACGAGCATTATACCTAAAGAAACTAGCAGAAAAAAAAAAAAAATAAATAACAACAACAGCAATCAGAAGCACTAAAATTCACGGCGAAGAAACTTTCTCCAAGCAGTCGAACCTTACTTCAAAGAGAACTCAGCTAGCAGCAACAGCAACAACAACAGCGGCTAAGGCAGAGAGTGCAGCTGAGGCAAAAGCAGAAGCAGCAACAACAACTAAACTATACAGACCCAACCCTAACATTTAAATTATGTTAAAGTATGCAGAGTTCATATTAATTGGAGGCGATCTAGGCGAACTCAATTTTAAAGTTATATTTTTATAAAGTTAATTAAGATTATAAAGATAGCTGAGCATATAATTTATCATTATATATATATATATATAAATAAAAAATTAAAACAAAAAAAATCCTGCACTTATATATTATTATAGGATATTAAAGAGGAGCTTTAAATAAAATCAGTTCTTTTAAGAATTTTGATATGTGATAACTTCATTCCATTCAAATTTCCTGAACAAAAATTTCAGTTTAGTTAAACTCAGTTTTTACCAAATTAAATTCAAGCTTTCATAAAAAAAAAAATTAATAACAAATTAATAAAATTGTTTGGCAATAAGAAAGTGATAATTTTCATTGCTTTTTTACAAAATAAAAATGTTAGCAAATAAGTGTGCTAATTTTTTATATTTATTAATTTTTTCATATCAATTCAGCTATAGAATTTAAAGAAATATATATTTGTAAATATTTTGCTAAATATTATTTAGCACCATAAAAGTTTCGATTTTATGTGCTAAAAACAAAATGACTAAAATTTTTGTATTCTCTTTTTTTTTGCTTTTCCACTTATTTTTTTGGGCTGGGTCAAGTTGTGTTAATCTGGGTCGCTAACGGTTAATATTGTATAACTGATAATGAGGGCCGAATTGTGTCGGGTTTACCGTTGCTGTTAACACCTGCCACAAATATTCAAATACCGAAATAGTTTTTATTTTTTCTTTTTCGATTTTGTCTGTTTTCACTTTTAACGTTTTATTTTGTTGCCGTTGGAATTTTTGTTTACGTGCGCAGCGCGTTGCACACTCAAGCGAATCTCTTTGCAGACTGAATAGCGCCAAGAAGAGTAGCAGCAGCAGCGGCAGCGGCAGCGACTGATCATTGGAAGTAAGTTAACGTCAACAGCAGCAGAGACGCAGACAGCAAACAAATGTGAAGAGCGAAGAGCGGGGAATACGCATTGTAAGCCAATGTCAAATGCTTTGCTAAACAAGACTACACTCTGGTCAGTTGTGCCACACTAGCTGATACCCTGGAATAACCCATTTATTGCTTAATTACAGAACAATTGGACTACGAACCGAGCTGAGATTAGATCAAAAGCAATGATCCAATAATTGGCAATGTACATACGCGCTGATAAGCTACCAATTGATGAAAGACGGCGACTGCTGGTTAATGGATAAAGCCCTGTCGTTCGAGCTTCATTGTCTATGGAGCTCCATTTTCAATTCCATTAAGTGTCGGTGTTAGAGTTCAATGTTATGGAAATGCAATGCAAACATTTTGCTATTCACGCAATGAGGATGAGGCGCATACAATTGTCTTGGTTTATTTTTAGCCATCGCCACTGGAGATGAGTGTAAACAGACTAATTGGAAAGTACTGCCGACTGGAAGGGGGAATGGAAATCGGGAATTGTTGCGCATCCGTCTGTGTACACAAATCATTCGCTTATTTTTTTTCTCTCTATAATGAAATGCTTGAGTCATCGTTAATTTTTTTTCGCCCATTCATAGCAGCAGGCTAAAGGTTTTGCACCTACAAGGGTTAAGGTATCCACAAACGTATGTACATAGAGCACGTGTGCCTTTTCGTATGTGTAATTGTATTATGAAACAAATGAATTCAAATTGAAATGTCACAAAAGCTGCCCAACATACACAAAAGCCTGAAACAGTTTTTAAATATATACATGACTAAGATTATCTTGTATTTTTTGGCTTACATTTGCACTTACTATTGTTTAATAACAAACACCCACACGATTTTTAGTATAATTTTGTTTTTAATTTTTTAGTTAGGCAAAGATTGAGATCAAATTCATAACTGAGGTATACTAAATGTTCCTTGGATGCGTATACTAAACTTTTAATATTTACATTCACTTACAAATTTTGGTATGCTAGTGCCAACTTAATTGTGCAAAATAATAGGATTAACTAAACTAAACTTTTAATAATTAGGCACGTAGGTTGTAGGCGCCTACATAGAGACCGACAAGAGCAGTGTGTACACACGAACTGTTGTCTAGAACAGCTGTTTTATAATCAATGTGTGCACCCTAGTTTTCAGGTTGTATATATCGACAGCTATCGTCATCGCCACTTATCACGTGAATCTTATGCGAAATTGTGAATTGTCATTTTTGTGTTGAGTTTCTACCAGAGTCTTGTGCTCCGTTTCGTACGTACATTGTGGGTGGTGCGGTTGTGTTGCTTGATTTTTATTAAAAACAATTTCAACGCACAATAAAAACTGTGTCTTTAATAATCAACAACGAGTTTGACGTGTTTTAGTGCCGTTTTAAATGTAAGTGTAACTTCTTTTGGTGCTTGTGCAAAACGACAACGCAGCAAATTGCGCGCATGAAAAAAAGTTATAACGGGTCTGCTGACCTGTTATCAAATGTTGCACAGTGTAATAAGAGCATTGCAAACTCAGAAAGTGTCTACCAGCTAATTTTCTGCTAAGAAAAAACGAAAATGATTGTGTATTGTGCAAAATATATGACCCTGAAAAACTGTTGCCTCGACCCTCGTTCAGCGACTTATTTTGCATGTGCTACTAAAATTTGGTGGCGTACTAATACGTTCGCTGTATGTTGGAAAATATGTTAGCAAATGATTAGTTGTTGTGGTTTTTTAGGTAGTAAAACCCGTGAGAAAATGAAAATATCGATCGAATAGTTGTCATGTGACTGTCACGAACAGCTGACTGTGCCCCAAACTCACCACTATTATATGTGTGTGTGCGTGTGTTTGTGTCAAGCGGTGGTGAATTATTTCCACTGCGTTATCGTTCTCACTCTTCAAAATATTCGCTCTATTGCTGAATGCTGTGCTCTCCTTAGCACTGCTCTCTCTATCTCTGCGTAAACAAAATATTAAGTTCTTCAATTGAGAAAATATCTTAACATGTTGTTCTTAATTAAATTTATGAACTCTTCCGTGTTTATATGTCCTTTTATACTGCTAACGACCACACATGCATAAAATATTTTATGTTTGTTTCGACAAGGACTACACCAAATAGTAATATTGCGTGCCTCAAAGACCTTGACTCCGGCTGACCAGATATAAACTTGAAACGAAAAGTCAAACACGCTCTAAATTCTCATATTTTTGCTTAGGCAATAAAACACAAATGTCAGCAGCTGACCAAAAAGAAAAATAATTAAAAAAACAGCTGCTAGGCTAACACACTTTAAAGGCTTAGTGGCACGCCGCCTTCTCTCTCTATCTCTTTCTCCGGCTGACAGCTTACATTATTATTAATTAATTTGCCCGCTCGCCTGCTGCCTGTGTACACACACATTTATATACATACACGTATTTGTTTTGTGTGTGTGTCCGCTATTAACATCATCACAGTTATTCTAGTCGCTATTTTTGTTTTCGTCATCAGCGAACGCTGCAATTTCCTGTGTGCCGTGTCCTTTGTAGCTGAGCGCTTCTCTCTCCCAGACCGCTTTGCCTCTGCTCTACTCTTCTCTCCTCATACTACATTTGTGCCAGCCGTTGACCAGTCTGACTGGCGACATGCTCGCTTGCTGTTTTGTTATCCTTTGCTCTTCGCTCTTTTATGTCAACATCATTTACGCCTGTTTACAGTTGAAGTTTATAACTGGCAAACAGTGTTGCCAATTTATGTATTTGCCTTGGCTTTTTAAAGTTATTTCTTATGTTATTAGCTGTGGAAACACTTCAATTTAAATGAAATTAATCTAAAACGTAGTCAACTAGAAAGAATAAAGTTTTCTTTGTATTTAATCCATGTGAACAATATGCTGAATGCGTCAGGATTGACCCGCAGCAAACATGGAATAGAATACATGATTGTGCACAGTTATGTACATACATAAATATATTTGAGTAAGTTCATAGTAGCATAACGGTCCCCTTCCAGGCGCCTCTTCTTAGTGATTTGTACGAAAGTAATTTAGATTTTGGTGCTAAAAATAGACACGGCTTTTGTTGTTGTTCCTCCAATTCCAGCGGTTGTCAGGCTCTCATTTGTTTCCTGGTTGAGGACAATGCACTGCCTTGAATGTTGTCCTTGTTGTTATTATTACTATTATTGTTGTTGTTGCTGTTGCTGTTGTTTAGGGGTTGTTGATAAGCATGGTTCGTTATGGCGGGGCGGCAGCAGTCATTATTGGGGATGGTCAGCTCTCAATTTGTTGTCATTTTGTTTATTTTCGTATACCCTGTAGAGGGGTTTGGTTATGGTTCTGACCGACTAGCAAACTGTTATAATTTTTAATGTGGAATTTAAATGATGTACATCGCTTACTCAGTCTTTCTCTCTCTTAGCATCTTCGTCTGTTCTGCTTCCTATGCTGCGATCAATATGTTTCTTTCCCATGATTCCTCTTTTCACCACTGTCTTTCTATGAGATTCTCAGACGTTTAACTGGGCACTCCGAATAGTATAGGGTATTTGTATATGTTTGACTTTTACATATTTGCAGACATATGTGTGAAGTTCTTGGTTTTTCTGTTTGGTGCTCTTTGAAGGCCATGATAAAGTTATGTAATAATAGTGACTACCACTAAAATGAAATTGACCAAAGTTAGATTTGTATCTGTCGCGATGATTACTCATACGTAAACTGACCTTACTGCTGACAACAGCAACAACATCGACAACAAAGAGAACAACGATACTTACCAAATTGAAGAAGGCGGCTTGCGTGTCGCCGCTTCGTCATCGATTCCTTCATGGCTGCGCCTTAGCGGCACCAACACCGAATTTCGGTGGCAAGCATTATTCCATATGGTAGACCAACACCGGCAGAGGCAGCAGCAGAAACTGCGGCGCCAACAGCGACGTCAGCTGCGGCGTTCAGCTCCAGCTCCAGTGCCATTTCCAGCGTTCATTTCGCATCGAACCCTCGGACAGTGCGCACGAATTTTTCCACAATTTTTCGTCCGCTGGGCCGTGCACATCGCAGCGCGTGGCCCACATATAAAATATATAAATATAAATATATTTAAGTTTTCCTTTATCACATTGACTGATAAAAGTGAAACAAATTGAAACTATGCCTAAAACGCTGCAGCTCATACAAACTGAGCAGTTCTTGACTATATTATTGAAACGCAAACAGTGTTAGAAAAAATCGTAAGTTGCAAACAAAATAATAATACAGTGAAAGATCGCTAAAGCGAATGGTAATTATTAAGGACTACAGAGAAAATTTGCTGTAGCAAGCTAAGTACAGAAAAAAAGAGAAAAGTAAACTAAAATGAATCAAGATAATAACAAATTAATATAAAGTACTTTATTTAAAGTAACAAAAATATTACGACGAAATTTCAATCAAATTGAGTGCTTAAGTGATTTACTGTACTTATATCAAACTTTATTATTTTTTAAAAAATAAAATTAATTTATTTCCTACTCCTGCACATATAAACCGCAAACTGCAAAACGAGACTTCACTGCTTTTAATTGCGTATACGTAATGCCTACCATAATTATATAATTTCACTGTGTTAAATCGCTTAAAATAAATTTCAGACGACAGCAAAGATTCATTATCATCAATCAGGTTCTTTAATTAGAGCATTCACTGTATTCAATGCGCACATATTGCGTATACGCCATGTTGACGAGTCGATATACAGGACACAAGTCTGCCTGGCGCCAATTGTCTGCGCTTTGTTGTCTAGCAGGCGACACCATCCCCACAAAAAAGCGAAAAAAAGGAACTCTGTAATATATACACGCGCACAACATGCAGTCACACACTCACACACACAGAGTCTGTGTTGTGTGTGGCCTGGCAATGAATTGCATATTGAGGGTCGATCGCATCTAAATGTTAAGCTGACCCACGCTTCGAGGTCAATAATTAAAATTTAATGCGTGTTTAACCAGTGTTTGTTTGACTTTTATAAGGCCACATATATGTGGCGATATATGTACATTATTTATATCCTACATCTACATATACTCTACACTGACTGAATCGATAACCACTCAAATTACATAATGGAATTTATTTATGAACACGTTTTGTGTGTGCGCAAGCATTTTTAAGGGCACCAAATCAAATCAAATATTTCCCCAAGCTATATTTCATTTACTATATGTACTCTTTCAGCTATCAATATGTTGTCCGAATATTGGATTATCTCCGCGCCTGGCGACAAGACCTGCCAGCAAACTTTCGACACGATGAACAACTTAACCAGCAAGCAACATAATCTATGCAGTAACTACAAGTTTCATATACCCGATTTGAAGGTGAGCCCAATGAATACCCTATAATTTGTTGATAGCTCTTGACAGATATTCTCTGCTTTCAGGTGGGCACACTGGATCAGCTGGTGGGTCTGTCCGATGATCTCGGCAAATTGGATACGTATGTGGAGCAAATCACCCGCAAGGTGGCTCTGTACCTCGGTGAGGTGCTCGAGGATCAGCGCGATAAGCTGCACGAGAACTTGCTGGCTAATAACAGTAAGTGCTAGTCGTAATATATATTTATATTTATAGAAGTTTTTGCCAATATTTAGCTTAGCTTAGATTTAGTAAACAGTTTAGCTGAACCAACTCAGTATATATATATATTGTTTATTTTATTTAGTTAAGATGTTTTTCTAGCTAATTTCTTTTTTGTGAAACGGAATGCTCAGATATATCAAGAAACATTTAGTCGTATATATTGTCTCTTCTATTACTAACAACATCAACTACGTTTAAAGCCCGTTTTATCTTAAGTACACATACCTCTTTATATATCTATATATCCCGTTCGACTTGAGAATCAGCCTAAATCTGCTAACTACAAAAAGGTTAAAAGAGCATTATCTTATAATATCTATATAAAATATATAGATATATATTCTGACACTTTGACTAACATAGCCACAGCAAATCGTTTTATATACATAAATCGTTTTTTCAGTCATAAAAATTGATTTAAAAACTATACGATTTTTAGCTGAAAATGAAAGGTGTTTTATTTAATTTTTTATTTATTTTATTTTTTAGTTTTTTACTATTTTGTTTATTGTTTTATATATTTATTTTGATTTTGTTTTAGTTTTTGTTTCTTATTTTAAAACTCATGCGCACAAATCATCAAAATAAATTAAAAGTTTATAAAAATAAAGTTGATAAATGTTTTTTTTTTTATATATATATTTATTAAACAACAATGGAACTAAAGTCGAAAACAAGAAAAAGAAAATATTTGAAAAGTCAAGAGAATTTTGCGTTGTTTGTTATACTCGTTCACATTGTGAAAAGTGAGTATATCTGGCTTTTATGCAAAGTCCGTTTGTGCGTCTGTCTGCTATGGAGATTAAAAGCTTGCTATCTGATATGGATACACAATGTTATTTTGACAACGCCCACTGGAGGCGTGATATGTTGTTCAGAATCTTAGAATTTATGTTCTAAGAGATATAGCATAAGCACACTTATCTCAGTCCATAAACTAGAATAAGAATTGGAATTAAAGCTGTTAAGCAGCTCAATTGATTTGACGCACTGTTTTATATAGATAGATATTATATATATATATCAGGGAAAAGTGGGCATAAAAATCTATGTATATCTAATGCTTAAAGTTGAATTTTAGCAGCGTGAACGAGTATCATGCAGTCGGTTGCGCCCGACTGCAACGTTCTGTTCCTGTTTTGTGTTGCGTTTGTTGTACATTTGCCCCTCCAAGTCCACATGCACTTCACATACAAATATCTATCGGAAATATATATAAATATACCTACTGTTAACAACAATAGACACCCACACACACACCAGCACACACACACACATTTAACTTGCAAATAGGCCGTCAAAGAAAAGTTTTAAGCGTTAAAACTCTCTTCCTGAGCTGTTTATTCAACAAAAAATATAAAAACACTTTGTATATTTTACATATATTGTTGTAAATTATTTTTATTTACTTTATATAATTTATTAAACATATTTTCATTTCAAAATATCGAATACAGATTAGTTTTTAAATCAAACAGAAAAATAGTAAAACTGGAAAATATATGAAATATTAAAATAACGAAGAATAACGAAATATTTTTTAACATTATTATACACACATAAATATTCAAAAAATATATTTTTTTGTTTTAAAAAAATATATATATATCTATAAATAAAATGCGCGAATTTTCTTTTAAATTATGAGTTTTTCCTTTTTCCAAATTTTTCATTTAAATTTGTATTTTTATTTTAATTTGCTTTAATTTTTTTAATTTAAGTACGTGCGTCTTTAAATAAATATGAATTAAACTGTTATACCGTATAACAGTTAGTATTGTGCTACTGAATGTGTGTGTGTGTGTGATGTTTGCGTCTATTTTCATTTGCATACATTTTTTTCTGTGCGCTCGTCTCAATCATGCTCTTTTTCTTCCAATTATAATAATAAAAAACTGTAAATTTTGTATAACAATGAAAATACTCATCTGTGTCTCTATCTCTATGTGTGTGACTGTGTGTGTACATGTGTGTGTGCTTTGTGTTGGTGTACGTGTTTTGCCATTCACATGTTCAACTCGCTTTTTATTAGGCATTCACATTGAAACAAATTTGTAAAAAAAAATAATATAACGCTTTTACACTGTGCAACAAAAATTTGATTTAAATTTTTTAACATTTTTGCAGCAAGCAAAAAAACTTAAGAAAAATAAGAGAAAGAATTTTTCATAAATATTTCTCTTTCCACTGTTGTTCATGAAATTATGTGCATCTCTATATATATATATTAATTAAATTTATTTTTATTATTATATATTGGTTTACCTATCCACACTTATGAGTTTCTATATATATATATATAATTATATATATATATATAAAGGAATATATTTCAAAAATGTATTTTAGTTTTTCGATATTTCAGTTCATATCTTAATTTATTTCTTATATATATATATACTAAAGAAAGTATACATATATAATTATTATTTTCTTTTTAATTTTACTTTGTTTATTTTTGTCTTTTGTTTCATAAAAAAAGAAAACAACAAAAGAATATGAAATACATTATTTGGGTACTTAGAGAATATATCGTTAATTTATTCAACTCTATATATGATATATATATATGATGATATAGGCCTATTTGAGACTCAACTTCGAATTGTATGCTATATATAGCTTTTAAGTTCATGTTCCAAAAATGTTTATTGTTTTTACCAACTTTGTCCAATACAAAACTGAAAAAAAAAAAACTGAAAATACTTGACTTCCACAAAAAAAAAAAAACGCGAAAATTTTGATATCAACTGCAACTCGCTCGTTCCTGTTACCTGCTGAAGGTCCTGGCCCACCTGATGAGAGCATGCCGTGTCGACATCATCAACGTTTGAAGCACCTGAGCCTGCGCCATCAGCGTAAACACCAGCACACGCACCACCAAACCAATCCGCTACACTACCACAACAACCACCACAGCCACCAAAGTTATCATCCTCAATATCTGCAGCAGCTGCCCGCGGATCTAAAGGGTAAATCCAACAGCAACAAGTCAACAGCAGCAACAGCAAATGCTACTGTTACCACTACCAATATGCATGCAGCCAGCGCCTCTGCATCTACCTCTGCCTATGCCCCAACCACAGCCTCTGCCTGCACGTCCGCCTCCGCGTCCGTCTCCGCCTCAACATCAGCTGGAGCCAGCTGCTCGGCGTGCCAGGTGAGCGGCGCCAGCGGCGGCAGCCTAAACAATTTATCCCTAACACACGATGAATCGGAGCGCGATTTTGATTTTGTGATACCGCCACCCGGTTGTGCCTGCGATGAGTGCTATGCGCTGCTGAGCAATAGCGGCAGCGTCTTTGCCGCGCCCAGTGCCAGCGCCACGGCGAGCACACTGATGGCCGATGACTGCTATACCCAGACAGCTTCCTCGATGCTGAATGCGACGCGTTGTGCGATTAACACGGTCACAGCTATAGCAACGGGCAATAGTGCAGCAAATCCGACAGCAGCAACGGCGACGGCAACGGCAGCGGCAACAGCTGTTGCCGATGCCAAGGCCAGTTCGGCAACAACAATTTGCTCCTCGGCTTATTTCTCAACATCGGCGCCGACGGGCAGTAGTTCAGTGCACAGCATGTCGCGCTCTAATAGCAAAAAGCTAAATAACAACACTTGCAGCATAAACAATAACAAGCTGAGCTTTCGTAGCCGCAGCAGTCAATTTCAAATGCCAGCACAGCAGCCGCAGCAGCAACAGCAGCAACAACAACAATCGCCGTTGCAATCGCCAACAGAAAAGTCAATGTGCGATACGGATACGGAGGATGTGGAGGATTTGGATGATCCAAAGAGTCCGCATAGCGCCTCCTCACTATCCGAAACATTCGACTGGTGGTTCAATAAGCCAAAGCGTAACTCTAAGAAGTGCAGGTATCCTTTTTATCAACAATTATCTGTAGAACAGTTGCCGAAAAAAGCACAAAGAAAAAAAAAAAAAAAACAATTTGAAAAAACTTTGCCCAAAACTCCACGCAATCATCAAAGCCCCAAACAGAGCTACAGTCATGCCACACAAATACACTCGAAGAAAAGAAAATACACTGTAAAAAACACAAGAACAGAAGACAAACTTTGCACCTGCTTTTGCCTGCGCCTTCTCTCTTTCTCTCTCTCTCTCTCTCTCTCTATCTCTCTGTCTTTTCGTTTCTCTGTCTCTCCCTCATGCATAAATGTTTGATTTCATTAAGCAAAAAGTTTTCGAAACAAATAAATTGCAATAATAATATATTTCTTTTTTTAAATCAATCAATCACACTCACTCATTGAACCACTCACCCACACACACACTCACACTCACACACACGCACTGTTATACACAGCACACAGACACGATCATCAACACCAACACCGATACCGACACACACACAGACACAACAAACTCAATGCAAATTCAAACCAATTACATTTTGGCATCAGACATCGCCCACACCGCGCTCTAGTTATCGCTCTTTCTTCAATTCTCTTGCCGATCAAATTTATAGCAAACGTTCTACAACGTCTCAATTAAATATAAACAATGGATTTAATTTAACTACAACACATAGATCGTCACCAGTGAGTAGTTGTTGTGGCAGTAGTAGCCAGGGTCGTTCCAGTCCAGACACGGATCATGCAGCTGAGCCGCCCGAATTTCCACTCAGTCCAGGTTAGCATACCTGGCCATCTAATGGCCCGTTGGACGTTGCCTCTGTCTCTTTTGTTTTTCTTCCTTTGCTTTATCTTTCACTTGTGTGTTTCCTTTCTCTTATGTTTTCTTTTATCAATTATATTTTCTTTTCTTTTGAGGAACAACCACTTGATGTTACCACCCACCCCCTTTGCCACCTATTTAAACCACTCATATATAGATATATATAAACATATATATATATATATATATATATATATATATATTATATATCAAGTGATCCTACACACGTCTAGCGCTCGCTTGAATTTTGATTGTGCAATTGGTTAACTGTTATACGGCATAAGTGTTATACAAGCGTGTATCAGTTATCACAAAAAGTCCAATGTCTTTACTCTTCTCTCTCTCTCTCTCTCTCTCTATTTGTCTTTCTCTTATACTTGATTTTGTTTAAACATTACTTTATATATATATATTTATATATAAATACACGAAATATAATTAAATTTGTAACAGTGTAAAAGCGAATATGTTGTTTTTTCAGTGTACTGCTCACCAAAAAATGTTGTTCTGCTGCGCAATTTATAGCCACGATTAACGCCGATTTCCATTAAGCTATATATTAACACCAATACACTCACACACACAGAGACACACATACAGAGAGAATTTTGTGAAATTTTATTTATGTTTGACAATTGGTTTTTAAGTTGCTTTTAAGTGTCTAAGCATTAGCTTATTTATTTTACCTACACCAGACATACAAATAAAGCTAAAAACAGTAAACAAAATACATTTTGTGCCGTTACGAAAGGTATTTTGTTATTCCTTCTAATTATTATAATATAACGCATTTATACTTTAAAGCTATTTATTAGATACTCACCCTAGTGAGCCACAGCCTCGTATTACCCCCTTTGCCTTTCTCTACTAATCGTAGTGCATTTATTTCCTTACACGTTTTCGCCATTTGTTTATTGTACGTATTTAGTGGTAATTAAGTGTTAATTAGTCGTAGCTCGAAGTGGTAAGCTGGAATTACCAAATTTACTTAGCCAAAGCAGTATAGCTCTTAGAGGAATATTTATTTTGTCAGTAAGCTGCATGATACTTGACATATAAAAGTATTTTGCTTGATCAATTGTGGCGTTTTTATAGCCGTCGTTGACTATATTCATAATATATGTTGAATATTTTGATATATGATGCAAGATAAGATCTTTATGATTTGAAACTTTTGTCTGACTCATTTCCTTGAGTTTTTATTCTTTATTAAGCTATAAATATATCTCCCTCCGTATCTAGAATTGATTTATATACCCTCGCAGTGCCTTATATACATCTGTGTTATAAGTTTAACAAACTATTTAAAAAATATTCTAAAATAAGCTCTATTAGGGTTTAATTTGCAGATAAGTAACTCTTCGATAGACTCTCTGAATTAACTTTCACTCAAAATCAGCTCAAATCGAACGTACTCTATTTGGCTACTGTTATACAGCTTATATATCAGCATTTCGCTCAGCGCTGCTGATATTAGCAAAGTTTCAAGCACTTGGTTGTGTGACTTGGCTGTCCTTGAGAGTTATACCAGTTCGAAGCAGCTCGAGTCTTAACCTTAGTCGACACAAGCTGTTATAAATTAATCTGATTTATTTATTTTGTTGCATGTTCTAACTAATTGCTAAGTGCACTTTATCTATTCTATTGCAATTTAACTAACAATATTTATAGCTAATTAACAAGTTTCTGTTTTTTTAATTTTGTTGCCCTTTGTTGATATTTATATATGTATTTGTGTGTATGCGTGTGTGTATGTGTGTGCTTTGTACTTATGTGTATAGACCTAATCTTTTCTAAATATTTAAGTGCAATTTAAGTGCATTTATTATCCACTTAACTTTGTTTTTCTTTTTCTTGTTTTCTTAAACTAACTCAAATTTGTTTTTGTACTAAATGAAAATATTTCAAGAACTATATAAAGTTTTTTAGATATATTACAGCAATAAACGAATATATATATTTTTTTAAACATTTATTTTAATTTATTTTTGATACTAGTTTTTTGCCAGTAAAATAAACCGAAAAATTGTGTTTTTTTCAAAGCAAAATACTAATAGATTTTATTTTGAAATATAGCCGAACTACCGCAGTATTTGACGCGTTTCCAATGGGATATGGCCAAGTATCCGATCAAGCAATCGCTGCGCAATATAGCTGATATCATATCGAAACAAATCGGTCAAATTGATGGCGATTTGAAGACCAAATCGCAGGCCTACAACAATCTGAAGGGCAATCTGCAAAATCTGGAAAAGAAGAAAACGTAAGTAGTTAATAGGAAAGAAAGCGACCGACTCACGCATACCCTAACCACAATTTACTATTATTGTTCACAGTGGCAGTTTGCTGACACGCAATCTGGCGGATTTGGTCAAGAAGGAGCACTTCATACTGGATTCGGAGTACTTGACCACGCTGCTGGTCATTGTGCCAAAGTAAGTTGAAGGGATCTGACTATATATATAACACTCTCATCTCTAATCTGCTTTGCTTTCAGAGCCATGGCTAATGATTGGCTGGCCAATTATGAGAAGATTACGGACATGATTGTGCCACGCTCATCGCAGCTCATCAAGGAGGATCCCGACTATAGCCTCTTCAATGTGACGCTGTTCAAGAAGGTCACCGAGGAGTTTAAGCTTCATGCTCGTGAACGTAAATTTATTGTGCGTGATTTCGTGTACAACGAGGAGGAGCTGGCTGCGGGCAAGAATGAGATGACCAAGCTGATGACCGATAAGAAGAAGCAGTTTGTACGTGAATGAGCTCTTAGTTCTATTGAAGATAATAGCTAACTTTTGTATAAACTCTTTGTAGGGTCCTCTGGTGCGCTGGCTGAAGGTGAACTTCAGCGAGGCCTTCTGTGCCTTGATACACGTCAAAGCATTGCGCGTTTTTGTAGAATCAGTGCTGAGGTAGACAATGACTCTTTTGGATTAAATTGTATATGTATATTAATATCAATTGTCTTAAATGAATTATAGGTACGGTCTGCCTGTTAACTTCCAGGCCATATTGATTGAGCCCAACAAGAAGAGCGTCAAGCGCTTGCGTGATGTGCTCAATCAGCTGTACGGACACTTGGATGGTGCATCCGCTGGCGGACAAGTCAGCAGTGTTGATGTAAGCGGCGCAAATTAAATAATTTATGTAGATATTTTTATATATATTTATTTTTAACAGAATGTGGACATACCCGGCTTGGGCTTTGGTCAATCTGAATACTATCCGTATGTGTTCTACAAGGTGAACATCGATATGGTTGAGCAAACCAAGCTTTAAGAAGGCAACGCAGGTGCCTCTACTTCGCACACACCCACATACCCACGCACGTCCACACAGCAATAAATAAATATCAATACAGAAGATGATAAACAATTTGTATACAGCAGCAGCAGCAGCTTACACAAAACAAAAACCGCTGTCTGCTTCCAAAACAATTTTAATCTGCTCATAACTAAACAAAAAACAAAGACAACAAAAAGTGCATATAGTTAAAGAAAAAAGCAACAACAACAACAGCAAAACACGCAAACAATTAATAGTTAACTATAAATTAATTAAGTCATTGTTATATAATTATTGTTGTTATTTATGTTATGCGTTCGCTGAATTCCGTTTCCCAAGTTCAACTTACCTAAAGAAAAAAAAAAGAAAAATTATAAAAAAAAAATGAAGTGAAAAATCGCGCGTAAGAGAAGCAAAACAAAATTTCCAAAATGTTTTTTTTCATATCGCGTTGCTCCCGCTCCTCACAAAACTAAAACTGTATCAAAGTTTCTAATTTTAATGTACACTTTTTGTTCTGCTTCAGTTTTAAACAGTATTCTTTTGTTTGTTACACTTTCTTTTTTTATTTTCGTTTGATTTTTTTTTTTTTTTTGGCTAAAATGATATGTAAACTATAGCTGAATGATATACACATATATTATAGCAAGCACACACAAAAATGAAAAGCTTAACACACATTGTCACTAAATCAAGCCGAAAGTTTAATTTTGTTTTAGTAGCTACAATATTATTAATAATACAAATAAATATTTGATTTACATATGTTTCTACTTCTTTCACAAAAAAGTCTTTAAACAATCTGTCTTGTCACTAACAATTGATTGCAAGCCCCACTAAAAACCAACTATTAAAACTAATATTTGCTTAACTATATATACACACTATATATATATATAGTGTCAAAGGAGTCGCAAAACAAAAGATGCAATGAAATTTCCGCCGGAAAAAAACATGAAACCTAAACAAAAGTATTCTATTTATAAATGTTGCCTAGATATCAAGAGTTTATAAAAAAAAAACAAAATAAAAGTTTTGCAGATCTTAAACGGACAAGTTCGAGTTAGCAGAAAAAAAAAAATGAAATATACAAATTTATCTAATTCGAAGCTTTCAAAATGAAAACTTATTGCACTAATCTAAACTAAAAGAGGAAAGAACAATAATAATTGTATGTAAAGTAAAACTTAAATTAATATTTTCAATGTTTGCTACTGCTACAACAACAACCACAAAACGAAATCTAAATGTTTAAACAAAATAAGAAAATGCAAAGAGAAAAATCAATTTCTATATATATATATATATAAATTATATATATTTAAATAATATGCATTACACAAAATATGTAAATGTTAATGCGTTATATAAGGTGCGATCCTTGTAAATAATTATAAAGAAAGAAAGACATTCCAACTTTGTTTGTTTTCAATTGCCAAAAACACCCCTAAGAAAAAAAACAGTCTATATACGAAAATGTGTCGACATCGACTATATTATATTTATATTCTAACTCTAATCTAAAAAAGAATATAGATTCTTTTTTGAACTTTACACAACTAGTTGGTAAACTAGAACTACTTAGACTAAGGGCCCTAAGACTACTTATATATTGATCTAGAAATGCTTCAAGTCCGTTTCAATGCTGGCAACGTTTGTATTCTGCATCTGTTTGATCTTCATGGCAGCCGTGGCGCCTACTGCTTGCTGCAATATATTTGGAGGCTTTGGCTGATTCTTATCCGCCTCGTACTGGGCTCGATGCAAACGCTGTCGATGCTTATACATATTGGCGCTGCAGAAGAAGGTCATGGGACAGTTGGGACAAGTATACAAAACTTCGCCGGTATGTGTAGACGTGTGCTCCTGTTTGAGAGAAATTACACAGAGTTTAATTTAGTTGGGGAAAATAGCATAGACCTTGAACAGACCTTGAGCTCTTGTGGACGTTTGAAGGCCTTGTCGCACATGGTGCACTTGAACTTGCGTTCGCATTCATGACTGTCAACAGAAGAACGATTAGTTTACGATGAGTGCAAATTAGACTAAATTAAAGGCGTTACTTGTGATAGATATGACGCCGCAGCGCTCGTGCGTTTGGTGATATCTTGCTGCACACATGACATCGATGCTCCCCTGCGCTCTCGACATGTATGCTCTTCATGTGCTGCTTTAGACCTGTCATGCCTTTCAGCCAGGCGCCACAAGTCTGGCACTGCTTCAACTCGGGCTCGGGACGTGGGGTGTTTGAGTGCATCAGCTCTTGATGCTTCTTCAATATGATTTTCGTGCGCATCTGTTTGCCGCATTTGTCGCAAATGATAATGCTCTCCGGGTCGTGCATAGAGTTCATATGATTCTTCAGTTTGCGTTCAGTCAGGAATCTGTAAAGGGCCAAAGGGATTAGTTTCACCTTTTTGTCGTTCTCTGAATTTCACTCACTTTTTGTTGCACTCGTTGCAGGTGAATTTGAACTCAGATTTGGGCACATGTTTGTTCAGCTTATGATAGTCGATGGCTGTTTTGCTAAGGAACGCCTTGCTACATAGATCACACTGGAAGGTCAGTTTGGAAACGTGCACCTGTTGATGCGATTCCAAGTGCCTTGAATTTTGGAATGACTTTTCGCAGGTGGTGCATTTGAAGTGATCGGGATTCCAATGGACCAGCACATGCTCGGCCAGCACCTTGCGTTGTGTGAACTTGCGTCCACAGCATATCATGTATCCCGGATCCACCTGATGCGTGAGTCGATGATGTCGCTGCATCTCCGTAAAGTTATGCACCAACAGATTGCATATGGAGCAGGGCAGTACATCGCTGAAGAACTTGGCTATGATCGCATCGAATTCCTCCTGCTGTTTCTTGCGCTGATCGAGCAATTCACGGGGCATGCGAACTCTCGGCTCCGCTGGCTTGGCCCGCTTCTTATATTTCTTGGGTCGGACTGGAGTGCGCTTCGGTATGACAGCAAATTCGACGTCATCCGGCTTGTCTACCGTAAAATCAGAGTCATCATCGCTTTGGCTACTCTCTGCGCTGCTGTCGTCGCTGTGGGCAAGTCCCTCAGCGAATTCGGCAGAAAATTCCTGATCATCGTCACTGAAGTCGTCTGCATTTTCCGCCTCTGCCTTAAGACTCGATTCCAAATCTAAAATTTGCTCAGTTTGTGGTTCAGCTGGGATTGGTTTCTGCACGATTTCGCTTTTGCGTGGTCGCCCGCGACGTTTCTTCGGCGCCTCAGCTGTATCTACAGAATCATTTGCGCTAATCTCAACCGATTCCGATTGGACATTGGCGGTCTCTGACTCCGCTTTGACTCGTTTCCGTAGACGTCGAACTGGCGAGTGCGTTTGCAGGCTGCTCGTACCTTCTAATACCTCAATTTTGGGTAATTGCTCTAGCTCATGTTCCTCTATTTTTACCTCCGGGTAGAAGAAGTTGCGACCATTCACCTCAGCAGCATCGGCACTAGCCTGCTTAAAGTTTCCCTGGGTCAGGGGGTCATCTTCCATGAGCAGCATCTTGGTTTCTCTCAGTGAGCTTTGTGCAGCGCTGACGAAATCGTGTAGTGTATTGAACGCAGAGACCGTTGTCCAGCATAGCGGGCATATTTTCCGAGTCTCTCCGCTACTCTGTATTAACTCTATTGGAAAATGTTTGTTGATGATTTGCACCACATTCAGCTGAACAGCCTTTGCCGAAAATACATCCATATAATCATTCAGGGTCAAGGGATTCTCTTCCAGGCATAGCAAGCACGGCTCAACTGCTGACACTTCTATATAAAGTAAAGTTTATATTTATTGAAACACTCTCTCACTGTGTTTTACTGCCCTTTAAAAACTTACCCATGTTTTTCTTACAGAATGTTTATATACATATGTAGAAACTCATTTATTAAAATACCCTCATATAAAATTATTTGGTGTATATTTGTATTACGCTTGTTAATGGGTATTTTGTTTCTTAAGCGCTATCCGCTATATGAAATCTATTTTATATTTGTTTCTTTTAAATTGCTCGTAATTTTATGTTTTCTTGTTGAGACAATTTGTGGTGGGTGAACGATAGACGGCCAATAAAAATCCGATACACGTCCGATAAGTGCAGTGTTGCAAAACACAAATGATAATTGTTCACAATAGTTTATTTAATGGCATTTGCAATGGCTGCGAATAACTTAAACCAAATAAAGTATCAACAAGTAAAATTGTGCGTTTACGTAAATTATTAAATAGTTCGTGTGCCAAAATCGCGCAAAAAAGTTGCTTTAACATAGCCCAAGCAACGTACACACTGAATATATGTACAGATGGATTTGCAAACGCATTGGCAAACATAAACAATGTGACTCAAATTAAATTTGCCTGGATGCTGCAAAATTTTGTAATTAATTTTAATTAAGCTAAGAGTTACTACATTGAAAGCATCTGATACAGAGGTCAGTTGTATAATCAACGCTTTGAAATCTAAATGCTAAATTATGTCAAGCGAAGAGGACATGACGGTACGTATTTTCTGCACTTCCTTGCTGTGGGCACTGGGTACGATTAAAAATTGGTGTAACTTTAATATTTATAGATCAGTAAGAACCGTTACACCGTTTTGCAGAATCGCAAAACATATTGGTATACAGTTAATGAAATTAAGAATGAAGCCACTTGCCCCAGTTGTGGACAATCTATAGATAAGTTTAAAAATGTAACAGCGCACGTTAAGCGCTGTTTTAGCATTAAGAAAATCGGACCCATTTACAGATTGCACGGCTATGTCGAATGTAAATGCGGACTCCTAATAGCAGACAATACCAAGGCACAAAAGCTGCACGTATGCATGGTAAGTGGAGCTATAATACTTGATAAATCAGAAATTTTAAATTCATTTGCAATTGATAGGGTGAAGTGCCGGCCTTTGAGCCTGATTTGTCATATGTGCGAAAGCAACCGGAATCTGAAAAGGAACAGCATCGAGATCAGGATCAGGATCATGAACTGGATAAAGCAACTGACAATCGCAGCCATCAGTTGGAGCGGGAACTGCTGCAACCCAAACCGTGGATACGCAACTTTGTTTCGCCTTTCAAATTAGATATAGAGAACGTCCACGTCAATCGCAAGCCCGAACCGCGTGTACGCAACTTCGATATGTCCGTTAGCAAGCATGAGCCGAAGAACGTGAGTGTCTACTCCATTGGCACAAACAATGGCATAATCTATGTTACCGGCCAAGCGTCACAGTCAGGCAATCAAAATGTGATTTTGATTAAAAAGCGAGCACTGCGATTACCCCAGCTAAAGGGCTATAAATGCAGTTAATCGCAAGCAACTAAACATTTACTCTACATGAAACGCATTTGAAAAACATATTTTTTAATAGTAATAAATAAAAAAAATCATTTATTATATACTTGTAAAATTTGGGTTTACAACTTATATTGCTTAGGCTGTGTGTTTTTTTTTTCGTTTTCGTTTAAGAATTACAAATATTTTGCAAGAAATTACATCAAATGCGACAATAACTACGTATGTAAATATAAAAAGATTTATGCATTAGTTTCGTATAGTACAATATGTGTTTAGTTAGTTTATATATGTATAATGAATAGTATTTGAATAGTATCAAAAGATCTCGCTAAGAATTCAGCTGTATACTAAAGTTAATTCATTTATAAATTTCTAAGTATTTTTATTTTTGCTGTATATTTAGTTACTATTTCAATTTGTGTGTAAAACTCTAATGCTTGGTCTCTGGCTGGGCGGTTGGTTCTATAAGTTTTTCTCTTTTTATGTATATATATATATATTCATATCGCTCGACTGTCTAATGAGTTTACTACTATATATGTATATAGACAAAACTACTTAGCAGCAAATGTAGGCAAAGATATATTCTCGATTTTGATTTGTTGAAAATGTTTTTGATTTGGCATATGTGTGTGTGTATATATATAGAGTATAGTTTAGTTTAGTATAGCATGTATATGAAGAGAAGATCTTGTGCTGTTTGTGCTACACAACAGACAACAGCTAGAGATTATGGATGTGACGAATGTGTTTTTTTTTTTTTTGTTTGAGAACAGCTCCTATTATAACACTGGCTGTGGCAGGCGGCCGTAGTTAGGGGCGCGGCATTTGGCCCAATCTAAATGCGTTCGGTTACATAGACTTTGGCAGAGGCAGGTGCATTAGTTCTTCGAACGGCAAAGGTGACAATAATGCCAATGACAACGAGAGTGACGCCCATGGCAGTTGTGATGTAATGCTCAATCAGGCGATTATCGTCGCTGCAAGGAAAAAGGATTCGATCATAGAAGCTCTGGGAATTGCGACGTTTCGACTCACCTCAATGTGGGATCCTTGGCAGTTTCGCGCTCCTTCTCAATGATGCCCGTCACAGCGGTTGCTATGGCCAGCCAGAAGTTGGCCAAGCCCAGGCTGGCGTGTATCGGCACCATGGCCGAGCGACAGCTATAGGTTTTATTGTCACAGCAGAGCAGCACCAGAAATCTGAGTCATCAAAGGATAAAGGATATATATATATAAATATATGGCTGCAACGGCTGTGTGTGTGGGAGACCTACGTCAAAAAGCCAATTACGAATTGCAGCAGAAACATGCCCATAGTGACGAGGCCCAGCCATGAGTGCAAGCTATAAAAGTTGATCTTGGCCAATGCATTGTGCGAGTCGAAGACGGAGAGGAAACCCATAATAATACAGGGTATTGCAGCAGCATGAAAGAACATGTGAATCAATTTCACATAGATGTGCTTCACACAGCGGCACAGGCGATACACCAAAATAGCTGTAATTATATACAATTAAATATACATATAATTATAATCTATATCTGTGTCTAACTTACAGAATCCGGAGAGCGTTACGAAACCCGCGATCATCAAAATGGGATGCAAATTGAATTGCTTCAGTGGCTTCTCTGACCAGGCGAAGCCGCCGCGATAGAACATAACCCAAAATAGCGCCAATATCAAGACGCCCACTAGCAGTATGGTCGAGAGTATGACAATCAATAGATATTCACACCAGGAACAGCAATTCCAGGCATTATCTGGATCCTCCTCATAGCGTCTGCAATGAAATTAACAAAAGGTATTTCATAAAAAAATTTGTATCTATTTTCAGATCACATTTACTTTATGGGCTTAATCAACGGTTTACTTTCTCCGAGTAAGGCGCGACTTAGCACATCTAAAAAGTTCACATCAATAATGTCCATAATCGTGTATCCAAGTTAAGCCTGAGTGAAGTCAAGAGTGCTATCTATATACATACATATATATATATAAATATATATATATATAGAGATTACTTGACTTGAGTTATTTGCGTTTGCTAATTCAATTATGTGAGATCTTTAGAATGTCTCTACCTCTCTGTCTGCTTCTACCTGTCCCTCTTTCTCTACATAATTATATATCTTTCAGACTGTCTCCCACTTCTTCGCGCTCTCCCTCTCCCTCTTTCATCTTACATAATTATCTACAATTTCCCTCTTAATTGCCTGATAAAGCAAGCATTGCTTAGAGTTCACAACACAAAGGCAAATCTGAGTAAGAAAAAAACTCTAGCAATTATCTAATTTATTCGCTAATTGTTCCGTTCATCATCTCAGACTAAAATTCAAATCTCAATTGAGTTAGCATCGCTTTTTGTTACTATTTTCTTACTCTTCATTCTCAAAGAATTGCTTTATATTTTTGTATGTTTTTGGTTCCTCATAGAAATCCGCCCATGGGATTTATCTAATCTAATTTTTTTGTTTTTCGTTTTTTTTTTTATTTAAATGTTTTTATTGTGTTTTAAATGTGTTTCTTTTATTTCTATTTGTCATCATAGCACTCATATTTTATGATCACATTTGGAAAGCTTGCTGAATACTACAAACTGGGCTATAGGAAATGACTCTTAAGGGTAAGCAATGAGTGAAATTTTATTATTTATTATTTAATATGCATAATATATAGAATATATGAGTACAGCAGAATTGCATTGACCACGCTTAATCAGCTTGATCTAACTCTGTGGCAAATTGTTTTTTTCTGATCTGTCACGCCTCCAAGTAACATATTCTTATATAAATTTGTACTCTAAAACTGTAAAAGATATAAGCTATATATCATTTACAGTTTTAGAGTAAGAATTTAGTCAATTTGTCACGTACCTCGCGCACATGCACATATAAACTTAAGTAATTCTCTTGCCATATTTTGATGTTCTAGTAATAAATTATTCTATTCTCGCCTTACCACGCCCCAAGTAAAGAAAACTTGGCATTTTCATGTGTAACTAATAAAATTTCTAATTCTCTAGCGTCATCGCTGTTTTAAATAGAGAATAATAAGAGACAAAAGTAATTTCAGATTTATTCACTAGCAAAGCGAAGGTACCTAAGAGAATATAGTATATTTAAAAATCGACAAGTGCTTAGCATTCATATGGAATATATATTCATACATATATATTTATCTATCTATATAAATATACATATATTTGGATTATTGAAGATATTTATATAAAACGTGGGATAAGAACATCTTCTGGGAGAGATTCAGAGAAACCATAAAATATTTACAGCTATAGATAGGTCAGATGGGTAAATAGCTGTAAAGATAATGATAATGATTATAAAGATGAAATAATATAAATTGCCATATCTATACACATATATACTGATGGATAGATAAATTGAGGCAAAGCTAGGTAAATGTCTGACTTAAGATCTAATCTACAACTAAGAAGACTTATATATTAATATATATATATATATATATATATATATATATATATATATATATATATATATATATATATATAAGTATATCATATTTAAGATACATAGACGATGCTCTGAGCATTCCGTTCTATTTGAACTTTTTTCCAATTGTCACATCATATTTATGGAGCATATGCAATTCGATGCCAATTAAAATATTATTCACATAATAAATAATCATTTTCGACATCGGCCGCGTGCGATCAGATGACAAAACATTTCGATGGCTGAAATGAAGATGAGCTCAGCATCCAATCAAAAAAACAGATGCAACCCAGAGCTCATGGGCTGTGAAATTTCTCACAGTGTTGCAGCCGAATCACAATTCATATTGAATGCAGTGCGCAGCTGTTGCAAGCCAACAGATACCAAGCGGAGTGCACTAGCTGAGATAGGCAGGGGTCCGCCTCTGGGGTCTGTGGGGGTCTGTGGGTAATTAGGCGCATTGCTGTTGGCCAACGAGCTGCTTAATCAATTCCAAGTGCAATTGCTACGGCCGCACTTGAAGTGACAGCAAAAACGCAATTCACAAAACGAAAGCAACAAAACAAACAAAAATTGTTATTATTATTTAAATTAATAGTGCGCAGAGCCAAAGAAATCACTCGACGTCTGATAATGAAAGTAAAAGCATTTATGGAAAAATCTGATAGTGTGAGTAAACTTTTAGTAGAAAGTGTGACACTCGCTAATGCCCTGCAGTATGTGGTGATCTACGCTTACTTATTTTACCTAAGAGAAGGTGCTTGAATCTTGGATATAATTGCTCTTATACTGTATAAGACAGCAGAAATGTTTACTGTCTATATTTTATATAGAAAAAAGTCTAGATATTAGTATTAGATTTCAGTGTTGCTTCGTCCATATAAGATCTCTTATACTGTATAACAGAACTCTTATATACTGTATAAAACCGTATAGTTATAAGTATTAGCGTTCAGTCTTCATTCGTACATAAAAGAGCCTTCAATTATTAGATTTTATGTATACACATATTTTTACTATCAATGATGTCAAATGCAGGCTATAAATATTAGAGCTCTTATACTGTATAAGACCAACTAAATTTCGCTCTATATACACATATATTTTTATTAAGCAATTAGTAAATATTAGAGCTCTTATAAGAGTGCTTTCATTTCAATCAATTGTCTCACAAGGCTTCATATTTATCTGCCATTCAAAGTGAGCTGCGATCTGCCTTATCTGCGGCCATTAACCACCCTCTGACACTCTTATTGAGTGTAGGGTATTTAAAGACAGCTTGTTACATTGCCTATTTAGGCACGCACTTTCTCAGCCGCTACTGTGCGTCGTCGGCTTGGAGTGGCGAGGGGCTGGGATTATTAATTGGGTTTTGGGTTTTTTAATATCGCTTGCAACATTTTGTGATACGCCGCATAATAAGCACTTTAATTAACATGTTGTAGCAGCATCCGTCTGACCGATCGACCGACTATGTTGTTGTTGTTGTTGCTGTTGCCTGACAATTTCATTAGGCGCGTTGCAGTCGATGCATCATGTCTCAACGGGCGATGTCAATGAACGGGCGAATGCACAGCACAACAAACACTTTATATATATATATATATATGTATATATATATATATGTGTGTGTATTAGTGTGCATGGGCATTTAGCTTTCAACACATGAGCTGCTTGCGGGCAGCCGAGCTGCCTGTTTGCTTTAACACACATTTCACTTGCCGCCCAAGTGCAGCAGCAACAGCAGCGGCAATAACAACAACGACCACAAATTGTTTAGCAGCCACAATGAGCGGGGGGCAGCTCTGCTTGCCAGCCTGCCAGCTGCTTGCAGCTGCAGCTGCAACTGTTGTATCTGCATCTGCATCTGCATCTGTGTATATCTCTTTCACTTTTTTTTTCTCGTCCGCTCTGGGAAAATTTCGCTAAAAGCTTTTGCTTTTGCTTTTGCTTTTTCTGCAACAACCCGTTTTACATAGTCATGTGGCAAGTTGCAAGTCTAAACCTGATCATGAACCTGCAACCATGGCTTTCAATGTACCCCCAGCTGAATTTAATGCCAATTGTTGCTAATGGGTCAGCAACTCTGTGAGGTGGTTGACACTGCGCCCACAACAACAACAACAGCAGCAACAGCAGCAGACATGACTGGAGACTGTCTGGTGCCTGGTTTGTTTAATGAAGGAAAGCTAAAATCTTCAGCTGACAGTTCTTTAACCGCAACCACAGCAACAGATCGTCTTTAGCCACAGCGAAAGCAGGCAGAGCTTTAATTAGTTATAGATTGTCTGACTCACTATTTTTATAGCCATGTGCCGAAGTGAATATTTCTGACTGCACGATGACTATATAAACTACTCTAACTACCACTAGTCTTATATATGCATTTAGTCTGTGGTTTAGTAAAGTTCTAACTATTATTGTTTCGCTTATATATTCTCAATTTTAAAAGCCGTTTTATCATGGTTGACATTATATTAAAATCACTTATAATTGTCATATATCATGCGGCGATATCTAGGTAGATTAATTAAGCTTCTCTGATTAAATTCAGCTCATACTGTTTGGCACCTAACATAAGCTCTTAATTTATCTAAATGTATATATTACAGAGTATCTAATTTCTGTATATATATGCCAAGTCTATGCATTGAAAACTTTTCATTTTCGGTATGGCTAAGATTAATTGCTCGAAATTGGGTTAAGCCATAAATCACAACACATCTGCTATATGTCTGTCAAGATCAATCATATACAATGCATTGAAAATAATGTGATTTTGTCCAGGGAAAATAATAAAACTGCAGCAATGTAATATAAATCAAAATAATTAAATGTAAAAGTATACTGTGCTTTTACATAAAAAAAAATAAAAAATTAATTATATAATATTAATATATAATAATAATATAAAATAATATAAATAATAAATAAGTAAATAAAATTTCATGGAAAATTTAATATTTTACGGCCGCTCATAGAGTTGACTTTTTGTAATTAAGTATAAGTACAAGTATAACACTGGTATAAGTATAAATGAGTATAACAGTTTTGAGAGGTTATCAAAGTTAGCTTATCTTAACAAGAACTTGAGCTCTTTGCTTTAGTGAGCTGTCAAATAGGAATTATAAGCAGAAGTATAAGGTCATCTCTGCATAAGTATAACAGTTTAGCCAAATATATTATGCTAGACTAGCTGCTTATCATGCTGTAGAGCTGCTTATCTTTGAACGGACAGATAAGAGCAAGTGAGTGCACGAGAGATACAAAATGTATCTCAAGATACAAATGTATCTGTGTGCAGCTGTATTTGCCGTAATTAGCGCCCAAGCTACGACTGGTCTTTAGGCATGTAACTCGCCCAGTTAAAAGCGGGCTAATTATGGCATGGATTGGATGGCACAGAGCAGAACAAAGCCAAACTGGAGCGCGACTCGAATCGGCAGCTTGTGGCACAGATACAAATGTATCTGCGACGTATCTACAAATGATGGCAGCAGGAAGCACACATTGAGGATGTGACAAATTACAAAAGTACAATTAAAATTTATATGAGTTTGTAACTAAATTAAAGCATTTGCTCACAAGCATAACGAAACCGCAACGACAGGAAGAAGAAGAGGCACATAAAACAGACGCTCGCAATGTGTCCTGCGGGCTAATTATGTGAAGCTTAAACTGCATGTCTGTGTGTGTGAGTGTGCGTGAGTGTGTGTATGTCTCGGCGTGTATTGTTGCTGTTGCCTTACAATGGGCGACAATTGTTTACGAACTGAGCGATATCTCGGGGAGTTTCAATTGAAACATTTTCGTGCTTCGTTTTGTTTAACGGCAGCTTGTGTTACGCCTGCATGTGTGTGTGTGTGTGTGTGTGTGTGCATCTGTAGCTATATGTGTGCTTGTGTGTGTGGTAATTGTATCTTAAAGATACAATCAAATTCGCAGTAGCAGAACTTGACACGCAACACAAACGCGACACTGGCGCAGTTGCCCTGCAATTTATTCATTGAATTATTGTATTTATTTTATATTCATATACATGTATGCACATATGCACATACATATATATTTATAAGCATTTCTTCATAAAATTCTTTTTATTTTCGCCTTAGCTCAAATTGGAATTAAGAGCCAGGCGGCTTAGCTTTTACTTGCCTTAGACTGCTCTCTCTCTCTCTCTCTCCTCCCTCTCTCTCGTTTTCTTTCTCTCTCTCTCTCTCTCTCTCCCCCGCTCTATATTTTGATTTAGAGTGAGCTGTGTAGACTTATACATCTTGAGCAACACATCATTTATCAATTGAAATGGATGTGTACGTATTTATAAGCGGGTGCTTAAAACAGTGGGCAGTTCGAAGAGTTATAAGTTTGATAAAATGTTATATAAGAACATTGCAGTTTTTAGATAATGATATAAGATAAGATTTAATTTGCACAACATATATCATGAGGTAAAATCTAGATATATTAGATGTCATACAAATGTATGTATAATGTGATCTATAGTATAGATAAGTTAAGATATACAAGTTTTAACTACATTATGGTATCAGCCAAGATGTATTACTAATCTATATATTATTATGTAAGCTAATGTTAAAGAACATTACGTTTTACCTATGGTAATAATGGTCATAATATTCCATACCATTCCATTCCGACTTATGCTTCGATTACAACTGAAAATTTAATGTGCTTAAAGTGCATAGTCATGTTTGACATCATGATGTAAGCGAAGATTTAAATGTTCATTACACTTATTACATAGTCATGCTATGTGATGTAAGCTAAATTCTAGACATAGCCAAATTTTTGTTTGTCTGTTTGGGGCACGTGAAATCCAGTCACAATTAGCACAGCAATTTTGATATGTTAATAAACAAAAATCCAGATCTAATACTATACTAATTTGTTAAAAAACCTCGTGCTGTGTTTAATGAACAGCCCTCGTCGCATCGAACTTACGCTGTTGTCGTTCCTCCACGCGGCATTTTGCTCAAATGACGTTCACGCATTTAAGCGAATTTATGTAGATATATTTGCCTTGAGTTTTTCGTTTTTGTGTCTTTCGCGCTCAATCACACAGCGAGGAGCACGCGGCGTATACGTAATGTGTAGATCAAAAATCGAGAGTGATGTTTTGGGATTTAACAAGCTTTTATTGTTATTTTTTATTTACTTTCTTTTTAGGAATTTCCCACAAATTATTAAAGTTCTCTTCTGTAAAAATATTTATTAGAACAAATCTAATTTTTTTGAATTTGCAACTGAGAGGAACTTTTGACTACGTAATTTGTATTATATATTTAGGTATATATATATATATATATCAATCTGACATTTAGTGTATTGACTTGCTAATCAGCACGTTAATTTGTCAGCCGTTCTAGCTGTGAAGCAACATAGCTCAGCGGAGCTGAATACGATTCCTCGTTTAAAGTATTTCCAATTTCAGTTGCAAATACAAGGGATTTAGAGATTTATTCCGTCTTTTTTAATTAAATTCAATCAATTTCTGATGCATATGCTAATCACGATTTCTTTGTTTTTTTCAAACTTTCGATTTCTGGGTAGCGCATCATGTAACGAGCATCCATTGATAGCTTTAGATGTATCTATTAAACAAAAGACAGACATAGTCTAAACACTTTCTATAAAGTTGCGCAAGGTTATTGTTTATATTGTTATTTGTTAGTTTTGTATTTTCTGTTCTCCACACACAATTGTTTTTTTTTTTTTTTTTTTAAATTTTCACACGATATTTATTCAATTTGCCGGCTGCTGCAACCTACGCTCTATACAGATCAACGGCGAATGAACTACTGAAAAATCAACTGAAAAATGCTGGCGATACGTTGCGGCCTCTGCCGCATCGAGAGAAAGAGAAAGAGAGAAAGGGCTAGACAGTGCTAAGAGAGCTTTTGTCGGTAAACAAAATATTTTAAATATATTTATATTTTCCTATAAGTTTCAAGGTTTTTAGAGTATGATTCATAATCATATATTTTTATAAATATTATTTCTATATATTATTTATATTTTAAGACGTAGCATTATAATTTCAAATTAAAGAAAAACTTTCTGCTGCTCTTAAACTCAAATTGGCACTGTAAAATGAGCAAAATACGTGTATGATCTGCAATACAAGCGCGGCGAAGAGAAGCAGAATGCTTCAAAATCTTTGTTATTGTTATTTTAGTGATATTAAAAGGATTACAAAATTGATTAATATGTATAAATATATGCATTTTTATAATTCTTTTAATATTTTGTAATAATATGACGCTTTGAACAATATACATTTCAAATAAGAGGAACGTTAACATTCGGCTCTGCAGTGTTGCTGTTAAACTCAAAATGGCTTTGCCAAAGCGTAAAGTTATTTCGAATATCGAAATTCGAAATACATGCATGATCAAGCTAAGTTGCAAACCAACTAGCAGCATTTCCGCTCAAATTCAAAAATTATTTCATTAATTCTTTTATAAAAATGTATTAAGAATTATTAAATAGGCATGGCATTGCTCTAAATACTTAAAAGCTTTCAAATATTGTATGTTAATTGAAATCATGAATTATAAACTCTCCCATGACAGAGATCATGAGACTAAACTTTTTATCTTGTGAAAAAGTTTGGATGTATGTATTTATTTTTTACGAGCGCTTGTGACCTTGCCTAATAGCATGTGAATATATATATTTTTTAAGGCAAATATTGTAAAAGATAAATGCATTTACTTGAGTCTTAACAAATATAATAAATTTGCAGCTTATCTGCGAGATAGTAAGCAGTTAGACATTAAATTTAAGATAATTACTGGTTAGATAATCAAACAGACACACTGATGACTCAGTTAATCAAATTATCTATTAATAGAATAATGCAGTGATTTTCTCTAAATAAATAAGTAAATAAAGCAATCAGAACAGCTGTTAAATAATCATATATAGGACATGTGCCCTATATAATATATATAATAAATTAACTTGGCTAATGCTAAATGAAATTGGAGCAGTTCTTGGCGCTTGTCAATTACAAAGCGTACAGTCAAACCTAGCTATGAACAAACACACCCAGCTAATGCGTGCTCATTACACATGGCGGCGAGCAGCACGAATTGAGTTCAACGCGCGCCCACAAAATCGAAATCGAAATGAAATGAGCAAAAAGGCCAACAAAATATGTGTACTGTAATTACTAAAGGGTATGGGAGGGAGGGCAAGACAGTCGAGCAGGTCAAAGGATGAAGAATGAAGGATGAAGCGTGTTTTGGCTGGCGTCAACTGGGCGCACGCACGCGATCAACTGTTGAATGTGTGCGTGTAAATGTGTAAGTGTGTGGGCAGGTGTGTATATGTTGTGTGTGTGTGTGTGTGTGTGTGTGTGTTTGTGCATATATCTCTTTGGTAAGTCTGATTTGCGAGCAGCGCGTATTAAAATAGAATTTACGAGCTACTCTGTGTACATGGCTTAGGAAATTGGCGCATTAAAAACAGAAAAAGGCGTAAGATATATGCCCCGCCCCTCCCCAACTGCCTGCCAGCCTGCTACAGGCGTGCCAGCAACGTAACGTTCATTTCCTCTATTTGAAATGTAAATGTTACACTTGGCCATTACGGCACGATTAATGAGCGCCATTTTAACGAGTTCTTTTTGTTTTTATTTATTTTTATTTTGACGACAGCTCAGGACGAGGTCAAGGCAGGGCTTTCGCTTAAATACCCCAAATTGCCGGGCTAGACAACAGCAAATTGCTACAGTCGCAACTCAACGCTTGCGGTTTTAAATTCAACTTGACACAATTTATATTCAAATATTTGAGCTGAGCGCGGCAGCAAAGCAAAGTGAGTTGCCTCCATAATTCCATATCTAATATAACAAATTGATCTGCTGCACATGTGTGTGCCCACAAAGTACCATATGTACGGGTTAGTTAGCATATACCCTGTAAAATTGGCATTGATTACTAAAGAGTAAACTCAATGTAATTAGTGCTCTGTGAGTTTTATATTTCGAATTTTTATATTCTTCTTGGGTTTGTGTATCTGGTCATACCATACGCAATCGACTTTGACTTTGGTTTGTAACTTTACTAGGCATTAGTGACTATTAAATTAAATAAATTTAAATTAAATAATTATTTATTTATACGCACAGTGTATGGATAGATCGTTATTTCTCACATAACTAAAATTATTGTTAGTTTAAGTAAGAAACTTTTATAAAGTCAACTTTTATAAAAGATTCAAATTAATTTGAAACACTATATCAGTTGCCAATTCGTTCATCAAGGGATAAACAAAAGTGGCAAATATTTAAAGGCAAGAAAATTATTAATATAGACATAGATATTAGGATTTGAACTCACTTTTCATCTGGTGGCGGTGGCATTTCATTGCCATTGGGCGTGCCGGGCGGCGTCTTCTCGTTTTCCATGAGCGTCAGCGGCGGCAAGGGACTCACTGAATTGCTATCCATGTGAAAGCAATCAATTTCGGATGGTTTGGCGAGTACTGATGATAGCCTGTCGAAAGGATGAAAGTATTAAGAGTGGCTGTGGCTATCAAAATCAAAGCAACAACTGCAGTCAGCTAGACAGACAGGCAGACAGACAGACAAAGAGGCAACCAAAAGCCATTCAGCTTTACTCTTTAGGGTTGTATAAGTGGAGTATATTAGTTGTGGGCTGTGTGTGTGTGTAGAGAGTATGACTCGATAATATACCTTTAAACTAAATGCTTAAGATAAATCCTAAGAGATGCTTTTCTGATATTGTCTTAAATTTGGACAAGCAAGTATTATGCAGTCGTGCTTTTCCTTTTTTTTTTTCATTTTTCATTTCTGGCTCATAAAAATGTTTTCTCATAATATTTAGTAGCATCTAAAATCGGAGTCAGAAGTTGTGAGAAAAAAGCTGCTGCTGCTGCTGACAGACGTAAACGCGACTGCTGTCTGCAGTGTGCAGGGTCTGTCGCTCGTCTAATGTGGGGGCGCAAAAATCTCAGCTGCGCCTGCGGTTGGGCAGCCAACTGGCCCCCATATAACCAGCCGCAGCCCCTAGCCCCCAGCCCCAGCCCCAGCTGGCTGTGTGGTGATGAATAGCGGCGCCTTTATATGCCACTTTTCATTACGAGGCAGCCAACTACATAAATAAGTGAGTGAGTATGTGTGTGTGTGTGAGTGCATGTGTGTGTGTGTGTGTGGGTGTACACAGCTTCGCATATGTGTATGTGTATGTGAAGCTGTGGCATATCTTTGAATGAATTGTGCAGCGAGTGCCGCCGATAAATGATCCAATTGCTCCGCATCTCTCCCGCCCCTCTATATTTCTGCTCGAAATGGAAATTGAGTTTTATTTTGGGATATTATGTTGGGACATGCACAAAATGTTCGTCATGTGTGAAGAGGGCCGAAAGGTAGAAATGCAGCATCAACATATTTGCTCGAGTGCATTGCACTTGAGCTGCATTCAGTGGGTGCTAAACAACAAAGGGTACATTGACTACTCAATGAAGCATGTAACACTACGAGCAGCGACTGACAGTAGAGCAGCTCGTGTTGATGAGCCAAACTTACTGAAAGAGTAGTCAGTTTGAATATTAAGTAAAAGTGCTAAATAATATAATTAATATTTTAAATATTTATATATATATATATATATATATATATTTTTAAATTTCTCTCATATATTTTTTTATTTTGAATTTAATTTATTACTTTTAATATTTATTTTGAATTTAGTGTATTTTTAAATTTCTCTTAGATTTTTTTATGTTTTATATTTTGAATTTAATTCATACTCTTAATATTTAATAGTTCCCTGAACTCTTTCTTAACCCTTTAATTATTTGAGTGCATTTAATAGCCGCTATTACTTATCGACAATTCTCTTTCTTTTGTGCGCTGCGCTGTGCCACTCGCTGACGTAGTCGACGTGTAAAATTGACTATCATACGTCCGAGTGCGTTCTGAGAGCGCCAATTTCCGACGTGGATGTCGCCAGCTATCGCTGTTTGATTGAGTTTTCCTCCAACTCCCACTAAAATTGGTCGTACTATTGCGGCGAAGGCAATAATTATGCCTAAGTACGTGTACGTATGCTCCATTTATTGACAGTTCATTGAACTCGGTGCCGGCAAAGACATTTGATGGACACTTGAATGCATTGAATATGCTGGCTCCTACTCCCTCACTCTCTCTCGCCCTCTCTTCCCCTCTCGCTGTTTGTGGTACTCAAGTTCCTTTTCACTCGTCAGTTTTTCCTGGCGAACGCCCTGTCGTATCGCTTTGCATAATCGACATGTGTCCATTTCTCACGCCCGACTTGGCCAATAGCCAATGGACAGTTATATTTAACTGTATAACTGTATTGCACTGGCCCCGTTCTTTTGTTTACCCAATACATTTCGTGACACTTTTCGTACCTACAAATTGTCCATTATCTCACCTAACTAACAATCTGTAGTGCCCAATCAGGACTAAACATTTTGGTTTGTTTGCGACACAGAAAATTAGTGGGAATTACTGATAGAATATGCTATCTATATCATACGCCCAAAAGTAACGGGTCTTCAATGCAAAATTTATTAGTAAATTTAGACTCGTGATATAGAAATAGAAATTTATGGATATTATGCACTCAGAGAAATAGGAGTGACATTTGAAGAAATTGGATTGTTTTGAATGAGTAGAAACCAACCTGTTCTCTATGATATATATGTTTTATATATATTATAGATAGATTATGATCCAGATAAGTAACAAAACTTTAATCCCTGCTTACATTTTTGAGTATATTTTGAGCATATGTTTAAAGTGCCTCGAAAACTTTTTCTCACACTCCAGTTTCGCTGTGCGTTTTAGTCTACATTATATTATATATAACATCTTTTCATTTCTTTATATAAAGCTTAAGCTGATTTGGGTAGACAACTCTTCAGTAGTTCTTCAAGTGTCTCACATTTTTCTCGATTCGTCGCAACAGACACATTTAAATCACTCGTCAATCACTGCTCATAAGACAAAGCAAAGTCATACCAATTTAATTTCTAAATCTTTTAATTTCAAGAGGAAGTACAGACACACGCTCACGCACACTTACAAACATAAAAGTACCATTTCCCAACTGTTAACTAGAGACAGAGTATTGCGTGAGGAAGTTTAAAAGATATAGCTAAGCGCATACTGCCCGATGGCCCCAATTGTTGCAACTGCTCGGCGCCCACATATCAAAGCCAAGACCCAATTTGATATAGGAAACTGCACATTATGCAACGCGGCATAACTATTTCCGTATCTGAATACAATAACTAAAAGCATTTTCAAAATTGTTTACCGGATACGCACTTAAAGAGCCATTTGCTTCAATCTCTTTTTAAAATATATTTACAATAAACTTGTGTATATCAAAGTCAATTGATATACATATATATAAGTTAATCCTGTTACTTGTCTAGACTCTATAGTCAAGTTAATCCTATTTACAATGTTCTCCACACATGAAGCCGAAAAAAAACTCTTTTTAAAGTTTGGCCAATTGCCGTTGTCGTTGTTGTTGCTGTTGTTGTTGTTGATGCTGCCGCAGCTGCTGCTGCTGCTAATGTTGTTTTTGTTTTCGTTTCTGCTCTGCTGCCAAACAATACAAATAATCAGTCGCATTTGTATAACCTACCCCAAGTTTTTATGCAGTGCGCAATGTGCGAGCTGTGCGAAAATGCAAATAACTCCTTGACTTAATAAATGAATTTAAGTTCATAGATATATATTCACTAATTAAATATGCCACTGACGTATGATTAAACTAATCGAGCTGAAAATGAGTTTATCATCTCAACTAAACATTTAGCCGCCCGATGCTCGATTGAAATGTGTAAAGAAACACGAATACACCACGGCGTCCACTCGCCTCGAATGCTGCGTCCGAACTGAACTGAACCAAACGGAAACGTTTGCCGGCAGCAGCGCATATCGAATTTTCGAGCTTGCGTCTTGGTGCGGTGCTTTCGAAATACGAACAGACCCAACTGCGTGTCGTGGTGCGAAAGCAATGAAATTTGAGGGAAATTTCATACCCAAAGCGCGAACTCAACTCTTTTGTTGGTTGAGCGCTAGTTTTGGTGTTTTCAGTTTACGATATGATATAGATATATAATTAGATTTTATTATATTATTATTATTATTATTATAAAAATATTAGTTATAAATATTAAAATATTTTTTCATATTAATTTTGATTTTTATTTCCTGCTTTGGTGTTTACAGAAAAACTTTCATGCTTCTATAGAGCTTGTCTGTGTTATAAATTATATTTCCACCTCTGTAAAGTAAAGTATCAGGAGAATGAGATGGGACGCCGAGACGGATAACTCATATCCGCCCAATCGTATGCAAAAGTGAACAATTTCTGACCCATGAAAACTATACTTCACAAAGTACCTATAGGTAAAGGTCTAAATATTTATAGCAAACGATATGCAACTTCAATTTATTAGACTCTTAGAGTTCTTAGAGCACTTAGTTCTGACCTTACGCAGCCCCTTTTGTTGATAATCATTTATTATAATATTAAAACTAAGCAAAAGTTTGGTTTCTTTCGATAGATTTTTATTGTTTTTATTATACATATAGACAAAGAAACTAAATAGAGGAACTAAAACGCGTGGCTCTATGATTAACATCGAGACATTTTCAATTGACAATTGTGTTATAGATGTATATATAAATTCACAATTCACAGATGTAAACATTATGTATATATTGTATATATCGTATATATGGTAATATGTCGCTGTGGGATATCTTTAAGATTTTTAAATACATTTTATTGTCATTGCTTTCAATGGTTTATCTGCATTCTAGCGCAGATCGTTGAATGCTTATCTGAAACCCTACAAAGTACAAATGCCGTTTATATTCGCCTTGATCAGATAAACATAAAGTATATATAAATATTTATATGTATATATCGTATATGATATATGGTATGTATGTTGTGCTCACAAGTCGAAGCAACTCGGATAACTAACTAAAATAGTATATTAACTAAATAGATGATTAAGCCAATAATTTAAGCGAGATTCTACAGGTATGTATATATTTATATATGTCTATCCATAGGTCTCTAGAGGCCCGGCTTGGTCTTGTCCACGCTGGCGATGCTCACAGTGCTGCCGTCCTCCGAGGAAACGGAAACGGGACTGGCGCTGCGTGGCTCCGATACTGTTGGAATGGGACTGGCTACGCCGCTGGCAACAGCCTCGTCCGTATTACAGGGTAGCTCCTGAAAGGTGTATTTGAATATAAATCAAATGTCATGCTTGGAATTGACTTAAGCTCACCTCGTCAGCTTCGGTTTTGGTGGTCACGGCTTCTGTAATGCACTGTTGCGGCGCATCCTTGGCGTTCTCCGCCCAGGTCTTTAAGAACTCGACCACATCGGAGTGGCAAAAGTTTTCGGCCTCATCCACGGGCAGATTGCCCCAGCGATCCTTGGGATTGTGCGGCACGTGGCACTGCTCCAGCAAGAACTTGACACACTCCAAGTGTCCCTCGGAGGCGGCCAAGTGCAGAGCTGTGCGACCATCGTAGTCAGCCAAGGTAATATCCATGCCAGACAGGCGATGGCGACGCAGCGCAGTGACATCTCCACTGGCTGCCGAGAAGAGCAGATTGACAATGGATAGGCCCTTGGTTTCGTAGCGATGTTTGCGCGGATCCTTCTTGTTGGACAGATGCTTCAGGTTGTCGTAGCGATGGAAATTGAAGGTGTTGACCAGCTCCTCGCAGAACTGCAGGCCCCGCACCGTGTTGCCCAGCTGATCCAGTGGCGGCGACCAGGCAAAGATGCCCATCACGTTCGGTATGACCAGCATCATGCCGCCGCTCACGCCCGACTTGGCCGGCAGGCCGACCTTGAATGCGAACTGGCCCGAGTAGTCGTAGGTGCCGCACGAGTGCATTATGGAGAGCACATCCCGTATGACCTCCGGACGAAAGACCTTCTCCTCGGTGGTGGGACAAATGCCGCCATTGGCCAAGCTGGCGGCTATCACAGACATCGCCTCGCAGTTCGTCTCCATGGAGCAGCACTGGAAGTAGTAGTCCATCACCTCCTTCAAATTTGTGCGTTTCGGGAAGCATTTGTTCTCGCGCATGTAAAAGCCCAGAGCGTAGTTGCGATCCGCTGCCTCGCGCTCCGACAGAAAGACGGCATTATTGAAGCCAATGTACTCGCCGCCAGATAGACGCTTGAACCAGGACATCGTATAGTCGAAGATCTCCGCGGAGGTCATGTCCGGCTTGACCAGGGCATTCATCAGCGAGCAGGTGAGTATGGCGCCTGCATTTATCATAGGATTGTGCGGTTTCTCTGCGAAGCAAGAGTTGGTTACAGTTAGTTGAGCCAAAAGGGGGGCGTGTCTTAAATTGAAACTCACTATTTTGATCGAGAACGAGCTCGTTGAAGATGCGTCCGCTTGGCTCTTGACCCACAAACGAATGCACCACCTTGGGGCCCAGTTTCTCCAGAGCGATGGCGTAGGTCAATGGCTTGCTGCAACTCTGCAGTGTGAAGGGCTCATCGACATCGCCAATGGAGAAACGTTGGCCGTCCACTGTGCAGATGCTGACGCCCCAGAAATTGGGACTGTAGCGCGCCAGTTGGGGAATGTAGTCGGCCATTTTGCCGAGAGTATTGGACTTACAGCGATGATAAATATCCTCAATGTCCTTCACGAAGCTCGAGAAGTCCGGGATGACAAACTGTTGACGGAATGCTTTGGCAATCAGCACAATATTCGGAGAGACAACACTGCAAATGATGTAATAGGAAATGTTGATAATGAACGAGGATCAGTGATCGGGCTAGACTTACGCCTTGAAGGTCTCTCTGTTGAGGTGCTGACTCTCGGCAGACGAGCCCGTCTCATAGTTGTTCAGCTTGTGCACCTTCTTCAGATTATCCATGAGCTCACGCACGCGCGGATCATTGCGTCGTATGCCCGTGGTCTTCAGTCCGGCCAGGAACTTGCCCATAGATATGAGGCCCGTCTCCTCGCTGGCAAACATATCGAAGAGCACATCCTCGGCGTTGCGCTGCTCCTGCTCGCGGTGACTGAACGAGAAGAGAATTGACAAAAAATCTCACAAATTTGGCAAACTTCTGTTAAATGTGGGCGGCAACTTATAAATATTAGACAAATATTTAGCATGCTTGTGTGGAAAAGAGCTAAAAGCTACAATGAAATGTGTTTAGAAACAACTAGGAGTGAAGTTCGAAATGAAACCAGTTTTGTGTTTTGTGGCCAGGTGATAATATGATCAAATAAACGTCTAGACCTGGCTAGCCAAAGAGTCTCTAAATATAGACTCTGCCCAGAGTTGCCAGGCCGCGCCTTGACCGTGTCAAATTGATCAAAAAAAACAAAGAAAAAGAAAATAAATAATGGAAGGAAAGCAATCTCAATTATCGAATATAAATAAACACATATATAGTTCTTGTCAAATTTCAATTAAACTCAATTAATGCACAAATTGAATGCGTCAAATAATATGACTCGAGTTGATCAAATAATATATATATATATATATATATAAATCGACTAAAAGCGAGGGGTAGAGCTATGTGTGTAAGAAACTTAATCGAGCAAATCACGCAGGGATACACAATCAAACTTTACTCACGGCCTTATCGCATAGTTGCGTCGCTGATTTCTAAGGAAATAAAATATATATATAATTATACATATATATATATATGATGGGTGTCTGCCATATGTTGTGTCATAAACGTAACTGTGGGTCGAGAGGGTGTGAAACTGGGTCTGTGTCTGTGGCTGTGTATGTATCTGTGTCTGTCTGCTATTTATATGATGTCCTACGCATAAAGTCTTTAATATATAGAGATAGCACTAAATATACCCTGTATGTATACCCTATATGTATCTATATACTGCATATATATCATGCATACTCTTTATATATAAATATCTATGTCCTTTATCTATATACTTTATAAGCATTCTACAGACACCCAGAAAGGTATCCTAGGTATACAACATAAATATACCTTATAGGTATCTCATCAATGCCCCATAAATAGCTCTATATTTATGCCCTACACATACCCTGTAAATATATATACCACATGAGTATCCTCTAGATATAATATATGTACTCTAATAATATAAGCTTAATATATAGTTGCTTATAGGTGCCCTATAATATACCCTGCATACACTGTATACCCTATGAGTACCTGATTATGGCGGATATAGTGCGCACTATGGTGCCGCGGCGGTTTTGCAGCGAGATGCCCTCGATGATCTCCTCGATCATGGCTGCTGTCTCGGTTGTTTCCTGCTCTTTGTCTCGCCTATAAATCTCCTCGCGCTCTTTGGCATCGCCGTCCTCGCTTTGGCGCTTCAGCGTAACTATATCCTCCGTTAACACCATGGCGTATGCGTAATATTCTGAATCTAAAGCTCAACTGTGTGGTGACTACGAGACGATCGGACATTTTATACATTAGCCAAATGTGTGATTTTTATTATTGTTGAATGAGTGAGACGGACAGAGCGGGAGAGTGAGTGGGAAAGAGAGATAGACTGTGTGTGTGTGTGTGTCTGTGTCTGTGGGTGAAAAGGCGCTAATTTCTAAATCATGTTATTGCCAATAAAATAAATTAATTAACTCCCCATTCAGAGCGAATGCGAGTGCAAACACCCGCAGCTATTTGCCTTTGCCTTAGCCTTTGAGTAGAATATTGTGCCCATTATTGGGATACAAATTATATATTTATATGGTTAATGTCTGCTCGCAATATGTTCTGCCCGATAACGCACTCAGATCATAGGCTTATCACAGGGGCTCGTCTTTGGCCTGAGTCACAATTCACAATTGATTTTTTACCTGATGTACTTGGTAATCACTTTGATGAAGGTGGCCTTTTGGCTCTTGGTGCAGATGCCCGCCACCATTTCGGCGATGATATTCGCGTCGATCAGATCGGCATCGTCTTGCACGGGATTCGGCTGGGCGCCAGCATTCAGCTGCTGTCGCTCCTCCTCCTCCACCTTGAGCGCGTTCTGCTTGACCAGCTCGATCAGCTCCTCGCCGCTCATCGATTTCAGATCGTCGAGTATCTTCTGCCGTATGCTATCCTTGAACTCATCCGCCTCCTCGGGCGTGTAGCCGTCCACCGGCAGCGGTGCCTGCTCCGTTGCATATTGCAACAAACTCAAGCTGCGTTCGCCCATTTCACGATTTTTTTTTTATATTTCGAATTCACAATATATTTTAGACAAGAAAGAATGAAAATTTTTGGTGTTTACTGCTCGAAGCTGCCGACGATGCCGAAATGAGCGCCCAAGCAATGGGGCAAGAGTTTTATATAGTTGCCAGAGCATACGGCCCATTGGTCGCCCACAAATCAAAGTGGAGCGTATTTCGATCTTATCTTCATTTAATAAATGTATGTTAATTTATTTTTATGCCCCGACACTGCCGTCAATTAGCGGCTGAGCGCGTGTGCGCCCAGCACGGAGCAACAATTTCGGACGGCCGACAGTGCCTGAGGCACTCTGAGCATTGATTTTGGGTGAGTCTCTAAGGATATATATGTATATATTTATATGACTCTTAATGGCATATCGAAATATACTAAGTGTTGATTATATTCTATAAGAGAGGTGTGCATATCACTTTTGCCTTTAAGCTTTCCTTTTTTGTCCCTTATCTAATTCCTTGGCCATTTGCACTCTTAAAATTTTATTTAATTATATTTCTTTGATGGCACATATATTTTGTTTATATAAATTATTTATCATATTATTATTATTATATTATTTATATATATAATATTACAAAAGTCAACAGCAACGTTTTTATTTTAAAATTTCATTCTTAAGTCCTTCGAAAACAAACATTTACAAGACTTTTAAGGCTTGAGGCTGGGTTGATTTAATTTAATAATATTTAATGTATATTTAATTTATTTTCTTTTTATATTGCTTTTTTTATTTGCTTCAAATTATTTTCTAGCACCTAATTTTTTTTTTTAATATATTCAATAACTTTTTATTTATTTACTTTATGCTAGTGTCATTTTAAGAATTTATTTAATTTTCTAAGTTTTTTTTAGTTTATGTATTTAAATTTGCCTACATATTTTATTTATTTAATATATTATTTGTTTATTTGTTTAAATATATTATTTTTTTTTTTAATCATAAGTGGCTCACATAATCAATTGAATTGTTAAAATTCCATAATCTAGTTCAGATTTTCATTCGATCAATTACAGAGTATCTTTAAGTTGTGTGAGTGCAATATTACAAGCCCTGCATCAGAGCATAATTTTTGAAAAACAAAAACATCTTTCATATATATTTGCTTTTGGCATGCAGCCCAAAGCAAAAAGCAAACAACAAGAAAAAACCTGAAGAAATTTGCTCAGAATAATGCGTGCAAATGTGCAAGGTAAATATTTTTGCAAAAGTGTATATAAATATATATTTGCCATATATAATAAACTCATTTTTTGTTCTTTGGCAAATGAAAATCGATTTCGCTAATTGCGTAAATCAACTGCGAAGCTGCTGGATTACAGCGCGAAGCCTAAAAATAGCTGGATCTAAAATTGGAATTGCTGTGTAAAGACAATTGGTGACCAGCACCAAGTGATCTATTAGAAATCGTCTATAAATATATGTCAGATATTTAGTAAATATGCTATTTGAGCCACGTGGCCAAATTGATGAGTGCAAAGAGCTGCGCGGGTGTCGAGGGCTGTGCAAGTTGGGTCTGAGGCAGGTGCCAAATGCGAGCTCAAATATTTTTGAGAATATTTTGTGTAAGTGCGAAATGTCTTATATAGATTAGTGTATATATATATGTATGTGTGTGTGTGTATAGGTATCTTTGATTTATTTGTATTTGACTTAAGTGTGTGAACTTACAGTTTGGCATTCTCCTCACAGGGCTTGGGTCCGGAGCTGGTATCGTAGAAGGATAATTTACGATTGGCAAAAACCAAATTCAACAACGGCGGCGTACGTAGTTTTCTCTATAAAAAAATGATATGTATATGGGTAAGTATACAAATCGATACAAAATTTGCATTAAGTCAAAGGCAAAGCACGTTTCTCTGACATATTTTCACAGTTATTGTTTCATTGCTCACGTACTAATGTTCTCAGACGTTGCGACATTTCGAGAATCGAATTGCAAGTGCTAAATGAACAGCATAACTGTAAACCTATATATGCTGTTCGATCTAGCATTATCCATAACTAACTGTACTGACTGCTTAATCATTTTGTTAAGCCCCTAAAATGCTGCAATAGATTTGTGCTAATCTCACCTTTAGCATGCCAGCTACAGCATGGCAAGCGTACATACTTCGTTTACTCTTTAACTAGAGAATAAACACCTAAGTGGACAAGCCAAAGATTAAAAAAATATTAATTATACAATTTTATAAACTTTTTGACAAATTTTGGAACATTTTGCTAAGTGTGCTTGGTTTATTTTCCATGTCATTCAGTGCATAACGGAAAATTCACTGAAGCTGTCCATAAATATATTTTCTTTAGTTTATTGCTAAACTTTTTATTTAACTGAATGAGTTATGAATTATAAATTTCAACTTATTTATTTCCCTTAGACGTTTTTTTTTTTAAATATTCGTTATATTTGTTGACCCATCGACAGCGAATCAGCTGTCTAAGCTGACCTTCTTTTTTAGCCAACTTTACTTTGTTTTTTTGCAAGGTTGCGAATTTGAAGCAAAGCTATAAACTTAACAAAATATGGATATATTAAATCGTTTTCAAATATTTGTATACATGCAAATATATCTATATGTGAGATACTTTATACAAATTTCTGCATTAATGAATGGAATGAGTATTGAATATTTTAATATTATTATTTAATATTAATAATAGAAACTAATTGTGAATGATTATTTAGACTCAACAGCTGAGATTTAAATGCATAATTTTTTTTTATATATTTTCACAATTTCTACATATGTCTAGACATATATGACCATTGTTAGCAGCTGTCTGCGTTTACCTTAGCTCTCTTTGCTTATGCATAACCAATGTTATTTTCTTTCTTTATTTCTTAATTTCATTTTCAAAGTACTTATCTACTGATTCTATTTGCGCAGAATTTTTATTTTTATTTCGTACTTTCCTCATTGTTCTATAATTATATTTTAATTAATAGTCAAAAATTGCATTTGTCAAATTATTATTATAGGCCAATTTAACGCTCAATTTGAATTGTGGCCAAAAAATTTGTTTTTACCAAATAGGGTTTGCAAAAGCTCAGCCCATTAACAATATTATTCTCTTCTCTTCTGAAATGTTTTTGTGGTTTTCTTTCTCTTGAAATTATTTATAAATTTCATGCCATATTTAATTAAAAAGTCTTTCAATTATAGTCTACAAATAGACACTGCGCGAGCAATCAGCGCGATTAGAACCCTTTCGATTGGCTGTTCAAGATAGATTCGCTTATCCAATTTATTAGACAAACTGTCATTGAACACCTGACCATGGATATTGGATTACTAGAGCATGACATCAGCCAAAGCTGATGGGTCCAAGTGCAAGTCTGGAACTTTGACTTGCCTGACAACAAGTTGAGGCCAATTTGTTAATTGAACGAACAAATAATTGATAATGGTAAAATGAGAATGACTAGAGTATTTTTTTTTTTTTTCTTTTGCAACGCTTTTTAGTAGACGCCTACAAAAAAAGGCGACACAACACGTGTTATTTGCATACAAGTCTTGTTGTTGGGCCCCGAAAAAAAAAGTTGTTTTCGAATCGGGGGGCTTGGCAAACAGAGTCATGTGAATCGGAGATAACAACTGGAAAACTGATTTGGCATTTTGATAATAACTAAGCGTCATAACAATAAGCACGCGGAAAGCCAACTGCGGCTGCCGAATTCTGAACAACAATTTTTAATTATAATATTTTGAAATTTAATTTTAGTTTCACCATTGACAGCTTTCATTTCAATGGATATTGTTATCCGCCAGATATTGACGCAAGCAATTGAATTTTATAAATAAAAAGCCAAATGCAAAATAAAGTACTTAAAACATGACGATAGAGGCATACATATACAAATACAGATATACATACATTGGCTTCATTTTGCTCAGATTTCGCATTTGTTTATAAGATCATCTGCACTTGCTCTTGCTCTTGCTCTCGCTCTTTCTACTTGCTCTCTCTCTCTCTCTCTCTCTCTATCTCTCTCAGCTCTAGTTCCATGTGATTTGCTGACTGCGAGGGGCTTGTTTTTCGACGTTGAGTGCCAAAATATTCTATTAGCACACATAGCACATATCAAGCTCGCAGCTAGACATACATACATATATATATATATATATATATATATATATATATATATATATATATATATATATATATATATATATATGTGCTGTACTTTTAAATATATTTATTTTTTCTTCCATGGCAACGAAATGGTATTCGGCTTCATGTTTCGACGCCAGGTAGTAACAGCTAGCGATGGTACAAGAGGGGCAAATAAATATTTAGCATATGCTAAAATATTTTCTAATACAATATATATGGAGAGAGAGATAAGTAATATTCGCAGATTAAAAATATGTGCCAGACTATTCCGAGCACTTGACTTTTTTGATAACATTTTAAAGATCATTTTGCAGAAATTCATTTAATGAATCATATTATTGATCACAGCTGTCAATTGGATTATATAAATCACATAAATCATATAGAATCCATAGATTATAATCATATAGATTCTATGGATAACAAATAATAAATTGATCATATAGATCACATATATCAAATAGATTTATATATGTGGTATATATTGTGCAGATCATATAAATTTCAAAGATTATATAAATCACATTTTTTTATAGATTATATATATCACATATAACATATATGTCACATATATTATATATAGCATTTGGTGCATAATAATATTACATGCATATTAGTTATGTAGTTAGTGCATTTTTAATCAATTTTGAATTATTTAAATTAATTGCTAATTATTATTTATATAATTTTTGATTATTGAATTTATTTATTATTATATAGAGACCGTGACACATAACATTATAGGAAATATTAAGTATACGACTTCATTCACACTCATTTTTCATTAGATTAGATATTTCTTTAATTTACGAGATTTCAAAGTTCAACTTCTGTATTAATATATTTGCTAAAAATGTATTTTGTAATCCAGTTAAAATTTCTATATTCTCAATACTCCAATATTTTTTTGCCCACAAACAAAGCTCAAGATGTTCTATGACAATCTAAAACAAAATCAATATGCATACGTATCTATTTATATATATATATATATATATATATTTATAATATATGTATATATATAGCTCATATATTTATCTGTTCATTCACTAAAAAGTACGAATACTGGTTGGCTTTGAATAATACCCTCTCTTTTCTTCTGCTTTCGTTAGTTCTCTCCAGCTCTGCCCTCCTAGCACTCTCCCTTTCTCTATCCTGCTTTATGTATTTTATTGCGCCTAAACAAAATTCGCGCATTGTTTTTTTCGAGAATCCAAAACCTTATCCATATATAACATATATATATATATATATATATATATATATATATATATATATATTAGAGCTATATATGTGCTTAATATATATACATATATTAGCGCTTGTTGGGATTTCTTTTTGTGCGACATTTTTCTCGTGACTTTGGCATTTGGGAACGCTCAAGCGCCCTGTTAGCACATATCATGAATCATAAATTATGCCAGAGTAAATGTTTTGCAAATATGTATCAATATCGAGCCATATGTAATCATTTAACTATAACAGCCATGTAATTGTGAGTGTAAGATTAAAGATGTGACAAGATTAATTTCCCAATGTGATTTTCCGGTAGTCATCGCTTCGTTTAACAGATGCACCCACAGCTTGATAAGATAACCGAGCAAACGCATGATATAAACCTGAGTTTCTAGTTTTTTTGGGCACGTAACTCTTAGGTAAATAGATAAGAGTGCTGTCGGAATATAATACGCTTGAATTTATTTATATTACTGTCTGGCTGGCGATGACTTATTTCTAATGTAATTTCCAGCTCATGAAAGTGGGCTCGATTTCGTTCAGGCGAATTTCGCCATTTTATAGTATCTGGATTATAACGGACTGGGCTGAGCAAGTGGTGTAAAAATCGATAGTTATGTGATGTGAAACGCAATCACGAAACGCCTGTTGTGGCGGTCGTGGCGACAACCCCCGAAAATAAAAAAAAACACACAAGTATTGATGATATCAGCTGTTTCTGGCTCTGTTAGGGGTCGCGCTGGTGGGGCACTCACCTCAGTTGCGATTTTATGCTGCACCTCGACTCCACGATGCCGGAATTTGGCGCGCTTCAGTAGGTCCTGTTCGCTGTAGACATCGACATCGATCTTGCTGCACTTGCCATTCGCATCGTTGACGTCGAGAGATGTGGCCGTTGCCTTGCTGCGACACTGCAGCACGTGGCCAGGACACGCGCGACCCTTGGCCGTGTGGCTGCTGAGCAAACGCAAATTCAAATTCGCAAGCGTTGGGACACCTTTAAACATTATCACAATGAGACAAACGGCTGCTGATGACTTTTTTTCGGGGTGGCGCTAAACTGTCAACTGTAAACTGTTGTTGGCTACGATTCGTATGCAGATATGCGTGTATCTATCTCAAATCACTCTGCTGTCTTTGCACATGCGTTCTCTGTGACGACTCACAAGGTACTGAACTGACGGCTGGCCGCAGTGCTAAACACATAATCAGCTCAGCTGGCAGCAGCAGAAGTTGCGTTGCGACGACGATGACGACGACGACGACGACGACGACGTTGCCGGCGCTGAGACTTCTTTCAGTTTTGCGTGGCAATGTTTAACTTGTGAGTAACCAAGGGAGAGACAGAGAGAGAGGTAGAGTGAGAGAGCCGAAACCGCGTGGGCGGCACGTTCTCAGCTGACGTAGTCGGGGGCTCGTCTCACACCAAATGACGTCATTTGCCAACTAAATACGATTTGTGCTACTAAATGGCTGATTAATTGACCGATAAATAGCCCGAAGAGATTACAAGCTGTACCCTGCAGCTCATACGAAAAATATATATACAGCCTTTTTTATAATTTTGAAATATTTGTTAGGACACATCAATTGCCATTAAAGTATTTTCACAATTGTATTAATTAAACTCTTCGAATTAATCTCATTGCAAAATAATGTATATTTTTTTCTGTATTCGACTATTTTAAATTTTGCCGCTCAATGCTCACGCACTTATGCTTTGGATTTTAAGTATAGTTGAGTGCTATCGGCCTGCCGCCACTTGAGTATTAATTAACATAGATATGTTATCTGCAAATGTAAACTAACATAATTATGTTAAGGAAATGTTAATAAAAATTTTTCTGTTAAACACAATTTTCATGCTGCTGCTCATTTCTGTTCGCCTGGTACTTTAGTCAAATTTTTGGTGCATCATTGCGCGTATGCATGCCGCCCTAAAAACTAACAGTGCCATGTGAGCACCCTGTTAAATAACAGTGTGCTCAATGTTAACGAAAATTATTATGTTAAACAAAATATTTCACCTCCTGGTGATTGCTGTTCGCCTGGTATTTTAGTCGAATTTCAATCAAAATTTGCCACTTGCTGGCAGCGATATATTTAATGTGCAGCCCTGAAAGTATGCAATACTTATTTAATTTGCAACGTTTGCAATATTTTCCTGCACAGCCTGAAAGTATGCCATGAAATAAATAATTTGAGGCTTGAATGCAAGCACAAAAGTATGCAATTAAATAATCTTGAATACACCCTGCAAAAAATGTTAGAAATGAAACAGTTGTATTTTGCTTATTTCAACGTCTTTATTTAAACATATATAATTTACAAACTTTATAATAATTTCTTTTAACTGCTAACACAAGAATACACATCTGTTCAAATTAATCAAAGGCTTAAGCTAAATTCTTATTCAGTTTGTGGAATAACGCCAAACAGCGCAGACATCAGCTGCAGGTAATCCTCTTCGACCAGCTGCACCTGCGACAATTCACAATAGACGGGCTCTTTGGGCGGCTGCAAATACTGCACCTCAACGTCCGTTGAGTCTCCGGCATACAAACGTTTTCTGCTGTCTGGTGGGCCTGCGCGTGGCGTTTCGCCCACGTCTGTTGAGCCTTGCGGTGTGGACGCTGCCATCTGAAGACCACCGCTTGAGTTGGGCGCCCCAATGGGGCTCAACATGCGAGTCATTTCCAAGTTGCTGTGCTGCTGCAGATGCAGACGTCGCACCACATTCACGCGCAGCTCGTTGGCGGCGCTGCTGGTGCGACGTGCCACCTCGTTGCTGCGCTGACTGCCGCCGGGAGCAATGGCTAGGGTTGACGCCATATTTTTTGACCGGAACTTGAACAATCCGTGTTTGCGCCGCACCCATTGGCAGCGCGAGTCGCGATAGTCGACGATCACCTTGCGACGCACAAACTCATGGAAGCTGAGCAGCTCGCTGCTAATGTCGCGTCGCACAATTTGCTTCCAGCGCGGTTCCAGCTCCGAGCGTATCACATAGACGCTTTGCGAGGCCACCAACATGAGCAGATGCTCCAGCGCAACCAGACAGAGATGGCCATCCAAGTTGGAGAGCAGCTCGCTCGAAGGGCAGCTGGCCGTGGACATGGAGTGCGTAAAGCTGCGCTGCCCCACAGATCTCTCGCCCAAGGTCGCGTTGCCTGTGACCTCGCCCAGCTCCACATTGGGCAGAACATTGAGCGGCACCTCATGGAAGCCATAATTTTGCTAAATACAAAAATAAATATAATTAGTAATCCATCAGTGAGCTGTGCTCGTCTGCTCTTGCTCACCATAGTCAAGGCCTTTACGTAGATGGTCACCATGTTGAGGACCATGCCGAAGGTGAGCGTCAAATTGGTCTCAGTCAGCTTGGGCGCTCCGAATTTGACGTCCAGCAGGGGCTGCCACTTGTGCGGCTCGTAGTAGCTGCAGCAGAGGACGTTCATCAGGTCAGGACTAAACTTCTGCATCGCCTTCACGCAAAATATGATAATGTCCGTCAGGCTGGGTTATAGTGGGAATTAGTTAGCAGTCAATAAAGCTGAATCCATGACTTACTCATTGCAGGCCTTGATGATCTCGTCATCAATGGTAACCGATTCCATTCTGCGCAACATCTCCAGCTGCGACCGCCTGCCGGCGAGCAGGCACTTCAGGTTGCGGTGCTGATGGAACATGGACGTGGCGTGGCACATCAGTCCCTGGACAGCGGTCTGCAAATCACAAATCGAATGAGTCGGAGGCAACTTTGTGATGTGCGCCGCGCTTACCATAATGTTGAGCAGGGAGGAGCAGTTCTCCTGCGCCCACTCCTTGTGGTGCTCTGTGAGGCTGGCCACCAGGGAGACGGCCGCCTTGATTAGCTGCATGGCGGCGGGCTCCAGAGACTGTTTGCCCAGCAGCAGGGAGTCCACCAGGTAGACTTCATGTATGCCCACGAACTGGATGACATCGTGCAGGAAGCACTTCTTGTGCTTGTCGTAGATGATGTTCACCAGCTCGATGCCGCGCGCGTAGATGGGCCACCACTGCTCCATGGTCCACAGCGGAACAGCCGTGGGTTTGTTGAACTTGAACTTGCCCTGCAGCAGATCGCGTGGCGGCAGCAGCTTGAGCCACAGATGCTCGCCCACGTCGCTGTGCAGGAACTCGTTGGAGCAGTTGCTCTTGGCGAACACAATCAGCACGTCCAGCAGCTGAATGCTGAGCGCCCGCTTGTTGTGGATGGGCAGCGTGTATGAGACACAGTGCAGCAGGCGCTGGAAGAGGCGCACTGATATGAACGGCAGATCCCAGTTGCCGGGTCCGTCGCTATTGAAGATCGTTGCAACTGCCTTGAGCAGATTTAGGCACAAGACCAGGGAGTTCACGGATAACGTGGTGCCAGCACTGGCAGCTTCTGGTGGCAGATTCAGCGGCGCCTGCGGATTCAGATTCACAGACTTCTCCATGACCTGCAGCTCGGAGCAGATGATGCTGACCACGGAGTTAAGGAAGCGCAGCGACACTGCTGAATCCTTTATGAGCAGACTCGAGTAGAGGTGCGCACACTTGGTTATGATGGCCAGGCAGGCCTCCTTGGCACGCACGTGCAGGTCCGCATAGCAGGCGCAGATGCGCGACATTAGCTGCTGCAGTTGCTCCATCAGCTGCTGCTCCTCCTCGCTGTTGCTGGTGTAGGCCTGCTTGAACTGTATGAGTATGAATATGTAGAGCTCGGCCAGCATGATGAATGGGCGCATGTCCTCCAAGTAATTGGCACGATCGACGAGCACCACAAGGCACTTCTTGGCCAGCAGCTTGAACTGGGCATCGGGTATCGTGAGGAACTTGGGCTGCTTCTTCAGCAGGATGACAATGAGGTCCTTGAACGACTGCAAGCAGCAAATCCAGTCAGGCAGCTCGTCACTGCAGCCGCGGTTGGCCGGTACCTTGGGCATATCGAATATATAGTCGAGCCACTGCTGAAAGCAGTCGTGCTCGAAGAATTTCTGCATCACCTCGCGCAGCTCGGCCTTTGGACTGCTGCCAGCGCTGTAGATCTCAATGGAGACGATGTTTATCAGCTGCGTGTAGACCCTCACCTGGGGCTGGCTGCTGGGCTTGGCCAGCAGCGGACTGCAGAGCTGCTTCCAGAAGTGGGGCTGCTTCATCAGCTCGTCCACGAGCATCTTCAGATTGTGCTTCCACAGCGAATGAAAGATGCTCATGATCTTGCACGGCAGCGGCTGCAGTATGGTCAGCGGCACGCCCTCGAGGGCATCGAGAAACTCCTTCATGTAGGTGACAATGCTGTCGCCAATGTTGGGCGTGCACTCCTTGCCGAAGAAGGAGCGCTTGTCGTTCGCATAGTTCACCTTGAAGAACGCTTCGGTGACACCTGGCTGCTTGGCTATGCACGCATCCACCAGCTCCAGTATGGCAATCTTAATTGAATCGCTTTCCAGTTGGTCCGGCAGCTTTTGCATGAACGTGAGCCGGATCTGGTCTGCCTCCATGTCCAGGCAGGCCAGCAGCGACATATTAAACTCCAGCGCGATGCGCTTCAGCAGCCGGCACGAGACAATCGGCAGCCAGCGGTCGAATATGTTGCTCATGTAGCTGCAGACAGTGGGTATGATGCGCAGCGTGTCCCGCTGCTTGGGCTGCGTATAGATGAGAGCCTCCAGCGGCGAGAGCGCGTTTGTGCCATAGACGTGTCGCTTCAGGCAGAGCACCTGCATCAAGATGCGCATGGACAGACGCACCAGCATCATCAGTCCATAGGGCTGCTGCTGCATCCAGTTCGTCTCCAGCTCCATGGTGTACTGAACGAAGGCATTGCCGACGCCCACGAATCTACGGAGACAACAGTTACTACAGAGTCTACTAGCATGCTAGCCATTGGCGGGACTGTACCTCAAGAGTATTAGACCATTGTCCAGATTTAGCAGCGAGTAGACACACACGTTGAGCAGCAGCTGTCGCCTGTCGCACTTGACGTCGCTGCTGCTGCCCACAATGTCGAAGAGGTCGCATATGAAGCTGAGCACCTCGAAGTAGATCTTGTTCTTGTCCAGCTGCGACTTGAAGTGCCAGGTGTGCAAGTGCGGAAAGATGTCGCGCAGCAGAAAGACCAAGCCGGGTATTTCGACCTGGAGATAACGCTGCCGCTTGAGCTTTGTGTACGTGCGCAGGAAGTGCAGATAGGCCAAGAGGAAGTCGTAGCGCTCCTGCTTCTTCTCCACATTATCAATGATGGAGCCCAGAAAACGCGACTCGAAGTAGACAGCGCTGGCGCAGGTCTTGTAGTCGACCAGTGACTGACTGCTAGTTGTGGGCAGGATGTCCAAGTGGCTGACGCGCATAAAGATCTCCTCATCGACGAGTGGCAGCAGCGCGGTGCACACGTTCAAGCAAATCGATAGGAGGCGCGCAGGCGGGCACTGCACGTTCTTAAACTTGCTCAGCAAATCGATGCACATCTCTGTGGGATGCACCATGTCTGAGCTGATGCCCGCTATGGTCTTTGCGCGCTGCACGGCTACCACCAGGTACCTGAGGCCGGCTTCGACGCGCAAAACGCGCTCATTCGCCTCAAAGTCGCCATGCAGCTGCGCCTTCTCGCGCAGCAGACAGTTGATCTCATGATGCAGTGCGTTGAAGAAGTTCACCTGGCAGCGAAAGTGCATATAGAAGCCGTTGGCATGCTGTACGGCGGTGCAGCTGGTGCCAACGGGCAGCGTATAGTCAATGCCAGGAAAGGGCTGCAGCGAGCTGGTTAGCTCGTACTCGTTCACATCCAACTCCTTCAGCTTGTGCGTCTGATCGTCATACAGCAGCGCCAGCATGGGCAGCGACTCCAGCTGCGCTTTGATCTGTAAGGCAAAATATAATGAACGCAATAATAGACAAGTTTAGCTGTTAGCTTACATAGTTGCCTTGGCCGCCCTTGGTTAGGGCTTGCGCCAGGTTCGCCAAGTCAATGAACTGCACAGGGAAGTTCTCGAGCAGAGTATTATACAAAGAGCGCACGCCGTCCTCTTGAAAAGAGAAAGAAAAGGAAACATTTTATAACCATTTTCGATTACGGCCTTAGCGAGCCCCTTTACGGTTGCAGAAATCCTTGGCCAGCTGGGGCCATGAGAGCAGCTCGCACAACAGATCAAAGATGCCATCGTAACGGGCGCAGCTGCCGTCGCCGTCGAACAGGTCGCACATGTAGCACAGCTGATTGTAGATGGTCTTCCTAACGATCCTAGAGAGCAGGCTGTCATCGGCGAACATTGCGTGTGTCGCAATGCTGTGCAGCAGCTCGAAGCATTTCAGTTCCACCGCCCGCTTGCCGAGCTGGCGGCAACGCATTAAACTGGACGCATCGTCGGCATCATTTGTGCCGCGCAAACGCAACAGCATCCAGACGAGCAGCAACGGGCCATGCTCCGGTCGATGATGCATGTTGGATATATCCACATGGAGCTCGTTAATGAGCTGCTCGATTAGGTCGCCATCTTTGCTGTCCAGGCACTTGAGCAGCAGCATTAGCTCCGAGTAGGTTAGATTCTTGATCAGTTCCTTATGATAGAGATTGGTCTCGCTGAGGTAGTTCTGCATGCGACCGAAGGAATGCTGCTTGATGGTGGCAAAGAGTCGCTTGATTTGAGTGAAACTCAGATTTATATGCTCGCTGATCAGCAGCAGAATGTGCAGCACTTCGTTGGTCTCGCGTGCGTTGCGCTCCGACCAGTTGGTCAGACGATCTGTGCAATGGAAGCCCTCGCCTACCAGCAGCTTGCGTGGCGGCAGCTCGTTAATCAGGCAATCCAGTTGATTGAGATAGGATTCAAGCAGACGTCCCAGTGTGATCTTATCCACAATCTCTCTATACTCCACGTTATACGGGTGATTGGGCACCAGGTAGAAGACGAGCAGATTCTTCACGATCTTCAGCACAATCATGCGCTCCAGCGAATAATAGTGCCTTATGTCTTCCAATAACCTCCTCATATTTGTCTCCGTGGAGATGAGCTGTGTGAGCAGGTTGGCCGAGCCGCGATACTCTTTGGTCAAGTAGTAACATAATATTTCCCAGCATTGTGCGGACTCCAGATTGAGCAGCTCCTGCAGGCGCTCTGTGAAGGGCAACAGTTTCTCCTGTTTCTTCTCTTTGAGCAGCGTGGAGAGCTGTATATTGGAGGCGCTTTTCGGCTTGAACTGTAGGATGCCCGCTTGCAGCTCGGAGCAGACATTCAATAGCTCCTCACGCACAGTGCCTTTCGGTGTTTCATAGTGTATGCCCGACACCATTTGCCAGAGGCGCTTCCAATCGTATCTGCAAAGTATTCTAGTATGAAACTCATCGACTTTGCTTTGCTATTAGAAACACTTACATTACATACTTTTCGACGGCGGGCATTTTAGCTCAGTTTTGTATTTATATTTTTTATTTTACTTTATTCACGGGCAAATGTAACAATTTCGACAACAAATATTTTTAGCACGCGCAATTTTGTTGCGTTCGGTGCTGCCAACTTGGCTAAATTTACCGGCAATCGTTACGGCAGCTGGCAACGCGCTACGGGCAATTGTCAACAATTGGCAAGGCGAAATGACATGAAAGTCAGCTGTTCAGTCATAGTGCTGCCAGAAATTTGAATTTTGAATCCTGGCTATGATTGGCAGCATACAAAAATGTTTAATTTTCATTTTTAAATATCTGGCTAAGACATTTCCCAAGTAAGCAACTATCTAAAACATAGCTCATTTATGTTTAGAAATCTCAACAGATTGAAGGAATTAATAGGACATAAAAGCGTTGAGAAAGGCGATGAGGAAAGCGAAGAGAAACCCGAAAAAAGTGATGAAAATGCTGATGATGAAAAATAAATTTTTAAAATTATTATAATTTTGTAAATAAATATTATATAAATATATTTTTCATAAAACTACAGTTCACTATAAATTCTTTTAGTATGAAATTGAGATTTGCTCTATGGAATATGTTTTCAAATAAAAAAGTTCTAAAATTTCTAGCTGTATTTCTTTTAAATTTCTACTATTAGGTTTTAGTCTAGATATACAGAGTGCTTAGGTTATTATATTATTATATCATTATATGAAATAGTGCGCAGATGCTAAATATAATACATAATACATACACTCACACTTGCATATGTGCATAAATATATACATATTTCTTTACATACATAAATATATATATAGAAACCTATTATTTATCTATACATAAATATTTACATATGTATATGTATACAGAGTCAATCAGTATTTGTTCTAGATACTTCAAATACTATGACCTAGCCGCCACAGCAGCCCGCACAGATCTGAGTTCAGAGAGCAGCTAAAGAGCTTTATGCTGTGCGTATGACAGACAGAGCGAGAGAGTGAGGGAGAGAGATGCTGCGAGTGTGAGACAGAGACAGAGAGAGAGAGTGGAAGCTTAAGCGCTTGGCCGCAGCCTGCAGCCCACAAAATGTCCTTCGGTTAGTAACAGAAAACTATTGAGAGCAGCCAGGTCTAGGCTGAGTAGCTGCTGAGTAGAGCTGAGTCGAGTCGAGTCGAGTCGAGTCGAGACGAGACGAGTTGAGTAGGCTGTCATAAAATCAATTTTAATTAAGGCAGTTACAGCATAGCCTAGCGGCAATCTAAAATAAAGTAATATTAATTAGAAATATCATTAGCAAATGGCACAAGTTGCGTTGAATGGCACCAATAATGGCAGCGCTGAGGAGAATGAACGTAAGTACTATAACAGTAAAAATATATATAAGTAAATATGTATGTGTGTGCGTATGTGTGTACGTATGTGTGTGTGTATGTGTGCTAGTTGTGATTTTGATTTTGAGTTAAGACTGCGAAAATGTGTATCCTGCAGTTTTAGCTATGCCTGTACGTCAGCAGCAGCAGCGCTAGCATCCTTGCAGCTGCGGGCGTTTGACTAGGATGTGGGCGGCTGCTGCTGTTGGTGGGTGGTGGGTGGTGGCTGATGGCTGGCAAACTGAGAGAGAGAGAGCGACACAGAGCACCCGAGAGCGAGAGAGGCTGCGCAGCTCATCAGCAGAGCTGGCAACATGCAACAGGTGCTTTAACTTTTTAACTTTGTTTGTTTTCTTTCAGCCTATCCCATCAGCGACGATGAGCTGGATGACCTGGACGACGATTGCCTGCTGGAGGAGACGGAGCTGTCGGGCAGCGCGAATAGCATTGGACGTGGTCCATATGAGCGCGCCTGGACGACGGAGGCAACGCGTGCCCTGATACACATACGCGGGCCCATGGAGGGCAGCTTTACGGAGGGCAGGCAGAAGCGAACGGCGCTGTGGCTGCACTGCACGCGGCAGCTGCAACGACTCGGCTTCCGCTACAGCGCGGCCAAGGTGCAGAAGAAGTGGCACAACATACTCATCACCTATAACAAGAATCTGAACAAGAAGTACGTGTCGGGCTACGTGCACTGGGAGTTCTTCGAGGAGATGTTCAAGTACTTGCAGGGCAAGAAGGCCGACTTTGATATGCAGCTGCAGCCAACGCCGACGGCGACGGCGACGGCGACGCAGCAGCAACAGTCGCAGACACCGCAACCACAACAGTCGCAGCAGCAGCAGCAGCAGCCACAGCAGCAGACGCAACAGTCGCAGCAGGAGTTCCCAAAGAAGCCACCATCGCCTCAAGATTCACAGCCGTATATAACGCCAGTGGACCAAGTGCTGTTGCAGCCGCAGGTGCAGCTGCAGCTGGACAGCAAGTCGAATGATGAGTTCGACGAGGACAGCAACAGTTTGTCCGAGGTGCGACAGCCCAAGCTCGAGTACGATGCCGATCAAACGGGCAGCACCAGCATTCAGGAGCAGCCGGATAGCCAAGAGATGGCAATGGCTCCAACGGCCAAGCTGTACGAACAGCTGGCGCCACCTCAAGACGATGTCTGGTGGAAGGACTACTTCGAGCGCAAGCTGGACGTGGAGCGTGAGAAGATGGAGCTGCAGCGGAACTTGCAACGTGAGCAGCTGCAAATCCAAAAGATGTCCCTAGTGCAGCAGGAGCGCATCGAGCGCATGAAAATCGATGCCATCAACAGTCTGACAGCCACGCTCCAGAAGCTCGTCGAGGCCAAGTGTCGCCGGGCCTAGAGGCCCTGAGGAGCCACAAAACAGTATTAAGCTAAGTTCCAATGCATATCCTGTCTACTTGATATGTAATCCTTGTCTCTGTGTAAATAAAATTTGGACAACTCGCATAATTTGTATTATTTCATGTTGGAGACATTGAGTGATATTATAAATTGAGAAATATCTAATCTACGAGAGAGTTGAGGCAGCTTTAAAACTCGAGCTTAAGTGGAAGCATTCAGCCAAGCTGAAAGCTGCTGAAATAACAAGCTTCCAAAATTTCCAAATTGTAAGAGAAAAAGTCAAAGTTTTAGTTTTGGATATGGCAAAGGCTCTATAGAGGATAATTTGCAAGTTATATTTTTGTAATTTCTATTTCTGTTTTCTTCCTAGCAGTATCGAGATTAACATCCATCATTTAATTGGGATAGAAATTAACAATGATTTAAAATAATCCATAAACATATTTTAAGAAAAACATTTATAATAGTATATATTTTTAGGATGAAGATGACTGAAGATTGAAAGAAATATTAAGGATATTTTCACTGATTTGGTGTATAGATATTATATGATACGATACTAAAACTCACTTGAAGATATATGTATATAAAATAAAATAGTTAACATAAATGAATATAAATTTAAGTATTAAATAATTGCCATAGGAGTAATTGATTGTGAAGACAGACTAATGAGCAAATGGTGATCTGCTTAATCCCCTTCAGCCAGCTTCTATTGAGTCTATTCCAAATATATATAGATAGCCTCGATTTGATACCACTTTTCGTTTTAACTTCTAAGAAAATTCAAGTAACAATAATAATAGTCTTGAATATTCACGAATCATTTATGCCAAACTAGCAATTATTTTATCTGAATTTTCAACATATTTTATATTTTATGGAGCACATCTTATTTGACTTCTAATTTCTTGTTCACCGATTGAATATATTGAGATTATTCACTTATTCATCTTGCACAACATCTACAGCTGCCAGTTGACCTCGAAGAGTGTGGCAATGGAGCTGTCACTCGCATTCGATTGCTGCTGCACTCCATAGCTGAGTCGCCACATATCCGTGGAGTAGACCAGGCACTCGCCGGCATCCAGGCGCAGGCTCAGATTCGGGCAATTGTACTCGGGGCAGGGCTGCTTGGGACGCAGCCGCCAGTCGAAGTGGCCATTCAGCTGCTGTATGAAGATCAGGCCGCGCACATAGATCTCCGTTTGAGGGCGCTTCAGCTGGTGCACTAGCAGCAGCCAGCTGGAATAGTAGGGCTCCAGGTGCACGGGATAGTAGTAGGGTTTGTCTGCATAGAGGCGCGAGGCCTTTACGGCTTTCGCTTCGCAGTTGCGGAACTGCAGATGCCAGGCGGCGGCTGTGGGTATCTTTTGCAGAGCCGCATCCAAGTTGAAGAGTTGTCGCAGCATTAGATTGCTGGAGATGTCGCAGGGTTCACTCGACAGCAGCTCTGGTGCCCTTTCGTGCAAACGCAGCAGCAGCTTGTCCAAACTCAGCTGCAGCTGGCAATCGCTCACAATAACTGGCAGGCCACGTTCCACGTACTCCGCCTCCAGCAGGGAGTAGCTGGCATTGGCGACTACGGGTATGCTCTCTGAAAATGTATCCTAGATATTAGCAATATCTTTTGAGAGAGAGATTCTCTCTCGCTCACCCAGCTGCTCGCACAGCGCACAGTTCTCCCAGAGCGTTTCGTGCCTGCCCAGCGTCTTGGGCTGCCAATCACTGCTGCGCTCCGCAGCTCGTTCGATCAGACACTTGGAGTTATAGTAGGGCGTCCAGTTCCAGTAGGGCAGCAGCTCTATCAGCAGCAAGCGCCCCAAGGCGCTCAATGTCCAGGCACAGCTGTCGCAGTAGCTCCACAGTAGATAGCTGAGCACTCCGGGCAGCAGCAGCCACAGCATCCACTTTCTCAGTTGCAACAGTCTCCAATGCCAGAGGATTGGCTGGCATATGCTGCGCATTTCCGACTCGCTGAATTTCTGCTTCCGGCAATGCGCCACAAACTCCGCCAAGTCGCTCTCAATGCTCGTCATCGACACGTCCTGTTCGCTTCAGCAGCAGAGACTGAATGAAGCCGCACTGGCTGCTCGGGCTGCGGAATGTCTGATAAATTTTCAATTGCGGAAAATCAAATTTTCTATTTCATTACGCGCTCAGACGTGCAAAAGGACTGATAAGCAAGGACCAGACCAAACCCAATTACGAGCAGATCCAAATGGTATGGGATAGCAAAGTGTGAAACGAGTTGAGTAGTGAAAGCGGTAAAAGATTTATTATGAATACAAATTGAATTAGACTCATTTGGGAGTTAAAAGAGAAAATGGAATTAAAAATATCTAAGAACTTTAAGAGAATCAGCTTCAGCTTTATTTCTAGAGGCAAAGCAATATATAAATTTAAGCAAAGCCAAGCAGAGTTCAATTTATATTATATAATGTATATATATTTATATAATATTTATATGATGTGCCTTTTCATAATCAGCTCTCGAGCAGCTGTATCAGTGAAAGCGCAAATAGATTTTTATCGAAATCTCTGCAATTATTAGATTTTTTATGGCAAATTAAGTTAAATTTAAATTAATAATAAATATAATTTATGAATTAAATATTTATTGTAATTGTGAAACAGAGCGTGTGCATCACATTACTCGTGGCCTATTCGAAGGGAAGGAGATTTATCGTTAATAAAGGGCAGCTGTGGGGCGAGGGCATTGCTCAATACATATGAGGTAAGCAGAGACTACATGAGTCACCTTAAAAGTGTTCCCTTTTAAGGTATTCCCCATAATTAGAGCATGTCGTAAATAAGAACTATGAGCTGGCTTGGGCTGCACGGAGCAACTATTTCAAGGCCACCGCAGAGCTGCTGGGCGGAGTTGATGAGGTTTTGCTCAGAATAAATTTTATGAGTTGCAGAGAGACACGCATTTTACTGCCAGAATTCCAGTTGAAACGATTTCCAGGTTATTCACAGAGTATCTCCAACTATCGACATCAGTTCTCCATACTCGTATTTTTTTTATGAATTTCTTCACATTTTATTCGGGTCCAAGCGAGGTTATATATGACTTTTTTACATAAATTGTTTAGGGAAATTTGGAATAATTTTTTTTTAATCAGGCAAGATAAAGATAACTTCGTGCCCTCTGCAATTAGTGCTCTCCACTTGCGCGCTCGCCCTTGTGTGGCCTGCAGGTCTTGATGAACTCACGAGCCTCGTTGCATTCCTCGTAATCGGTCCAAATGGAAGCGGGACAATTGAACATGATCTTCCGGTAGATGCAGCCAATCAGGAAGACGGGCTTATGGGGGCACCTCATGCGGTCAGACGGTGGCGACGGGCGTGGCCGATTGCCCATCTTATCCTTGTACTCACTCATCTTGGCGCTGCATTTGGTGGCAGCTTCAGTGGCAGCGGTTTGCAAATCGGCGTTATCCTTGAAGATGTTCGTCAAGTAGGCATTGAGGGCGTCGGTGTCTATTTCGTTGTCCTTATAGATGCCCGTGTCATTAAAGATGCATGAGATGTAGCACTAATTGGAGGAACACAGAGCTATATATATATAGGATGACATTTCAGATCCCTGCTGATGTCTCTGCTTACCGGTGGCAGGAACGAATGGTGACGATGTCCACGCTTCTGCTCGCTGCCCTCCATTGGGAGCTGCTGCATTGCTGGGGTTATTAGAAATTCCTGGCATTTCTCCTTCACCTCGGCTGTGGCGAAGTCCGGCAGCGGACAGCAGGTATTGGGACTCAAGAACTTCGGCCGTTTGTTGCAGTCGACATCCGCTCGGGCCACGCTCTGTTTCACAATGAATTTCAATTATTTGCCTAAAATTTCAGTTCGTGTTTCATTTACCAAACAGGCGAGCCCCACGACGAGCAATAATTGCTGAGATTTCGATAACATTTTTCGCACTTCCAATGGTCCAGCTACGAATGAGCTAAACACGACATGTGACGAGGGCTTTATAGGTGTTCTTCGCTGATCATGAAGCGCAAATAAATGTTCTTTTTTTTTTTGCCCATTTGAAATTAACTATTTTTTTTTTTTTTTTTTTGCTATGTAATTGTTTCGATTGCCTAATTAATTCAAACGAAATCTGTTTTTTCTGTACTTTTTTCGCTTTCGATTATCTGTGTTTTTATTTTGTTCGGTGTGGGCGGCTTGGTACTTAAAATAATCACACTAATAATAATAATAATAATAAATAGCTTTTTCCAGAATTTGTATAATTTTGTTGTTTTCGCGAATGTTTAAGATTATTTTGTTATCACTTTGCACTTCGGCTGCTCCAAGTAAAAAGTTCCAGGTGCCATTCGAATCACACTTGCCACGCCTACTTCCAACTCTCTTACATACATTTCCACATCCATCAATGACTTGCCATTTTCATTGGATTAATATAATTGATTAATATTTATAAAATTAAAAGTTGCCCATGAGAAATCCCCAGACAGATTAAATTTCACAATTATGCAAATTATAGACTATAACATGATAGATAAACAAATATATATCTGTTGATGTATATATACATATCTATATTGCTCGTATATGCTCTAATTTAGTTGATATATAATACAAATGAAGATCCGTTTAAATAATAAATAGTTTAACAAGGCGCCAATCTTAAGCATTTAACAAACTCGCAGCATCTCCAGCATTCTATTTGCCTACGACTTCGGCTACGGCGGATTTAACATCCGGATATTTGAATTGATAGCCAGAGGCCAGAGTGCGCTTAGGCTGAATCTTGGCGCCACTCAGTAGTAGCGCTGCGCGCTCCTTGCCGAAAATGGCGTGCACCACAAACTCGGGCACAGCGAACAGGCAGGGACGATTCAGTGCGCTGGCAAATGCCTGGGGCAGTAAGAGAATTATTAGATAAGTCAATCGGTAGAGTCCAGAGATCGCATCGAATCGAAATGGTTCACCTGTGAGAAGCCCTTGTTGCTAACTATTTCCGGAGCAACAGCATTGAAGACGCCCGTCTCACCCTTCTCAATCAGATGCTGGATGAGGCCACACAGATCGTGAATATGTATCCAGGGCATTATCTGATTGCCGGCGCCCATTGGACCACCGAGCCCCAGCTTAAAGGGCAGCCAAATGGATCGTATCATGCCGCCGTTGCGGCCCACGACGGCGCCAGTGCGTACAATGCTCTAAAGTGTCAGTGTTGGAAAATCGATATTGATACATTATAACTCGATATGTGTGTGCACACCTACACACTTGTAGGGCTTATCCTTAGTGTCACCAGAGCGCGCCGCTTCCTCCCAGGCCAGACAGAGGCTCGACATATAGTCGTAATTCTCGCCCTGATCGTCCTCCGTGTACGTCTTAGTGACCGACGGTGGGTAGAGGCTAACGCCACATAAGTTCACAAACGACTTCACCTGCGGCGCTGCTTGAATCGCCTGACTCAGCGTCTTTGAGGAATTCACACGCGAATTCCACACGTTTTGCTGAAAGCCCGGCGTCCAGCGTCTGGATGGATCGAGCACATTCTGACCGGTAGAGTTTACCACGGAGCTGACGCTATTCGGTATACCCTGCTTCTCCAGTTCGTGCCAGGTGATGCGCTTCGGACCGGGCATACGCGAAATTACAGTGACTTCATAGCCATTCTTTGCAAGGTGTTTGGATAGATGACTGCCAATGAAGCCAGTGCCGCCACCTGTCGTCAAGGCCAACAACTAAGTCAATCCAGGTCTGTGTGTACACTTAAACATACCTATTAATGTGTGCTTGGACATTTGCACGATTCTCTGACGGCTTTTCTGGCTGAGCTTAAAATTGTTTTATAAGCGTTTCGTCTGCTTCTTGTTTACGTAAATTCAGCGCTGCCAGCTTGTTGCAAAGCAACAAGTATTTTAATACTGGTGGCAGCGCTACATGAAGGAGTTGCCAGATTGATGCAGCAAATAATATTTTGAGAGACGAGTGGGCAGCACTATGTTGAGGGCTGTCAGATTGTGTGAGCAAGAAAAACGCTTCTAACACTGGAGATAAATTTAAATGTGGCGCGTTAAATGAATTTTGGCTCAGGCATAAAAAGTGAAAATTTAAATAGTGTAAATTTATAGGCACAAGTAAAAACTGAACATGTGTGCACAAAAGCATTGTAAGACTGTGACTTCGGTGCAATAACGACTTGAAAGGTGTATCGACTATTAATGCTTTTAGTGTCAACGCAAAGTGCTTTTTAAGAGTCCGATAAGAGAGTGCAATAAGAAGCATGCATTAAACAAAAAATCGTTGTGCTCTTATCTTATTGCGTTGAGCGTTTAAAGTTGGACAAGCCACAAGGGACATGCCACACACACGGAATCATACTAACACACACACACACACACGTACACTTACAAATATTGGCAGTAAAAGTGCAAACTTTGCCATAATACAGGCAACGCTTTCTTCTTGACACATGCAACAGACGCACAGGCTAATGGCTTGGGTTAGCGCCCCTCCCAGTTGGAGACCGGCTACGCAGCCAAGTTCAAGTGCAGCAGAGACATCATCCTTGCTTGTTTTGTTTTCGGACCAAGTCATTGGAAACTCATTTGCATACACATTGCCGGCATTAACTGACGCCATGGGGGGAGCCATAGGAAGCAAAGAGCGGGCAACTAGACTCAAGCCAGCGTCGTTGCAAGGGGTTGACAACATTTTGTCTCGCCCAACTATGTGTGGGGCGTGCAGACATGGGCGTGTGCTACGGTCATGTGCCGCCTTTTGTGCAGTCAAATTTTATGCCTTTGAAGCGTTAGAAGAATTTGCATTAATCGCAGAAATTATTGCGCTTCATTGAGTGAAAATGAAATAAAAACTGCTACCCAGCCATAATTATAGCGTCTGCGCCACTTTTATCTATTCCGGCAATCAGCCGGCGCTCACGTACCTCAAAAAAAAAAAATATATATATAACTGTTTAATAGCGAATAAATGAGCGTGAGATGCAATATTAGCAAAGCTGCTGCAGCTTTAATGATCATTAAGTTGCCTGAATTCTTCATTAACCTGACTTATATAATGTAAAGCTTATTTTTCTTAAGTGCTGTTTAAATGCATTCGTTTAATAATTTTAAATACGGTTTCAAGCCTTTTTAAATTTACGCTTGATAATACCTAAACGTGACATGCAATTAATTTAATTCACTTTCGTTAAGCTTTAATGCGTTTTGAGTATCGGCTAAGGATAGTCCTAAAAAAATACTTAAGCATGCATGTAAAAGGATTTAATTGGTTGTAGTTATCAGGTCGGTCAATTAGTTGAGCTCGTTAAGTTGGAAAGCGAATGATATTTAAATAAGTTAATCGGCGTTCGTTAGGCTGTCAATGAGTATATAAAATGGCAAATTGCATACGTATGTCGTCAAGTAGCCAATTATTCGTTAAGTTTTAAGGGCTGAGCATGTGAATAGTAAAAAGTACCTAATCACACATGAAAGGGAAATTTAATGGGATATTGTTTCGTTTAGACTTAAATTAATTTCGAATGTTGGCAAATTGTGCTTGAAAGTTGTTTTAAGCATTTGAGAACTTGAATTTGATATGCTTAAGCTGCTTGTTTGCTTATATAAAAGATTTTCTGGCAATTTCTGATGTCGAAACTAAGTGAATGACTTTCAGCTAATTATGAATATATAATTTTTGTGCTGTCTGTGCACTCTGTGCAGTTGCTTAATGCGATAAGGGTCTTCTGTTGCCATAAAAGCGAAAAACTTTGTAGACAAAAGAAAATAGAATTGCCGAATGCAAACACTGTCAAAGTGTTGCCGCAGCGACACTGATAGCAGCACTGGTAGCAGCTGCAACTGGAGAAGGAGCTGAAGATCCTGCCATGGAGACGCCTTTGAGTGGCAGCAGCAGCAAATGAAAAAAAGTTGTTGCTGCCTTTGTGCGTGTGTGTGTGTGTGTGTCAGCAGCCGAGGGCTGCCAATGCATGCCGGACTTTGCTGTTTGAGTTGCACTTCCGGTGACTGTTGCTATGCATCGCCAATACAAGTGGCAACGGCAGCAGCAGCAGCAGCAGCAGCAGCCCAAACAGTCTCCCAACTTTTGCTGAAGTGCAAATATGTATGATGACAAACTTCTTTGTTTGCCGACTGACAGAGCTGTCTGCACCTTCGCTCGCACTCGCATCACTCACTCACAGTGCTCCACAATGTTGCAAAGGCAATGGCACACGCACACATCGAATTATGCATATGCATATATATTTGTATGTGTATGTATTTGCAGATATCTGTCATATCTGCTTTTGGGCAGGCAGACACAGCTGAGAGAATGAATGTCTAAATGCAATTCCTCTATTGTTGACTTGATTTGTGCAACTGGCTTGTTGCAGCATTGCCTTGTGGACATGTGGCAGCCGCAAAAATCTGGCAAGAACCGCACCAAATGCAAAAACTAACAGCATATATATGTACTACAGTGCGTGCTGGCAGTCTGTGTGCCACACACACACAAACACGCAGATAATACTTGAAATTTGAGCATGCTTCAAATAAATTAGTTTTTTGCCCAAGTCAAGGAAACTTTAAGAGAACTCAAGAGTTGTGCAAATAAATTGCTTTGTAAATATGAAAATATGAAAATTTAAAATGAAAATTAATTATGTATAAAGACTTAATTTATTTCTATATATATGTCTAGTATGTCAAAATGAAAATTTATATAGTTTTTTTTTTTATATTTTATTTATTTTAATAATGTTTTTGCAGCTTTTCATTTCTTTTGCAGTTCATTGACTTTTAGCACGCACTGTGCTTTGTATACGCACGCATGCTTTGCACATTTTTTGACAGTTTTATGTGCGGCTGCTATTTGCATCGTTTCTGCGGCTTTTTTGCAGTGGGGATTAGTTGCCGTTGCAGTTAAAGCAGCATTTCGACTCCACAGCCTGTTGACAGGGGCAACATTGTGTGGTTAGCCACTTCAACTCACCCGCTGCGTGGCGTTGGACAAATTATGTCGAATATGAGTGCTTCTGGCAGTCATAATTACATTGAGCCTGGCTGCATTTGTGTGTGTGTGTGTGTGTATAAGATGTCAAGGGGCCAAGTGAGAGTTGACCTGACACAGACGGCGACAGCGAGAGTGAAAGAGGATGAACAGTTCGTACCCCTCGTAAAGCGTGTAATAAAAGCCATTGATGTGTGTCAAATATGGGCAAATGACTGGAAAACTAATTTGCAGACAAACAACAAAGCCTTTAACTTGGCTCCACTTTACACCCAAAATCAAAGATAATTGAATTTTTCTAGCCTATCACATGACACTTTCCACCTTACGTACGGACGATGACGTCGCCGCGCCGCCGTTACAATTGTAGCTTTTCTGCGCGCTTTAAAAACCAAAGTTCAAAAGCATCATAAACAATCCGTAAGGCGCAGACAATTTGTCTGCCATAAGCCAGAAACTGGGTCAGACTCGAAGGCGACGCGTTTTGCCAAGATGCCAACCGATGATGGCGGTCGCCACAGTCTCCAACTGTCTCCAACTACAATCCAGCTGCACTGGGAGAAAATACGAGCAGCTTTTACGAGTTCAACGAGTTGAAGGTCAACAGTTGGCTGCACATTCTTAGGCGAAAGCAAGTTGCGAAATGGCTTAAGAAAAGTTTATAACAGTTTTGCAGGCAAATTAAGAAACTTTTAAGAGAGAATAAATTTTAATAAATACTAAAAAAGAAAGAGAAAACTAAAAAGATAAAATCATACAAAAAATAAAAAAAAAGATGGAATTAATTTAAAGAAAAAAGCAATAGATTTTGATCCATTGAAACTATAAGCTCGTAAACAAGACAATCAATTGAGATACTTAAGTTTTTCAAAATCTGGAGAAGAGATCGAAAATCTAGAGAATAAATTCAATTTTCGATATTCGCTGTTGACAAATAGAGCCTAGACTCTTTATATATATTTTTTGAGAACGTGCAGATGCAGAGATATGATAAAATTGACTCAGCTGTGATAATGAAGCCCTATCATCCAAAATTTCATGCAATTTACTCATGTCAAATGACCTGAGCTACTGAGAACTCCTTCTTACCCAATCAACTCTCTTTATGATTGCAAGCAATTTTCTCTCAGTGTACGACCTGCCATTGATGACTACAGAGACGGCTGCTGCTGGCGCTGCCGCTGCTGCTGCTGCTGCTTCGTTTGCTGACGCAGCACAGCTAAGTGAGGCGCAAGGCAAACAGCGATAATGTGGAGAAGGAATCGGTTTGTTGCCCAGGAAGTCGCCAAGCTGCAAGTGGGTCAAAAGTCGAAATGCGCCAGCCGAAAACAATTTGTCACACCAAATTTCGCACAACAACAACAAAGGCAAAGAAAAGCGAACTTTTAGTGTTCATTTAAGGTATCAAAATAGTTTTGTTTTCCTTCTTTCGTTCTCTTCTTTCATTCAGTTGCATCCTGCGCAGCCACTAATGATCTCTGCCTGCAGATTTTGCGCCAATTTTAGAAGTTCAGCAAATTATGCTATATATATATATAGATGTATAGAAAGAAAGAGAGAGAGAGAGAGAGGGGGAGCTATAGAGCGAGAGATTTCTTTATAAACAACTTCATTTGCGCAACTTCAAAGCATCGACGCGTTCTGCATTTAATGGCAAATAGGGAAAGGCAGTGCCAAATGACTAATTTCTTCTGCTCAACGGATGTCGTCGACAGACTTAAAGGATCTGCTGGCTGACAGCTCGATATTGAGATCCGTCACACGGTCAGAGATCAAAGACAGAAACTGATTAACTTTTGGCGAGCAATTTGCAGAACTCACAAGTTGCTAAAACTGAAGTTGTAATACGTAGGGCAGAGACGTAAATGGGGTATTATAACTTGGAGGTTGCAAATATAATAGAAATGGACTATAAGTAGTAATAAGCAGGCCATCAATAATCAATATTAAATTATAAATAATAAATGAATAAAAAATAATAATACATAATAAATAATACAAATTAAACAATAAAAAATAAATCATAAATTATAAGTAATAATAATTAATGATTAATAATTCATATTTCATAATTAATAAACAAATATGTTTGCTAGTAGAGATCAGAATGCGACTAGTTCTTAAAGATAAGTTATTTTCACTACTTCTCTGCTTTTTACATTAAATTCTTATAGAGACTCGATATAAATCAATAATTTCATTGAGTATCAGATTGAATATTAGATATTCTCGAGAAAAGCTTATATATAGCAATATAATACAGTCTTAACTGCAGCCTCAATTTAGATAGGTTTCCACTAGATTTCCCCTCGACGCTTCCTCTCAGTGGATGCGCAAATGTTTTCACTCATTATCAATGCACAATTGACTGCTCATTTAGTATTCATTTAGGTACTTAGCGAATCGATTTTCATTACTATTCATGAGCGGTTGAGGCATTCACAAGCGCACTCTTCAAATGCATTCATTCAGCTTTTTCAATTTTTTCTCTCTCACTTTTTTTTTTGCTATGCCTGTCGGCTCGGCTCACCTACTTTCGAACAAGTTGTTATCCATCAATATCGGTTAACCATATGAACAGCAGCAGCACCAATCGAAGCATCATAAAAAGTGGGCAGACAACGAATGGCAAATGCACTCACTTCCACTAAGCTGAAGAGAAGTGATTAACTCTCTCTCGCGCTCTCACAAAGCTCATCAACCAGCTAATATGCCGCCTCGGCAAGTAGCTAAGCTTAGAGTGGCTGAGTGAATGGCTTGGCAGTAAGTTAAGTTGTGCAGCATGGAGTGGCAACAGCAGCTCATGAAACTAAGAGTACAACTACAGCCAGAGGCGATATCGATATCGATATGGATATGAATATATTGATATGGACATGGGATATGCCTATTTCTATGTCTACTGCTCCTGACTGCTGCCTGCCACTCACTGTGCGCACACAAACTGGGCGAACTACTTTTACTTGTGCCTAACTCCTCAAAATTTCACACAATGCGATTAAAATACAAGCGAAGAAGGTTGTTAATACATATTGAACAAGCTAAGATAGAATATTGTCTGTCTTTATTAAATTAAATAATAAAAGCTGTAAAATTCAAAATAAATTAAGATTGATACTTGTCTCATCACTCATTTTGAGTGTGTGGTTATTTTATGGAAATTCATTGAGATTACTTTAGCTTAGCTTGAAAAGGAATTACTCTCCTTATATATTTATCTGTACATATGCAACCACATCATCAATCATTTGTCCAGGTGCACAGACGTGGCCACTGCCCGTCAATGGAGTCCAGACATCATTCGGGGCAAGAAGCCTTACATTATTTCGCTTTGGCATTTTATAATGGAATGGAAACGTGCTAATTGCACCAAGGAGTCAGGACAATGTCTACGAAGCATGTCCTGTGGCATTTAGTTGGCCAAATTGTTGTTAAACATGTTGCCAGCTGCAGCGGCTGCTGCTGCTGCTGCTGCACTGAAATCCTTGTTAAATTTACTTTAATTATTTTAACAATTTCATTGCATGTTAAATAAGTTTAAAGAGAGAAAGAGAGAGAGAAAGAGACACAGACAGCAGCTGTAAAGCTGTAGAGCTCTGTTTGAAATCGAGTGCATATTTCACACCTGCCGCTGCGCTTGCCCTAAAATAATTATTGGCAACGAAATGTAATAAATACAATAAACTGGAATGCCGGCTTAAATTAATTAGGCTTTTAATATTTATGCTACGCTGCTACCCGTACCGAGCATGGCACCAAAGGGTATGCTCGGTCTGCAGACAGTTGAGCTGGTTTTATTAGTTTTAAGAGTTTTAAGTTACCTTGATATCTGAACTATGCTGGAGTGAGCTCCCTCAGCTCTCTCTGCTTTTATCTGAAAAAAAAAAGAAAAATTATTTTAGTTGTCGGGTAAGAACTATTGCATAACTTGAAGATTAACTTGCTGAGTAAAAATTAGTTAGCAGCTTTGCTCTAGGTCCTATACATAACTCTATAAAGCTCATTTATATTTCTCAACTACTTTCATTTTTTCTGATCTTCGTTGACTCCCAAAGCTTGCGGCTAAATAATATGTAAACATATATATTATATCTCAATATTCCTCTCTCTTTCTGTATGTCATTTGGCACAGGTATCTCATAGTCAACCCCATTTGCGTTTGTCTCTCGGTTATGATTTGCATTTGGCGACGACAAGCATTAAAGTCACCAAGGACGAGGCACAGGAGTTCGCTTCAGGTTCGTGCCCGCCGGCAATTAATAACACAAAAAGGTGACCGTAAATTTCCCGGGCTGACATAAAGCGACTGGCGGCTGGCGGATGGTGGTGCAAAACTGGCTGAATGAGTGAGCTTGCAAAGGGTGCAGGATAATTATAAGCATGTATTATGAATTGTCAACGGCGAGCACAAAATTAAATGTCGCCTGACATGTGATGTGGCGCAGCCAACTACAAAGGCATCAAAAAACAAATAGTTGGCCCCGAATAGGTAGGTGCAGGACTTTCAGCACAATTGACTTTCAGTTTTAAAGAGCAACAGGCGAACCTGAAGCTGAATTCTCTAATGAGTCAAATTAATATTAAATAAGTAGGATAAATGAGGGTACTTTAAGGTTTTAATTAAAGTTGATAAGATATGCTCGTTTATAGTAGAGCGGGTGCGAAACCCAGCATTTGCCAGACTAAGTGACCAGCAGAACAGAACCAAATATTACAGCACTCAGAGGCCGAAATTACTTTTATGGCCAAGTCTTCATCATTCATCGATTCCTCTCTAAGTAAATGATAAATGTTGTATGCCATACCCAGCTTTGAGAACTCCTCTCACATGTTAAGAAGAAATATTTTTTGCCGAGTCCTCAACATATTAATACCCATGGATATGTCAACAGTAATTCAGACTGCAGCATTTAACACACATTTGGTTGCATTTAGAGAGTCATCAACCCAATTCCCCAGGCATTTTTCGCATAAAAGCCAAAGAGCTGAAAAAAGTCGAGATTTGCATTGGTTTCCAGCATAAACAATCAAATTTTTGTTTTTGGCACACAAAATGTTGAACAATGCGTATTTGTGTTTACGTTGCTACAAAACCATGAAGCAAATGAAAATGTAACGCAAAAGTTGATAGGCAACAGAGATACCCTGTAGAGGTATAAGTTATAGAATGAAAGATATAAAATATCTTATTTTTATTTTATTTATATATTTGTATTTATATATATCTTATTGTTTTTATATTATTTATATATATTTTAAAAAGTACTTATAATGCATTAAAAATACTTTTGGAAATGTATGTAAATAAAAAGAATATACATAGAATATATAATTCATAAAAAAAATTGAATACAGAAAAATAAAATTCCAAATTATATTTCTAAAAGAGCACTTCAATAAATCATTTATTTAAAGACTCTCTTATACTTGAAGAGTTCAAATGGATGTGGAGAGCAATCGTAGGCAGAGCTATCATAGAATATTGATCATAGGTAAATCGAAACTCCTGCGCATACAGATTCAACTCTATCTGCTGCTGATTACAGTAATAATAACTTAATATAGACCTATTTAAAAGTCCATTTAATTTATTATTATAATCGGTAATCATATAATGTTGAAATATCACTGAAAGTAATCAATACTTTATTTATTTAGCCTTTTACTATAAGGTAGTTACATATACATAATACATATGTATATGTATTTATAGAAAAGTTCTCATCACGATTAGTGAAACTATCTAGAGCTTATCACATAACATATATATAATTATGGATTAGTTGCCTGGCACATCCATCATACCCCTTTGCGCCACACCGAGCTGAAGCAGCTGCAATCCAAATGCCGTCTGATTGGCATTTTGATGTCAGCGTGGAGGATTATGTATTATGACGATGTCATTTGCCTCATTTTTTTTCGTTGTTTCTTGCATTGGCTGCAGGCGCATTCTTTGCGCCTACACAGGGACAAGCGACAGAAAAGAGAAAGAGAGAGAGAGAGACAGAGAGGGAAAGAGTAGCAGCGAGAGAGACTTTCACCTTTGCATGGGGCCAACAACAATTGGCAATCGAGTCAGTCAATTGACTGATTATTGAACCGTTAATCAGACATACAGATACACATAAATATATATATACTTAAATATATCTATGTATACTTGGAGTGCAATCAAACAGGGCATTCGTAATGCCTATGCTAGGGTATCAATTACGATTTGACTTCGGCTTGTTTTTTGGCTTCGACAGCAACTCAAAAGTAAAAGCTGTAAATCAAAGTTGAGTTTGTTAGTGATTTTTTTTTTGTGAATTACTTGGTGCAGCTGCAACGAGCCGCACATCCGCAGCTTCATGCCACACATGCAACATGCTGCATGCTGCCTGCTGCCTGCTGGTTGCTGCTTGCCACACAGACATGGCACACTTCCAAACTTAGTTGGCTCAGTTGGCTCAGCGCTCGGCCGATGCGACATAATTAAAAACGCAAACATAAATAAACGCAGGCCCCGATGATGAATTGGCCAGGGCCAGGCCAGAGACTCTAGAGCGAGGGTGAGACAGAGCGGCAGAGGCACAGAGCTGATCGGAAATGTGCGTTAATCCAATTAAATGCGCAATTTGCATGTGCAAACAGCAACGGGAACAGCGACAACAACAGCAACTAGGCACATAAAATTGGTATTAATTAAAAATTGTTAACTGACTGCAATTAATAAGAGGCAGAGAAGGCAGTTAATAAGGTAGAGCTGACTATGAAATACCCTAGATGAAGTGTATGGAGGAAGCAAGTGAGAGAGAAAGAGATAGAGATAGAGGGAGAGCGAAAGAAGGATAGAGTGAGAGACGAAAAGGAGACCGAGAGAGAGAGAGAGAAAATAGAGTTAACTGAGACAAAGCAAGATAAAGAAGAGATAATGAACGGAAGAAAGTTATTGATTGAAAGATAGATAATTGAATGAACAGAGAGACAACGACAGCAAGAGACATAGAGAGAGCGAGAGAGACTAAAGTATAGATATAGATATATGTATATATTTTTGTTAATTGTCATCAGGTATAAAAATATGTAAGCAATAAGAAAACTCTAGGAATAGACCTGAAATAGGATGAAAATCCAATAGAATTTAATGCAAATTGGAATTGAATATGAGAGTTGGTAATTGGCAATTAGGGCTGCCGCCGAGCAATGGAGGTCATTAAACAGCTTGAAGAGGAGAAGGAGTAGCAGGAGAATGAGTAGAACGATGCATAACAGCCGCTGTAACTGGAGGTCATTATGCATATCGAAGAGTAGGAGCGGGAGTGTGAGTTGGACCAGAACAAGATGGATGAGAAAAATTGCAGCAGCTGGTTCCAGTTGTAGTAGAAGGAGTAGTAGGCTCAGCATTTGGCACATGCAACAGCAGTTGGAAGATGACGAAAACTAGGAGCAGGAATTTGGGGAGCAATAGCTGGCATAGGAATAATAGTAGGAGGTGATGAAACAACTGCGAGAAAGAGGTGACGTAGCATATGGAGAGAGCAAGAGCAACAGGAACTGGTTGGAATTTGAGGAATGGACCCTGGCACATCAGCAGCTGGAACAGAGCAGAGCTGGATGCCGGACCGGGCAGCTGGCAAAGGCTGCAGCAGTAGGAGCTGGTGGAGTTTCGGCACCACGCACAAATGCAGTTCATTTGGCTTGGCTGCTTCGTATTTAGGACAATGTCCTGGGCCAGAGAGTCGGCGGCCATTTGTTTTGGCTGCTCGGTTGTTTAGTTATGTTTTGGCTCGCTTCGTTGCGCTTGTTTGGACAGTTGTTGTTTAGGTTGTTCAACCCGCTACAGTGGCAACTGCCTACGACGACATGTTGACTGAGTGCCGCCGTTTCTTTTCGCCTCCTTTGTTTCGGCTTTTCGCTTCTGCCGCGTCGGGTCATGACAGCAGCCATTTAAAAGCGAGCCAAAATCAGAGCCAACAGCAGCTCCAGCGGCGACACGTGCCGCACGATGATAACATGGAAATCCTGGCAAATAAACTGCAGTGTAATGCGAGCATGTAACACACTGCCGTCATACACTGAGCGAAAGAATGTGAAGCATTTCGAAAGGAGTAAGAGCTGAGTGTCTGAAGGTAAAAAGAATATTGTAGTTATCCAAAGCAGAATTCTCGACAGAGCAAGAATTTCCTTGCCTTTAAAAAAATGTTGAAATTTCAAGGGAGAATTTTTTCATAGTGGAAAGTGCGCAATTGCAGATACCCTAGACTGAACTCTGGGAGTAGGTTTTTCTAAGAACTCGAATTTGAATTTATAATGGAGAGATAAGTAGAGAGAGTTATGCAAACTATATAAAACAGACAATCATCCCTAAGTATTCATAACAAGCAATTGGGTGCGTTAAAGATACCCTACACATATTATTATAAGCTAAACGAAAGCTTTTAACCCTTTACTAAATTTAATTTAATTACAAAATATACTCAAATGGGGACGTACAAATAAAATTAGCCTCTATCTATCTACTCATAATACGTCTCAATCAATAGTCTATTTTCTCTCAGTGCACAAGCACTCATAAAGCACACAGCGGCATAGCTAGTACTTAGAACCCCAGGGGAGCGATTTTGGACAGCAGTTAGGCGCATAACATGAGCCATCATTTAGTCGCGAAGCAGGGGTAAAATGGGGATATTATAGAGAGGGGAGCAAATAGTAGAGAGACAGAGAAGGAGTGCGGGAGAGCGTGAGGGCAGCAGCTGACATTTTCAAAATTTAACTTGTGCAATTTGCATGAGCCGCAAGTAAAAGTAAAAAGCGATACTTTTGCCACAACTTTTTTTCAGTGGCCATAAAACAGCCACAGCCACAGCAACAGCAACAGTAAACAGGGCGACCAACAACAACAGCAACAATGGCGATACAGGCATAATAAGCACGCGTCCTTTGTCCTGCCCACGGCACACATTCGGTGCTGGCTTATGCCCAGCAGGACTTTATAAGCGGGTAGATTGATATTGTGGAAATGTAAGCCAAATGCAGGCGACGGATTAGTTTACAGCAATCATTGTTCACCTATACATACGAGAGGATTACTTGAAATTTAATGAATTTCTTAAATATTTCAATTTCTTTCCAGCTCATCTCTAAGTCAACAACAATTATTCTTAAGCTATAGAGCATAAATTTAATGAATTCCTTAAATAACCTAATTTACTTCGAGGGTATCTCTTAGTCATTCACTTTCTTTTCAACAATCATTCGATTTATTTCTCTTCTAGGGTATCTCCAAGCCATTCCCTTCCAGCACTCCCACTCAGACTGCTTATTTGTCGTCTGGCTGTTGTCTAAGCTGCCCGCAATGCAAACAGACACGTGCAACACCCACACACCTCGAAGTTAAGAGACTTTTAGGGGGGGTTTAGTTGCTGCTGGGGTCGCAGGGTGTTTTGCATGTGTTAATGATGGATTGTTTGCCAGTCGAGTTCGAGTCCTGGTGGAAACGTTTTCTAATAGCCGGCAACTGTCCCTGTGCTTTGCTGTGGCTTCTGCTTGTTCAGCTGTGCCAACCCCAACTAAAAACATAATTTGCATAAACTGCGAAATACTCTCTACCATCTATATGTGTATGTGTATATATCTCAGTTATTTTTGGCAGGTCCTTTCGGGCGCGTGATTTCATTGCAACAATTAATTTTGTGCAGCTCATTAGCCCAACAATTTTGGTTTGGGCCCAAGCGCGTTTTCTTTGTGTTTGGCGGAAAATGCGCATTTGAAATTTTCCATTTTGGCTTTATGCGGCAACAAATTGAAGTTAATGCTTGGGGTCTGGTTCTGGCTCTGGTTCTGGGCTCTGGCCTTTTGACTGGCTTTATAAAAGTTAATGGCCTCGCTAGATAGCTGCACAGCTTGAGGGTTAACTGCCAAAGGATTCAACTGCGCAAATAGCCCAAGCGAAATATGTTTAAAAGTTTGGGTGGGTTTATGAAAGTAATATTGAAGCTATAAAAGCTGCATATGAGGGGGCGATAAGTTAATAATAATATACGTCATAAATATATTGAAGGAGAAGTATGAATGAAGAAGATTTAAAAGATGTAGCTATACCAAAATCTCCCTTCAACATCACTTGAGCTATTGACACTTTCAGTCAACTCTTGCCAAGTACACTTTACAGCACTGACAGCTGTGTTAGCCAAGTCGCTGCACAACACTGGCTCTGTAATAACATTTGTAATCTGAAATGAATGAAGTAAAAAGTTCGAGCAAAAAGGAAAAAAACATGGATAACGACAAGGCAGAGCAGGAGGCAGAGCCTGCCTCGGGTTCATCCAACGAGGACACAGACGAGGATGTCGATATTGATGCGGACACAGACGAGAGTCCACGTGGACGCAGAAGTGTCAGCTCCATAATCGCCGAAATGGCCATCAAGAACGAGCAGGAGGCAGCCAGCAGCGGCAGCACCCAAAAGGAAGACGAGCAAAAGCGAATGGGTAAATGAACTGCAAATGCAATCAATATCAACTAGATACATATATCTACTCTACTCTATTCTATATATATATATGTATGTCCACCAAATAGAGTTAACTCAGCTCTCACCGGCTGCTATGGCCGCCTACATACGTGAGCTGGAGGCGGAACTGTATGAGCTGAGCCAGAGGGAGGCGCGCGAGCTCTCCCGCAGCAAGCACCTGCGAATCTTTGGCAACAATCGCCGACGCTCGAGCAAGTGAGGCGGATTACGTTTGCCATATAAACTCGTATATCAAATAAATGGCCATCAATGAATGAAAGTGAACATAACTCCAGTTTCTAAGTAGCTGAACGGTGTGGCATACATGCTGAAATCCGCTTACAGGGCTTAATTTCCTGACTTGGACAGACAACGTCATCATCATCATCATCGATGTCGTAGTTGTCGTGTCCATTTGGCACAACGGACATTACACATCCGCCGGGCGCTTATTTAGTAGCCTCAGCAAACACGCAAATGCACAACTAATGGCACTGCCAACTGGACCAGGCACCGGGCACCAGGGACTGGGCACTGGGACTCGGATTGGAATTGCAACTGAAGTTGAGAGTTGAGACTCATCGGCATTTGAATGGGGGGAGCGCAGCGCCTTGTGGGCTTAGTGTCGTTTGCTATACGCTTGCGTGGGGTATTACAAGTTTTCTGATTAAATATGTCAGCTTAGAGAGAGAGAGAGAGAGAGAGACAGTGCGACTCTTAGCTATAAATGGGCATATATACAGACTCTGTGTGTAGAGATAGTTATAGATAAGTAGATATATAGTTATACTCTCTCGATCATCTATGCTCTGAGCTTTTCTTGCTAGTTTGTCTCCTAATCTTATGCCTCTTTAGTTCTTGCCTTGCGACTGTAAGGGAATCACCTCAAAAAACTATGATTATACGAGGTTGTATTCATCTAGTCTAAGTCTCTGATCTATAATTGGTTTATTTAGAGTCCCTTATCTTAACTTTTCTTTCGATACAATTTTCTGCTATTATTTCTCTATTGACCTCTCAATATTTCTTACTCCATTTGCTTATTCCTTTAAAACAGCTTACCAAAGTAGCTCTTTAGGCTTCATCAGCTGATAGGGCATACAAAATTCGTCAACTTAATCCATCACTTGTGCTCTTTTTCTTTTGTTTTGCTGTCTGCAGCCATGCGTAGCTCAACTCTATCCCATTAGTAACTCAAGCCAAAGCAAATAGTCGCAATTTTATTCCTTGGATTTGGGCTAATTCTAGATTTCCTGCTTGGAGCTCGATGCACTGGGGAATTCAACTTCAGTGCTTAAGTTGATTAAATTTCACGCGATTTGATTCGATTTTCAATTATGTCTAACCGCAGCGTCAAAAAATGCATCAACTCGATTATGCTAAATAAAGCTCCACTTTTTGGGGTTGTGCTCGCCCATTTACAACTTCCTGGTAAACCCCTTTCGCCAAATGACACTGAGCTGCAGTCAGAGCGAGTGAGGGAAAGTCCTTGTCAAAATAAATGTTGTCACCGACACGGTGGTTGCGGGTGCAAATGGTTGTCATCTTCAAAAGGAATCCCTCAACGGTCGAGTTCAGTTTTTCGCCCGACTTGGGGTTTGTCAAAACATAGCATTACTCGTACCCCCCACGGAAACTGAATGCAACATGTGTCCAGGATTTGCTTTTTGTTAATTTCCATCCCCCAAAATTATACACAATATTTAGGGGTAAGTTGACGCTAAGGGTAGCTCCGGCCTAATAGAATATGCTCATTATGGGATTTGTGCTTGAGTGTGTTTCAATGTACATAACTCAAACTAAATGATTATAAATGAATTCATAATCTAAACAACACCGCAAATATTCAAATCACAATCCAAGCCGTGAAAGGATTTAATTTAGTTGAGTGCCGCGTCTCCGATTTGCGTCTTCAGTTCCCCAAAATATGAACTCGACAGTTGGGCGGGCAGTTGAAAGTGCGCAGTTTCTTCTCTCATGAATAAATGAATGCATAAAGTAAACCTTTGGCCTGTTCTCAGGCTTTACAGCGTTGCTATTTACCGTTACTTTCTCTTACACTGCATTCACTCAATCGCATCTTAACCAGTGGGAAAGTTGTGTTATGACTCGCCAACAGACTTTAAGATACCTACACCTGAGTTGAGCGTAACAACGCTGTTTGCACAATTCGTGCATTAAACTTAATTGTATTTTAGGTTCTTCAGAGATTGTTTTCCTCTTCTCTTTATGTCATTCTCTCTGTGTGCATTTACATTTTCGCTTTATTATTTTCGTTTTTCTACCCTTTAGCTTTATCGCTTTTAAATTCGATAATATTTCATGGACTCTCCTTGTCTGACTCTCTTTATTTTTCACTTCACCCAATCTAAATTTTCCTTCAATACTAAAATATATATTTAATATATAAAAATTAATATAGAGAACTATATATATATATATATATATATATATATATATATATATATACAATATAAAAACAGAGAAAATCCTATTTTTCTTTCCATCTTCCTAATATTAATCATTTTACCTTTGAATATTTCTTCTATAATATTTATATATCTCTTGCAAACTCTCCCTCTCTCTCGATCTCTCAAAACTAGCCTGTCATAGCCCTTTCTAAAACCAAAGTTCAGGTATCTCAACTAATTGTGAGTAGCTGCAATCTATTGTTAGGCCTGACAAGAGTTCACTTGGTGGTCGGAAGAGTCTTTAATGCAAGACAACCTGGAAGGCACACACACACAGGTAACACCTATTCACGTGTGTGTGTCTAATTAATGGGTGTGCCTATTTGTTAGTCAAAGTATGGGAGTTCGGTGTGGGCATCAACAACAACAGCAACAGCAACAGCTGGAGCTGCACTTTTCAATGCGACTGAGGAGCATTTAATTAGCTCGAGAGGGCAGGATGAGAGACATGCGGCGACTGGCTGTTAGCAAGTGGCAAGTGGCGGCGGCAGGTGGCATGTGGCAAGCAGTAGATACACTTAATTACAGTTAATGCCAAAGTGCCTCATTGTATGTTAATTTAGTTTATGCGCAGTTTATGCAAATTTTGACACACACAATTCACATGCCAAATACGTTTATGATCCGTCCATGTTTATGGCATAGGAGCATATAGGAATTCAAAGAGCTAATTGCAACGCTCCGTGGCGCATTCATAAATTTGCCAACTGCTTTTATTATTATTATGTTTTATGTTTTATGTGTGTGTGCTCAACAGATCCAATGGCCAAAGGGGCATTAGCCTCTCGAATGCGTTCCTAAGTCATGAACCAGTGAGCCAGGATCCAAGCGTTGCCCATTGTCTGGCCAAAGGTTGGGGCGGGGGGCATCAGCGGGCTGTGGCAGACACAAAGAAGCGTTTGTCTGGGTCTTCGACTCCGACGACGCCGAGGCCAACTCCCGACTGGAGTTCGGGTTCGCTAAACTCCCAAATAAGAAAAGTAAACCAAGTTGCGGGTAACGCCAGCGAGGTGAATAGACCTAGTGATACCCTGTAATTGGGTAAGTTACTGAAAACGCTATTTTGGCTACATTTAAAATTCGCTGAAGTATGCTCCACTAACTCAGTTGCAACTGTTATTATAACCCCATCATACCCCTTTACAGGGTATTCTCCCAACAATAACAAAGTTAGCATAAAGTATTTGCAACCGTTTTTCTGCAGCCTTTCGTCTGTTTATCATGTGCCTCGCTGGCAGCATCTCCGTCGTCCTGGCCAAGGAATTCCAATTGTCCTGGGCTTGCGCCAGGACATCGTTAGTGTTAATGTAGTTGTTTGAAGTTTATGCTTTCACCTGCCGACAGGTCGAGCATTTGACATTTTATTATGCAGCCGCAGCTCCATTCAGCTCTATTCAGTTATTCCATTTGAAGCTGTCGCCTTCAGTCGAAACGACTCGCCTGGGCGCAATTAGATGTTGCGCATACGCCTCGCTGGCTGCTTTTAAGAAATATCAACTCAGGCATGTTGTAAAAGTAAAAGTGCTCTAGATAGGGCTGTCTGCGTAGAGAATGTTACATTTGAGAACGATTATATCGCTTACTTTGGGCAGAAGCATTGGAAAATTTAAAAATAAGCTATACCCATATTGTATGCTCTCTCTACTCAGTATTCTGTCTTCTATATTCTATGTTTTATACAGTCTATAATTTGTAACTTCTATATTCCACATTTCATCTTCCATATCTTCTACCCTTCTTTTTTACGCCTTCTTTTTTATCTTCTAATCCAATTTCTCCATCTTCTATCTTTCGGCTTTCGTATTCTGTATTCTATCTTATACCTGCTATCTCTCTCTTCTATCTTCTATCATCTCTCTTCTCTTTTCTATATTTAACCTTCTCTCTTCTGTCTCCTCTCTTCGGTCTTCTCTCTTCTATCTGCTATCTTCTTTCTTCCATCTTCTATCTTCTTTCTTCTATCTATCACTATCTATCTTCCTTCATCCCGCCTCACTGCTCTGTCTTTTATCAGCTCCCCTCCCTAAACATATTACCAATTAACTCTGCTTTTTTATGCCTTTCATACCTTTCCCCAAACTAATATACCCCTTTTATAGATTTACCATGCGTAAGCCCTAATTGCATTCCTTTTTCTAGAGCGGAAATTAAGTGAAATGCTATTAGACGCTCTATTTGCCGCATCTGCGGTGAGCAGCAACTTCCAATTCTTATTCTAATTATGATAGATAGCTGTGTGCGGCATGCGGCATGTGGCAGGGACTCATGACGATGTTGCAGGTGCATGCCATCACTTGGCCGCTTGTCAACTCGCATGCCAGTCGAAAATAGATATGTCAATGGGGGGAGCTCAACTTAGCTCTAGGCTCCTAACACATAGCTGGATCAAAAAGCTGGCAAACACTTTGATTTGATTTTGCCACCAAGTTGCACTTCCGTGTTGCAGTTAGACACCTACAACTCTGCTTCTTCCCCTACTTCTCTCGCTCCGTCACTCATGCTCTTTCCCTTTCTGCCGGATCAGAGTTTGGCCCAAATGAAATTTTGGTAGCGTCAACAATTTGGTAAATTTTAACTTTGCTAATTTGCATAAACCGCAACAACCGACGTGGCTGAAAGTTAAGCGTATCGCCCCACTCTCGCTCTCTCGCTTACACTCGCTGCTCAAAAAGGTCATAAAAAGAGATGGAAAATTGTAACTTTCAAATTGGCAAAAAGGGGACTTGGTCAAAAGGCAAAGTGTATACGACTTCTAAAATACCCGCACTTAACTTAGTTATTAGAAGAGTGACTGACTGATAGATACCTTTCCAGTGCATAAGATATCAGTAAGCGATATACCCTACAATTTTAACTAAGCTCTATTTGATTAAGTTTTATTTTGAACTATGAATTCATATTCAGTGCAGCTGGCTTTTATCTGCGTGTCTGCCGGGTATATTTTGAGGACCACGACCAACTGACTGAGTGCCTTGCTGGCAGCCAGTCTAACCGTACTTCACTGCTGCACTGAGCCGGCCTGTGCCGCCTGTCATCCTTTCCCACTATCCTGCATATATATATATATGTATGTATATCCTTACACTTCACGCGACTCACTTTCAGTTTCGCTGTTTGAGCTCTCTGGATCGCTAGCCGTTGCGACCGGCCTCTGCGCCATATAATCCCCAACAAGAGCTGCCAGACACGTGCGCCACGTACCAAATTTGTGTGTGTGTGTGTGTGTGCAGGCAGACTAACGGCCAAGCGGACAACACGAAAAAAAGAAGAAAAGGAATCGGTCGACGAGCCAGCCACAAATTGTAATGCAATGTTGCCACGCCACTCGGTCCGCTGCCCGCCCTTGCCATGGCTGCTGCTGCGTTTCCTGCGCCCGGATGTCTATGCGATAATGATGGATTGTTAACAACAATGCAAAGGTCCTGACGCATTCAAGCGTATCCTTTTTATAACTTCTTTTATTTAAGGGTATTTGGATTTTGAATAACTTTTGGGCTAAATTATTTGATTATGGCCTAAACGTAAAGCATGAAACGTAAATAACGAAATGCGATTTTGTGTGAATTAATTATAAATTGAATTTGGGTTGAGTTCTAGAAAGACTTATACAAATGAAGCTATAAGAGCTTAAAGTTAGAGTATTAGTCTTTAATAAAATTTTAAATAAATGTTCAATTGCAATAAAATTCCAAATTTAAATTTTTTTTATATGATTTTCAAATTTAAGCAGTTAAAAAAATATTCTTATAAATTGACTAAAATTGTATTTACTAAATTGAAATATTTTAGTCCTTGAAGGCTCTCTTTAATGATGCATAAATATCCAAGCATTTTTTACGCTAAATAATCTTTACATGCTCCCACTTTAACTCGTAACTAAATCAACTCTATTCAAATTCTGAGCACATTTTAGCACTTATACAGACGACGACAAGCGCCTAGCGTGCCGTAGCCGTCTTATACACGCGTCAATGACTCTTATACTGCGTGGGCAACCACCGCCGAAAAGAGCGGCGCACAAAAAGCCGGCAACAACAGCAAGCCCAGCTGTTCCGCTCAATTCGCCGCAGTTAACACCGTCGGAGAGTCGCCGCTCTCCGTGCGCTGTTAATGCTAAGGCTCAAAATAACAGCTGCATAGCATATGCTGCTATTAGTTGCCATCGAGTCTTTGCCGCGTGTAGACGTTTATTGGTCTGTCGTTGTCGACGTCGTCGTCTAGCCTAAGTTGTGTGCGTGTGAGTGCGAGTGCATGTGTTTGTGTACGTGAGAGCGCTGCATATTGTTGACAGCAAAAGCAAAAGCAACAGCAGCAGCAACTGCATTCAAATTATGCGATAATTTAGCTGTTCTAAAACTGCGAACCGCGTCGCGTGTGTTGACAGCTGCCTCTGCGTGAATTCAACCAACAGCGACAAATAAACAAAAAACAAAAACCGAGAAGAAGTAAAAGGAAAACAACAAACACACCTGCTGCCCGTCTTCGGTTTTTTTTCGGATCTTTTTGTTTTGTCTTCTTTCGCCGGCTTCGACAAAGTTCGCTCAATAGCATCTAAGACTTTGTGATTCTCAAAAACAAAAAAAAGTAAGTGCATTGGAGAGAGGCCAATTCGAAGAGAGTTCAATGACTGTGGCGAGCTAGTTCTAATGAGTTGTTGTTGACCACCTGATAAGACAGCTAGGCGACAAATACTCATTTACATATAATTATTATCGGCTCGTTTTTTGACTGCCAATATGTTAATTTGAGAACACTATCAGCGCCAGCAGCTGCTCAAATACACACACACACACACACACACACACATCTTGTGTGTTTGTGTAAACAAATTGAAATTTCGGTTGCGCGACGCTTTTCTGTGGACGTAGGCCCTACCTAAAAGTGTCGCAGTTCACAAATGAACTTGTCAATTGCTCAATCATTTGATATTGTTGTTGTTCACTCAATCGTTCCCAGTAATACCCTGCAGTGCACTAAGCGTCAAAGGGAGGTATGTTTCGGAAAATTGTGCTATGAGGAATTGTAGTTGACTTTCACATATTAAGAAAACTACAAAAAAATATATAAATATTATAATACAACATAAATAATATAAATTGTGAATAAAAGTTGTTCCTAACTGATATTTTATTCGATATATATATATATGTTTTATAAGTTATACTGAGCGTTTCATTAGTCAGGCCCGTTTTTTTACCAAAATTTTATTGGTCGGCCTGCGGCGCCTGTGTGTAACCCGAGCGTCGTCATCTTTATCAGGCCTTGGCGGGCAATATCGTCCGCTTCCGATATCAATTGCTGATAGCGTCCCATTGTAATGGCAATAGCAGATGTCAAATACGAAGCTCTTATCAGGCAAAGAAAAAACAACCTGGTGAATGCTTCTGGCAGTGCGTTTTAGTGAGAATTGCAGTCACTCAACAAACAAATATTCAACAAAAATAAGAGCGGAAATTCTCTATATAGGGTTTCAGTTCTGATGAATCGAAAGCAGGAAGTGGGGAATTATACAAATATAATTGATGGAATTTCATAAATACTTAAAGTGAATTTTGCAACTATTAGATTAGATAGATAAAGCACCCAAACTTAAAAATAAATTACATTTAAAGACTTAAAATAATTAAATAATTGTAAATGATAATGTTTGTTTAAGTGAATTATGGGATCAAATATAGTCTTAAAGACTTTAATATGTAATTTAATATTATTAATAATTTTGAATATTAATGAATAATTTTGTAATTAAATCATTATAATAATTAATAATTAGTTAACTGAAAAAAATAAAACTTTTGAGACTTAATACTAAATTAAACTTTGTAAGTTCTTGAAATACATATATTAATCATGAGATCATTTCTGTATATGTGAATTCTCAATTTATCTGTAAAAAAAAAACAGTTTTAAAATAAATGAGTAGAATTTTGTGATAAAAATATAAGCAGATAAATTATGCATGGATATTAAATGCATTAAAAAACAATTTCTTATCGATACAAAATAATAAAGAAATTGAGATTTAATTGCATTGATTAAGAGATTATACATTGGTGTGAATAAATTATGGAATTAACAAAAAAATAAAAAATGTATAAATAATTAAAAATATTCTCACATCAGATTTATAGATGAAGTGTGGAAAATTCTTAACATTAAATTGTTTTGATAAAAATAAATTTAAGACGAATTAAAGTTTCGTTTACTAATATTTCTTAATTACCAATGCTAACTACTTGCTTGAGTTTCTACAGATATTTTCGCTCAAAGTTAAGAGAGAATGCGAGAATTAGAGATAATTAGGTCCATGTATATGTTTATAGTCGCAGTATTTCATGCGCTTATCAAATATGAGTCAAATGTCTGAAAGATTATTGATATTTATATATTTACTTGAACTCTTGATATCTTTGCTCACAGTCGCAGTAGTTCATTTCAAATATGAGTCAAGTATTTCTAAGATTAAGACCTATTGCGAACTCCTCTGTTGTGCCACATGCATTCATTAGCCTAAAAACTTCTCGCTGTTTGCTTATTTTGCTATTAATAATTCTTATTTTGGGACTCCTCTTTTTCATCAACTTGTTTGGACTTTGCTTGCACAATGCTTGCCTTAGAGGTCGTATGGGTAATATTATTGCGCATACGCCACATGGCGCCATGGCTGATAACTCGATTTTGGAATAGGTCGCCTATCGAAATGGGTGTGTGTGTGCGTGCGGCTGTGTTCGCATTGAATTTGATTTCATTTCATTTTGTCATTGATTCAATTAATAACAGTGCAGCGACTCTTTGGCCAGCAAAGCCATTGGCCATTTGCCATTTCACAATACTGAAGAGCTCATGAGTAATGGAAATTGTAATGTGTACAAAGAGCTCATTTCTCCGATAAGATTAAAACTTCTATTTAGATTTCAATGAAATTATTAATGAATACTGCGTAAACATGAAATATATTGTGTCTTTTTCATGGCTGACTTGCTGCACATATTAAAATTCCATTTGGCTGTATGAAGTTCATCAATCAGTAAATTAGTTTTGGGCTGTAGATGAAAGGAATGTGAAACTCCTAGAAATGGTGCTCAGTGAGTCGTAGAACTCACTTTTTCCCTGACTTGACTGAAATTTCCTAATGAAAATCTTTGCTCAAATCGTTTCTCAATCAAAACTTTTGTATCAACTTAGCTGCAGCACTTTTTAGAGTAAAAACTTCGATATTAGTACAAGTTTTATTACAATTCAAAAAGAAATCTGTTCATAGAAAACTTGTGCTTTTTTCTGCTGCAAGAATATCTCGCCTTTCGCTTAATGCTTTCCGTCATGACTTTGCCTTTCTACTTTTGTTTTTTCATTTCGCACTTACACTTTCCATCGTTAAGTTCATACCTAAAACAAAAATGTCACGGCTAGCGCAGTGTCGTAGTCGTAATTATGCAATCTACGCGTCGATTTCTACAAAGCGAAACAAAACTACAAACTCAGCCCAGGCACGACCCACGCGACATAAAGAGGACCCGAAACGTCATAGAACACCATTCGAGACTGTAATTTCTAGCATTTTGGGCGTTTAATTATGGTTGCCACAACAATCATAATGGGGGCTTCCAAAAGGGCCCATGTCTGAGGGGGAAGGCGAAGGCAAGGGACAGCTGTGGGCAAATTTTCACGCACGTGCTGCTACCTGGCTGAAAAATATGAGCATTAGCTATGAAAATGCCAAATGTGTTTGGCATACGAATGTAATGAAAACACAGAGAGCTTCAACGACTTCTCAAATACCTGTACCAAGAGTTAAGGAGAAAATAGGAAGAGTAGCTAAATTATTTCTCTTTTATATATTTACCCAATTAGTTCTGCAATTTCTTGTTTAATATAGTCTAACATATTTCAAATGCAATGCAGAAGCGAAACATTTCTAGTCCATAACACACCTCAAATTAGTTAGATGCAGGGTATATACATATACATATTCATACATATATAAAGTGAATACAAAATGAAGCGAAGCAATTGACAAAAGTGAAAAAGTGACCCCTCGAGCGCGACCGGAAGTAAGGTGCGCCTCGACGTCCAACATTTGACGTTAACTTTAACGTTGACCGCGTGCGTGTGAGCCAACATAAACATCAAATATATGTTGCTACACATGTCAATACACATACACAAGTACATATATGGGTCTTTCATTAGCATAATAAATAAAGACATTTGCAACAGATACAACACAAATTAAACGCCGGACTCTACTGCTGCTCTGCTCTGGTGTGTGCAAAGTTTTTAAGCCAATTAGCAGCTAGAATTTTGCGAGTTTTCCCAAAGTTTCATGAGAGCAAAACTGATTAAAATCTGACTAGAGTTCAACTTTTGCCTGTGGGGGCGTTTAGCTGTAGCTCTAGAAACAAGGGCACACACACACATACACAAAACCGTTTCTCTCGTGTGCCTCGCAAATAAATAAAGTCACAGCTAGGCCTGAGCCATATGAATAACAACTGCTGCTATTTGCATATATCTATGCTATGGGCCTATGTGTGCAAAAGTTTCGGTTACTGTTTCTATTTCAGTTTCAGTTTCAGTTGCGAACTGCGCGCTGCCAGTTCTAGCTGACAATATAAACACATCAGCCATAACCATATCTCATAGGGCTGCTCGTAAATTTTGGAGACTTCCACACAGACCATTAACCGTGCCTCTCACCCTAACTTCCCAGCTCTCGCACTCTGTGCTCTCAATACCCTAAAATCATAGAATATGTTTCTAAATGGTATGAACTATTGCCATATACATCCATATACATGACATAGCTGAAAGATATTTAAGCAGTCTATTTAGTCTACAGTCAACCCACACTCTCGAGAATTCTTCTTCATGATAGTCTAATGAAATTTATTTTAAAACATATATTCAAGTCAGATTTAAATGCATATAATATAAAGGTGTCTATCAGAATATTATCTCGAGAACTCTAAGTAGTTGAGATATTAAATTTGGTATGCTGAGTTACATATGGCATTTAAGTTTTCTGATATGAGACTGGCTATAAATTACAATTATTATTTCTGGGATTTCCTGAGAGCAAACCATTTGAGTTTTCTAATATCAATAGTATATCAGTATTCAAACTAGCTTCCTTCAAGCTTAACTCATGTGCAGGGTATGCTCTAGTCGATTACTCCTAACTGTTTTCATATTGACGCTTGTTGTTGTTTGTCTGTTTTCTTTTTGGGCGTGCGCCTCTTCGCTCCCAGTCAAAAAACGCACTTGGAGACACGCATTCGTTGTGGATATTCAAAGCCAAGTGTGTGAGTCTCTGGCTTAGTTTAGTTGGCCAACAGTTTCTTTGGTAACTCTAGCTGGTGCGCGGCACGTTTTGCATGTTATGGTAATTTCTTTACATTTACATTTTAAAATACCAAAAGCACAAGCACAAGGTTGTAGCTTTGACACCTTTTCGGTTCAAGCGAAAAGAGTTCAATTGAAATTTTCAGTTATAATTCTCCATGTGTGCCTAACTCCGTCTAACTATAGGCTGTGTAGGTGTTTTGTTAGCGAACTGGTTTTCTCTTTAGAGCCAACTATCATACCAAAGCATCAGCATTGAGTTTGCGATAATCGGCCAAGTTTTTAGATATTTGCCAAAAGAATATTTTGTCGCCTTTTCAGTTTCGTTTTTGGTTTCGGTTTCTGTACCGGACCGGGCTCAAAAAGTTGTTCAACTGGTTAACGTCTAAGTGATTTAGTGAATGATATATGTGTTAAGACTTTGTTTGTGTCTTTTGTCGCTGTTGTCATTATTTTCAATTTTTTTTTGGCAATACTGCAGCTGCTGTCTCACTTCCTCTCTCTGTGGCTCACTCGCTCTATTTGGACAGCCACTTCCGCGTGCTATTGCCGCTGGGATCAAACTTGGCACTCGTAAACAAAAACGAAAAGAGCAAAAACAAAAAAAAAACTTATTTGAAGGAGCTGACAGCATGTCTCGAGTATTCAATAGGCTGTCATTTGTGCAATTTAATTAACGTGTATTCGGTAATTAGCTTTTCACTGATGTCCATTAGGCATGCCTAATGGCATTAAGAGAGCTTATAGACAGACTTCTGGCATGCTCATGACTCTTCTGAATTCTAAGAGCATAGAAACTCAGCTTCATGTTGGCATAGAAGTTATAAATGAGTTACGTTTGCCAGCTATGTACGGCTTTTGACAAAATTTAATGGTGTAGCAAAGTTTTAGAGTTTGACTGAATTAGATTCTAGGGTATTTAAATTCTATAGCCTTAGCAGAATTTAATGGTATAACAGACTTTGTGGTATTCAGACTCAAGGGTATTTACACTCTTAGATATTTAGCCTCAAACTCTTAAATATTGACACTCTTATGTATTCAGACTCTAGGATATGAAAAAACTTATAAATTAGCTTAATTTTTAACTAAATGAGACTGATAGTTCATGCTAGTTAGTTTATACTCTTAGTTTATAGTCACCTTGCTCCACTGTGCAACTCAACGTTTAAACAGCCAAAGGCAAATACTAACAAATGGCCCAGCCCGAGGTTCTAACCAGAATTAAAGCCAGTTTATGCTCTGATATTTACGCTAATTACTTAAGCAAATGCCGTTGCAGACGCAGCTCTAACTCTCAGCCGGCAGCAGCAGCAGAAGCATCCGAAATTTTATGACTGGCAAATAAACTCGAATTACAGATTTCGAAGCTAAGCCACCCAATTGAGCGCCTGTGGCCACGCCCACTTATCTACTATTTTATATATATATATATATACTTGTGGCATATACATTATGGCTTAATAGAGCGTTGGCTCAGAAGCTCAGCGATTCGGCGCTGGCCCGTTGGCTGCTGCCTTGGCATAGTTTTTGCTGACGGGCGCAATTTTATGGGCACAAAGTAAAAAACCATTTAGTCTAGATAAGAGCTCAACTGATTTATAACAATGGCAGCAGGTTGGGGCTGTTTCACTCAACAGATTATTTATATATAGATGAGATATACACTGAGCTCTGGCCAAGTGGGTGTGTCTGCTGTTGCTGCAATAGGCGATTGAGCATGGTCAATTTATATGTCTGAAATGAAAGTTATATTGAAACTGTAGCTGAGCAGAATATTTGCTCGAGTTATTGCAGCTAATATAGATTGAAATCATTGCAGAATTTCGCATAAAAACTGAGAATTTATATGATTTGGCATGAAAATTGATAATTTATTGATTTGCTAACTTTAAACTCCCAAAAAAAAAGCTGAACTGCTTGAAATTTGAATAATATAGTAGGAATTTGGCATAGATTAAAATTTGCGTTAATTGTAATAATATTGTACCAATTATAAGCAAACCTAAAATGGGTTAATAATTAATTCTATGATTTACTTATATTTTCAATAAACATTTAATTTATTTACTGAATTTACCTACTCAATTTATTTACCCTATATATCAGTTCTTTCATTCTCAGGCTCAAGTTTCATATTCGGTCAATAATTTGTGCATGTTAAATTAAGCCATAACTAATATTATATACGACTCGTAGATAAGCTACTATATATTCATTCAAATACATAATGCACTTAAGCCTCAAATTGTGCTCTCTTTCCAGTCCAGTTCGGGTCAAAATTCTCTTGCAACATTTTCTATGACAAAGAAATTTTTTTTTTTTTGCTTTTTCTTATGAATTTTTATCCGGTTTCATATTCCTCTAAAAGCCCAAACCTTTTTCTGGGCCCCCGTTTACAGTAGTTTTGAAAACTTGTCAACCATAAAGTTCAAATTGTGCCAAAAACCTAGTTCACGTAACGCTTTTAGCACGCAATTTTATTGACAGTTTATTGGCATGTGGACGATAGAACTACTTTAACAGCCACAGCAAAACTAGGCACCCAGCCACCCAGCCACCCAACCACACAGCCAGCCAAACGCCAACCACTCACCCACAAAAGTTTGCTTGTTATTTGTTTTTTCAAAAATTTGATTGCCTTTTTTGTTGAAACTTTATAAAGTTGAATATTCGATTAAGTGGGAAAAAATTATAAAAACAAATATAAACGTAAGCGTGTGTATGTGTGTGCGTGTGTGCCTGTGGCACACCTGCATGGAAATTTCTGCCTCTCTAATTGGACACATCATCAGCATCCAAACAGATTCTCTCTTAAAATTAAACCAAATGACATTTCAGCCAAAGCGTTGACAACTTTTGCAGCTCGACAAACTGGCAAAAATCAAATACTTGAGACATGCACAAACATATATACATATATATATATATATATATGTGTATATACACACATACACTTACCAGTGATGCAAGCTAGTAGATGCTGTTGCCCCTTTTGGGTGGTCGCTGGTCGCGCACATTTTCCCAGATTTATGATTTGTTTATTTTGCGTTCTCATTTTCGATATTCGCGGCGATCATTTCGAAATGCCCTACAAACAATACACAAATAAAGGGCATATTAGTTGACTAATATAAGGGAAATATTATGTAATTCATTTTAATATAAAAATAAAATACTTTAATATAAATATTTAAAAAATAAAATCAATAAAAAGAAATAAATTTTAGTGAATTTCAAAATAATTTTTATAAGATTCAAATTAAACTACTAAACTAGGAAACAAAATATAAAGCTGTATATAGAGATCATCTATTTCTAAAATGTAACTATAAATATTACAAAATATAGCAACTATCAAGGTATATCAGCACCCAAAAAAAAAAAAATAATTCTTAATAATTTCCAACTAAGTCTTAGCCCAATACCATACAAATTGAGCTGAAATGTGTGATCAAAACTTAAGTAAGATCATTTATAGTTCATCCAATACAATGAGGCAATTTTTATGATAAGTTTCTGGATGCGGGCGATACAGGTACACAAATTAGTACGCTTGGAGCTGTGCTGAGCGAATTGATATGCTCATTTGTGGGGCTGAGCCGAAGAGTAAACATTTTTCACATTGATTCAATTAGTTGCGGGTATATCAAAGTCGAAGATGCGACGGCTCTTTGGCACAGCTTTCTAACTTGTTGACTTTTGAGTCACGAGGCACGAGGCACGAGGCAAGCGGCATGGGGGCATGCGGCATGTTTTGTTTACCAGAGGCGCGCGTCTTGGCGACACATTCACAGCAGCTGAGTGGATACACATATATACGTATAAATAAATAAATACATATTTATTCATATTTATGTGCATGTAGCTCATAAAGTGAGCAGAAAAACGCACAACTGCAAAAAGATTTGCATTTCGAATTGCTGTCAGCACTAAAAACGCAACTGCAGCGGCAGTGGCAGCGGCAGCAGCAGCTGGAATGGGGGCGTGCGGCTGGTGCAGAGGGCGGGCGTCGCTTTTAATAACTGAAATGGGGATCGCTGGCTGCTTGTTTATTATTGGCAAAATTCATAAATGGGCTGGCGGTGGCGAGTGCGTGAGTGCGTTTTAGGTTTAATTATAAACCAAACAGACGAAGCTGAAAACACATAATAGAGCCAGAAGGCGAGATGTGACGACAGGAGGATACCCTAGAAAATTAATAGTTTAGTTTGGATTTATTTCTGTTTAACAATATATGCTAAATATGTCCAAGCCTCAATCTTAGACTATATACATTATAAATTAAGAGTCTCAGGATTTTCTAGATTTCGGGAGAAATACATAGATTTAGAGACAGTTATAGCCGCCAGTTACTTGGGCACTCAGGCAACATACCCTTTGTAATCAAAATGCCGCATGGATTCGCTGTGTAAAAACGCCTGAGACAAACGGGCGCTATGAATATGAATCTGAGTACGAATATGAATACTCAAATGCGTGCTTGCAACAGCAGCTGCTGCATTTATGAGCCAACAGATACATTATATATAAAACATACAATTATATATTTATATATATATATATATATATATATATTTAGAAGGCACATCCATCAGTTGGTTCTTGGCCCGAACTGTTCGACGTGCCCAAATTGCATTTGCATTCAAGTTATTTGCGCTAATTTCACGTTATGAAATTTTTTATTTCGCACATTTGCGCAACGCATTTTCTTGCCTCGTTTTTCATTTTAAGTGGAAAGCGGGCGAACAATTCAGCCCCGTTCAGCTGTAATTAAAATGGCAAACTAAATTGGAACATAGTGCGCGGGCTATTTGCTTTTAGTTGTAATTAAATCGCAGACCCAGACTAAAGCGGATTGTCTGCGCGTATTTGAATGATGGCCCGAACTTGAGCTGCGCTGCCAAAGACCCCGCAGGCATGACTCGAATTTAGATGGCAATTAGTTGTGCAAAAACTATTTCTAGTTCTTCAACTTGTCTAGCTTAAAGCAAACTTTAAGTTCGCACTCAGTTGCAGAAATAAAAACAATTTGAAATATAACTGAAATTCCAAAACTCAAAAGTAACAACTGTGGCCTAACAGAACTTTATTTCAGATAAAGTTGTGGCCACAACTTTTATCTTTGAGCTGTGAAAACTTAAAAACATTTTAATTAAACGGGAAGGAATGACAGAGCTTAAAGTAGACAGGGGAAAAACTTAAAGATTTATGTTATTATGATAAAGTAAATAGAATTGTTGAGAAAAGAGGACAACGCTGATAGAGAGAGAATGAGTAAGAGAGAGAGGGAGAGAGAGATAGATATAGGTAAGAAAAAATAGAAAGGGGGAGAGATACAAGAGATGGAGAGCAATAAAAACAATATAAACAGACGACGATTCTCTTTTACGTACTATTAGCATATAGATATATATATCCTTATCTATCTTATATATTTACATATATTTATATATATATCTATTCCAGCTTTTTTATCTGTCTGTGTATTACACAAATCATCTCCATTTTTAATTAAATGAAAATATTTTTCGCTTTGAATTAGATAAGCCAACTGTGTATAACATGCATAATCCAACTACAAACCAGCCTCTAGCCCCCAACGACTCTTTCTCACTTCTCACTTCTATTGTGCCCATTGTGTTGGAATCAGTTAGGTTGGTCTGTCATAAATATCATAATAATAATCCCGGGTAGCCATCAACAGAATCCACTTGTACAGCTCTATGAATAGCGTTCAACTGATGCAAATTCCATGCCAGTTAAGCGAATTGTGCTTTCGCGTCTTCTTCTTCTTCTTCTCCTTCTCATCTTCAGCTAATGCTGCCGTCCAGCCCTGCTGCTCTGACCACCCGTAGACACAGTGCACAATTGACGCCATCAGCGACTCTAAAAAAGGAGATGCCACAGCGCTTTGTTATTCAATCCGAATGCCAAGCGAACGGGTGGGCGTTAGCAAAAAGCCAACGAAAAGATTGTTTGTGCAGTAATCAAAAATGTGCACTGAGAGAAAAATGTGGAACGTCAAGTGAAAGCATTAAAGTGTTGTTCTTTGGCAAACGCATGACAGACAGCTGGAAATGAAATTTCTGATTAGCTTTCAGATTTATTCAAATTTACAGTTGAGCCTGTCAGAATTGTACACTGAGCGAAAACAGTGAGCCGAACTGCAATTGAAGTTACATTTATTGGGAAAATACCTAGAGTGACGGGATGTAAATTGTGATTGTTATTCATATTCAGTATTCAGTATTCACTTTGCTGGAAGGAAGTGGATGGGTAGACGACTCTAGGGAGTCTGGAAAGCTTGAGCCTTAAAATGGATTTTCTTTTTGATATATATCAATTTTATATATCAATTTTACTATTTTATTCTATTTTATATATCTTTTCGCTTAGTGCATGATATTGCAAGAGACTTGTATGAGCCCATGGCATTACGTCTATAGAACATTTATTTGTATTTCACTTATTGTTCTGTGCTAACCACTATACTTAATATGCAACAGCTATTTTCGGTGGGCCACTTGAGTTTCACTTTGTCAAAGGCTGTTCCCCCATCTTTGATACCCCTCGCCTTATAAGAGCTCCCCTCTTTTGGTAGCTCACGCAGTAACCGCATCTCGCATTGCTGTGCGATGTTTTGCGGTGGTAATTGCACGCGCGCTGAAGCATATCGTATGTTGCAGGTTTCCGTTGCTGGAAAACCGGGAGAAACGACCTAAAATAGCGGAACCATGGATGGGAACAAAAAGAAAAACTAGATAGAAGCGGGGCCAGCGGGAAAATGGGGGAGGCGGGGGCATTAGTGGCGGCCTCGTCAATATTGGCCGCGACAGCTTTTGTTGTATGCACGAATTGTACGTGTTGCAATCTTCAATAGATACAAACAGCCACTGCCACAGCTACAGATACAGATACAGATACATTTACAGATACAAATACATTTTCAGCTCCACAATTGCGAGCGTGCGTTGGTTCTTCTTTCACGCTCGCTGCACCGAGCTGTGACTGGCTCTCGCTAAAAAAAAAAAAAAAACATGTTCTTTGTCATGCTGGCTGCCTCTGGTCTGTGGCTCGTTCTACCATTTGTATCTGAGCCAAGTGCATGCGCCCTTTGGCCCATTAGGGCGCAACCGTGCATAATTACATCTGTTCATGTATTTGTATGCGCATTTCCATCTGCAGCAATAAGTGTGTTGTATCGGAATCTGAATCTGTGTGCTGTGTGCTACGCCCCTTTTTTTTTTGGGCAATTCTAATTACACGCGCTATGATTGATGTTCGCGGCGTATCTGCTCCACAGTTTTTCCCCATTCTCCTGTTGTTGCTTTTAATCTTCTTTTGTAATATTTTCCATATTTTTTACCATTAATTCTTTCACAAATTTCGCTTACTTACATCAAATTAAAAACTCATAAATCTTGCCACACATACAGACATTATATATCGAGCTATATATATATATATATATATATATATATATATATATTGTATGAATGTGCATGAATTTTCACACACAATGCAAACCGCAATAGCCACAATATCCAGGCAGTCGATTTATGTTGCCCTTTTAATTTGTCACTCGACACGTCAATTATATAAATCGCTTCTATATGTTGCATGCTGCTTGATGCGTGCTTCGTGCTGCGTGGCCGCTTGGCTGCATGGCTGCTTGGCTGACAACATTCCCGTTCTCATACATAAATAAAAACAAAAGATATTTTTATACTCTCGCTCATTTTGTCTAAAGAGTATATTGGTTCTCCCAGTTTTGCGGCTCTTCTGATTGATTGGCATATTATAAATAAATGTGAAATTATTTTAGTTTGCGCTATTTAATTATCAAGTCTTATATAATTTATCTAGATGATAAATTGCTGAAAGAAACTTGCTTTCATTCCTTTCATGAAACACACAAAAAATCCAATGCAAGCAGCTTACACAAATGATAAGACTCCACAATGCACAAGGCAGAGTATAAAAATAATATTTATGAAAGTCAAATATTTGTCAAGTCTCTAACTTTTTCTCTTTCTTTCATTCCGATTAAGTATATATATATATATATTTGATAATAATGTGTGAATTTTCTTCTCTCGTTTCAGCTGCAGCATAAGTGGAGCCCAGCCCCAAACCGAGGCATAATTCCAGGGCATATGTGTGCGTGAGAGAAATGTGTGCGTAGAGAAATGCCAGATAAATTTATACTATTGATTTCGACAAGTGTATGAAAGAAAGCATGCCATTGCTCAATGGATAAATAAAACGCACACTGAGAGAAATAATCTACTGATTGCATAACGAGCGAAAACGTGTATGAAAAAAAAAAAAAATAAATAACAAGACTAGAGAGAAGGGGAAAAACAAAATCAACAACAACAGTTGCAGCTGCCGTTGCGGCTACTTTGCTTAATTGATTTCTGTCTTGCAATGAGGCGTTTCAATGCCAACAGCAGCAGCAACAACAACAAAAACAACAACAAAAACAACAACAATCACAACAGCAGCAGCAGCAACAACAATTTGCTGATACCAACTAAGCAACAGCAATAACATTCACATCTTCAGCAACTGTGCGACAACTGCGTTTTGGGCGCGTTTCGTGTGCGTTTCACGCGCGTTTTTTAATTAATTTGAAATCGCGCTCGGCCCTTTTTTTTTGGCTTTTGGTTTCGCTTTTGGTTGTGCGCGCGTGTGTCCGAGCGGAAATCAGCAATTTAATTTACAATAAGACGCTTGCCAAGGAGGCGCCCAAAAGTGGAGCAAAAACCCATAAAAAAAAGGAAAGTCAAAGAGGAAGCAGCCAAAATGTTAGCGAGCATCAGAAAGAGACTAGCACGCAAGTAAGTAATACGCAAACCCCTCTCGATGCCACTCTCAAGTCATTTTGTCAACCATTTGGAGCTGCTTTTATTTTATCACTTGTGTCCCTTTACCCTAAAATACCCTAGCTTCCGACGAGCAAATGGTTCAGGTTATAGCATTTGAGTTGTTTGCAATTAAAGACAATCCAAAATTTAAATAGAAAATTGTCTAAAAACATGAAATATACTCATTGAGTTCTACGTTTCGACTATAGTAATATTTAATGAAGGATGTCAAAATTTATAAATTAAAATAAAATATAATAAAATAACTAAAAATAAAATAAAATTATTTTTATATTATTATTGATTTGAAAAACATTTTATATTAACACAATAAGTTATTAATGCAGAATTCGAACAGCAAAATTCAAATGAATAGGGATAACGAATTTAAGTCTCTTAACCAATATACTCTTTTCACTGGGTGAACGAGTATATAAATCTAAAATTAGCGCATACGAAATTCGACTACTACAAAATACATCTTGAATTCCTGACTTTATCGAAGTTGTCCCTTCGTCGCTTTCATGGCCCAATTCCTTTGTTAATGACCTACGCGATAAAGGTCAGTGCGGGGGCTGGGAGCTGGCGGGGCGCGCACGTTGGCAACCCTCGTTCATACCAGGGCGTTTTTCAATTTGCAAAAATTAAAGGAGAAAAAGTTGTTTTAAGAATATCGCTTACTATTTGTCTAATTAATTTTGTTGCGCAGCTGGAGTTGAAAACTGGAGCTCATTTACACGAAGCACTTGAAATTTGGGGGACAACTACAGCTGTGTGTGCTTGACTCCACGTTCTATAAACTGCCTTCTCCATTAAAGCCAGTCAGCAGCTTTGGAGAGACCCCCACACACCCACTGTTTATCGTGACATTGAAGCTCATGAATTCGCTGATTTGTGCAAATGTTCCACGTTTCGACAACAATCATCATTTATCATAATTCGTCGTCATCATTATTATAATCATTTTCTTAACGTTTTTTTTTTCGTCTTTTTCTTAAATGAGCCAATTAGCTTAAAAATCTTTATTATTAGCCTGATTGCTGAACATGAAAACCAGTTTCTATAAACCAAAATTGAATTATGCCACACAAATTGGCGGCTGAACTGTGGCGGCTGGCGGCGCGTGCAGACACCGCCGAAATGATCTTCCAAAAAGAGTAATTTCTAAAAACTTTTTTTTTTGTTTGCGAAAAAAAAAAAAAAACTATTATCAACTATTTTCGTGGGAAATTTTCATGAATTTCTTGTTAGACACTAATGAAAGCCATAGAAAGTTGAGGAGCTTGAAAAATAGGCACGTAATTGCTTGGAGTGTGGGTGCCTCCTCCATGTATTCAATTGCAAGCACACAAATGAGTGTGAGCGAGTGAGTGTAACCCTTTAAGTGGGGATTATTGGGATTAGAGAACTATTCTCTTGAAAATAGGTTATTTTTATGCTTTGAGCCTATTGTGAAGTAAAGTAAATGAAGTGAGGGCATAATTGAAATTTATATGATAGGCAATAGAAGGCGTATATAAATATTTTTGATCCCGATCAATAGTCAACCTAGATGAGCTGATGACTTGGCATTTTTTAGATCTTATCAAAAGTATGTTTAGCTGACATAATCGATAGCTTAAACGATTAATCCATGCATAGATTTGCAGTTAAGTCTAGATCACATCTGCAATTCACGCTAGCTGGCTGAGGCAAGGAAGGCACTTAAGAGGCAGAGAGTGTCCCTGCTTGGAACTTCTTTTCACTTTTTAACTGCTCCACTTTAGCGTTTAGTTTTAGGTACATTATACATCACACGCTCCAGTATCTGGCTAAGTACCTGCATAATTCACACCCACACCTGAAAATATATATATATTTGAAAGCCCCTAGGCAGTTGACAAAGGCGAGTGTTTTTCATTTTTATGTTTTTCTTCTTTGGCCGAAGTTGTTTACAAGTCATGATGTGCTAATTATTACAGAAAAGTGCAGGCAAATGCCTTTTAGCACTTAACGTTGACGGCAGCTGGAGGGCCAACAACAACAACAACTTTGGGCTCAGGTGCTAAAAACACCTGTGCAAATAGAAACCGAAAAATGTAAAACTCAAGTCGAGGCCTAAACTTCAACGCTTGGCATTTTTGTAGGCGGCAGCATTTAAGCTACATAACGGAGACTCTATATATATTTATTCTCATGTATAAATAATTTGATCAAGCTTCAAATCTTGTGTGTGGGCCCACACACACAAACACACACACACTTACAATTTTCGTAGAAATTAAACACTTGGTCTCGCAATCAAGCATGACTAAATTTAGGTAAAGACAATGCAGTCGGGCATGCACAGCTGCAGCATGCTCGCTTATGTTGCAAAATCAAACGAAAGAGCTGCATCTTTTCGAATATGAATATGACCCTCGATGATAAGGAGAAAGATATAAATATTTTTACATTTTGTCACGCTCTTAGAGGAATTATATCCATAAGTTTGATCTTTGAACTTTCCAATTTCTCAACTAGACAACCAATCCAACATACTCTCTTACCAACTCATGAGCGCGCATGAAAAATAATTACACGAAAAGCCATAACACACCATTTTTATTTAACATTAAACATTAAACACAAGATTTTATGTGGGCAAGCATTAAACTTTACGCGTGCGGCCCACAATACGTGCGATAACCTCTGGCAAAGTTGATGAATTCTCACGCCCATAAAGCCCAAACAGAAACTAGACAACAAAGCTGAGCTCCTCCAAGTCGAGAGTCTTTACAGCACACATAACATATAATTAAATGCAGCTTGAGTTTCTTTAAGAAAAACTTACATTTATTGCATGCCTAATTATGATTGATACGGGAGAACAGGAAATATGTAATAGGGCGTAGTTCTAATATATAGCATGCTCGGCTCTTAAAAAGACTTTGATGTGCTCTGGTGAAAGTTTCATGTTGTTTCTCATCGTTAAGATTATAAATTATAATTGTAAATAGGTTTTTAAGAATCTACACAAATTCGTTGTGTATCTTAAGCAGCTGAGTAATGCAGGCGAGTGCACACTGTACTTTAGTGAAAGGTGCAGAGATCTTTAATTATGTGTAAATATAATTATACAATATAATAACTGCGAGCTGTATTTTTCTAAAGCAGCAATTGCTCAGTTAGAACGAAGGCGGAAGTTAAATGAAATATATATAATATATATGTATTTATATGAATAATTAAAACATATATAATTTATATATGATTTCAGATAGGAAATGGACTATATTTGATCTTGCATCAGAGATATGTGTACATAATTAAAATATATCTGTAAAGCAGAGGAGAGTAGAATATATGTATCAACATATAGTCTGAGCAGCTTGTTATAGATGTAGGAATTATATGTATCTTTCTCATATATATATATATATTTATACGCTAACTGGAGCTGCAAGATTTCACTTTATATCTCCATGAATATACATGGTGGTAAATTAGACTTACATATTTATATGCACATATATATAAACATAGTTATGTACATTCATATGAATAACCTTTCAAAAAAAATACCCTGTAGCAACGGATATGACAGCCAACAATATTTGGCTTTGGCGCCTTTGTTGATAATTGTTGTAGTTGTTGTGCTTGTTTGCTTGTTTTTGTTGTTCGCTGGCCCCAAGCGGCGTTTTCCATTTTGTGCTCATTTCTGCCGGCTGCGCTCATTGTTCTGCCTGAGCTTGTTGTGTAGCTGAGTTATCAAATGTATCTTTGTATCTTATGCTGAAACTGACTGGCTGACTGACAACTGGTGAGGCTGCGCATGTGCCACTTAGACAAGCTTATTGGGGCTTATGGGTTAAAGGAAATGTGATGCAACAAAGCGTGAGGCGGCTGCGGCACCAACTAACGCAGTTACAAGCTGTGCGTGTGTAATAATAGGCAGTCTGTAGCTGTAAATGCTGTGAAATGTTGCTGTATCTGCAGCCTTGTGCTAATTTCAAACTAAGATTACAGCGGAACAGCAAGCCTAGAAAACGATTGCAATTACCGGATATGCGCAGCTCTATTGATAAATAGCTCAAACACATAGTCTGTGTAATGTGTGTTTCGTATTTTATGATGGGGCATAAAGTTTTTGGGTTGCTTTTGACATTCGACAGGCATCAGTGCGAGGGTAGCATTGACACAATTTTTAGACTCTTCACAGTTCATAGTTCATTTGCCTTTCGCTGAGCCATGCACAAAACATATCTTTTGTTCGCCTTGATCAATAGATAGTTAGATAGGGCACACTCCATCATAAAGTAATTGTCAGAGTGCAAGTGCGACAGGGAGGGCAGGCACAATGAGCACATTTTATGCCCAGCAGCTCCGATGCTTAGCAAACTTCACAACCACCTCTCCTCAGCCTCTTCGTTTTGCTGTCATAAATGCGCCATTAGAGCTAACAACTTCACTTAGACAAGACACCCACCCGCAATATGCTATGCCTCTCACTCCCTCACCCAACTCAACTCAAGCATTCTGTCACACACACAAAAGATATGCCATTTTATGCATTTCAAGTGCGTCGCCGTCTGTGCACTATCTCACATCTCTCTAACTCAGTGTGAGTGTGTGTGTAGGTGTGTTTGTGTTTGTATATGTGCTTGCTGCACTCCGCTCATCCTCTGTCCGTCTATCTCCCTCTTTCGCCCCTCCGCGCATATGTCTGTCAGAGCGAGTGAAGTGTCAATTCCATCATAAGCCAAAGTGGCGCACACATATCGCATAACATTTTCACAAAAGGGGCGACAGGCCAAATCAAAGGAAAAAGAAGCAAAATTATTGAACAATATCTCAACTAAACGACAAATACAAATGAAATGTGGGAAAAGCAACAGCAACGTCGAGTTTTATATACACTAACAATATATAAACACAATTTGTGTTTGCATAAATAAGAATATTTTGCTACTCACCATAGCATACGCACATACACTCACACACACACATATGCATGATTGCAACTTAGCCAACAAGAATTTGCACTTAGTAAATGGTTATGGCATATTAGAAAACAGCAGCAAATCAATATAAGCAGCATAACACACACTTCACTTAAGCATTTTGCATTGCTTTTAATTTTCAATTCACACACTTAAACAAAAATTGCAAAAAAAGAAAAGAACGAAAAGACGTGCGTGCAAAAATTCGCGTCTAGCAACAGCTGACTTACAGAGTTTGCAATAAATGCAGTGTTGCAAAATATTAGCTAATGCTTACGATCAGTTCGAGCAGCTGCTTATCGATAACATCAATGATAAGTCGAGCTTCGCGGTCAGTGATGGCATTTGACTAATTAATAGCAAAAGCAGCTAGAAGTTATATTTAAAATTAAAAATAGACTGCTGCGATACAATTAAGATTTATTGTAAGTAAATTCATATTTATTTATTTTATTAAATTTGTATACATTTATTTTTTGTCAAGTCACTTTGCGCAGTGAGAGTACCTCACTTTATAGTATATTAAAAAAAAATGGGCACAATGAAAGCATCAAGCATTGACGCCTGTCTCTTCTGCATTTTGACAGCAAACACGCTGCACACGAAGCAGCCGCAATCCCTCATTCGAAAAGATGCAGATACAGCGGACACCGATACAGATTTCAATTTGGGTGTGACAATTGCAGCCACAGCCACAGCCGCCAGACGCCATAATGATGAATACCTTTTTAATGAGCAGCTGACGTATGAATATGTATAGATCGCGCAGAGCCCGGAGACGATTTATTATCGCCACCACTTGGCGGGACGTGGAGCGGCTCGACTTGCCCTGCCTTCGCTCTCGCGTAGCTTTACTACATGGGTATTTTCTCTTTAATACCCTGTAATTATTGAACATGTCGTTGGCAATGCTTTTGCAGTATTTTCTTAGTACTCGGATTAGAGCTTTAAATATCCTGGTTCAAGGGTATCTTAAAGTTGCCCATTTTCTCTCTTCTTGCGCTTGCTGCTTTACACGCTTTAGTCGTAAGCTTCAATCATAAATCGTTGCCTTTGACGCTTGGAATGACCCTAACCTATCCAAATAGTTGACCGGAGCTCTAATGTTTATTGCGCTCTGACATGCAAACTAAGCTCAGCAACTGCTGCTTCTTCTTCCACTAACTTATACATACGTCTAGAATACAAGCAGAGGTTAGGATATAATCCATACAGTTTCTTTGTATATAGAAATTTGGGTAGTAGCAAAATGCAAAGCCAAAATAAAAATGGGGAAATTTGCAAATCGAGGCAAGAGCTGAGAAGTTTTGATAGCATTTAATATATATTTTTTTATTTATATGTTTTATTTTATTTTATTTATTTTGCAACTTGAGAGCATTTACTGTAGTCCATATTTTTAGCCTTTTCAAACTGAAGCAAAAATTAAATTTTAATGTCGATTTGTATTGAAAATTTAATTTAACTTAAAAATATGTATTTTTTTAGTTATCACCAAATTTATTTTATTTTTTTACTTCCTACTTTTATATTTCTTATAAGAAATTTTCCTTTGCCTGGCCAGTTTATTTTTAGCTTCTTTTCTTAGCCTTTTTTTTAGCAGTTTGTACTTGTTTTTCTAATTAAAAGTTTTGGCCTTAACGCGCGCTACAAACGCAAACTTATTTCCGCCTGGCGCTTGGCTCTGGACAATAGCACACGCCCCAGTGCCACACCCACATCAAAATATTTTAAGGGCGTAGACGGCGCTTTATAGCCGCACAGGGCTGAGGTCGTGGAGCGACGGGGGCAGCAAATGTTTGTTGATAAATACAATTTATATGCGTAGGTGAATGTGTGTGCTGATAGCAGGTGGACATAACACATACATATATCTATACCCTATATGTGTGTATTTTTTTTTTGTTGTATGTTTTATTTCGTGCACAATGGAGCGAGTGCGTTATCTGCTTTGGCTGCGGAAATGGGCTATTGAGCCGGCTGTTTATGGCCCATTAGGGCGCTTTGGCCCAAATAATTAGCATGCCCTTGTTGTCCTTGCCGGTGCGCAGATAAACGATAACCGATAAACGATAACTGAACAACTCATAGCTGTGCAAGTGTCAAAGTGTCAGGCAGCATTTCCGGCTGGCCAATTGCCAATTGCAAATAACTTTCTAAGCCGTCGGCTGCACCCTGCCAGCCAAGTATGCCTCTGAAGTACAGTGAAAGCACTGTATTAATGACAATGTATAAGCTGCAGGCATTTTCTATAAATTATGTTTTTTTCCTATATAAATATATTAGAAGTTTTACTGTACTTCTCCATGTACTTTAATAGGCGTAAAGAACTTTCTAAGAGGCCAGCCTATGCTATTCAGACAAGCTGCAAAAAATATAATTTTATGTATATATTGGAGCTGCAATGTCATAATATAGGCAGTATTTACTGCACCTATGCCCTGTTAATATTGATGTTACCAGGGTGTGCTAAAGTAGAGTAAATAAGTAGAGTAGAGCAAGGCAACTATTGCAGCTTTCACATGTCCCTTATCAATCTGTTATTATTGAGCTGCACACATAAGACAGGCTTCACTGCTGTAGCTGCCCATATGACGTGAGTAGCTGCAGTGGGTGCTAGATAGATTTCTAGATTCTCTAGTAATTTTTTAAGAGACCATAATTTAAGCACCATATATCTTACCATTGCAATTGCATTTGTTCACTCTACTCGGCTTTCACTGTACGAGCCGTGCCAGAACTTGGGCTTGGCGAGCCTCTGCCGCTGCGGCTGTTGCTGCCTCTGTTTTGTGTGAAGTGTTTGCCCAGGTAAACACAAGGTGTCCACTTGGCTTCCGTTTTGCTGATTGCTTCGCATGGTTCGCTTCCCGGAATCGCAGTTCGTAACTCGTAACTCGTAACTCGAGAGTCGAGAAACTCCACACAAACGTGACATATGCTGACGTCCGCATCGATGTTTGCCGTAGTTTCTGCGCTGCGGTTTGATTCATACGATTTGCATAGGCATTTGGCATTTGTGTTTTCAAGCCATTTGCATTTGGCCGCGGCGGGCCCTCGCTTTGTTGTCCTCCAACCGCCAGCAACAACAAGAATTGTATTTGCATATCAAATATTTGCAAATGCCAATGCATAAAACACTCTAACGCTCCATTTCAGTGCCAATTGGATGGGCCAATAAAGCTCTAATAAACTTGATCGATAAACGATCGATAAACATAACGATAACACTTGGTGCTTAAATGCGATTTAATTTTTATGCTGCGGCAGCATTAGCTAGTTTTTAGCTTTTTTTCTGTAAAAAAAGGCTAGATTTGGCCAAAGCTTGCAACATATTTAAAAGAATTTGGCGAATTTGGCAAAGACCCATAATGTGCACCTTCCTGAACTAATTTATTCTTAAATAAAATATAGCTGAATTAACATGAGCTGTCTGCAGCACAGTAAGAGCTCTTAGTGAGCTATTTTTACTCTAAATCTAGCTATAAAAAAGTTAAACAAATGTTATTGTTATTTTGAACAATTTCCTTTTGCTTTTTGTATATCTATACAATATATCAATACAAGTTCAGCCAACCTAGCAGATAGTAGCCAAATATAGCTCAAATATAACTGAATGTGTGCATAAAATCTGTCAACAGCGCATAGTAGCTTCAAGCGAAAGATTTAGCTTTTTTTTTTAGCTATAAAAAAGCTAAAAAATATTTTTTTCAATTTTTCTTCCTTAGTTTTCTTTGTTATATGCCTTTGCTTTTCTGTAGCAATATAAATTCAGCCAAGTCAAATGGTAGTTGAAATTCAGCCTACGAGCAACTGCAAGTGATTTAAATTAGAAGTACTATTTAGCGACTTATTTAGCTATTTTTAGCTATAAAAAAGCTAAACTTATATTTTTCCTTAAATTTTTTAGTTTTCTATATTAAGTTCTTGAACATATTTATTTTTACCTATAACTCAGATATAGTAGAATTAACAATAAAGCTGTATGCAGCGGTCTGCAGCAAAGTATAAGCTTTTAGCGATTTATTTAGCTATTTTTACTCTATTTATAGCTAAAAAAAAGCTAAATAAATAGTTTTCATCTATTTGAAAATATTTTCATTGGTGTTAATATAGCAATAATATATATATGTTCAGTCAAGCCTTCAAATAGAAGTCAAATATACCTCAAATATAACTGAATGTGTGCTTAAAATCTGTCAAAAGCGCATATTAGCTTCAAGCGAATGATTTAGCTTTTTTTTTAGCTATAAAAAAGCTAAAAAATATTTTTTCAATTTTTTCTTCCTTAGTTTTCTATGTTATATGCCTTTGCTCTTCTGTAGCAATATAAATTCAGCCAAGTCAAATGGTAGTTGGAATTCAGCCTACAAACGACTGCAAGTGATTTAAAGCAGAAGTACCCTTTAGCGATATATTTAGCTATTTTTAGCTATAAAAAAGACTAAATAGTAGCTTCAAGCGAAAGATTTAGCTTTTTTTTTAGCTATAAAAAAGCTAAAAAATATTTTTTTCAATTTTTCTTCCTTAGTTTTCTTTGTTATATGCCTTTGCTTTTCTGTAGAAATATAAATTCAGCCAAGTCAAATGGTAGTTGAAATTCAGCCTACAAGAGACTGCAAGTGATTTAAAGAAGAAGTACCCTTTAGCGACTTATTTAGCTATTTTTAGCTATAAAAAAGCTAAACTTATATTTTTCCTTAAATTTTTCTTCTTTAGTTTTCTATATTAAGTTCTTGAACATATTTATTTTTACCTATAACTCAGATATAGTAGAATTAACAATAAAGCTGTATGCAGCGGTCTGCAGCAAAGTATAAGCTTTTAGCGATTTATTTAGCTATTTTTACTCTATTTATAGCTAAAAAAAAGCTAAATAAATAGTTTTCATCTATTTGAAAATATTTTCATTGGTGTTAATATAGCAATAATATATATATGTTCAGTCAAGCCTTCAAATAGAAGTCAAATATACCTCAAATATAACTGAATGTGTGCTTAAAATCTGTCAACAGAGCATAGTAGCTTCAAGCGAAAGATTTAGCTTTTTTTTTAGCTATAAAAAAGCTAAAAGATATTTTTTCAATTTTTTCTTCCTTAGTTTTCTATGTTATATGCCTTTGCTCTTCTGTAGCAATATAAATTCAGCCAAGTCAAATGGTAGTTGGAATTCAGCCTACAAACGACTGCAAGTGATTTAAAGCAGAAGTACCCTTTAGCGATATATTTAGCTATTTTTAGCTATAAAAAAGACTAAATAGTAGCTTCAAGCGAAAGATTTAGCTTTTTTTTTAGCTATAAAAAAGCTAAAAAATATTTTTTCAATTTTTTCTTCCTTAGTTTTCTATGTTATATGCCTTTGCTCTTCTGTAGCAATATAAATTCAGCCAAGTCAAATGGTAGTTGGAATTCAGCCTACAAACGACTGCAAGTGATTTAAAGCAGAAGTACCCTTTAGCGATATATTTAGCTATTTTTAGCTATTTTTAGCTATAAAAAAGCTAAACTTATATTTTTCCTTAAATTTTTCTTCTTTAGTTTTCTATATTAAGTTCTTGAACATATTTATTTTTACCTATAACTCAGATATAGTAGAATTAACAATAAAGCTGTATGCAGCGGTCTGCAGCAAAGTATAAGCTTTTAGCGATTTATTTAGCTATTTTTACTCTATTTATAGCTAAAAAAAAGCTAAATAAATAGTTTTCATCTATTTGAAAATATTTTCATTGGTGTTAATATAGCAATAATATATATATGTTCAGTCAAGCCTTCAAATAGAAGTCAAATATACCTCAAATATAACTGAATGTGTGCTTAAAATCTGTCAACAGAGCATAGTAGCTTCAAGCGAAAGATTTAGCTTTTTTTTTAGCTATAAAAAAGCTAAAAGATATTTTTTCAATTTTTTCTTCCTTAGTTTTCTATGTTATATGCCTTTGCTCTTCTGTAGCAATATAAATTCAGCCAAGTCAAATGGTAGTTGGAATTCAGCCTACAAACGACTGCAAGTGATTTAAAGCAGAAGTACCCTTTAGCGATATATTTAGCTATTTTTAGCTATAAAAAGACTAAATAGTAGCTTCAAGCGAAAGATTTAGCTTTTTTTTAGCTATAAAAAAGCTAAAAAATATTTTTTCAATTTTTTCTTCCTTAGTTTTCTATGTTATATGCCTTTGCTCTTCTGTAGCAATATAAATTCAGCCAAGTCAAATGGTAGTTGGAATTCAGCCTACAAACGACTGCAAGTGATTTAAAGCAGAAGTACCCTTTAGCGATATATTTAGCTATTTTTAGCTATAAAAAAGGCTAAATATATGTTTTTCTATTTTTATTTACTTTGATTTTATTTAATAGCAATGCAAGTTCTTCCTACTACACATTTTAGGCAAATGTAGAAAAAATATATAATATATGAATGAAATGAAATATAAGATATATGAATTAGTTGTCAGTAATGCAGCAACAGGTTTCAGTTACTTATTTAGCTATTTTTGGCTATATTTATGGCTATAAAAAAGGCTAAACAAATTTTCTGCTGTAGTATTGCTATATTTTGAGAAATTCCTTTGGATTTTTATGTGCTGATCTCATCGAATAAAGGAGTATAGGGTAAATTGGTTTTGCTTTATAGCTTGACAAATTCTGCAAAATAATAATTATAACCAAAAATAGCTATAAAAAAGCTAAATTAGAAATTCACTTTAAGCTTTAAAATGCAGCAATTAGATAAGTTTTGATTTGTATTCATATTTATATGCTTTAATTACTTCCCACTTGACTACTCAGAAATGACTATAAAAAGGCTAAGTTGTCAGCAACACAGCCAAAGGGCTTCAAGTGGTTTTTGGTGGTTTCTTCAACTTCCCCGACAAAAATGACATTTGCTGGTCTGCGGTTACAAAGATCTCATTACGATCAGTGGCTGTCGCCGACTCAATTATGTGAATATGCGAGGGGAGTCGTATATAGATGGTTTCCTGTTCGAGTACAATTATCAGATGGTTATCGGATCAGTGTTACCCGTATATGCAGAGTGTGCCCATAATAAATCTGGGCTGCTTTGTTTATTTTTTATACCCTGAATCCATTGAAAATGGAAATTTCAGGGTATAATGTTTTTGTGCAAATGTATGTAACAGGCAGAAGGAGGCGTGCCACACCCCATAAAGTATATATATTCTTGATCAGCTCGACGAGCTGAGTTGAACTAGCCCTGTCCGTCTGTCCGTCCGTCCGTCCGTCCGTCCGTCCGTCCGTCCGTCCGTGTAAACACCTGGATTTCTGCAACCACAAAAGCTAGAGACTTCAAATAAAAAGCAAAATGCTCGATAATACCATACGCTGTACGAGTTTATTTTTTTTTTTCGATAACTCATCCCATTTCTTTTTTATCGATAACTATCGAAAATATCGCTTTGTTTTTGAGGTCTGGCGTGCACACCGTTAAAGATAGAATCGTGCACTTAGTTGTGTTTGATAGCTATATTGAATCCGCACATTTTGTCATTTTTGGATTTTTGATGCCACGCCCCTTTCGCCCACAATTCAACAAAATCGATAACTCACGTATATCAAATACTAGAGACTTGAAATTTGGCAAATAGGTACATTTGGATGTCATAATCATGCCCCGAAAATTTCATTAAGAACATAGATCGAGAAAAAAAGTTATTAAACAATAAAGTTTCCATAGCACAGCCTCTGCTGCAGCCGCAAAACTGTGCAGTGAGCATATTACGTGCATGCATATGTTTGTGTGTGTGTGTGTGTGCATGTGTTGTTTACTATTAATGAATAATGGTATTACAGCTCAATGGATTCAGGGTATCTCTTAGTCGAGCAGTCTCGACTAGAGTTTAGTTACTTGTTTTTTTTAAATTTTTTTTTTTTTGGCTTTGTCTTCTCTTGGTTAACGCTTGTCAAATTATGCAAATTTCAAGTGTGGGCTACAAAATCAGTTATGACTGAGACGAAGATGGAGAGAGAGAAAGAGTGAGAGCGAGAGGGAGCGAAAGAGATGCCTCGCAACAGATTTGGGTCATTGATACAAGCTGAGTTGGAGCATTCAGTCAACACATTGTCAACACGCACCTAGCCAAGTCCAGAGCCCACAGCCCCTTGGCTGCAGCCGAGCGAATTTCACCCAGCGACAACTACTCAAATTTCTCATTACATTAATCACACCCACAGGGCCCTAGGCGGCGCTGAAAATAACAAAAATAAACAAATTCATTGCCCTTAAAGAACATTAAATGCCAGTACATTTGATGTCATTATACTGGCTTAGTTAGAGTAATAGGGTATATTGGTTTTGTGGCATTTTTTGCCTGTAGAGTATAAAAAAACTATAGCTATCCATACAGCTGGTAGCTAAAGCTTCTATACTCTATACTCTATACTCTATACTCTATACTCTATACTCTATACTCTATACTCTATACTCTATACTCTATACTCTATACTCTATACTCTATACTCTATACTCTATACTCTATACTCTATACTCTATACTCTATACTCTATACTCTATACTCTATACTCTATACTCTATACTCTATACTCTATACTCTATACTCTATACTCTATACTCTATACTCTATACTCTATACTCTATACTCTATACTCTATACTCTATACTCTATACTCTATACTCTATACTCTATACTCTATACTCTATACTCTATACTCTATACTCTATACTCTATACTCTATACTCTATACTCTATACTCTCTATATGTGCATATTCTGTATACTCTCTAAACTATCTTCTCTATTCTTAACACTCATAAATACTCTATATTCTGTATACTCTCTACATACCCACATATTCTTGTTGCTTCATGTAGTCCAACACTTTTACTTCAAAATGGAACAATGCGAATGAGCTGCTTGGTTGGAGCTGCAATGGCCAAGTTAGCAGCGGGCCTTGACGCTGCCAGCTTTTTGCTGCCTGCATCTCATCTGTTTCGCTGCCTCTGCTTCCTCTTCTACTTCATCTTTGTCTAAGCAAACTGCAGCTGCATCCTTTTGGCTTGTTTAACTTGGCTTCAACACTTTTCGTTGTGCGCTGTAAGCTGTAAGCGGAGACCCCATTCGAATTGTAAACAGAGTTTTGGACACGCCTATTTGGGTTATGCTGCTGCATGGATGAGTGCCCGCCCCTACACACACACACACACACACACACATGCACTGTATATGTAAGCTGCTGGATTTTGTTTCGAGTCTGCAAAATGGGTTACTGAACGGCCGCCCTTTGGAGTGCGCAGCGAAGCGTGCGGCGCGGATTTATAACGGAAGCTTAGCCCATTGCCCGTTGCCCGTTAGCCGATTCGAATCATGAATAAATTAACAATCGTTGACTACAAATTTGCATGCAACAGAGACAGGCAGACGGACGGACGGACAGACTTATATAGACCGCAGCTAAATGCACATATTTATATATATAATATCTGTAAAATATTCAGACAGCTTTGCATGCCCAACAGGTTCGCTGTGGGCAAATTGGGACTTGACCCAAAAATCAATATTAATATTCAATTAAAAATGTATGTAAATATAAATAATATAAAATACATAAATATAAAAATAAATATAAAAGATTTATTAAAAAATTACTAATTTAAATGAAATTGTTTATTTGAATTGGGAATTAAAAATAAAATAAAATAAATAAATAATAAATAATATACATTTTTCATTCATATGTCATTATCTGACCCAATATTTATCAACTGATTTTCATATAATTTTCATATATATCTACTGTGAAGCTAGTCCAAATTTCTAATTTAAATTAAATACATTATTTGCTACAAGAATTAATTAATACAATTTTCTGATTTTTCATTCATATGACTTAATCTGACCCAACATTTATATATTAATTATTTTCATATATCATTTCTGTGAAGCTAGCAAAAATTATTCAATTTGAATTTTTTATTTGATTTAATTAATATCAGTTTCTGACTCTTCATTTAAATGACTTCATCTGACCCAACATCTATTAACTTCATATATATTTTCTGTGAAGTCTTCAGCTGCCAATCTTTTATGTTAGTTTATTTTACATTACTTGATGCTTTCTAGCTACTCGAAAACCATAAACCATAACCCATAATCTCTCAGTGGGCATAAAAACTAATCGGTTTCATGAAAATTTATCGATAATTATGCAAACAGTAGCTCAGACCCTCAACCTTTTCTACAGTGCGCTCAAGCCTTCAGTCTTTGGTTGTGTCTGCAACAGCAGCAGCAGCCGCCACTCGATCTGCATCTGCATCTGCATCAGCATTTTGCGTGTGGTCAGTTGTCCGGGGCCCACGCCCTAAAGCCCCCTGTCAGCTTTTGCTGGCACCCACAAGCGCCAGAGCAAACAGACCAACAGGCAACAAACTGACAGTTTGGACAGTTCGAAAAAGAGTCATTTTTTTTACTTTTTTTTTTGATAGTTGGGCGTATGCCGCTTCGATCGCAGATGGAGGCGTTTAGCTGATTGTGGGCGTGGCGCGTGGGCAGCTCTCGAATTGCAGTCGAAAAGTTATTGCAGAATTGTAAATTATTTGCACTGTCGACCTCATTGTCAGCGCTCTAAAAGAGCTAAAGACACAACAAATACACATACTACATACACTACACATACACACACACACACACTACACACACACACACACACACACACACATACACTCATTATATGCAACTATGCATAACATTAAATGCAAACGCGTTTTATGCAAATTTCATTTGTTGCATTCGGCTTGGGTGTAAATGCTTCCCAAATAGCCCCATAATTATTTTCGTGCAGTGTACTTAGCCAAAAAACCTGTCCAAATTGCTTTTAAATGTTGCTTTTAATTAGTTGCCAGCAAATACATATACACGTCCATATTCTAGCCATAAATCAAGCTTTTCTATTGTGAATGCAAAAACTTGATTTGCATAAAAATCCAAATGACCAGGCGACAATGACGTTTAACAATTTGCTGCAATTAATACCCTGTAATTGTTGAAAAGAAAAATAAATAAACTGCGAATTACCCTAAAGCCTAAGCAGAGTTTGTGGAGCAAATTAAATGAGTTTAATTAATGCTTTGAAAATCGAATATCTCCAGTTCGCTCTATGCATCTAAGCTTAAAAGCTTAACGATTATTGTTATTATTATTATCGGTTACAGGGGAATTATTTAAGTTATTTAATAAAGTAATAAACTCATTTTGTATACAGAAATATATATTTGCTATGTTTCTTTCTGCTTAAGAGCTGTCCATGACTAGAACAACTCAACTCAATGAACTGAATATGAACGGAAGTCATAGAAAAATACTTGATGAGCTGAAACTGTCAGAATAATCAATAGCTAAATAAACGATTTAAGATTTAATACCTAAATGAACTAGGGTAAATTGGTCTATAATTCTAAGGGTCTATAATTATCAACCAACTATCATTTTCTATCTATCTGCTTCTATCTTCTCTCAACTCTTCAGCATCTCAGTTGCTTGATAAAAATGACAATAAAAATACTTAAGCTAAAGTCAAATTTACCCTCCAGAAATCAGTGCATAATTCCAAGTTGAGCTTATCACTTAGTCACTCCATTTTTTTTTTCCTACACGCCCTTTAAATCTTAGCCAGCTCCATCACGCGCTCATAAGCAGTTAAAAGCCGCTTAGTATTTATTATATTTCACTTTAGCTATAATTATATATATAAAATGTAGCTTATCTGAGCAGCTCCAGCCAATTACTGAGGCAACTTCACACACACACACACGCAGATACGCGCACTCACACACGCACACACACAGATTGTAATTATTTTCCATAAATTGTCTTTAAGGGTCTTTCGGGTCACTCAGAGTCCGAATTTGGTTTCGGCCTGGGTCAGCCTCAAGTAGTAAGCGCCTTATGTGGCTTATTTGTGGCTTGCATTAAAAAAACGCTAAAGAAATTGCCATTAAATGCAAGGCAAAAGTGTTTCCAGCTACTTTTGCTGCCGGCGCATACGAAACAAAGCGAGTATATTAGCTTGCTTGTTGAGTCTGACAAGGCACAAGGTGTAGTTTCATTAGACATGAGAGATAAATTAAAATACTAATTAAAATTAATCAAAAATAATTAAAATTATTCAAAATGAATAATTTCAATATTTACCAAATTTTTGCGTATCATTTCGAAATCAAACTTTTCATGTTTGAGCTATTACTATGTAAAGTTGAGGCATTAAAAATATCAAATAAAAATTAAATTTTTTCTAATTTGATATAACTTTTCATATAATTAAGCAACAATATTTTATTAAGTATTACGCAGTTGTCTACCAACACACGCACACTCTGCCTCTCTCTGCCTCTATCTCCCTCTCCCCCTCTTTCTCTCTCCTTTTCCATTCGCTCTGTGCAATATTTATTTTTATGCCAACTGCAACTGCCCATTGATAAGCGCCGGACACCAGCAGCAGCGGCAGCAACGCCGGCAAACAGCAGCAAGTGGCGGGGGCCGATGGGCGTGGCAACGGAGACAGCGGAAATTTATGGTCGTCACATAAAACGCATAATCAGTAAACGAATGTGCCGCACAGCCGAGCCGGATTAACCGAATGAGCGGACGGACGAATGGATGGATGGATGGCTGTATGGATGGTCAACTGAACTGAGACTGAGTTGCGCCAGCGACTGCTGGCTTTAAATGATTACGCGCTTGACGAATGTGCAGCAAATATATATATAAATAAATATATAAATATATATATTTAACTGTCCAATAACTATTAAGGCATATAAATTATTAAGGGAACGGCAGCTTCAAGCGAAGTTATAGATGTCACCTTAGGCCAGGCAGCTGAACTTTGTCAACTAATAAGTGTAAAGTTATATAATTTTTCTATACATAAATTCAATAATGAATACTAGCAAAAATAAATTTTAAGCTTTCAATAAACTCACTAAAGAAAATATGCAACCAAAGACATATTTTCGTCTTTATCCCCTGAGACAACTCATACAAATAAATTTCCAGAGAATATCGTAAAGAGGTATCTGATAGTGCATCATGCTCATATAGCTATATATAATTATTTCTCGTTTATGACTTCTGTGCCAGCGGAAGCTCAAGTTGATGGGCATGCAAATACCCTGGATGCAGGCGGTGCGACTGCACCTTAAAAGGCAGCAGCAAATGCGGAATGGAAATGGAAATGAAAATGGAAATGGAATGGGAACGGGAATAGGATTGGGAATGGCAAGGCGAACGAGTGTGGGCAATGAGTCATGGGCGCTAAATTAGATTCCTAAAGTGCAGCGTCTGCACTTTGCACCTATTGCACAGACAATTGATTAAGAGGTAGAGGCAGAGGTAGAGGCAGCTGCATGTTGCATGCCACAAAGCTGACTGTTAATTAAGGCAATGTAATGCCATTAGCTGACCTTTTGACTGCGCCAATGCCACTGATGTGGCAGCTAATTAAGTTTGCAACAGCTGAACACAGATCAAGCCAGGCGAAGCAGAAGCAGCAAGCTGCCAACATGAGTCACCTATATGCGTATATCGTATATATATAAATATATATATCGTATCGTATGGCATACAGAATGCCAAAGTCCAGCTAGCTTGATAACAGTTAAATTGATTTTGATTGCTTTATTTGATGATCATAAATCAAAGGCGCATAGAACGGCGACGCGGCACGTGGGCCGCATTTGAAAAGCAAAGTGAAAAACTTGCCACAGATGGTTGCACGATATGGAGGCAGCCAGAGACACACAGCCAGCCAAAGCCACAAAACGCACTTGGACGCTGCCCACTTGGCTGCAGCTTCAGCTGTCCGATTCTCCGACAGCTGGACATGATACGAAACGAAAACATTTTGTGCGATTTGCTTGTAACTCTTAGAAACCCTGCACAAATTAGAAAAGGCACGGGTATATTGATTTATGATCACATTTGCCACAGGCTATAGAATGTAGCATGATATTAAATAAGTTTTATATAGCTTTTCAGTTATCGATAACTGACACTATTAGCTGTTCTATCGATATACAACGTAGTTGATTAACTTACTATCAGAATATTAAATATACTATTTAATATTCGAAATGTGAAATGTGTTTAGTTAGAAATATAGATTCTTGTCAGCCGTATGCATGTATTATTAGTTATCGATAACTGGTATTGATCATGATACTATTCTTTCTTAACCAAATCTTTAACTGAGTAGCATAGTAAAATCTTGATTGATTGGGCCTCATTTTCGATTATCGATAGCTTCACAAGTTGCGAAGATTTGATAATCTTTATAGAAATATGCTTAAATTGAGAGATTGCTTAAATTGAAAGAAATTCAGTAATAATTTGTGATGGAAATTGATCAAGTAAATACATCTGATGAGGTAACTAATATAAATACTATCGATAACATTACCTTATGGCAATAAATTGATAGCTATTACTTATCAATCCAAGTTTTTTACAAGCTAATATATTACATATGATTATGAAGCTACTATGATATTAATGCGATATACATAAAAGCCTCTTAGAGAGAAAGTTATCGTATTTTGTATTCAGAAGCCATTTTTTTTCTCTATATAGAGATATAGCTTAACTTATACTAATATACAAAAATATGAGCATAATCACGCCTAATATTATTTGTAGAAATATTCTCCTTTACGAAACTCAATTTTTATTTCTTAAACTCATTTCGCGTAGGTCAATTTTAGCAGGGTATCTGACGCGTCGTTCATTCACCCATATATTCACATTTTGTTGCATTCATTTATTAGAGGCTCGTTTGAGCGTTAGACTTGACCAAAAAAAAAAGAAAGAAAACTGGATTGCTCGCATGTGGTTGAATGGACGCAGTCAAGTCAAAAGCATTTTGCCACAGTCGAAGCCGAAGTTGGAGTTGAATGTGGAGTTTGAGTGGAGCAGGAGTTGGCGCTGTTGCCGTTGCCCACTCGAATGCCTCCAAGTGCCAATTTTATCAAATTATTTGCACTTAACTCGCAAATTCAATTTGAAATAACGAGCAAAATGTTGTTGTTGTTGTTGGTGTTGTTAGCAATTGGCTTTGGGGCCGGCACAGTTCACATATTGCTGGGGACATGCTAAATGAAACTTTGGGATATCTGCGGCACGCATATTCCTTGCTCTCTCACAGGTGCAACAATAATCGATATCTTTGTCAGCTGCAAATATTGGGTCATGGCACGTCAACTGTGCCGCAGGGTGGCAGCGCCTGACAGCCTAAACAATTCGTATGGGGAGTTTGGAGGGGCTAAAATGGTCAAAAAGCACAGTGCAGCCAAGTCAACAATTTGGTGGGGCCAAAAGAAGTGCGAGCAAGTGTGTGTGTGAGTGTGTGTGTGTGTGTGTGTGGACAGCGTATAGTTTAAAGTGTGGTGAGAGAGGAGAGTGGTGGCTGAAGAGTGGAGAGTAGAGATTGTTGAGTGAGGAGTGGACAGTGGATATGGAAAGTGGAATGTGGAGAGTGATGAGTGGAGAGTAAGGAGTGAAGAGCGAGGAGTCAAGAGTGCAGAGTGAAATCTGATAACTGAAAAGTGGAGAGTGAAAAGCGGGCAATAATAATAGTGAAGAGTGATGAGTGCAAGAGTGTAGAATTGGAGAGTAGACACAACAGAGCAGTGCCGAGCGGATAGTAGAAATTAGAGAGCTTTAATAGAGAGTGGAGAGATGAAAAGTGAGAGTCAAGAATGGAACTTGGAGAATATAGCTAATAGAAAGTGACGAATATATAGATATAATGAGAGGAGAGGAGGAGGAGAAGAGTGAAGAATGGAAATTAAATAGTCAAGAGAGAAGAATGATGGTTGAGAGTTGGCATTGGAGAGAAAACAGAAGAAGAAGCTTAGAATGGGAGAGTAAAAGTTTGTATATAGTAAACAGTGAAGTGCGCAATGTAGAATAGAGAGAGCAAAACAAAGACTTCAGAGTGGAGATCGAACAAGCTGATTTCAACTGGACTTGATGGTCCATATACTGATATATGGGTCCATATACTGATAATGGGAGAGCTTTCAATAGGAAATTAATATTTCTGATCAATTTTTGTTGAATGAATGAGTTTGAATGAGTATTCAAATAATGAATATAAATACAATTTGCTTATGTTTCTTCAATACTCTTCAAACTTTTTGAAGTAGCTCTTGAAGTTAACAGCATTAAATTTGTTTGCTCGATTTCGTCACGTGTTCCTCTGACGTTGTATCAGTGTGCAGTCTCGTTCGATTGCATTATTGGCTTCATGTACTTTAGCTGTGCCTATTGAGGCACTTGAAGATATTTTCTGTTGCAACACAATGCTCCAGATTAGTGGCGAGTGTGTGTGTGTGTGTGAGCGTGTGTGTGCTTGTCGGCCAGCTGGCTGGGCGAATAGTAACAATAATTTTGACACTTCTTGGGGGTGCCGGAGCTGGTGCCGGATTATGAGCATTGGGAAAGATTTCAACTATGCAACCAGACGATACGATACGATCGGGCAGCCCACGCCACGAAGCTCGTAGCTGGTTGGGCAAGTTTTTGGCTGCAGACACAGCGGCTGCAATCGAAGGCTGTCAGCTGGCATTAATCAAGCTCCATCTGCCTCTCCGCATCTCCCTCTCCCTCTGCATCTCCATCTCCATCTCTCTGCTGGCTTACTTATAAATATTTTCAATTTTTGTTTTGCAGACAAAACGAGAAGGACTGCGACGAGGATGACAAGGACGATGTGCATGATATAATGCCGCCAGCGAATTATATACAAATATCGCAGGGCAAAATTCAATTGGTGCATCAGGCGCGCTCACTGGAGCACGAGCCGGCGCTCAGCCTGGAGCGCGCCAGCGATAAGGTGAGTAGTTGTAGCCACAGTGGCTCAGGTCATATCCCCATGTATATCCAACTGGTGCTTGGTGCTTGTAACTCCGCTTGGCCCGGTAGCAATTACAGACCGATGGATACAACATTAAACTATACATAATTGTCATTTACTGAACCCGCACCCATTCATAATGCGCCTGGGAAAAGCGCAGCCGAGCCCTTCCTTCAGTTGGCGTGTGGAAAAACCTGACATGCAACACCTTTCGAACCTCTCAGTGCAGCCACTTGAAGTCACAGATTGATGCAGGCTGCAATTCGGCGCATGCAAATGCACTTTTGACATGCAGCTCAAGCAGCTGCTTAAATTTGATTGTATGATTGCTTACTTTTAACATGCAGTCAAGCTTGTGCTTAAAATTGGGATATTGTGAAAAATGTAATCTGCTGTTAAGGTTTTTTAATACTTTAACATGCAGTTTGACCTGCTGTTAAAATTTGTCTCTATGTCTTCATTAATATGCAGCTGCCAAAGTTTGACCATAAAAAGCTCTCATATATATGTAAGTCTATTTGTCAATTCATTTAACTTGCTGCTACGATTTTACTATTTCGTACTCTAATGCATAGGCAAATTTAACATGTCAATAAAACTTAACATTAACTCTCGCAATGCTTGTTAATGTGAGCCTGCTTTTTCTGTTAAGATTTAACAGACACTTTGACCTTCTGACCAAGTTGCAAAGTCTCGAGTAGTAAGCCAAAGCTTCCACTGCGTGTCTCTGTGTCTTTCATGTGTTTGAGTCATAAATCTGTGAATCTCTATCAGCTGGCTGCCATCTGCTGATAACCTACATGATATTTTTAGCAACATTTGAAGTAAGGGTTAAGCTCATCATTCTTAACATTTCGCATGTTTTGATCTGTGGCAAGATTTATGCTCAATGTGATTGAAGTTGCGGCTCGCTCTTTCATCCAGTGGAATTTTTTCTTATGCTGTACATAATATGTTTAGAAATGAGGTTATGTCTGAGATTTACCAGGTGATATATAGATAAGCTCAGATACTGGGTGTATTTTTAGCAGTGTGAAAGGTTTTTTACTTGGCTTGGCCTATTTTTGGGTCATCTCTTTGAGTCATAGATGTGCCACAGGCTGGTTGATCACTCATATTATTTTCTGTGATTTACTGGTATTGATATCATTCAATATTTTTCAGAATAGTAGACTTAAAGCCAAACATGAGTGATAGACCTGAAAGATGATCCATTTTTATATCATTCACTATCATTCTGAATCATTTAAAACCATTCAATATTATTCGACATGATAGACATAAGTCAAAACATTCATTCATATATTGTATATATGTAAGAGTAATAGATCTAATATTCGTTGATGTCCTCCCTTCATATCATTTGTCGCATTATTCACTCACAACTCACACCCAAAAACACTTCACAGTTGTGCCACATCTGCCTCATTCCTCATTCATTCACAATAATCAGCCAACTGCCCAGCATTCTGAGTGATGCTCCGCCCATCTCTTCCAGCACTTAGCATTTGCAACACCTCAAGCAAAAACTTCTTCATTCCGAATGACACCTTCATCGATGCCAAATCAACGTCAGCTGACTTTTCTGCTGAATTGGTGCAGCTCTCTTTGAGCTTCACTTGACTGCTATGGCCAATTGAGGCTTGTTTTAGGCATTGGTTTACTCTCGCGTTTCCCATGAGCGTGTTTAGCTAAGCGTTCCCATAAAACTTTGGATGTACGCGAACATGAGGTTTATGCGATCACGTTTCGACTTCCGTGACGCTTTAATAGCGCTAACTATGGCGCAGGCGCGCAGTGGACCAGTTGATTTATGGCCACCTCTGGCAGCCGTGGAACGTGGCCAATGTGGCCAGCTTGGCCTGGCCCCATAAGCAGCTGCAAATGAGCTTCGCACAGAATCTGCGGCTATGTAAAATTGTTTGCGACGGCATCGTGTAATGTTTCTCAGAAATCTCGCGGCCCAGCAGGCAACAGGCAGCTGGCTGATGGCTGATGGCGGTTAGCTGCTGGCTGCTAACTGCTAATTGAAGCTGTCTCTAAGCCTGGCCCGCACAGTGGGACAAATGCAGCGTCTGTATTGATTGCCACACATGTTGAGCGCATCCCTCTCTCTCTCTCATCCTCCTCTCTCTCTTTTGCTTTTTCTTCAAATGGCAACACCCACACACAGCTGGCTGCTCTCTCTCTCTCTGTCTACTCTTCCCGCTCCGCCTGTCCTAAATGGCATCTTGATTATGCCGCTCGCATACAATAGACCTGCTGCTGTTGCAGTTACTGCTGCATCATACTGTGTCTGCATCCCAGCGCCCTGTCATCAGAACCCAGTCACGTTCTCTGCGCGGCTGCAGTTGCATTTCTGCGACGTCTGATTGAACTTAAGTGCTGCAGGTCCGCAGTTGCTCGACTAGCAGATACGCTGCAACTTTTTCAATCACGATTACCACATACGATATATAGCATACGATATTCAATATACGCTTCTCACATGGTTACAATATTCTACATACGATATTCAATCATATCAAGTCTTTCTGGCCACTACTACATATAATTACGATATTACATATATATTACGATATTCAGCATACGATATTCAAGCATATAAACTTGTTCTTGCCACTACTATATATTACCCGCCTTACGATATTCAATATACGATAGTCATGCATGTGAAGTATTTTTTAGTCAATATTACGATATTCAACATACGATATTCAAGCACAAAGTTTTATACAATTTCTACATTTTCTATACCTTATGCTTTCTTCCACCTGTTAGTACGCCACTGCACAGCTAATATACCCCATTTGATACCCTGTGCAATGGGCTCGTCGCATAAAAAGTTCATTGAACGTGCGGCAATTTATGTGCAGCGTTTGCACTTCGTCTTCAGCACCTGCCCCTGCGGCTGCCTCATCGATCTGCCCCCTTTGAATCTTTGTTTGTTTATTTATTTGCCAGCTTTGGATTCGCAACGTTTTTGGTTTCAGTTTCGCTTGCTGTCTGAACGGCTGGCTGGCTGGCTGGCTGGCTGGCTGGCTGGTGGGTTAGCTCAGCTGTTGCCAGTTGCCACTTGGCTGTGGCAAATGCAGTTGCAAGTTGCAGTTGCGCATGCGCAGCAGACAGCAGCAATCGTTGCCTTTGTTCTGCTGCGTGTGTGTATATGTGTGTGCGAGGTAATAAAGCGTAGTGTATGTAGCTATGCGTATACCCTATAGTCATTAAAGAGCATAGAGGGTGTTATGAGAGTCAGTTGCTCTCTCCATTTGTTAATCTGTTACATTCTCTCTCTTTCTCTCTCTCTCTGTGTCTAACTTGTTTATGCTCTCTGTGTATCCCTTCTGCTTTTATTGATTTATATCTGCCTCAAACTTTTCTTTCGTTCTTGTCTTTCTTTATTTCTCGATTTTGCTCCCTCTCCCAGTCTCTCTCTCTCTCTTTCTCTCTCTCTTTCTCTCTCTAAATATTTATAAACTTCGCTCAGTAGCGCTTTCTCTCCTTTTTCCTCTTCTCTCTCTTTTTAATAAAAACGAAACTTTTACCTTCTCATCAGGGTATCTGCTAGTTCAGCCTCTACTACTTCTATCGCTGAGCACACTAGCATGTCAGCGTCACAAGTGATATATAGCCGAAGCTTTAGTTTGTCTTTTCAGGCTGCAGCTCAAACATCGCACACACAGTCGACAACAACTGTTTTATATTGTTCAGATAAGAGATATATGTGGATATATATGTCTGTGCATACGCTTTAAATAGGTTAGGCACGCATTAGTATTTATCAAGCGGCACATTTACAAACAAATACATACATATATAGATATTTTTGCCTGCTTTATAACTCTTTTGTGTATATGAAATGGACTTCGCTTAACCCACTCGACGTCTGCGTAATTTCCTGCCACAAATCATGGCTGAATCATGCTTCCAGCCAGGTTCAAACTGACAGGCAAATAGTGCAGATATATATATATATTATATATATATATTTATTTATATATACTATATATGTATTTATTTATTTTCGTAGCTATAACAATTAGATTTTTACAACTTCCACCCGACTAATTTTTAATGTTCAAAGCAAAATTTGTTTTACGATTTGTCTGATAGCCAGTATGTCTGTCTGTCTCTCTCTCTCTCTCTCTCTCCTTCTCGCTCTCTCTCTATTAGAGTTGCTGCTGTTTAACATTTATTTTTACGATCCCATTTAAAATTTCTTGCCCAGTTTTTTTTTTGTTTTTGTGGTCGCAACTTTGTCAAGCGCCTAAAAAGCCGCTGGACTCCGAGACTAATAAGCTAGCTGGCTGGGTGACAAAGGCTCATAAAATAGCTGCAACTGCAGCGGCAACTCCGACTCCGACTCCGACTCCAACTCCAATTCCAATTATGAGACTGTCATTGCAACTTCCTGCTTACGCCCACCCAGCTAAGGTCTTATATGGGCAGCAGAGTGGAGGCGGAGGGGAGCATAGCCGAAACGAGTCACAGATAGATCGCTCCGCTATGCAAGTGCTTTGGCTTTGTTTGTGCCACAATCGCCGTGTTGCATGCCACACTCGACTGAATTATGGGCCATGCACACCTGCAAAATCAATTCCAAGTCGAGTCCCAGACCTTCGCGTCGCGTGCAAATGCAAAAAAGTTACAAAAACTCGAAAAAAAATCAAAATAAATTCATTTGCTCGTAAATTAATTTAAATCGCTTAAACATTAAAGTCAACTATTTTTTTTTTTTTTTTTCAAATTAATTTTCTCATGCTCCACTTAAAGCAAGAATGCTGCAGTCGAGCATCAACGACTGCGTAATACTTGAGCCATAATAGATGAATTTATGTAAATATTTAAATTGTGGAAAAGGTTGGCATATATAGATTAATATATGAAAAGAAATATATTTTAATATATATATGATATGTAAATCTATCCTCAGGAGACTCTTCTGCGATCTTAACTTGCAAAATTTTCGATTTTCATAATTCTCTCCTTCCCCTTTCAACTGGATAAATCAGTTATGGCGGAAGTTAAGACAGACTCGATCTGCTATATTCTAAACTTCGATACGTATCGATAAATATACTATAAATATTTTTAGTCCCTAGTCTACACACCCCCCACGCCCCGAGTACATTTTTTTCTATTACCCAATATTTATGCTAATACTTCATAAGGTAATTCTCCAGTCAGCAAGACAGAGCTTCCATTAAACCAATATACGCTTCTCACATGGTTAACGTGTATCGAAAGTGTTGCAATTGTGTGGTAACGCCGCATTGTTGCGGCGATAAAAATGCAGATGATAAGCCAAGTTTAGCAACAGTTCAATTACAGCTCGTTCGTTATTTTAGACCCGCAAAATAAAAGCTGAAATTTGCTTCATAAATAGTTCAGTCGCTGCTCGTTATCTTTTGTAAACTGTTGCAAGCGACAGCACTTATCGATAAAATGCTTAAGTTAATTTATCACTAACTGATATCAAATCACAAAATTTGGTTTAGCCTTAAATTGCATCACCTACAAAGTGTTTTCGAAGCTCGAAAAACTTAAGTTGAATTGGGCTCAATATTAAATATTTACTTCATATGTCGTAAAAATAATATTGAAAAATTGTTGTCGGGAAGACAAATGTTATCGATCAAAAATTAACGATATGCGACTGCCAGTCTTTATGTTAGCTACCATATTACAAAAAGCTTAGAAAGCTTTTTATTTATTTTAACTGTCAGTTATGTTATAATATGTGTTTAACAGCAACTTGACATATTTAACTAACAGTTAAGCTTTAACACGTGAACAATTAATGTTCATCAACATGTTAAAACGCTTCTGAAGAGTCTTAACTGATTGTTAAATCTGAATATATAATTTTATATACTTAATTACAATTCAATAAATTAAACTGACTGTTAACAGCTTATCAATGTCAGCGCTGTTTGAAAATTAAATTGTTATATATTGATAATAAGCTCTTAAGTGGTTGTCAACTGTCTGAACAGTCAGCTCTATTGATATGGCAGAATATCTAAAGCTTATCAATGTTCTATACTTGAAAACATGCAGAGCTTATGTTTAACTCTATGTTATCTCTGGCTATACAAGTAGTTTGTAGTCGTATATTGTATTAACTACATGTTAAATATTGTAATCTGTTGCTAATAATTTAAATCTTTGGTTAATACTCGCTTACACACACACACAGGTATATACTAAGCATACGCCTCATTGGTTTCATTGGTTTATACACATTCATCCACACACACCTACACACGCACACACACACACACACATTCTGGCACTCTTTCACTCGCACTGCTAAATCATCTAGAGCTTCTCTTATTGGGCCTATTTATTTGCTCAGATATCGTTGCCATATCGAAGCGACAAATAAAAATTGCATTTTGTTCTTCAGTTTGCGTTTCTTTCTTTTTGTTGTTTTTTGCAGGATTTGTTATTGGAAAGGCGAATGATTGAGATTGAAGGCGCGCTGCTGCGTTTGCAGGAGCAGTTCCAAAAAGTGAGTATACCTTACCCACAGCTATACGAAATTCAGTCAGCCAGCGTTGCCAGAGCTTAACGCATTTCATTCTCATTCTCATTTCCGCTGTGTTGGGTGGGAGCAACTGCTTCCAGCTCTCTGTGTCATATGTTTCTATTTCCTTTCGAATTGCTTCACATGGACATTGTGACCATGTTCTGCACCCAAGTCCCGTTTTCCCTGCTGGCGTTGCCAGATGTGCTCATTAATCGTGCTGTTGGCATTTTTGCCTAGAGTCGTTCGGGCTCTTGTGGTTTATGTGGTCAACGAGCGCCGGGATTGGGGCCACACGGACCACATAGCAGCAACAAGCAGCAAGCTCGGCTATGGTAATTAAAAGTTACAAGCTTTAATTACACGCAACCAGAAATGAGATTAACCAAAAAACGAGCTAGAGCAAGAGACTCTACAAACGGACTCAGTTGTGGATTTGACTCTTGAACTTGACTCTGGCTTCAGCTCTTTGTTTTTGTTGAACTATCAAATTGTACAATTTTTGGGTTTGATTATGGTTTCTGCTTGGTTGAGATGTAACGTCCTTTGACTGTTCAGCGCTTGGGGTTTGTCTTGTTATGCGTTTGCTGCTCACTCCTAATGGCATTCCATCTCGCTCAGCAGTTAATTTATTGTCCTCTTCCGAATACTCTATAGATTTTGGACTCACTTCAAGCCCTCCATTTATTCTCAACTCCTAAAAATCGATTCTTGTCACATAATTGTAGCCTAAAGGTCTTGCTGATTTTCCTTGAAATCGACTCTTTTTAAATCATTCTTAATCTTCATTTATTCATAATTCTTTTTTATTTTGTGTGCTGTCTAGGTGAATTTATAAGCTTCAAACTCAGTATTTTCTTCCCTGCTCTTGTCTTATCTATCAACTGCTTTGAATACTCAAAATAAGTATTGGCGCTTTTGTAAATCTTATCTTAGCTCAGCTCTTCAGTATATTGTCTCCTTAATTTTCAGATATTCTGAGATAGGATTTAGCTTGAATATCTAGCCTTCCTCTTGAATTTTGCTCTACATTTAGATCTATTATTCAGCCTACTCTGCCTTTGACTACCTCTGTAGCTTTTCTGTTCAGCTCCCATGTCTTAGGCTACCCTAGATAAGATGTTGCCCTTTTTGAAGACTTCAGTGTCTCGTCGCTTGTATTTTATTTTAGCCCAAGTTTATTTACTTTTTGCCTAAAAGCCATAGTCAAAGTCTTTTAAAATATTTTTAAGGTAAAACAAAAATTGGGCAGTTTCACTTGTGGCTTAGACCTTTTTGTATTACTCCCAGCAAAATTTCAAAAATATTCGGTGTTTCTCTGGACATACATATTCTCAAGAACTTATTTATTTCTAATTATTTTCTCACGCTTTATCTAACCCTAGTAGACCTAAGGTCTATAGACTCTAGAATATATATATATATATTTTTCTTGCGCTGCTTATGCTCTGCTTCCGCTGGCTTACATGAGCTACAGCTTTTCGGCAACGTATAGTTCTCTAAGTCTCTTGGCTGTCTAGACCTAGATCTTAGGGCCAGCAAACCCTAGTTGAGTTATAGCCCTCATTTGCACTGACTATAGACCCTCTAGGCTTGTTTTTGCTGCTTTAGTTAAGTCATTGCAGCTTTAGGCCTTATTTTTTTTTTTTTGGAGCTCTTATTGCAAACACCTTTTCCGGAGGCAAGAAAAAATCTGGTATCTAAATGGCACATCTTGAGTCATCTTTTGGGGCGTCAGTTTTATGGCCTAGGCGAACGCATTTCCGGCTTTAGGTAATTGAATTTGATAACGGCCTACAGTGTTTTGCTGTGCGCTTGGCCTAAATAAATGGCCAACGAGTTAAACAGCGGAGTTTATCGTGTGAAAAGGCACAGCATGCGGCCTGAAGAGCCATCACTAGCTAGTCCTGCTCCTGGCAGCTCCTGGCCAATGATTTCCGCAACGAAATTGCTGACGCCCGGCCTCAGGAAACGATGGAGACAAAACCCAACAGCGGCAGCCCCCCTTAAGTGTATGGGTGTGGGCGTGGCATTTGGTTTTTCGCCTCGGTTCGTCTGATTTTCTATGCTCTGCCTTTGCTATATTTTTTCTTGGGTTCTGGCAAAAGCGCAAATTTACGAGCTATGGCACTGGCATTGGCATTGGCAATGGCAAAGCTACAGCTACAGCTACTGTCGCCCTCAGTTTCCGCTGCTCTGCCCCCCTTTCACACAGCTCGTTATCGCAGCTCCATGGGCCACCACCGCCTTCGCCTTGTGGGCTCATGCATGGGAATCCGATTACTTTGCCAGTATGCGCATTCTTTTGCTTAATGCGCTTCTCATGCCGGAGTAACATGATATTTTTGATGGACTATGTAACGTCTTCAAGCAGAGAGCTTGGAATTTTAGAGCTAATGTAGGTAGATAGATATATATAAGGGTAGATAGATCTAGAGGTGTGTTGATAAATAGGTGATATAATACAATAGATAGATGGATAGACAATTAGATAGGCAGACAGTTATTTAAAGAGATTGAGGGAGATAGATAGAAAGATACATAGATATATTAATATATAGCGATTGATATATATATATATTTATATGGATCGACATATATATTGATGCGTAGATTAATAATATAACATAGATAAATATTGCACATAGAAAATGTTTGATTTGATTTATCGCTCCATTAGGTTTATAGGCTTTTCTGCTCGTATCGATTGATAGCTTGTCAAATCAGTTGATATAAACGTCTGATAATTGTTATTAAAAAGTAGGTCAGCTTATCAAGGAAAATGTTTATAAATATATGGTATATATATGTATATACTCGCGATAAAACTCAACAAACTATCCACATATTGCCATCAAAGTATTCCAAGCACATCCTCAAGATGTCCTCAGTGGGCTTCTATTTGAATAGCGTGCATTAATAAGTGAACTCTCTCTCTCTCTCTTCATATTTTCATCTCTATCTCTAACTCTAATTCTATCTCTATCACTATAGTTATCTCTATCTCCCTCCCTCCATCTCTCTCCCACATAACCCTTTCATTTCACAACCAAGTTGTAACTTTCTTACTGATAATTCAGCTTACAAAAGGAAGTTTGCTCAGCTTTGCAGAGTATTTAAGCTGTGCGCTATGCAAAGTCTACCTTTTCTAGTTGTTTGTCTTGCTCTTTTTTTTCGTCAGTTATTTTTCCCTTTGGTTAGCTGCTTTGCTGCTTTTACTTGGCTGGCAGTTCGACATTTTGGTGGTCGCATGAGATACATGAGCTAACGTTGGCTACGTCTGTCGAGTCGTCTGCTGCGGCTGCGGCTGCGGCTGCTGTTGCTGCTCGACAATATTTCTGCACTTTATCTGTCTGTAAATAACGATTAACTATGCTCACAGCTTCCAGCTCGGCAGGCCAGCAGCCAGCAGCCAGGGCAGCCCTGCCCGGTTTCACTTAGACGGAGTTTGTGGCACGCCCGCTGGGTGTGTGCTTTATTGTTATTGGCGTATCAGTGGCTCGTGGTAGAGTGTGGCGCTGTGGCGTGGGGCAACAATGACAAGTCAGCCCAAAAGTGTGAATGTTGCAAAATGTTGAGGCCAGTCTGAAAGACAGTACGAGAGAGAGAGAGCGGGAGCGGAAGAGGGAGAGGCAGAGGGCCATGTGGCATGCAATAAATGGCACGATTCAATGAATATCCATCTTATGATTCGCTCTGCTCTTATCAACATCATCATCATCTGCTTCTAATTTGGACAACATACACTGGCCGAGGCAGCGGGCGCAGGGCGGCGAGGGTGGCTAAAGCACTTTGTGCAAGTACTCGCATTACTTCCATGGCAAATGTAATTGATTCGCATCTGATTATAGCTCTCGCAGTCATAAATAGTTCACTTTTCTCTCTCTCTGTCTATACAACTAACTCTAGCTCTCTCTCTCTCTCTCTCTATCTACATATGATTGTTATAATTTATATATGATTTTACTTCCCTGTCTTTATCTCTCTCTCTCTCTATAATTCTCCCTCTCGCTATGCATATTGATTTACTCTTGCCATATTATCATTTGATTGGCATCACAAACCACAAAGTTTTGGCCACAAACACAATTTTGAGCCAAAACTAATTTTGATTTATTGTTTATTAATCAAGAGACAATAGGTCAATGCCAATTGTTTGTCGGAATTTGCTAAATTTTGTAATATAATTTAAATACTATTTCTGGCAATGAGGTGGCTAGATACCGAATAGATTATGTGTAGTATATATAGTATATAAATTATATACTATACAATATACTATAATATATGATAAGATATAGATTTATGAGGCATAAAAAAATAATGTTACGGAGTACGAAAAAAAAAACAATATATAAAATAAATATAGTTGAACTATATATAAATATTTTATATTATATATTTTTTATCACAATCCGTAACAAATATATTTTATGAGAAGTAAGAAAACTCTAGTACTTACACCTTGGGACTAGCGGAGGAAGTCTATGCAAGGACAAAACTAAGCTGCACTTTAGAAGATAGAGACGAAATGCACGAAGCAGCTGAAAAAGATGACAATAAGTACTATAAACAATTTTATGCCATACACTGATAATATGATTTACAATAAGAAAGGGTTTAATAGGAAATAATTGAGTCTTTTGTGTGGATCTGTAGCCAGACAATTGATTTAAGTAATTTGCTGTTGCTAGGGACAAACAACATAAAATACGAAGCTCTTGCCATGAACTTTAGTCTTGAAACTTGACTTGGATTTCAAATTGATTTGTTGTTATTGTTGTTGTTAAAGTTATTGTTATAGCACTGTGAAGTCTTTGCCGTTCATTCTGATTGCAGCGAGTTGGCCAAGTCTGGAATTTGATTTTAGCTGAGGCATAAAAAACTCTTAACCCAAATCAAAATGCTGACAGTTGTTATTGTTGCTGTAGGACTTAGCTGGGCTCCTGCAGCAGCTGAGCCCAGGAAAACCCACCCAGCCAGTGATATTTAATCCCTTTTTTTTTTTTGGCCAAATATTTAGCCAGCAAATGAGAAACACAAGCGGACTGAATGTAAGCAAACGAGTGTCAAAAAAGCGAGCTTCGCATTTGCATTGCTGTTGTTGGTGTTAGTGTGTGTTTACTGTAGCCTTTGTGTGTACTTTTCATCAGTGATAAATCAACAAATGGGCGAAATGCAAACGTCGCCAATCTGCGACTCGAACATTGGCCATTTGCTAATGAAGTTGGCCAGACAATTTATTAGATTTAAGAGCTCCAACGACAATCCCCATCTCACCCCTTCGTGTGTCAGCTGTCAACAATGGCCCGAAGTCTTGGCACAGCAGCACGTGCTCAATTTTTAATTCCAATGCAGCAAAGACGCCAATCCAAATACTTCGGCTACGCCTTAATAAGCTGTGCTTCATGCAACTTGGCAAGAAGCTGTGTGTGGAGGGTGGAGACTTGGGCGAAGGCCACAATTGAAAAGAATATCTAAATGTCACTGTCAAGGCGGTTGCTTGGATGCCGGGCAAGCCACTTGGCTAACCTCTGGGCGGGTCTGACGTCGACTCGACTCGACATCGAGTGCTACTTGGTCGCTGACAAGAGCTTTGACGGCAGTGCAGAAGTCGCAACATGAGCACTTTCTTGTTGCTCGCTCAGGAAATGAGTGAAGAGTATACGGGCTCTGACTTTTGATTTCTTACACTTTTAATGCTTGCCAAGATACCATAAAAAGGAGCATATTATTATTATTATTTTATTTGCTAACAATTCTGAACGAGCATTGAACAGTCGATGCTATGCTGAAATTCTTGCTAATAATAACGTGCCGCAGCATAATGATAAAAATCTTCATTATGAGCATCTTCATCAGCATTGGAATAGCTAATAAGTTTTGTGACAAACGTTTTGATGGCCCGCTCACTCGGAAATGAAAGCGGCGCCAGCGGCCACGGCCTTTCGAAACTCCTCGTTGAAGACGCCCCATGGCGTACGCCTTCTGATTGAATACTCTCCGAGCCCTGCACCGAACTTAAAGATGTCTCTTGTCTTTCAAGGGGAGAATGCACTTAAAGGGCAATTAGTTAAAGACTAAATGAACTATGTAATTCAATTTGTGCTCAAATGTATTATGAAGGGAAAGAAATGCCTAAAATACTTCAAAAAATTACTTTGACTAATCAAATGAATGAAGTTTGTTTGTCCTTAAGATGTGAGATATTAATACTTTAAGATATTTCAAAAAAATTTATATTGCTTTAGATACACTTAAAATTTTTACTAGAACTTTCTATATTTGCCTAAAATAAAAAAAAAACTTAACCCTCCTTTATAGCTGAATCCCCCCATCAAGTTCATATGCTTTAGGGTAGGTCGTAGAGCGTTGCTAACTGTCTTAAAAACGTAAGCTTCTTCGGCCACACTGTTGCACATGCATTAATGACCCTTTTGGCATTGCCAAATCCACCCTATGCTCGCATTATATAGTCCTATATATATATTCTATATGCCATTACCTTTCAGCTGACCCTCAAGAAACGGGCTGCTTTTTTAACTGATGATGAATCATACGCCCACTCAAACCAGTAGACTTATGAAAACTACCACCACACTACGTATGCATATTGTACATTATATATACATATCCCATGTACCCCTTGATAAATTAAAAAAAAAAAAAAGAGTGCAATGCAATTAATTTTTTCGCGAATTTACGAACGAGGGCAAAATTTGTATCCCTTGTCAGCCTGCTGCTGCTGCTGTTGCTGTTCAAGTGACGTTTAGTGTTTGCCAAGAACTTGGATGGCTCGTCTCTATGTAGATCACCCCCTAGGAACTGCTGTCAACCCTCTGCTTGGCACATCTGCAAAATATTCGTTCAATTTTTTGTTTTGTTGCTATCTGTCCATCTCTTGCTCACCACTTGAACACGAGCTCGAGCTGGAACTCGACCTCAAACTCAAACTCTTAACTACGACTCCCACTCCTGTTCTAGTTCCAGTTCCGTTTGATGTTTGCTGCCGTCGCGGTTCATTAAATTAAAAACAGCCAATTCGTTGCCAAAGCAATACATCAAAAACTGTTGCAATTGATGGGCAGAGAAAACGGGTGTCTGTGTGTGAGTGAGTGAGCGTGAGTGCGTGTGACAGACAGCCGGAGCCGGTCTCAGCTGATGCTGATCTGCCTGTAATAGTACTTGCTGATGGTGTGAGTGGAGCCACGCTCAATCGACTCTCTGCCTGCGGCGAATTCGCCGACTGTTTGCCGCTCTCTCACGCTCGTTGGCTTGGCTGCGGCGAGGGTTGTTTTGCACTGGCCGTTTTTCAGTGTTCGGCTGGCTGTCTGCCCTCTCAGTTTGTATCGGTCGCGCCGTCTGCAACGCTTTTTTATTTCGTTTTCTTCTCATAGAAATTATAACTTTACCTCTAATTTAAGTAACGCTCGTTTTGGGGGTTTCTACATGCACCTTTTTTTCTTTTTTTATCCGTTTTGGTTGTGCTCAACAAACATTATGACAACGCTTGGGGACAGCGCCCGAGGCTAAAGCAACGCCGGTTGTTTGTCGTTGTGTTGTTTTCGCCAGCGACGTCGTCGCTGCCGTTGCCGTTGCCGTTGCTTTTGTGCCGTCGTTTGTATTGCTTTACATGTCACACACACACACCGACACAGAGACACATATGGTTACCATGCTCGTGTGCGTATGTGCATATTGTGCTACCGGTTGCTTGCGGTTTGCCTTTTGACCGTTTGTTGTTGTTTTTGTATTCGTGCTTTTGTAAAGAATTTTCCACAAATTACAGCACGCAGATAAACATCAATAAGCAATTGATATATTGACATATTGAAGCTATAGAAATGGTAAGATTTTGTCAACAAATTGAATAAGTTTTTTATTTTATGCTCACTCAGCGAAACTTTGAACTTTCTTATGTATCCATAAAATATCCTTACGAATTTCACCCACTCCAAAAATGTACTCTTGATGTTCCTTTTTTTAGTGTATTTTTTAAGTTTTCTTGTTTTTAAGGCGAATGCCTTATTGAAGAAATGAAAATGTAAATTTTAAATATTTTTGTTTTTGTAATTTTTTAAAAATGCCGGCTTTTGTATTTTGTATATTAGCTTTTTAGCTATTCATGACAAAAAGCGGCTTAAACGGACTTATACGAATACATTTCTACAGTTTTTAAGCTATTCTAATCCGTATTTCCATAGGAATTGCTACCCTTATTTATGTATAGAAGTTCTCAAAAATGTTAGAAATTATATAAAATTTCTCTTCATTATATTTATTTTTTAAGCCCTCTTACAAATTCCCATCTACAAGAAATTATACTTACAATGAGATTGACAGATGATTGGCTTGTTCCCCCTTTAGAGCAACTAGACATTTACCACCCGCTGTACAATCTGCATGTTAATTATTAATAAGCTGGTTTCAAACATTTTCTAAGGCATCGCACGCTCCCCCCTCCCGCATTTCAATCACAAATCTATCAGTAAAATATTTTGGCACACTCGAAACGCGACTCCTTCCAGTTTAATAAACTGCATCCCCCGCGCTGTGTGTGTGTGTGGGGGGTGGCTTGTCCAGGGATTATAGCGGGTGCAAATGTTTCGCTGATCCACTCCGGTGGCCACCCTCTGAGATTCAGTTTTTTATGTGGAGCGCCCGCCCCCCTCGGGCTTAAGACTTATTGTTGTTTTGGTTGTTGGCATTGAGCCGGGCACGAGTGCAACATGTTGCCGGGATTTGTTTTGTTAATTTCTACAACCCTAAATCATCAACGTGTTTTAATGCTCGCTAAACAAATGCAAAAGGGGTATATGGGGCTTGTCAAATATTATATGTTTTATATTATATATATAAATATATATTTAGGTCCTTATACTGAATATTATATCGTATTTCTAGAGTCATACATACTATCTATGTATATATATAAGGACATGTATTTTTTGGTTGGTTATACCCAGTTTTTTACAATTTTCCATTTTCCATTAAGTCTCACCCTAACATGCCTTGACGTGTGTCATTGACTAATTAAATTTTATGCAAAATTGAATCGAATTTTAGCTATTTCCAAACCCTCATAAAAAATTCTCTGGCATTTCCCAGTTCTCTTTTTTTGTGTCCGACCCTAACATATCCAGTCGTGTGCCGTTTAACAATTGAAATTAATGAAAATATATTCTTATATAAAAAGCTGAGCAAGTATTACAGAGTCGGCTCTGCCCGTTACATAGTGATATTTCTTTAATACCACCCTAAGCTACCTAGTCGCGTGCTGTTAACATAGGGAATTTTGTTTTAATCTTAAATATTTTCAGCTTGCTAAACGCGTACAAATATCTAAGCTTATTGCCTAACGATTTTGGCCCACCCTAAATCAACCACTCGTGTGGCTTTGACTTATTGAGGCCTGAGAGTGTATGTGACAGTCGTCTATGCCCGTTGCTTGCAATTGTATTTCACTTTTTTTCCAATTTTTTTTTGGGCCACCCTAAGCTACCTAGTCCTGTGCCATTGCCTAATTGAGACTTATGGAAATTTCTTGTTATTGCTGTGCCCAGGCTCTGTTCGAGGCCTTTAATTAATAAGCAAAAGTCCGGTTCGATTTTATGAGTTTATCAATGGACAACGCACAGGCCGGACCCCCCAAAATCTCACTGAAATCCCTCCAACTCCCCCAGTTGGTTTGCCTTTTGGCTAGGCTCTGTTTTTTTATGAGCAAAAATTCACAATGAATATTTATGCGTCAGTTTGTGGGGGTCGCTCCTCTTTGTTGTTGTCGTGGGTGCAGTGGCAGTAGCCAACAGCTGTTGACAGCCGCACCAGTTGCCCAAAATAGCATTTCTTATGAATTGTGGAAGGGGAAGGGTGGTATGTGGGGGGCAGTAAGCAGTGCCCCACTGCCTACACGCCTGCTGTTTGGGCTCTAATTTTATTAACACGTTCATCATTCTATGCCACTGGCACAAGTGGCGCCTTAGATGGCGGCGCAGCACGCTTCAGCCCCACCCCATCCCCCATGGCAGCACTTGTCTGGGTGTTGGGGAGCCGAAAGAGGAGGAGGAGGAGGAGGACGGCAATCAGTCTGCCGCAGCAGTCGCGTTTGCCCATTTGGCGCCTGATTTCTGGCACGAGATGAAGATGACGAGCTGCAGTAGGGGTAGTCGTGAAACCGGAGCAGGGGTAGCCATAAGAGGCGGAATTCTGTGTCGGCAGCGTTTTAATATTGTATTATGTTTCGCCCGATGCCTGGGCGAATTAATAAAAATTATTGCATATATATATATATATATATAATTTTGTAATTCAGTAAGCGAGCTTCAGCTTTATTGCGGTGGGGGTGGGTTTGGCTATGGGCTCCACAGCCTCCAGCTCCCAGTCGTCTGTTGTTTTCGCGCGTGCTGCTGCCTTTTTATTGTCATTCTCAAGCAGCGGCTCGAGAAAACATAGGGTATAACAATGCCGATTCTGACTTCCACATATAAGCAAACAACTTTTCGTATTATAAGGGAAAAGTTGATACATTTTTGATTAGCATATAAAGTGGGCTGTCTGAGGAGCGGGAGTAGCGTGCGAGTGGGAGAGAGCGTGGTAAGAGAAGAGTTAATCTTACCACAGCGTAGACAAAAAGTTCTTTATATATATATATATATATATATATATAGCCAAATATTTGTCTTATATCAAAGGCATTTTTTCAAGCTTGGAATGGAATTTTGCTTCCAGCTTGAGGTCTTTCCTCTTAGGTATTCGCAATAATTATTATAATATGAAGCAAAATTTCTAAGGTATTTAAGAGTGGGAGCGTGCAGAGTGAGAGAGACGCCCTTATGCGCTGTACGTAAAACTGAAAAGGGGCATATTTGTGCATTCCTAAGAGCTACAAAATATATAAATTAAAATTGACTCTATCAAAAAATTACTTCAGTATAACTTGAGCGCTTTCTGTGTTGAGATTGAGTTTTTAGTACTTTGCAGCACATTTCTTTGATTTATAGAATTTTTGAGCTTGAATAAGGCGTAAAGCGTATTTATAGAATATTTTAGCATTTTAACGAACTCTGAATGATAGGATATCTAAGCTTTAGAGTTTTACTAGATATCATAGAAACTTATAAAATAGTAAAAATAATTGTTTTTTTTTTGCTTATCAAGCAAATTCTTTTTCCGAGTTGTTAATAAATAAAATTTTGTTAGCATTAAATCAAATATATTTTAACTACACAGCTTTGCTCCATATATTTGAAATGTTATAAATTTCTATATATATTTATATTTTTATATATTTTAATAAATATCTTTTATTTCTCTAACACATTTTAAATTTAAACAGAATATCTCGCAGGTTTATACTGTGCAATCTCAAAATTTCCTGAGCACAAGAATACTTTCATAAATATTTGCTTGCATATTTTGAACAGAAAAAAACCAAAAGAAAATTTGATAAATTCTGAAATTAAATTCAAACTTGAGTTTCATTCGTCTTAAGTGAACTTTGATGCATGAGGAAGTGTTTAAGCGGCATTTGCCATTGTCTGTGTGTGTCCGTCTCGATATTAAGCATATTTATTTTGTATACATATATCTAGCTATCTGACTATCTTGCAGTCGAGCTCAAATCTGGTTTGTTTACTTATTTCTATAGCCAACCTTGCCGCATAAGCAGCTCAATTTGATATACACTCAAAGCTGTGTTGTCATTCATTATATTTGCACTAAGACCAAAACGATTTATTACAAACGCTTGCCGCTCAGCCACTTCTAGCAGAGTATCTATCTCTGTATCTCTCGATAGTTGTAGCTGTAGCTGTAGCTGTGTGAGCTGTCGTCAGTTGGATGAAAACGTCGTGATGTTACTTTTTATCGATTACATTTCACGCCAAAAGCGCAACAGCCAAGGGGCACGCGACGCTGTGGGGCGGACGGAGGCTGCCGGTTGTTGACTCTGTTGATTTATTGTTGCATGCAACACACACAAACACACACAGAGCTCCCTCTTGCCCCACCTTCGACTCAGCTCAGCTGCTGTTCCGCATTCTCGCAACGAAACTTTGATGCCATTTGGAGCTGTGCAGTCTAGTCGCTTAGGGGCATGGATGGCGGGTGGGCTGTAAGGTCGGCTCTGTCTTTGTGTCTGCTCTCTCTCTCTCTCTCTCTCTCTATCTCTCTTCAATTTCATTTCCCACACCAAACTACCCTCTACATACCCTGACGCTGTTTTTTGTCACTTTCCATCAACTGTCCGCGTTGATTGTTTCTGTGATATCTGGCAATTAAATTGTCTTTCTTAATCATTGCCCAAGCGCACTAATTTATTGTGTTTAATTACTTAATATGTATATCTATATAAATGCCCTCCCCCAACCCCCAAATCTTGCCTTTTTTTAATGCACTTTTTACAGAGCCAATGCGGGTCGCCAACGTTCGAGAAGGAGCTGCGCGAGCAAATCGAAAAGTAAGTGAAATTATTATCATTGTTCATTAAGTATATATATATATACTCATGTATGTGCGTGTGTCTTTAGCATGTGTGTGTTTCACAATTACAATTTCAATTTATTTATTTATCAGTTAAAACCAAACTATTTAAGATCTCTCTCTGACCTCTCCAAGTTCACTTTTTTGCTAGTTTCACTTGGTTTTTCAGCTGTCTTCCAGTCTAGACTTGCTCAACAATTTTTCAATTTAAAGCTGCATTTTTTGTTTCAATTTCAAGTCTGTATAACTAGCTGAACAGGTAAGAATACAGCTGTCCACAGGGTCACTATGTCAAGTTGGCTTCCAGCTTAACTTACGAGCCAGACACCATGTTATTATTAGCTGCACATAAGATTAGAATTTTATTTTAAGGCTGCAACTTTTTGGCATTGATTGATGCTCAAGCTGTCTGAATTCCTAACTCAATCTTGTTAGTACATTTTTCATTAAAATTGCATTATATCATATGTAATTTAGCACAAATATCACTAGCTTCAAGCTCACTCTTTATTCTAATTAAGTCTCATGCCAGCTCTCATTAGACCTCATTAGTCCAAACATTTACATTGTTAAGCAATTTGCAGACTTCACGATTCACATTCAGTAGGAAAACCATTTTTGTTGTCCTCCGTGCTCACTTTTTATGTCAATTATAGCTTAAGTTAGCTTAAGTGCAAAAGAAATCGCTATTTGATTTACTGTATAAAGAGTTCTTTTGGTTCTCATTGTTCTCCTTGGTCAGTTCTAGCTTGAACATACATTTCACTTAAGTCTATTGTAAATATTTCGCCAAGCATTCCAATTGCTTATCTCTGAGGCCTATCAAAAGTTTTTGCCTCTTTATTATAGCACCAACTAAAGCATAGCAACAAGCAATTGATAGTTACAATAGATTAGACTACGGAATAGATACGTAGTGCAAAAAAATATATACTAAATCTAGTATCTCTACTCGAGCAGCAAAGAACAATTACGGGACTACAATATAATGAAAGCTGTCTGTAGAAAAAGCGGCTTTAGGCTCCGAGTAGATTTTAAGAGGTAAGAACAGGCAACCTAAAGCTAAGCAACTCTAGGAATTTACTCAGAAGAGCACTAAACTACCAAATATATAAAAGTAATAGAAGAAGAGGCAGTAGACTATGAAGTAGGCAAGAGTTTATAAATACAAGAGTTTTATAGAAAAGAAAAATATGAAAAAAGCTAAATTAGTCAAAGCTCCCAATACCACAAGAGCATGAATTCCACACTAGACTACAAAATATGCATATAAAATGAATAAAGCTTTAAGTTGGCAATTTATATATGATCTAATATTGTGCTGATATTTGTGGACAAGCATATAGCAAAGAACAAACTACGCAAAATTCACAAAAATAAATCTAGAGACTATAAACATAGAATAGATGAAGAAAAGAACTAAATAAGGAGTCCAATATGCAGTGCTTAAAACTACACAAAATAAAGCATTAATTCATCTTTATAAAACTAGAATCAATAAAAATATATTCCACAAACTATACATAAATATATCATGTATCAAAATATATAGAAAATTACATAAATAAAATATAAGCTTAAAGTTCCAGTCCCACAGCTGCTTAAGACTAGGTTAACAATTACTTAGAGAAACTGGCAGCATAGACAAATAATATATTAGGGAATTATGTAAATATTATACGTAAATATTTACGAGCGCTGCCAAAAAGTAGAATTGCCCGAATGTTTTATGCATTCCATTTGGTGCAGGGGAGAAGCAAAATTATAATTCAAGTGTTAGCTGGGAGCAGCTTGGCAAATGTGTGTAGAGCGGGTTTACTTTGGGCCGCTCTTTGTGGATTTTCCGCTACATAATTATGCAATTTTTGAAAGAGTTCTTGGCCAAGAAGCAGCCGTGGAAGAAGTTAAATATATTTCATACCAAATTCGTGACCAAGAACGCCTTCAACGGACTTACGCATTGAGCAGAGAGAACGACAGAACGAGAGAGAGAGAGAGAGAAAGTCGTAGACTTGGCCAAAGTTAACGGCACTGAATGCAATTTTGCAAATTACTAGTGAGCCAAGTCAAGCAAAGCGAATGGCTTGGAAAGCTGCATGAGCTGGGGGGGAGAGAGTGGGCAAAAGCAGGCTGTAGCGTAGCTGGAGCAGCTTGGCAATCAGGAAGCATTTATTTGCAGTCAGCAGGGCCTGGGTCTTGGCCATTAGAAACATGCCTATGCCTATGCCTATGCCTAGACGCGGCCATCAATCAGTCAGCAACAGCAGCAGCAGTAAAAACAGTCGGTCCGTCCGTCCGTCCGTCCTTCCTTCCGTGCCAGTGGCCGTGCCTCCGTTCTAGCTTTCTCAGCTAATTACGCCAATTTTCAATTCGCGCTTAACTTTGATTTTTCACACACGCACACACACACACACACACACAATTGCAACTCGTTATTTTTCTACCATTTCATACAACATTTATTTATTGTATTTATGTATTTTGTTTTTTGTCGTTTTCTTTTTTGTCTCTTTTTCCTCACATTTGCTTGCCCGCTTCTCTATGCGCTGTCTCTTTCACACCAACAACAACACTTCCGCTCGCAGCATGAATCGCATTATGAAATCCAAAGAACGCAAACAAGTGCAAACATGTCGGGATCACAAGGCCCTGCAGGTATGTACCCCTTATACATATATATATATCTCTATTTGGGGGGGAGGTGAGTTGGTTATTGCTATTGCTAATGCTGTGCTTTATGCGCTGTAGCAACAGCTGCGAGGGCCGCCATGAAAGTTATTAAACTATATTGAATTATGGCAATTTTCAACTAGTTTACACTTACTATTTAAGCTACCCTCGCTCACATTTAATATTAATATTAAAAACAAAAGCTTCCAATTTGTTAAGTTAAAAGACCTGATAATACTTTTTCCATTCCCCTTTGACAAACTGCTTGAGCCACCCATGCGTAATGCGCAGCATGTGGAAAATACAATTTGCACTCTGTGGCTAAAGAGTTTTTCTTTTCAGTTTCCCTTGCGCAGTTTCAAGTTTGGGAAAATCGTGCAGCTTGGCGGGGGCTAAAGTCTGTCTGTCTGGCAACGCGGGCAGTTGCCATCGAAGACGTAGACGTAGAAGTCTCAACGAAGTCATAAATAAAAGCATAAATTCATTTTTAAGAACAATGTCTCCCCTCGCTACCATTTTCTGCATACAAATTGTCGCTTATCTGGGCCGAGGCTGCGAAGCTGCGAAGTTCAGAAAACTGAGACTACGTCTTGAAATTGTTTTTCTTCTTTTTATTTGTCCAAACATATTGTTTTAATATACCCTGTAAAGCTCTTATATGAAATGACTAAATGAGATATTTGAATAAAAAAAAAAAATATATATATATATATATATTTTTATACCCTCTATTAATCTATATATTTTGTTATATTAAGCTGTCAAGCTCGATAAATATAATAGTATATATGAAAATATATTATATATTTATAATCCATATCATATTTGATCTTTATCGCTGTTTTGAAAAGTTTCTTGATATAATCGATAGCTATATTAAATATTGATTAATCGATTATAATTGAATTAATAATAATCGAAACCAATCTGAAAATTTGAATAATCGATTATTATTGCCAGCTTTAATATATACACTCAGGCATTATCTCTGAGTTCTGTTCTGTCAATTTGTTTAGTATTACAATCTCAGCTTGAAGAAGCTATATTAAAAGTAAATGGTCCATTTATAGGGTAAGCTCTGGTCTACTACTTTCTCTCCATCATTGCCACTTGCTTTATTTCCTTAACTTCTGCGTCTTTTACTTACATTTTTTTAGGAAATTGATTGAGCGTTTGCATTAGAGACGCTTCACTGCGCTCCACTGCGGCATCTTTTCATTGCCCAACCAGCAAAAGGCGCCCCCAGACCCCGCCGCCCCACGCCCGCCACGCAGTGGGTGGCTGTTAAGATTTTATTCGAAATTGTTTCACTGAGCTTTCGGGTGTTAACTGACATTGGCTAAGCTTTAAGTCGAGTAAATTTGTTTCTCTTTTGTTAAAGCGACTCTAATGAAGCCCAAGGTTTTTCACACTCACGAACTCTCGAATCGAGCTGCAGTGACCTTCGGGCCAGTTAACAAGACCTGGTCAAATGAATTTGGGGTCTATTTGATTGCATGTAATTCGTTTATTTAGCACTTTTCGACTTGCTGCCAGCCAGCCAGCCAGCCAGCCAGCCGAAGTGCTATATCGATCAAGCGCTGGCACTGGGCGACCCTCGTCAATGCAAGTGTCGCTGGAGCTGGGGCAGATCTTTACCCGAGATTGCATAGCTCGCCTGGGAGTTGCCGCTTTAATTGAACTATAAAATAGAGCTCGAAGCGCATAAATTGCCTATAAATTAAAATTAGTTTAACCAAGGCTCGAACCTTGATAATAATTATAGAGAACCTGGCTTAAGGCGCATCGAAATGTAAACCGAATCGCTGATAGTCTAAACTGAAATCTATTTAACCAATCTTTGAAATTTGATGCTGTTTCTGTCGAGGTCACGGCATTACTTCGATCAGAGGTATCAAAGCGTGAGCTTGAATTGACTTTGAGCTTACATAATCCAAATATGTTAATTAGGTAAAGCCGTAATCAATCTAATATCTAATGAGCCTTTCTCTCTCCCTATCTCTCCTTCTGTCTGCACAGACACGGTTCGCGCGCCAGGAGAGTCTGCTCCATACGATGCAGCAGGAGAATCGTGCGCTGCTCACGCGCATACGACAGTACGAGCACTGCCTGGACGATGTGATGCGCAAGGTGGTGGACGCCATTGTGGCCGAGGATAATCTGCGCGAGGAGGTGAGCATGCTGAAGAGTCGTGTGCGCGATCTGGAGGCACAGAATGCAGCGCTATCGGCCAGTCCGGTCAAGGGACGTGACGAGGGCTATTGCACGATGAGCAGCGGACAGCCGCAGCCATCGAATGGGCATCTGGAGGATCTGCCCGAGGAGCCGGAGCAATGGCTGCTGCCAGCAGAGCCCTGCTCCACGGAAATGGAAGACTGGAGCATGTCGCAGGAGGAGCTGGCTGTGATAACCTTCGACGATGAGCGCGATCGACAGCAGCTGCAGCTGCAGCGACGCAAGCGAGAACACGATTGGCTCTGGCCCTCGAGCGACTTCATCAATTCGACGACCGTCGAGACGGATGACTCTGTGGCTGATAGCATTGCCCAGCTGCTGCAGCAGAAGGTAAGTTGAGCCTTGACCTAAATTTTCTCATTTACTTATTCTTCGGTCCATTGCAGCTTGTCTACTCGGAGGATGAGGAGATTGCCTGCAAGGACTTTACCAACGATTTCTATAAGCTGGTCAACATACGCTCCAACTCTTCGCGCAGCCTCTTCTCCTATGTGGAGGGCGAGACGGATGATGAGGACGATGAGGATGAGGAGGATGAGCAGGACTCAAGCATGTCGGAGAGTCAGATTAAGCAGCGTGTCAGTCCGACGCCCAGCGAGGCGGGTCGTGCCCAGCTAACCAGCTGCTCCTCCAGCGAAACCGATGAGCACTCTGTGGCGCCTCCACCACTGCCGCAGATGGAAATCGAGAAGCAGGAGGAGGAGGAGGAGGAGCATGACTATGCTGTAATTGAGGAATGTCGCAGGCGTGTGAGCGACATTGAGATCGAGGATGTGCCGCTGGTGAAGTCCACGTCGCCTGCTCTCAACGAACAGCAATGCATTGCACAAATCATCAACACAGAGCTGCGGCGTCCACCCCATGTGCTGGTCAAGTCCAAGTCGGTGCTGGAGGAGCAGGAGCCCAGCTGCATTTTGCGTCACAATCAGCGCCGCGAGCTCGAGTCGAGCGTCGTGCGTAGCGACAGCATCAGCTGTGCTCTGATGGCCAAAATGGCCAAAGAGACGCCACCATCGCCGGCGGTGGTATCCAAGCTGAAGGAACGTCTGCTGCAGCGACATCCAGCGAATTCACCGGCCAACTCTTGGCGGCGCAGCAACGGCTGGAAGCGTGTCACCTCCCCAGTTGCCGGAACAACCAAAAAGGTAGGTGCTGCATCACTCCGCCCATGGCGTACACAGCTCACAGTCAAATCATTGCAGGAAACGAAAAAGGCAACGGAGCTGCCAAAGAGTTGCCAACAGAAGGCGCCGCCCACACGCATACCCACATGCATACACACCACATCAAGCACCACATCCTCAACCAGCTCATCCTGCTCCTCATCAACGCCCTCGTCGCCCTCGCCGCCAAAGCAGACGCAGCAACAGCAGCTGAAGCCACAGTCGAAGCAGCAGCAGCAGCCGCCGTCGCAGCAGCGCAAATCGAAAATTCCTCCACCTGTACCCGTGCGTCGTTCCTATGCCAGCTAAGAGACGCCCCCAAATCCCACTCTAAGCTTAATCTCAAGCAGAATTCTATAAATTGATAGCGACAGAGCGAATAGCCCAGAGCATTCGCCATAGATTTAAAGATTTAAAAGACTAAATTGTGATATATATTCAAACTAATAACGAGAGCAGTAGCAGGAGAGGGCGTGCATGCACGAATACAACATATTTGTATTATATATACACCTATATATAGTTATATATGTATATGTATATATATAAGTTTCTTTTGGATAATGTTTACTACAAGCGACACAAGGCTCGACGTGCTCTATACAGTTTAGTAGAGCAGCGCTCGCAGCACCCAAAAGTTCCCAAATTGCATTTCCAAATGGATCAAAAGAAGATTAACTCATATATATATATATATATATAAATATATATAAATATATATATATATTTATATGTATTTGCATGATTTCTATTGGGCTAGCCAAAGCTTTGCTCAGCATCTGAGCAAAGTGTCAACAAAAACTAATAAAACTATTAACTATCAGTAAACCGAACTATAAATATAATACAAAAAAATAGAATGCATATATATATGTATATATATATATATATAGAAAATGTAGTCTTCCGCACAAAATCGAGTGTACTATATATATATAAACATATAGATTTGTAGAACAGTTAAAAAATAGTCGCTAGAAATTTGGGTGAAAAAAAGCAGAAAAAAACTTACAAATAAAAAAGTAAATACAGTAGATATATCTATCTATATATATATATATATGGTATGTATGGTTTCCCAGCGTTTACAATATATATATATACATATATATATATACTTGGTATATAGCTCTTCTTCTACTCTCTAGTTAGTCTCTTTAAGTAGCAAACGAACCTTGGTTCGTTCTTTGCAATCACATCCTAAGTACGAGTTATATATATATATAGACATAAAGTATATACGACCTATAGCAAACGCACTACGCTCGACGAAAACAAAAAAAAAAAAAAAAAAACAAACAAAAAAATAATTGAGAAATTATAAATTTAAGCTCGTATAAAGCATTATAAATGTATTTTCTTAGCGTAGCAAGTACAAAAGAGTAAACAATAAACAAAAAAAAATAACAAGTAACGAAACTCTAGTCGAGACTGCTCGACTAAGAGATACCCTGAATCCATTGAGCTGTAATACCAATCATTAAGAGCTATATTTATTCATTAATAGTAACCAACACATGCACACACACACACACACACAAACATATGCATGCACGTAATATGCTCACTGCGCAGTATTGCGGCTGCAGAAGAGGCTGTGCTATGGAAACTTTATTGTTTAATAACTTTTTTTCTCGACCTATGTTCTTAATGAAATTTTCGGGGAATGATTATGACATCCAAATGTACCTATTTGCCAAATTTCAAGTCTCTAGTATTTGATATACGTGAGTTATCGTTTTTGTTGAATTATGGGCGGAAGGGGCGTGGCATCAAAAATCCAAAAATGACAAAATGTGCGGATTCAATATAGCTATCAACCACAACTTAGTGCACGATTCTATCTTTAACGGTGTGCACGCCAGACCTCAAAAACAAAGCGATATTTTCGATAGTTATCGATAAAAAAGAAATGGGATGAGTTATCGAAAAAAAAAAATAAACTCGTACAGCGTATGGTATTATCGAGCATTTTGCTTTTTATTTGAAGTCTCTAGCTTTTGTGGTTGCAGAAATCCAGGTGTTTACACGGACGGACGGACGGACGGACGGACGGACGGACGGACGGACGGACAGACGGACAGGGCTAGTTCAACTCAGCTCGTCGAGCTGATCAAGAATATATATACTTTATGGGGTGTGGCACGCCTCCTTCTGCCTGTTACATACATTCGCACAAAAACATTATACCCTGAAATTTCCATTTTCAATGGATTCAGGGTATAAAAAAAGAAAGTTACGAAATATAAATTATTAAACCAATGCGAAAATGTTTTTCAATTTGCATAAAAGGTAACAAAATATATAAAAATAAATTAGGAATTAAACATAAAAAATAAAAGCTATGACAGAAAACATTAAAATATAAATTACCTAATTTTAGACTAAAATTCTTGTAGATATATAGAAATTAGTTGGATACGCACTTGTTTAGGATCAGTTCCAAGCGTTTTTGTAGCTGGAAAGCGTTCAGACGCAGCTCCGGTTGGCTCAGCCAACAGCTTCTATAGAGCTCGGTATAAGCACCTTCCAGAGATCTGGACGCATCGCTTGATTGGTCCTCGAAATAGTGCGCTAGTCTTGGCTGCTTGCTCTGCTGGTGTCGCTTATGCACTCGGCCATGATTCATGGCCTCAAAGTTTAGGGTGCGACGCACCTTTCTGTACGCATCAGTGGAGAGTATCACATCTACTTGTGGCTTAATTCGACCTATATAGCTATAGATCAGCTCCGCAGAGCTATTTGGCCAATCTGTTGTACAATAACAGCCATTCGAGGGTAACTGCTCACTGCCCAAATTAAGCGACTCGAGCTGCGCATAGTTATCGGGCCGCAGATCATGCTTCACCACCTGGTATGCAATGGTCTCATTGCAGTTGAGTGTCTGGAAGGGCAAGCGGCGGGTCTGCAACTGCCACATGGTAATGCCCAAGGAGTAAATATCCGAGGCGCTGCTCAAGTGCAACGAGCGCAGCGCTTCCGGCGACATATAACGCAATGTGCCCTTCGCACTGATCTGCCCATCGCCCATCCGAATGGAGCTGCCAAAATCGCATAGTTTGCAAATATAACGACGCTTGAAGTGCTCCAGTTTGCCTAATCCTGTCTGCTTGGTGCCCAGGGCAACCAACACATTTGGAGGCTTCACATCTAGATGCAACACCTGCTGGCCATGACAATATCGCAGAGCAGCCAGAATATCAAGCGTTATGCTATAAGAATATGATTTACTATAATCTCTATATATATATGTATATATATATGATTTTTTGGCACTTACAACACTCTGTGCAGCAGCGGCAGCGCGAGTGTATCTAAGACACGCTGCAGACACAGCCCACTGGGTCGCTCCATGATGAGCAAACCAAAGTCGGGCGTCGATTCCAGCTTGATCAAACGCACAATATTTTTGTGCTTCCAGTTCAAAATGTGCGCCTCATTTTGCAAAGTGGATACGGCACCAGTTTTTATAATTTTCAGGGCAACAGCATGCTCTGCCAAATGAATACATTTGCAATTACAGAAAAATTTATGTGATTCGGCAAAATACCTCTATAGATTGCCTTAAAGACTGTGCCATAGGCACCTCGACCCAAAATTTGACACCTGTTGGACCTTAGCGCAGCTGGGGGTCCGTCTTTGAGCAGCTCGATACGCTTTGGTGTGGTTAGCACCATCGCATTTTCTCTCTTAACAAGCGACCTGCAAACTACGTATTCCAAAATGTCTGTATTAATTGACAATAAGAAAGAGGCTTACATTTTGATGCGGCGTTTAACGGTGCATTCAGCAGCTGACTAGAGTTTAACAGCGCTGCCAGCTTATTGAAATAAATACTGCAGGGGCTGCTACGTTTTACAGTATTGCATTTATTTTTTATATCAGTGGATAAAAGATATTTTTTAAGTTTTTCCACCATTTTAAAAATGTTTTCAACTGCTTTTTTTTATAGTTTTAGTTATCTATTTGGCAAGAAACACATTAACACATGGAATCTGCACTAGATTCTATAACGTTCAAGGTGCATTTTTTGGCGTTGCCAGTTCATAGAAATTAATACCAAACAAAACATGCATCGCCTTCGACTCGATCGTTATATTTAGACTATTTTAATACACACTCTTTTACTTAAAGTAAACGTTCACACAATAGTATTTTTTGTTCTGATTGCTTAATTTCTTCATTTTTGCACACTGGCAGCATAAGCCTCATATACACTAATAGAAAATTGGTAAATACAATAAATATTTATAACATTCTATGGAGGCTTCATTTTGGGCTTAATACTATTAAAATAAATAAGCATTCATAGTTTTTTTCTTTCTTTTTTTTTGCTACAGCATGACTAATCCGAGCTAAGCGCGCTCTTCGTGTAATCTCTCCGTTTCGTGACGCAGCTCCTGAAAAATAAATTCGCATAAGAAATTTGAAATAATTGTTGAATTGAATGCGTCTGAAGCATACCCTGAAGGCATCCTGTATTTTGTCTGTGATGAGTTTGCGTGCCACCGGCTCGGGCACTCGCGTATCCTTGAGACCCTGCACGAAATTATTCAGATCGAGCGGCTCACCGATGTTGACGGTGACCTTCTTGCGCCACTGCAGCTTGTAGGGCTCCACATTGGGCAGCACACTGTCCATACCCTCGTGCCACATGGGCACTATGATGGGTATGCGCGGCGACTCGTAGATGATGCGTCCGACGCCCCACTTGAGACGCATCTCCTCCTTGGTCATGTTCACCTTGCCCTCGGGAAACACGTGCACCCAGTGCCCCAAGGCACATTTCTCGATGCACAGATTGATGGCCTCCTGATAAACGCCATTGCCACGCACCACAGGAATGCATTTACCTAAAATAAACAATCATACAGTTAAAGTATAATTCATATAGATCATTTTTTTTTTGTAGACTGCACTCACCGTACATGAAGAACATGGCATGGATCTTTTTGGTAAAGCAGATGTCGTGCGCTGCCATGGACCAGCGAATGCGTAACGTATTGCAGACGTAGCGTATGGGCAGCAGGCCCCAAATGCCGGGATCATCGAAGCAGGAATAATGATTGGATACCGTTACCAAAGGTATGCCCTTAGGTCGCTTGGCCACCGCCGTCACCAGACGCTCCTTGTTATACACTTGAGTTTTATTCATCACAACTGTGTGAGAGAGAGAGAGCAGAATTTGAGATAAAATCATAAATGTTATTTAAGCCATTTTTAACAAGAACTTAAGCAACTCCTATAGAAATAAGCTACATCATTTTGGCCAGTTGAGCATACCCTGTTAGACGAGAATTCTTGTGAATTAATATGCAAACAGGAAGCATAAATGGCGGCAAGCATTTTGGCCATGATGGCTCGAAACGAAACGAAAACAAAATCAAGCAAATATAAATAGATAAACAAATATATAGAGTATATCTATATCTTATATATATAGAATATACTCTTAGAAAGAGAAAACGTGCAAAATGTTGTAATGCAGAGATTCAGCTAAAAACCCAATTGGATTTGCTTTCAGTTGACTTGCATGGCATACGAAAATCAAGTAAATTTATTTATTTGTATATAGATCTATATCTATGTATGTTCACTGTTCACTCACCTAGAACAAACTTGCTGATGAGGCCAACGATGGTGACCACTAGCTGGCTGGTGATGAACCACAGCGTGGATGGATTGCGCAGTCGTGGAAATATCCAATCGATGGGATATGGTATCTCAACGCCGGATGAGGTATTTGCCATATCTGAGGAGTCCCGATCGGGCGTGCGGCTCTCCTGTTGCTTAAGCTCCCTGTCCGTTGCTGGCCTAATGCTGTCAGTCGCTAAGGTTAAGGGCACTGTGCTTGTCTGCCGTGTTGAGGTGTCCCTTTGTTGTGTCTGTGCCTGCGACTGCGTCTGTTGCTGCTGATTCTGTTCCTCCTGCTGCTGCTGCTTCTGTTCCTCCCTCTCCTGCTGCTGCTGCTGCTGCGGCTGTTTATGCGGCTGCTGCTGCTGCTGCAGTCCCGGCAATGTTCTATCATCGGGCAAGGGACGCGCCTCGGGGGCCTGCACAAGCGGCTGCGAATTGATGGTAACGGAGTTTAACATGGCGATCAAGCAATTTAACTAACTGGCAGCCATGAGGCAGGTGTTTCATTCTCTACAATATGTACTTTATGTAAGGTCAAAGACTACTTTTCTCTCAGCTCCATTATGATTCAAGATACGACAAATTTTACACATTTTTTTTTCTACAGTGATAATCGCAGTTGCTTATGCCGGAATACAACACTTTGTAGCTGAGGAGGAATCTGCAGCAAATGAAGACGATGGAGCAAGAGAGACAAAGAGGGCAACAATAACAAAGAAACAGAATTTACGCAGCATATGGGTACACAAAGTACAGTAAAGGCTCGATTAACGAACAGCTGCCGCAACTGTTGGCTTAGCTCTTATCAAAAACTAAATTCTCTTGTCTTTTCACTTACGTCAAAGCATGTAAAAATGTGCAAAACGATTTACATTTGTACAAAAAACTAACGAAACAACATTTAATTTTGAAGAGAGAAAAATATGTGTGTGTGACACATTTCATATATGTATTTCGTAGACATTCACCTGGGCACTATTAGACAAGTTTCACTGTGGCAATTAAAGTCCAATCAGAACGCGTTTCAAATGCTCAATTGAAGGCGCATTCAATTAATTTCAAATATATCTATTCATTACTCAATTAAGATTTATAATATTGCACTTGTTTCTTGCTGTTAAAGAATATTTTGGTTTGGGCGGACACAACTACGCGCTGGCAGGTTTAAAGTGTAACTGACTGTTTGTCAAGTTCAAATGTGCGCGATTAGATGCGTGCAAGGGCGCCACAAACAAAGACAGAGAGAGAGAGAGAGAGTGCGACGCACCTAGAGAGAGTGCTTGGTCAATAGTCAAGTGGAAATGCAGCACATTCTAATCAGTAAATATTTATCAGTTGTAGCGAAAGCACGTTTTTACACACAGATTTGCACTTAGCATGCACCGACAGATAACAACAAAAATATTTAAAATACGCGCTAAGGCATTGCAGCCCTGGTTGTGTTGTGGTGAATATACGTGTCCAATAAAGACACATATACACATACTTATATCAAAATATACAAACATTAAATTACTATCAATTAACGGAGTGAATACTAATAATACCTAAAATTTGAATTATTTTTGTATTAACAAAAAATAGACCACAACTTGCTAGTTAAATTGCGCGCCTTTGCGCAGCAACCCTGAGCTATGGGTCGCAGTGCCAATTGTTTTGTGGTGAATATCAGTATGCGTGCTATTTATGTTCATTATGCACACAAATACGGAAAATCAATTACGTTGGACTAAGCTTATTGAATATGCTAAACAAATTGAATTTTATGTTGACTAAGTTCTTACCCTAACGGACAGAATATAAGCATGTCGGCCATAGATGATCCGTGGCAAGTATTTCTCTTGCCTATGACAATGCCACAGATAACGCGTGGCAGTAAGATTCACGTGATCTGGCCGAATTCGCCTTAAACTTGCACAAATTGCCATCAGCATGATGAACACTAAATTTTGTTATTGATATGCTTTGATTGTATTTGTTGATGAATTTCCGTAAATTGACGTATTTCTTGAATATAGCACTCGCGATTTTACATAAGAGTTGATTATCTTTGCGGAGCCAAACACACAGCCAATTTGCTAATGCGGGGAATAGATTGCACTGCAAATGGCTACGTCCAGGTTGAATTTCGGCTGGCCAAGGTTAGCGCGTTCAGGCCCGTGCAATAGATTCTTGTGCCTAACGCGCACTTTCGCTGTAGCGCGCATGTCTGGGTAAATTGCTGTTGCCAAGAAAGCAATAGTGTATTCTGTAGGGGACCAAAAAGGAAAACGAAATAATTTGAAATTTTTATATGTAAACAATGCCGAAACAGCTGATCGTTTCTGCCATTCACAGCGAGCAATTACAAAAGACAGTGCTGCCAGCTGTTTTCAAAATATATGTACAAAACTACACTTAAATATATCGACTTGTAATCGGAAAGAACTTACTCAATTTACATTTACAAGTCAATCCAAAATAAGTTTATTTAAATAAATAACTTCAACTATGTCGCGCAGTGCACGTCCACTCACCTCAGCGCGTGTGCTGCACAAGATCAAGGAATTAACAAAACCGTCTTCCGATGTCAACTACGCGATCAATCGCAATCCTCGAAATCTGGAAAGATTACGTATAGGTTATAAGCCAACCGGCTATCATCTGGAAAAGCCTGGCCGTTCCTATTGGCACACACTGGAGATCAATACCAGTGGTCGATATGTAAGCGCTGATGTGAAGCATTTCGAAAATGGCACAATACTAAGTGCCAGCACCTCCGAGTGGGCCATCAAGCAACAGTTATACAAAACAAATGATACACCTGCGTTTGTAAATCTGGGCCGTGTGCTTGCCCAGCGCTGTCTGCAAGCGGGCATTACTGAGATGACTTGTAACGTGTCAGCAGTTCCCAATAGTAAGCTGGAGAAGCTACTGAAAGCTGTGCAGGAAAATGGAGTAAGTTTCCAGGAGCCCTCCAGACTCCCACCCTCCAATCCTTGGGATGCGAATAGACATGAGAAGCCATGGGAGGTAACGGAGCAAACGCCGACACCAATAGTAATAAAGAAATAAAATGAAAAACAAAATTTGTTTGGGTTTCGTATCGTTTATAATAAACGTTGATTTATGCTAATTACAATGAAGCAACATCATTGTTTTATTTAAAACTAGCCGCCGTCAACCGCTCGTCTATTCGTACTTGCCCTTGATGTCCTTCCAGAGTTTCTGTAATAGGAATACAAGTTTTCATATGCACACATTTATTACATAAGCAACAAAAAACTTACGCCTTTGTTAATGGTGTCGAAGATCAGGTTCGAGCTGACATCGATGGCGCGTTCAAAGAAGAAGGCCGATGCCATAATGGCCACAGCGTACGTGGACGTACGTTTGAAGAGCGTATTATATATAACCTTCATTTTAGGTAGATTTTTCGAAAATTCGTAATTTTCTAGCAAAACTTGCAGTTGCTTCGCACGCCAATAAACAGCTGTCACAAACCAGTGTAGAGCAACGTAAAAGTTTCACTTGTTTGTTAACAGAACTACAACTAGGCAAAATTGCGTCGAGTGGCAACCTTGTTGTTTTTAAATTATATGGCAACGCCAATTAAATTATTTTCATCTGAGTCGAGTTTCGGCAATTTCTGAGATAAACTTAAACTGTGACAGACGCCTCTAAAGGAACAGCCTGCCAAGCTGCATTTGTTACTCAGTTAAACGAAATATTTAATTTTTATCTAATTTACACACAATGGTCGATTTAACCGATGCCGGCTCACCATTCCAACAGTCCATACCAAATCTTGCATTTTATGTGCCGGCCGTTGTTGTTTTTGGATTGGCAGGTGAGTTTGAGTTAGTTTACTCAATCCCTCATACCCCCCATAGGGATGCATTTTGTTGCGTCATGCATGCAATGAAAGACTGTACATTCCACCAAACACATTCTGAGCGCCGCACTACTGTTATGTGTGTCAAATACAAAAAAAAAAAACAGGCCCAACTTTCACCACTCTAAATTGAACTACATCGCTCGCTGATCCACTGCCCCTACCTCTACTGTGTTTGCTTTTGTTTCTACACAGCTAAGCTGATTGGAAATGCCGTTATCGCGGTATGCTGATTGGAACTATGATGTATTTAGTATCTTCTAAAGTTCTTAGTTTTTGTTTTTTCTGTTTTTTTTTTGTATACGTGTACTTAACACACTTATTTCTTGAATACGTATACAAATTTCTGCCGTTCACATTTGAGGCATGATAAGGAGCTAGAGATAAGAGCGACAAGCCACTACCCATTGATTGGCAGCTAATAGAGGAATTTGTTAATTTGTTAATGGGGGAGTTTTACACGTGCCCATACAGGCTCATAATTCGATTTGTTATTTGTATCTTTGTATCTCTCTAGCTGGCATTTGGTATTATGTTATGCATGCCTTTAGCCCTATAGCCTATAGACCTTCTATATAATAGCTTGCAGCTGCTGATAAGTCCATCTTATCTTATATTCTTTTATTTACTGACTTGAGTTCGAGCAACCTGTTAAAAATATGCTGACGCTTCAGCAAAAAGAACGACAAAAATAATAGCAATACAAAGCGCAGCAACAACTACCTGTCCGCACGTATATCTCATATAGAATGAAATATAAGCGCACCTGATTACGAATAAGTTTTTATTTTTCCAATTTATATATTAGATTTGCTTTTTGACGTTCAGTTCGTTAAAGACAACGCTACAGCACGTTGGTTGTGTCTTTTTATACCTATAATAAAAACTTAAATAATAAATTGTGAGTTACGTTTTATTAAGTGGCGTAAAATAATTTTAATTATTTAATTTAAAAATTAAAAAAGTTTCTATTTGGACTCGCAGCCGGTAGGATTCGAACCTACGCTCCCAGAGGGAATCTGATTTCGAGTCAGACGCCTTAACCACTCGGCCACGACTGCTGTTGGTGGCAAGCGCCTTAAGTGCCATAAGAGAGCAAAGAGCGCGCGCATTAGTTGAGAGCTGAATTTTTTGCTTTCTCTTTGCCACGTTGAAATATTTTGTTTGCTCAACATAAATCAATGAACATATTTAGATACTTAAAAGAAAAACAAAATTGAAATTAGATAAAAAGCTGCTGCATGCTATAAAATTAGTTATTCCATTATGTGCTAGTTAGTTTATAGCTAAATATTATATTGTTTTGCCTGCACTCAAGAAATTTTAACTTGCAGACAACATAAATCGTTAAGTCTGCCACACTTAACTTAAACTTAAACTTCAAAACGTTAAACTCAAAAGCAATACAAATCATAAACAATGGCCGAAGATCCATTAAATCAGCGCGCATTTGCCGAAGATGTGGCCGCTGCCGCAGCAGCTGGCGGTGATCAGGGTTTCGCTTTGCCCCCAGGGTCAGGTCCTGGTGGCGCTGGCTTTCAAATGCCTAGCGCTGATGAGATATGGAAAATGGTCGAGTCAATGGACGGCATCTCAGACGATGAGCGCGCCGAACTGCGCGAAAGCATATTCAATCCAAAGCCACCATCGCCAGATGATTTTATGAAATATGGACAGCCGGGCCACAGCTCTAGAGAGTATCTAATATTCTTTGTGATGATAGCGCTCATATTGATAGTCTTTGGTAAGCTGAGTATATGACCACAAATTCCTGATAACTAGAGTCGGATGTGCTCGACTTCGTTCCGGAATTGCTCCTGTCCTGACATTCCCATATAACTTGCATATCCATCGAAGCATTCATTACTAACTTAAGCATTATTCACTCTTGCCCTTTCTCCAACTTGGCAGTCTGTAATACATTTTCTCTTGAATAATTACGACTTCTTAATGAAACCCGTAGAACTTAACTATGACATCTAAATATGCTCATATACCAAGTTCAAATTTCTAATGGACCCAAGTATATAGTTCCTTAAAGATGTCAAATTTTATTGATAACAAATCAATTTGATGAGCTATTAACCAAAAAGAAAAAACTTCTACTATCTGGGCTTATATATAGAATTAATATTTGAACGTGAAGGTCTTCGCGTATATAAACAGAAAGATAAACAGACAAACAGATAAGCAGGCATTAAAAATCCAACGGACAGACATAGCTAGATCGTCTATAAGGAAGTCAGTAGAGAAATAAATACCATTTGCGCTGATAACAAAAGGAAATAAGAGCACAAAGATACAATTTTTTGCACGGATCAAAATTTGTATTCTTATCTAAATTTTCACTTAAGAAAATTATAATTTTATATTGATTTTATTTTTTATAAACAAATTAAATCTAAATATATATCTATGCATATATTTTATGGTATATGCCACGCCTTCGCCTTCAGCTGCTTCACCCTTTTTAACTACTTTGAATCGGTATATAAAAACAAACACAATTTGATAAACATATATAAGTGATGTCTGTGGATAGTGTGCGCTGTTAATATACTCAGACATAAACATAAATTTTTTTTATAGAGAATGACGTTTTTATGGCTGTTCGATTTTCGATAAGATAGTAGAAATCCACCACAAAAAATTATTACAAAAAAAAGTACAGAAAAACAAAAAAAAAAGGGTTTTGGTCAGAGCAGCGTGGTTGGCCATGCCGATTGTTCTCTATCTTTCTATCTCTCTATAGTTTTTATTTTTATTATTTTCTTTTTCGAATCAAAATTTATTGTGAATTTATGCAATGGCTTCCAATGATGAAACCATTATTGATCAGCTGAAGCGCTCTGTGGAATCGCTGGTTGCGAAAACGGGTCCACACAGTCGCTTCGCTGAGGATCTAATACAGAAAATTGGAAAACTTCAAAGCAAACTGGATTCGTTAACCGATGTCGATCGACATCAGTTTGTCAGTGAGATGAAGGGCTCCATCCAGGAGGCGATAGCCAAGATCGAGCGTCGACTGCTACAGCATACGCATATCTCACAGGCCTACACCACCTCCATTGTGGTGGCTGTCATATTTTTAATTGTCTCGGTTGCCGGTTAATATTAAACACTTCCCCCCTAAAATAGCCACACTAAAGATATATATTTAATAATATTTCGATGTCTTCTCTTGCAGCCCTCTTTGGCTTCAAGCTTTATAAGTCGTTGACGGAGAAGGAGCTCAAGAAACAGGAGAAGCTCAAGAGCAGACAGCAAAAGAAAACCAAGAAATCCAACTAGGCGAACCGCTCTCTATATCTCCCTCTATCTATATATATATATATACGTATAGCATATAGAGTTATATAGCTAAATAACGCAAGAATTTGTTCTTTTTGAAATTTATATTAAATTTGCAAAAGTTTTGTTTTAAATGATAACAAAAACCTTAAATTAAAATTGCCTGTAAATGATGTCTATATATGTCTATATATAGCCATTATGCATATTGAACTGTATAACACATAAAATTTAAAGTTACAAGATAAAGCAAATCTGTTTAGCTGCGTGTTTATTTGACATTAAACAGGAAACATTTATTATCCTTTCATAACATTTCGTGACGAAACAAAAACTTGTTGCTGAAGTTCTCCAATAATTGTTCCGTTGCCATGACAAATAAATAAAATAATTTGTCGCAGCCATTGCCGTCAGTTTTCGACACGTTTCATATAAGCAAGAAAAGTTTGTGGCCTTCAGTTTTCTACCAGTAATCGCCCCGACTAAACACAACTTTCGAAAGTAAAAAGAAAATGTCGTATTCTAATCGTGGGTATTTTTTGGCACGTCTGTATGCATGGCTATAACTAACGGCTAATTCTTTAGGTGGCTTTGATTTTTATCTGCCCTCGGGCGGTTGGTGCAATCCGAAGGACGATTCATACTTTCGCCGCAGCATCGAGTGGGTGCCCATACGCAGCGCAGGTATCGGGCGCTCCTTTGCCATAACCAACGGCGCCATCTATCCACGTGTCATTGGCATGCTGCCCCGCTATGGCGGCCATGTGCCGGGTGAAATATATAATGTGGGCCATACTTTCGGACGTTCGACTATCGATGCTAAACGCTGGCTAGCCTTGCACCATGAATAAATATTGCATGCATTGCACCAACAAATACAAAAGTTAAAAGTTAGAAATTTTCGATCCAATCGGCACGGTACAAATTGCACGAAAGTATTAAAGAAATTAAATTGTGTGTGTTTAATTATTGCTTTTGCGATTGCATTCTAATTTCAATTTGGCCGCAATGTAATTTAGACGGTAAGATATACAAAAATTCTGCGTTGAGTCCGTTAAATTGCATGAAGCTCAGAGAGAATTTTATATGATATGCAACTCAACAGCTGTTGAAATTAGCGCCTCGCTGCAGCTGGCCAGTGTTGCCACTCCGCATGTGGGTGCAACGGTCACACTGTCGCTATGTTTTGGTTTGTGCGATTTCACCATTACGAAGCTTATTCTTGAGACAAAAAGGAGATTCGCTCGCAATATGTTATATTCGCGTCTGAAATCGTTAAATAAATACAGTCGTAATGTATATACAAGTGCAATAAGGCTACAAAATGTGCAACAGGCGTCGGCTGTCAAACGAATATGTATTGTGGGCGCTGGCCCAGCCGGTTTCTATGCAGCGCAATATTTACTCAAACAGCTGAGCGACTGCACAGTGGACATCGTTGAGAAGTTGCCTGTGCCGTTTGGATTGGTGCGGTAAGCGGGGATAGTTTAACTAAATGTTTGTGCTGTTGCCATTTCTGGGGTTACCATCGTCCAGCCCAAAGATTGGTCCAACCACTGAGCGAAAGATGCCATTGAAATAGGCTGAAAAAATATTGCTGTGTGTGAGAGCGAGAGAGCGGAACTGGAATTGTTGCTACGTACAGCCAAACTGGTCAAAGTTCCATATTGGCCCCGGAGCTGCAGCCACAAGCAGTAGCTGGCAAAGCAGCATGAACAGGCCACCTGCAATCGAAGCACGAATCTTCCACATCTTGAAGCAGCGAGAGACAAATGTCTTTTGTTCGGCCAGCAAGCTGGGGCATTTATATTTAATGGCGTTTGCATGTGGATAACAGCTTGTCACTTATCGACTAATGACTATTGTCATTATGCAAATCAACATTCCAGCTTTGGTGTTGCGCCCGATCATCCGGAGGTCAAGAATGTCATCAATACGTTTACGAAAACAGCTGAAAATCCGCGCTTACGTTTCTTCGGCAACGTCAGCCTTGGCCAGGATGTCAGCCTGCAGGAGTTGAGGCAACGCTATCACGCAGTGCTGCTCACATATGGCGCGGATCAGGATCGAGAGCTGCAGCTACAGAATGAGCAGGAACAACATGTGATATCCGCGCGCAAATTTGTGGCTTGGTATAATGGCTTGCCTGGAGCGGAGCAGCTGCAGCCGGACTTGAGCGGCCCTGACGTAACAATTGTGGGCCAGGGCAATGTGGCTGTCGATGTGGCGCGCATGTTGCTAAGTCCAATAGATAAACTGAAAGTAAGCAACTGTAAATATATAATATTATCTTAGCTAATCTGAATTTTCTTTAGATCACAGATACCACGGAATATGCACTGGAGGCTCTGTCGCGCAGTCAGGTGCAGCGTGTGCATCTGGTGGGACGGCGTGGACCACTGCAAGCTGCCTTCACCATTAAAGAGCTGCGCGAAATGCTCAAATTACCCAACGTGACGACCAATTGGCGTGCAGCTGATTTTACCGGTAAACCCTATGAAGATCATAGGCATAAAATCCAGTTAAATTGTTTCTATATATTCCACAGGCATAGCTGAGCAGGTGGAGCAGCTGCAGCGACCAAGAAAACGCCTAACCGAACTAATGCTCAAGAGTTTGAGCGAGCAAAGCAGCTCGAAAGCAGCGGGTGGCAAACAATTTCTGCCCGTTTTTCTGCGCGCACCAAAAGCCATCTCAGCCAAGGAAATGGAATTCGCTGTGACGCAGCTACAGGAGGACGCAGCGGTAGCTACGGATGCAACTGAATCCCTGCCAGCTGATCTTATACTACGCAGCATTGGCTACAAATCCAGCTGCGCAGATGCAGGCATTAATTTTGACCCGCAACGTGGACATGTGCGCCACGTTCAAGGACGTGTGTTAAAGGCTGACCCAGAGAAGAGCGTGGAGCCGGGCCTCTATGTGGCTGGTTGGCTGGGCAGTGGACCCACTGGCGTCATCTTGACCACTATGAATGGGGCCTTTGCAGTGGCCAAAAACATCTGTGATGACATAACAGCGAATGCTTTTGATACAACCTCAACTAAACCTGGTTTCGAGGCGAGCAACCAGAGGATTGTTAGTTGGGAGGGTTGGCTAAGAATCGATCAACAGGAAAGCGAAGCAGGCAAGGCCAGGAACAAGCCTCGAGAGAAAATTGTGGATATTGAGCAAATGCTGAGCATTGCAGGCGTCTGATCAATCTTCGAAGCGATTCCAACTTTCAATGTATTCATATCGTAAAACAACTGTTTTAGTTGTCATGACTTTTAAACCTATGTAAATTTGTATATTCATATTTTTATATAAACAAATTTTATGTTATAGTTCATTGTTCTTAGTAAAAAATTATATTTCCAAATTTGCAGTAATATTAGTCTTATTTAAGGAAAATGGACAAGAGCATGACTCCAGAGCCGCACTTGGTGCCAGGGTGAGAGCGATAAAAAAAAAACGCTAATCCTACACACAACTCTCATCACTAGCATGCATATGTATGTATGTATGTGTTCATAGCTTGGCCACTATACTCACAAATACAACGTAAAGTCAGTGCGACAGGTTGCAGCATCCGCAATTGCCCGGGTCGCTTCTTCACACTTCATAAGCCTAACTATGTGATCGAGAGAGATGGCCGCTGTCTGTTTACCGTTTCCAGTAACTACAATTTACTACTCTCTTATGCACATGCACCTAAATACGTGTGTATGTGCATACGTACACTCGCGCCCTTTGAATAACTGTTGCGCTCTCGCTATCTTTCTCTCTTTAAATTAATTGCGCTTTATGTGTGCATGTGTGTATTTTTTCATAACTTCACTTTTAAGTGAAAGCCATAGAGAAATATTTAAATAGCCCGAGACAATATATTTTTGGAAAGCCTAGCTAAACGCTGTTGTGATTAAAAAAAAATTTTTAAATTTACCTGTATATTTATTCCGAATTGTGACTTTTGTTTTTATAGTTATACCGGGCACTGTCCTGAGAATCGCGATCGAGTGGGCAAGACATATGGCAGACAGACGCATACGCTGCTCATTGATCCTTGCAGTAATCATGCACCTGAACTAATTCTTGCGCCGATCGATGCCAAGCCCGACATCAAGGATTATCCAACACAAAATGAGCTGAAAATTCTGAACGATCGCCGAGAGTTTGTCGATTCGGTGTATAAGCATCCCATCATACCGGGCTATGCGGGCTTTGTGCCCAACATGTTCAAGCAGACGGGTAAACGTTATGTTGCCGCCGCCACAGCGGGTGTCGCTCAGCACGAGACGCTGATGCAACTCTATCGTTGTGAGAAGCGCACATTGCGTCACCGAGATTTACTAGAGAGCGGCAGAGGATTGTTCGAACACAAATGGAATGAACGATTGGTAAGTAACTTACTCTATTCTAAATCTCTGACTGTTAGCTATAGCATCGGCTTCTCTTCCAGCTGCCTCGTTCACAGTATCGTGCTCCATTGATACCCGTTACGCGCGTCTGCAAGGGCATCAAGGACGAAAAATGTCCACCAACAGTGGAGAAGTTGCGTTACAGCAAGTTCACTGCGCCGCACTTTCTGGACGATGATGATCAGGATAAGTTCATCATCAATGGATATGCTGCTCACATACCGATGGCTATGACGCGCTTCGGTGAGCCGAGCAAGGTACTCACCCACAATGCCCTGTGCAGCTTCTCCGACTATATGTATAAAAAGAATCGTGATAAGTGGTGTTGTGGACAAGATTTGGCCACGCCAGCCATTAAATGTCCACCAGTTGGACACTTTGTTATTTACCATAATAATCATGGGATGCATCCAACCTATGCGGGGCATGTGCCCGGCTATAATTACAAATATGGACGTTCATTTGAAAAAACAACATATCATGCGAAACGCTGGTTGGAAGTTCATAAGGATCTCACAGTGCTTCCAGAGATTGCCAAATTGGATCTCGAATATTAGGCAAATCTCCGAAAATGTATTTTCCTGGTTGTTTTATTTTAGTATAAAATTAAAAAAAAAAATAATAATAATAATAAAACACTTATAACATTTAAATTTATTCGCTGATTAAGATTTAGATTAGTGGCGCCTATCGTGGGTTTTTAGTATTTTAGACATTGTCTAGTTTGGCCTCACTGGCAGTGTAAAGTATTCTATCGATGTCGTGTATCGATACGACAACAACATCGCTGCTCTCGTTTCTACGTCGTTGCAGTTGATTAAAATAAGTTTTCGTTGAATTGGCATGTTAAATATGCTTAAGTCGTTTTTAATGCCTTGATCAATAAGTGTTCAGTGCCTCTAGTGCTTGGAAAAATGTAAATGCTTACATTTTATGAGCAAAACACGTAAAAAATTCCATGAACGCCAAACGAAAAAATCTCTCCCGAATTGAACAAATTCAAACAGCACATAGTGCCGCACTGTTCACACAGGAGAGTTGATATAGTACCGCAGTGCGTGGAAGTGAACCAAACAGTCGTGTACGAGATAACATACATTTGTGTACCTACCTCTCTTCAAGTGGTGAGTTGAATGCCGATTATTGCACCCTGCACGCAATTGTAGCGCGCGGCATATAAGTGCAGCGCTTGCTTGACAGTGGAAAATCAACATGTTTTTTTGTGATTTATGCTTATAGACACTAATTCCTAATTTCCTTTATCGCCATGTGATAAGATTGTACCTACGGTTTTGTTAAAAAACAAGTAAAGTGCATAAATATTGACGAGAATGAGCATGCAGGTAACAGTTGCGTCGGTGCTACCCTACCACAACTTGTTTATTAAAAGCGAACAAACGAATAAAAATAAAAACAAAAAAATACATATGTAATTTGTTGTTGAAGGTGAGATTCAACGCATGCATGTTGAGTTGGGAGAGCGCTCAAGAATGAGAACGTATAGAGAATTCGGAAAAACCGCCAAAATGGGTTGAGTTTGTTTTGCATCGATTTTCCGGCCGCTAAAAAATGGATGCATATATTTATCTAATATCAATTTAAATTTTCAGTGAATCCGTACGAAAATGAGTGAAAAAACGGAAAAGACCAAGGAGACAACGGCCACGAATGATGTCGCAAAGAGTGAGGAGCAGCAAGTGGATGCCACGAAAATAAAAGAATCAAAATATAGCGATGCAGATGCAACACCAATGGACACGGAAACGGATAAGGATAATGTGCAGAAACAAAATGAGCAGTGCTTAAGCGTAAAGCCCATTAATTCCTCAGTAACCACAGTGGATATCAACACGTTAACGCCGTCAACACCATCACAGACGCCGCCACAGCTGCTGGCGGCTGAAACAAGTGCAACTACAACAACAACGGCAGCTTCCAGTGGTGCCACCGCTGCAGCAGCCATACCCGAGAATATATTATCGCCGCCCAAGTCAGAAACACAAACGGATGAAACTAATACGGCCACATCGACCTCTTGCTCCCCAGCCTCTGAGGGCCAGAGGTCACCAATAGCAGAACCCGATGTACAGCAGCAACAAGATAAGCCAGCACCAAAAGAAGAGGAACTGGATAAGGCGACCACAATTAATGGCACCATACCAAAGTCGGGCAAACCGCTGGTAACGGCGCTCAACAAGAAACTAAACAAGTCAGCCACCACATCGCCTCGAGCATCACGGGCGCGCAAGCCAAAAGCTTTACCCATGTACGAGAGCGAAATCAGTGACAACAAAGTTGGCATCAAATTGTGCATTAAGAAATCGGATGCAGCTGCTGGCGGCGCAGAGATGCCAGGTGCAGGTGTGATTGCAACGCCAGTAACTCCCTCAGCAAAATCCACAGCGTCCGCAGTTAAGCCGGCACGGAAACGTGTGCGCAAACCGAAGCAACAGGATAGCGACGAGAGCGAATACGAGCCGCACAAGAAGAAAGGCGGTGGCGGGGGTAGCAATAATAGCGACCGTCAAAAGCGAATATCAAATGCTGCAGCAGCCGAAGCCGATGCCGAGTCAATTGAGCAGAGTGCATGGGGTCACGGCTTGCCCGAAGAAGTGCTCCTTCATGTAAGCCTATAGAAAATAATACCATAATACAATTAATTAAAATATTTATTAAATGTTCATGCAGATCTTCGAAAATGTTGTCGATAAGGAGGGCTGCCTGCCCACGCTTTTTCGCCTCGGTCGGGTTTGCTCGCTGTGGAGACGAGTTTCGCTTACGCCCACGCTGTGGCGCACAATGGATTTGACTACCTGGATCAAAGAGAAATATCGCACGGAACTCAAATTAAAATGGTTTGTGGATAACCGTTGCAGTGCGTGCACTGAACTAAATGTTTGTAAGTAATTTTAAGAATTCTCTCAATAATAAACCATTATTAATTTTTTATTTGAATTGCAGCCAATTGGAAAATATCGGATATCAATTGTTTTCTGGTCAAGCTGTCTAGTGGGTGTCCGAATTTAATGGGTATTACGTTATCGGGCTGGAAAGGTTTCACATCGGATCACTTAAAATATCTGGTCGACAATATGCAAAAGCTGCAGCGCTTAGACTTGAGCTCAATCAACGTAAAAAGAAAAACAAATACTTTTTATATAGGTTATTTAATGCTTACATTTTTCTACAGGTCGAGATGAATGCTAGCAAGAGTGCTGTGGGTGTCAACTCGCTGTGCACTGCATTGGAGACCATGGGCAGTCGATTGACCCACCTTTACTTGGCACATAATCGCCTTGCAGGAATACCCAATATTGTCAGCGTTCTAGCGGTGAGAATAAAAAAAATTAAGCTTTAAGATGAAAATTAGCTTTAAATTAATCATCATCGAGTAACGGGCTTTATACTAGCTTAAGACTATTTGCCTTTGGTTCGTAAACTTATAATATATTTGTGTCAATTTTATTGCAGAAACATTGTCCAAATCTCACGCTTTTAGATCTCTCAAATGTGACTACACAGGCTACATCGCATGGCGTGCTGTACATAGAAAAGCTGCAGCATGGTTGTCAAAAACTGAAGGTTCTGCGTGTTACCAATTCACACATAACGCCGAGTACAGCCAGCATGCAGGAGATCGTAAGTATCTAGATCTTACTTAGCTCTGCAAACTTATAAATTAAATTGGTTTCTGCTGCAGATGGATTCGCCTGGTTTTCCCAATCTCGAGGAGCTTTCAGTGGCCGCGTTAAATGGTGAATGTCGTATCATCGGTGATGATCATTTGCAGCGCATCTTAAAGAGCAGCTCCAAATTAAAGCTGCTCGATGTACGCAATTGTACACGACTAACACATGAGAGCTTAATACGCTTGCCGGCCTGGGATATTAAGCATTTATTTCTCTCCGGCTGCTCGGTTACACGTGATATGGGGTGGGTAAACAAAATAAGAGAGTCGATAAAATAATATCTGAATATATTTATTGCATAGGTCGGGTCTGGAACTCATTGCGTCAAAGTGGGCGCATAGTCTCATTGAATTGGATTTGGCCTGGGCAAATGTACAGCAGCCCATAGATAATGCTTTGCGTGCTCTGGCTGAAAAGGGAAAAGAATCACCATTGGCGTAAGTTTCAAAATCATATTTAATATTGCTTATTGCAAACTATAAAGAATATTCTTTACTCTCTCTGTAGCCATTTGAATCTGTGCGGCTCATCCGTATCCGAGGAGGCGGTCAAGGAAATACTCACGAATTGTGTACACATGAGCTCAATTAATTTGGCATCGTGTCGCGGCTTGCCACGCGGCGTTAAGCGCCTTATGCAGGAACCTCAGGAGCTGCACGAACTGCGCGAGGTACTCGGCGTGCAATTGAAAGTGCAGTAGAAACTATCACAAGAATGCGCAACAATTTTCTCATTTTGAGAGCAATTTAAAATTGTTATGCGTTCTGTAACTACAATTAGTAAAAAAGAGAGAGAGAGAGATCGAGAGAGTAAAGAAAGCGTTTAGTGTTTTCGTGGTTTCTGATTTCCACTATAATGCAATAGTCGAAAGTCGCTTCACATCTTCCAATTTAATGCTTCAAATTTATGTTCTAGGCTCGCGCACTCTTGTGTTTTGTAAATGCAATATATATGTATTCATAATTTAATTGATAACAAAAAGAAATTTAAAACATATATATACAGTGATGTTTAGATGATTTTTTTTACACACGCATATATATATGTATATATATATATATATATACATTGATTAGAGATCGTAGTTAAGACACTAAAGAATGACCACTGTATGTTTGTAAAGTATGTATGCATATTTAAAATTAAGTTTACAACTAGTTTGTATGTTTTTTGCAATACAAAACAATTGAAGAAAAATTTATAAAAAATCGAAAAAAAAATTATTAACAATAAATAGTAGTCGTCAATTTATTGTCAGCAAGGCAAATTTGTAGAACGTTTTAACCCCAGATCAACTTTGTAAATAAGGATATTGGCGCTTAAGTGAACTTTCTTTATTGAAATCAGACGATTTCGTTTACACACACACATACATATATTAAAAACAATTCAATTGTTAAGCATTATTAGCAGTTAAGAGAAGGCAATTAAAGGTAAATTTAATTTTAAAATAAAAACAAATTTTAATATTCTGCGGACCAGTCTTATCAATCAAAATACTCTAAAATTTCGAAAATTGTTTTCTTTTATACCCAAATTTTTTTAGATTCTAAAATTATAAGTATAGTTTTTTTCTGAAATTTCTTTTTAGTCTCAATTTTATAAAATCATTTTCGAAATATGATTATAAAAATTTCCATGTAAATTTTTTGCTGGAATCTTTAATTTGATACTTTTGAAAAATAGAAAATAATTGTTTTCTTATAAAATGTATATTTTTTTTATCATTTTTATTGATTCTGTAAAATATTCAAAGAGATACTGCATTAATTCATATTGATTCACTATATAATTTTTTATTGTATGCTGCGAGCGTAACTATTTTTGCAAATTATAAATTAAGAGCGTTTTAAGATCAGGCGAACACTACAAAAAACTAGCAGACAATACAGATCGCCCTTACTACATACATATACGCATACGTATACATATATATTTTGCATCCATTGCCATTGGTCTCTAGTTCTTGAGCTTGTCCAGATCGTGAATGTAGTCGGTGCCAATTTTAACGATGGCAGCACCTGTGCCGATGCCAGCGATTGTTGCCAAGAGTGCATTATCTCTGGGCAATGCGGACTTGATGAGCGCCCAGGCGAGCACCGAACCCATGCTGAAGAGCGTGGCTCCGAGTAGGGAGTATGCTGCACGTTTGTTGTTTTTAATATCCTTTAGGTGTGGCCGGCCGTATAAGTAGAAGGCGCTGCCAACGATTGCAGAGATGAGGAACATATTCGTTAAATCCTTTTTGGGCAATATTTTTGGCACAATCTGAGGATTCATCACATTGATGCTAAGCAATCCATAGCTAGCGACTCCGTGCAATGGTATGTAATAGTTGAACAAGTTCTCTTTGGTCAAGGGCTTTAAGCCGACTTTCTCGCAAATTGTGCAGGCGCCTTTATTTTGTGTGCTAGCCATTGTTTGTAATTTTTTTGATGTACAAATGCAATATAAAGTTGCTGTTTTCTTTAGTTATGTAAAGAACAGTGTTGTCAAATGTCGCAATTAAAAATAACTGTGCCGGTTTCTTTGTCCCTTTAAAGTTGTGTTGATTCTACATAAAACATTAGTTAATGGTATGACATTTTTTTAGTATATATATATTTTTATACTTAATAATATTTGACTATATAGTCAATGTGAGTGGTAATAAGAATACTTTGCGATTGATCTGAAAGCCGGTACTTGAAAAACATGGTGGCAAGCTATCGTTTACAACGTCTATGTCAATCATATTAAATTGTATGTAACACAAAAAATGTATATTCTCAAACAATAAAAATACTTTTTCTTTTCTGTTATATTTCTTTTAGTCACAATTTCTTTTATAGTTGCTTTCAATTTGTTTAAATTCAAGTGATAGCGTTGCCACACAGGTGTTACACAAGTGTATTTTGATTTAATTGTATCGATATAAATCCATCGGTAACAAATTATCGAGCATTGGCCGAAAAGAATATTAAAGTGTTGAGTTTTCATTTTACAACTAGGATAAGACTTTAATTAATGCACGTAATTAATGTGCAGCAGGAGACAACAAACACGTGAAGATAACACAAAATACAGGCAACAACGACAGCTGAAGCTACTGCCGTGTGAGACATGTTGACGCACAAAACTTGCCAGGCTCGAAAAAAAATGCAGGTGAGTTAATACGAATATGCCCAATAAGAAACACCGGGTCCTCAATTGTGCAAATGGTTAGGGAATACCGGAAATGCAACTAACTCTCAAGATAATGGTGATATTGTGATATTGGAATTGATTTTTATTCATATTCATTTATCGACAGGTTTCCTTTGTGATACGAGACGCGGAAGAAAAACAGCATCGGAATGGAGTTAATGCTCTGCAATTGGATAGCAACAATGGCAAATTATATTCGGCTGGACGAGATGCGATAATACGCGTCTGGAATACACGCACTGAAGCCAACGAGAAATATATACAATCAATGGAGCATCACAACGATTGGGTCAACGATATTGTGCTCTGCTGTAATGGCAGAAATTGTAAGCAGCAAAATCTTAAATCGAACATTAACTAATTTCTCGTCATTTTTTGCAGTGATCAGTGCCAGCTGTGATACGACTGTTAAAGTGTGGAATGCACATAAAGGCTTTTGTATGTCCACCTTGCGTACGCATCGAGATTATGTGCAGGCATTGGCGTATGCCAAGGATAGAGAACAGGTGGCAAGTGCTGGTTTGGATAAAGCCATATTTTTATGGGATGTGAATACCTTGACTGCTTTAACTGCCAGCAACAATACCGTTACAACCTCTAGTCTAACAGGCTCGAAGGATTCCATTTACAGCCTGGCCATGAATCCCTCCGGAACGGTCATTGTCAGCGGCTCCACAGAGAATATATTGAGAATCTGGGATCCGCGGACTTGTATGCGCAGCATGAAACTGCGTGGTCATACAGAGAACGTGCGCTGCCTAGTTGTATCTCCCGATGGTAATCAAGTTGTCTCTGGCAGCTCTGATGGCACCATTAAAGTATGGAACTTGGGTCAGCAACGTTGTATTCAGACGATTCACGTGCATAAGGAAGGCGTCTGGTCGCTGCTGATGAGCGAGAATTTCCAATATATTATCTCAGGCAGCAGAGATCGGAATATAATTGTGACGGAAATGCGTAATCCCAGCAATATGATGCTCGTATGCGAGGAGAAGGCACCCGTGCTCAGTCTTGGCTATAATATAGATAAAACTGGCGTGTGGGCAACTACCTGGAACTCGGACATACGCTGCTGGAAGCTGCCCATGTATGATCGCTGTGTGCTCAGCTCGGGCGGCATGGATGCCCAATGGACGCTAGGCGGCACGGAATTGGCTTCCATTAAAGGCGGAGCTGCCATCAAGGAGTGCACTGTGCTGAATGACAAGCGTTATATCATAACAAAAGACTCACAGGATCAGGTTGTGGTCTACGATGTACTGCGTGTTACCAAAAAAGAGGAACTAGGTGCAGTCGACTATGAGGAGGAGGTGAAGAAGCGTAACAAACAAGTCTACATTCCAAATTGGTTTACGGTTGACCTTAAAACAGGCGTAAGTAGGACTATATCAAGGCTATAAATTAATTACTAATTAAATTATTTTCTTGGGTTGCACAGATGCCTACGATAGTGTTAGGTCAAGAGGAGGTGGATTGCTTCGCTGCTTGGGTATCCATAGAAGCAGGCTTACCTGAATGCGATGATCCAACCACTGAGATAAAGGTATGGCTGTGCTCTATATATATGTATATGAATATATAGATAAATGAATACTTTCACAGATAAATTATGGTAAACTACTTTTGGAAGCTTTGCTTGAGTATTGGACGCCTCCACATAGCATGCCACCCAATGAAATAGAGCCCGATGTTCGTGGCAATGGATATTTTCAAGTGCCCAAACACACTCCAGTCATATTCAGGTAAGCGAATCAATTACCTAAGCTAATCAGCAAATTCTTACTCGATGTATGACTTTTCTTGTAGTGAGGTTGGTGGCCGCACGGTGTGTCGCCTGCTGGTGCGCGATGCAGCTGGCGATAGTGAGAGCACACTGCTGCATGAGACGGCGCCGCAATGGGTGACGGACGTTGTGATCGAAAGGAATATACCCAAGTTCCTTAAAATACCATTCTTCCTGCAGCCACATCCACAAATGACCAAACCAGAGCGTACCAAAAAGGTTACTGCAAACACTTCTTGATTAATGCAATTTAAAAATTTAAATTATCAAATGTATATTTTTAAATAGGATCGTCTGGTCGCCAACGAGTTCATACAGTGCCGCAAGGTGTGCGAGCATGTGCTTGAAAAGGTGCTCAATGCGGAAACAACGCCCAGTGGCAATGCAAATAACTCCTTACAAAATAGTCAAAGCGATGCCAATTCTGAAGGATCACAGCTGCCAGCTGAGGAACGCATTGAGCTGTGGTGCAACGATGTGGTAAGTGGCAATTCAACAGCTAAATTATTGTATGATAAGCTAATGTTTACTATATTTCTCTGTATACACAGATCGTTGATCCGAATATGGATTTGCGCACGGTGCGTCATTTTATATGGAAGCAATCGACTGATTTAACATTTCAATATAAAACCAAGCAGAATTTTAACTTTGATGGTAAATAATGCATACTCGCAATAATACACACAAATCACAAAACACACAATGCACACACTCACACACAGATACACAAGTAAAAGCGTATTTTATAATTTTGTAGCCTAATTATAGTTAAGTCCTATATATACATATATTTATTCAATCCTAGGTTCAATCGGTGATAGCTTGGAGCGTGTGACTCGAAAATATTGAGCTACCAGAGCTATTGTGCTTTAACTAAAGGCGTTGCTTTCCACAGACGCATGTGATTTCTAAATTTCTAATCTGTTTGTTATTAAATGGGCAACATTTGTCGTAAATGCCTGTTTTATTCTTATGTGAAATGATTTAACAACATTTTAATTTGATTTGTATTCTCAAAAACCATATGAAATGTATATGTACATATATATATATATATATATATATATATGTATATGTTTTATAGATCTTATATCGCATACACTTATATCTAACTATAACATTTGCATAAACAACAAACAAATACCATCTATATATGTTTATATATGTATATGGCAATATATATATAAGCAGTTTTCATAAAACCAGTTAAAGATCAATGCATATTATGTATATGTTGTATATGTCATGAGCGACATTATTTAGTTGTTTACTTATTAAAATTACATTTAAAAAAAAATTAACTCTAAGTATTCTGTTATATGATAAATTAAATTACAAAGAAAAAAAAACATACATAAAACAATGCAATTGTAGAAAAAAAAACCATATATATATTAAAGCATATATGAACGCCAATCTGTACATAAGAAAATCAAAAAAGAAAATTACAAAAAAAAAAAAAAAACTTGAATCCAAAAATCTTATAAAATTATTTGGAAAACAAGCTTGGCTTTTACTACCCACAGCACAGCTTAAGTATGATCCTTAAAGTAGTTAAATCAGTATATATGTGAGGGTTCATTTATCTTCGATTCGCCATACGTAATCTTCGTTGCTGCGCCTGTCTGTAATAGGAATTTATAGTCCTTAGCAAGAGTAGCAACTGTTGCTTCAGCGTCGTGGGTATTGAGTAATTGTTAATCAGCAATTCTGGTGTATTGCATGTACGCTTTAACCATCGTACAATTAGCCATAAACAATTCTCCTTTAGCGTACGCAATGGAAAATGGATGAGCACCTGGCTGCGTACATCACATAGTTCATCCGGCTGTTGGGGATTCCGAGGCATTCGCATGCGTATGGGATAAAATAATTGTTTCGATCGTACATGCATACGCTCGCCAGTGTAGTAGTCGCAAAAGAACCATATGTGTGTATTATACGTGTTGACAGGCACTCCTTGATTCGGTTTCAATGTTAGTTGTATATTTTGGGTATGCGGTTCGCGTACCCAATACAAATCGAGAGTTCGATTTGTTGTGTTCACAAAGAAGACATATACCTCGAGTTCTTCCTGCGGAGGTACATTAAATAGCTCGGCCCATTCCCCATTGTTGCGTGCCCTTTGCAGCGCCATTTTGAGCAGATGTTGCTCATATATTTTAACTTGGATCAACAAATTTCAATTTTCTTCAAAGCGACAAGTGTTTTTATGTAGCTTCTTCTCAAATTACTATTCACAATGAATGCATATGTGTTTTGTTCACTCTGCTATAATTGAACAAGTTGGCAGCACGATAGTTTGTTGACAAACAGCACGTAGATTGCAGCTTACTGAACATTAGTTCACTATCCATAAGTGTGTGATATATATTTAGTAAGTTAAATGTGTTTTTATCAAAATTTTAATTTTAACATTTAAATTCTAACTAGATTTTTATCTTTACTTTCAGTTAACATAAATCATAGGTGTTTCTAATTTTCTCTTTCTCAAAGTGCCAGTCACACACATCGTTGACGTCTGATTATAAACAGCTGTTGATGTGTAGTTAATACAATTTCCCAAAAATAGTGAATAACAATGGCATTTTGTATTGCAGTCATTGGCAAGGATGTAAGTACTGACATGTGCTTATAGTAAATATATATTAAATGATATATTTAGAATTCTCCGCTGTACTTGACAACATCGGATGTGGAGCGCGAGCTGGATCTGCAATATCAAGTACATGCGGCACTCGACGTTGTAGAAGAGAAATGTGTGCCTGGGAAAGGAGCTCCCGAGTCCAAGGAACTCTATTTGGGTCAACTTTTCTCTACAGAAAATCATAAGATGTAATAGCTACTGGGTATAAAACAAATCAAGTTCATTAATGAGTTATTATATATTTTTTTCTAGTTACGGCTTTGTTACCAACTCCAAAATCAAGTTCATCGTCGTCATTGATTCTAGCAACATCGCATTAAGGGAAAACGAAGTGCGCACGGTATGTGTCAATGTCAGTTTTAGCAAGTATATTTATAGTAATTATATATGTATGTGTGCTTTGCAGATATTCCGCAATTTGCACATGCTGTATACAGATGCTGTGTGTAACCCCTTTTACATTCCCGGAGAACAATTGACTTTCAAGTACTCATAAAATTGTTTCTTTAAAAAAACAACGAATTAATCTATTTTGTTATTACAGAAAATTTGATCGAGCAGTGCAAAAACTAATGAGCGGCAATGTTTAATGTTATAGCTAAGATACAGGAGAAAGAACAAGTAAAAGAGGATTGGAAACACATCGGTTGAGGCATAGAAGTGGAATAGATTAGGAAATAAACTTGATTGGGAAGAGAAATAGTGATATTCGGAGTAGCAGAGAGCACAGAGGCGTGTACTGCTGAAGAGAGGAATGTTTTGTTAGAAAAGAGAAATGGAGATGAAAGACGAGTAGAGTGGAAAGATGAGGTAAGAATAGCAAATGACAAAAATCTAATGCAACTGAATGCCGTGTTGCCTGCATAAGAGAAGAGGCGAATATAAAGTATAATTATAAACACATAGTATAATTATAAACACTTAATCTATTTTATACTTATTAAACTAAATTTAAGTATCAAACTTGTTAAATAAAAAAAAAAAGTTTGATGAAATAAAACCGGATTTATTCTAAGCCAAATGTCTGCCACAGAGATAGATATATATATATATATATATATATATATATATATATATATATATATATATATTATTATTATTATTATGAATCCATTAGCATAAACATATCTGTTAAAACTTTGAGCCTATTTTAATTGAATATGAGTAGAGGGAAGGAATATTTTTATTATTCATTTATGAATATATGTAAATGATAAAAAGATGTATATATATTAGGACAGACAAGGCCATTTTCAATATATGTTAAAAATATGAAGAAGCTTACCAGATTTGTTGGGATGACGTTTATAGCAATACAAATGAAATCGAAATTGACTTTGAAGATTATGTAAATTTGAATTCATATTTAATGAGGTGTTTAATTTAGAAAAGTTTCTAAGTTCGCACAGCTGATATAACACGTTATTGAAACTTGTTATTCACGTGAAATGTTGCCAAAAAAAAAAAAAAATTAAATTCAAATTAAATGTTTGGGTTTTAAAACTAAATTAAATAACATATAGACACTAGGGGATACACTCAAAAATATTATATATATAAAAATAATATATACAATAATTGAAATGCATACAAAATTCGATGTTGAGCTTAGAAATACTTTTAAAATATATTTTGAAATCTTTTCTTTTTTTACAAAAATTTTTTTTTATTCCTCTAAGATTTATTTTACATACTTGACCCTATTTAATTTATTCTGTGATAATTTTGTGATATATTAATTTATTGAAAGCATTCTGAGTTTTAATTTTAGAATTAAATTATATTGACGATTTTTCAACGAAACCAATTGCCACTAAAATTTCTTAAATTTAAATTGTTCGATTATGAGAACTTATTCAAAAAGAAGAAAATCTTGTAATTTGTTTAGACTTTGAGACTAATTTAGAAGGCATGGCATGATGGATGGCTCTCGTAGTGACAGGTCCAAATAGATTCGTTATTTGATACTTGTCTAGTCGGTCAAACCTCCTCCTATTAATGTTATCGTCACAATATACATATACGGCGTCTATATCGCGTTTTTAATTAATTAAAAAAGGAAAAAAAAAAAACATGCCTAAAACTCTATAGAATATAATAATTATGATGTGCATGGATATATTTTCGTTTAGCTAGTTGACAGTTAGTATATATCATGCATTTGATTCAATTTCCGCTACTTCAAAATGCTGCAAACTTGTTTTTATTTATAAATCAAAAGAGTCGAGTAGATTTGTGATAAGTTTTGGTATATGCAATGGCTATATAGATATAATATATTTACATAAATAATGCTAATCAAGCAGACAAAGATTTGTATAAAAAGCTTTGGCAGCGGGAGATTTAGCATCAGTTAGTCTTCTCGAGTCTTTCAGAAAACAACATGAAGTTCTTTGTAAGTGATGCGAAATTTTGTATATAAATATATATATAATATTATGTTGCCTTTTTACAGATCGCTTTCGCCTGCCTGTTGGCCGTGGCCTGCGCCTCTGACGATGTCGTCGTTAACACAGACCTGAGGAATGCTGACATCGATAGCTTCCAGACTTCGTTCTCGCTGTCCAACACGATTGAGTCAAACCAAAACGGTAAACTCAATGGTGATGCTTGGACTGTTACCGGCGAAAACAGCCATGTCTCTCCTGAAGGCGAGCAAGTGTCCATTCAATACGTTGCCGATGAGAATGGCTACCAGGTTCTTAACGCCAATCCCCCACTACCAACCCCTCACCCAATCCCAGAGTCCATCCTGAGGGCCATTGAATACATCCGTGCTCACCCAATCCCTGAAAACCAGAACTAAGTTCTTCTGTTATGTTGATAATATATGAAAAAGAGTTTTATTGAAAAAGAAACCACACGATTATTTTCTTCTTTTTTCTATTGTAATTCTATGTATGATATTTTCGACTTCTTGTCATAAAATGGCAGGATCTGAAAATATTTCGCACCAAGAATATTTCATTACTCTGATGAACTTTTACTGAAATTTCTAATATTTCTAATGTTACTACTAGCTTCTTTTATACATTCTACAAAAATATTTCAAGTTTATGTTTCGGTGATGCACAATTGTTGTGTCGCCATGCAATTTGTGTATCTATAAATATATTGAAATTTTTATTTTGTTTTCTGATAATTTGTTTGCCAGCAGCGCCATGCCTAGCAGAAAGAGTAAGGAAAACAAGTTGAATAGTAATAAATGCGTCGCCATGCAAATGAATTTTAAATTTGACACGCACTCATATACTTTGCTTGAATATTTGATTTTCTGACTACCGTAAATGAGATTCATGAACTTGAACTTTTGGTTTATTTATAGGCCAGTTAAGCTGCTGAATCCACTTTTGATTTCATTTAAACTTGAACTTGTAAAATTTCTTTATATAGAAATTACGCAAATATATTAGATATAAAAAAAAAAACACAAATTAATTTTTCTCTTGCTTGTGCTTACTTTTGCAAGTAATTTTTATTTATTTTTTAGAAATATGCTGTACCTGCTTGTATGGTTATTTTATATAAATTTAAATTAATTTCTGTTAAGTTGTGACATTCTAAATTTTGGTCGTTGTCGCATTTTTATTACTTTCCATTGTTTAGATATTTATCTTATCTTATATTATTAAATTATTAAATTATTAAATTAATTGTCACTGCATTTCCCTTAGAGGAAATGCCAGAGTCTTCGGCTCTTCGTTTGGCGGAAACATGCTAATTAACTTCATATGTTAATTAACATTACTGCTCATGCAACGAACAGAAAAAGTTAACGACAAATGTTAACTAACAAAGATGTGTTAACTTTCAAGGTTAACTAACAGAAAACTGTTAACATATGTGTTAACTAACATTAAATGGAACCGATATATGTAAACAAGCATTCCTACTGCTAAATAACAGTGTACTCAATGTTAATTAACAGCGAATGTAATGTTAAATAACAATGAGAGTCATGTTAAATAGCAGCGAGAACCATGTTAAATAACAGTGAGAATCATGTTAAATAACATCGATAACCATGTTAAATAACAGTGAGAATAATGTTAAAAAATAGTGAGAGTCATGTTAAATAACAGTGTGCTCAGTGTGAGCGTGTGAGAGTGTTGAGTAAAACAAACTTTTTAACAAAAATGTTCATCCTCCTACTCATTTCTGTGCGCCTGGTGTTTTCGTCGAATTTTTAGCGAATGATCCTATTTTAGTCACATTGTTAATTGACATGCCCATTTGATCTCTATATTAATAAGCAGTGAGCTAAGTGTTAACAAAAATTATGCATGTTAACCAAAAATTTCATCCTGTTGCTCATTTCTGTGCGCCTGATATTTTATTCGAATTTTTAGTGAGTAATTACTCACGAGTCGTTAACTGAAATGAGTATGTTGGGTAAATGTTAACTCACAGCACGCTCAATGTTAACTAAAATCAATTGAGCAAAAATGATCAACCTGCTGTTCATTTCTGTTCGCCTGGTATTTTGTCAAATTTTCATACAAATTTTTGGCTGGTCAGGCAAAAGATATTTAATTTCAAGCCCCAAAAATATGCAACTTATTTTGTAAATTTGTGAATTCGGGATGTTTGCAAAAGTATATACCTGAAGTCACAATGGGAGTTTAATAAACAGCCTAAAAGTATGCTGTGAAAAATCAGTCAAATGTCTTGCTATTGCTCTGAAAGGTTTTCTAAGGCACCTGTAAACCCAATTGACCAAAAAAAAAGGGGAATGAAAATAAAAACATTGAATTGTTTGCATAATATTAATTTTTATTGCTTAAACATACATATATACATATATAGACCTTATATATTGACAAAGTAATAACTCAAGTTCCCTATTAATATAATTGCCCTTGACTATTGTATGTGAAGACTGCCGTTGCTAGATCGTTTAGCATTTTGACGCCACTGCAAAGTGAATGCTGCTGCTGCTGCTGCTGCGGCGGCGGCGGTTGTTGTTGGCAGCATCAATTATCTGGCCAAGCCGAAGATCTGGCGCGTCTGTAAAAGTGATCTTAAGCGACGATCAAGGCAACATTATTAACGTCAGAGCTGAAGTTCGACATCGTCAAATGTCAAAACAACAACTTTTACTAGCTGCCGGCAGTGGAGTCATGCTTGTTTGGTGGTCTGGTCTGGCCTGATCTTGTTTTCCAAAACGCACAGCAGCTAATCGTATCAGCAACTCAAGCAACTGAAAATCTATTGACGGAGTGTAAGCGAAAACTAATTTTCCAACATCTTGCTAAAAGAGATGACAAGACGTCAACTCAGATGCCAGCGCAGATGTCGAAGCTGTCTATCATTCAGAGCTCTGGCATCATAGTACATCAGCTGTGAAATGATTGATACGAACTGACCATGGAGGACATGAGCAAAGCAATAACAAAATACTAAAAATATGATTATCATGTTAAATAAATAAATAATATATTTTATTAATACTGATAATGGGTCTTTGGATGAGCTAAAACACAGTGGAAATAATTTCTTTTAAAAATGCAGAAACTCGACTAGAAATATGACAAAGAACATATCACATATAAGAAATGGGAATAAAGAGAAACAAAAAAATTGATAATATATATATATATATATATATATATATTAGTTTTATATATATAAATATATAAAACTAATAAAAATCAGATTCATTCTTATTTACAATTTCAGCAGCTTAATAATCGACAATTTATCAAGCATTTCTAGTTCTCGGTCGGCCTAGTTATTTTTGTCATATTTTCGCAAAATCTTTCAAAACAATCATAAACAAATGACCAATATGTCAAAAGTGACGTCAAAATATTCTTTTTTCCCAGATGCTAAATCATAATTCAAGCGAAATTATTTATATATAAATGTAGGTAGAGTATTATCACGGACAAACAGATAAACCATATATTAATGGCATATATAAATCAATTAGGTTCCATTTATATTTGCCGTAAAAAAAAAACTGGCATTAATTATTATTGCCGTTTAGAAAAACCGAAAATTTAATTATAAATATCAAGAATTTTCGAATCGCTTATAAAAATGTGCGCTGCTTCTGTGTGTTTGTGTGTGGGCGTTGCTCTATGGAATTTTTTTGCTGTTGCGGAAATCATTTCAAGTGGGGTATACTAGTTGGCTGCATTGGGTAGAAGAACAGGCGTGGCATATAATTCCTATTGGGATAAATAAAAAAAAAAAGAGAATTAATAATAATAATAAAGTCTTGTTTTTACCTCCGTACACTACTGTAGGATACTCCATCTTGTATTTCCTCTCTCTCAATCTTTCTCTTTGTAATTGCGTGCCATCCTCCCTTGACCTCTTCAACACTTTCTCTGTCTGTCTCTCCGACCGCCCCTGCTCTGTCCTTCTCTTCTGTGATATCTGAAAGAATAAAACTTAATGCTGATATTTCCTAGGGTATTTGTTTAGCTCGCACTTGTGTTCCTCTGATATGTGTGAATTCAATTAATTAATTCGTTCAGCTATTTGATTATTTGATCAAATTAACATGTTTTACATACTTCTGTGTGTTTGTGTGCTGCTCGCTGATTGATTCGCATAGAAAATCACATTGTGGAATGGCAACTGGGAATTCAATTCAATAACTATCGCGTGCCGTTATATGAATACACTGCAAAAAATTTTGATGTGATTTGCCAAAGCTCTAAAGACTTTCTTTTCATTAATATTATATTAGGGCTGTTCTAATTATTATGAAATAAGTTGAGATCATATTGAGAAAACAAGGAGTTTGAGCACTTAAAAGGAGCTCGATCTTTTTGTTTATCAATCAATGTCAAACTGCTACAAAGTTGCTCCAAAACTGTTGCACAATGAAATGAAGTTAATTATATTGGTATTACTTTTCTTGCAGTGTAGTTTAAATATAATCATTGTGCTCCACGTTAAGCTTAGCAAACCACTACAAAACAACTGAAAGGAAAAAAAGAAATTCGAATTGTTCTTGCGGTGAGCTGGCAAGCTGTTGGCCAGCAGCAAAGTAAACATGGCCAAATGCTTTATGATTTTACAGTGCTTTTCAAAAATTTTAAATGTACACACAAATGTGTGTGTGTGTGAGTGTGTTGAGTGTGTTGTTTGTGGTACTTTTATTTTCGAAATTCTGTTGAAAACCATAAATTAGCTTGTTACTTTTGGAATGCAGCGTTCAGTGACGTGTGAGTGTGAGTGCGTGTGTGTGTGTGTGGGTGGCTCGGCGTGAGTGTGTGTGTGCGGGCGCCTTAAGCATATCAAGAAATAAGGAACTAATTCATTTGGGCGCACAGTCTTTAGCGTTGATCAGTCGTGTGAGGAACAAAGCAGAGCATCAAATCAATTATGGATAACATTGTGCGTTTGGAATTAATTTTTTTTTTTGGGCAAACTTCGATGAATTTGTTGTTTGATAAGGCGACTTTGGCTTGCATTTGCTTTTTCAGGATGAAGATCTGACTCCTGAGCAGATTGCCGTGCTGCAGAAGGCATTCAACAGCTTCGACCACCAAAAGACTGGCAGCATACCCACCGAAATGGTTGCCGACATTCTGCGTCTCATGGGCCAGCCCTTTGACAAGAAAATCTTGGAGGAGCTGATCGATGAGGTCGACGAGGACAGTAAGTGAAGAGGAACTAAATATACTCGTTCATAAAGTAAAAGAGAGGGTATTCGCTAGGGCTTTGAACTTGAAACTATAAATTTTGTAAATGATTTGGTTTAGTTAGAAAAACTTTTAATTTTGTCTCAAAATACTTGCTCATCAAGTGATAAAGAGTATATGCGCTTGTCTATCTTTTCAGTTTGAGTACAATTTTGTCTCATTGCTAAGCTCTCACTACATTTAGATCATATAATTTGCTAGATAAAATAGGTCATGAGAATATTTATGAACGAGTATTAGCTAGTCACTTCGCCCATTTCACATATAATTATATTTATATATAAATATTAATTTCGTTTTTCAGAATCGGGTCGCCTGGAATTCGAGGAATTCGTGCAGCTGGCAGCCAAATTCATTGTGGAGGAGGATGACGAGGCCATGCAGAAGGAGCTGCGTGAGGCGTTCCGCCTGTACGATAAGCAGGGCAACGGCTATATTCCCACCTCCTGCTTGCGCGAGATTCTGCGCGAGTTGGACGATCAGCTGACAAATGAGGAATTGGACATTATGATTGAGGAAATCGATTCTGATGGCTCCGGCACCGTGGACTTTGATGGTAAGATCTCCAACAATTAGCAGCTATGCGGCGACTGTCAAAATATTAACAAAAGAAATTCACTTGGCCAAATGCCAAATACAAATGACGGCCATGGCGACACCATTTGTCTATTTCCCCTCCCTCCACTCCACCTCTCTACCTCTGCTGTCAGCTCGCCCGCTGCTCCATTCTAATCGCTCGCCTGCCCTTGTCTCTGTCTATTTTTGTATTCAACGCTTTGTTGTCTGTATCCATAGCTGTAATTTTATATCCATGTGTATGTACTTGTGATTCTAATGTATCTTTTCGTTTCTTTCAGAATTCATGGAAATGATGACGGGCGAGTAAGCCCAACGGCTTTGCGCGCAACTTTTCTACATTTTTTACTAGCTGAATGCACAAGAGTCTCAAATAAAATATACAAACAAATACACACACACACACACACAACAATGATTGATTGATTGATGGAGGAACAGATCGGCAGTTCTTATATCATTTAAGCAATGAATTTAAAGATTTACAATTCTAATCTTGTCAGTAATCGAGTTTGAATATCATTTTTCTGCAGCTAAAGTGGGTGAGCAGATCTAAAGAAAATGAAATTTTAGTTCTACAACTTAATTAAATTGCAAGAAACTTAGTTTGATGCCGTGCACAGCCAGTTAATATTACATGATTTATGTTTGAGCCAAGCAATACACAATTTGCGATGAGCTTTAACAATTGCTTTAAAACTAATCAATTCTCAAACAGGAACTATTTAAGCTAACGAAAAACCCAGCGGCAGAGGCAGCTAGACTTGGGCAGGTAGGGAAACAAAAAGATGGAAAAGAGAGAGGGAGATATATATTGATAGACACAGAAATACACACTGAGCGAGAGAAGCGCAGCGGCAAAGACGTAGGCAGCCGCTTGCCACTTGCCTCACTCATCAGAATTGCATCAGAGCTGGCTCTAGCTGTGACTCACACGTGGGTTAATTAGGGTCCGCAAAGAGACAATAATGAAAACAGCTTTGCACTCTGATTGATAAGATGTGCATTAGCTCATTTGTGTGCTAATTCAGTGTTAATTTGGCAAGGCCAACACAGCGTATGATTAATATCTGCACGCCCAGCCAGTCAGCCAGCCAGCCAGTATATCACGTATACGCATTGTCTCTGACTGCGTGCAAATTCCTTTGCCACTTGACTGACCTTCTGTGTGGTTGCAAGCAGCCTGCAAGACATCTGTTGCCTACAAGCGAATACTCTTGCTATGGGTAGTATGAACTAGTTGAAAGCCTTCAACTAAGCCTTAAATTATGCAAAAATATATAAATTTATATGCAACTAGATCTTTGGCTTTTCATACTAAGCAGAAATCTCTTCTAGCAATTGGTAAGTGTATATCATACTCGACTGTTATCTGACTCAACTTCGCTTTTGCTCTCGTGTATTTCACAGTTTGTTGGCTCAATAATTGAATTGCAGCCAGAACAAATAAATTGGCCAAATGCATTTTGGATGCAGCTTGTTGCATGTGTGTGCCATTGCTTGGGCGTGAATGGGCACAGAATGAAACAGCACATGAGGTATGCATGGCGAGCATATGCCCTATAAGCTAGCTGAATTACAGGGTATATCAGGATAGATGATTACGGGGCATAACAGGTTGCTTCATGCATGAAATGACTTTTACAGCTTATAGCCTATATACCCCATTGGTCATTGTGACTTACAGGGTATATTGTGTTGCCATATGACAATAGTTGCAGAAAACGACAAAGAAGAAAAATATATATAGAAGATGTTGACAACATGCTGCAAATGCTCGTCTTCAATTGTTGCATGGCTGCCAAGTTTGCCAGCCTTTCTAAATCACAAATAACAACAACAGCAAAAAAATAACAATTCTTCAAATGTCAATGTGCATTCCCTAAGTTGGTTACGCTTTGTTATAAGTATACGTATATAAGATATATCATAATTATGTATATATATATATATATTTATGAATGCATGTTAAAATGATCTGTATTTATTTGAAATGTCAGTATTTCCTAAAGATTTTTATTAGAAACCTCATGAAATAAATTTACTACAATTTAACAACTCCTCAGTCAATCCATCAAGTCATACTATACTGAGCTCAGGGTATCTGCTCGGTCGTATACTTTATTTAACTAATAATTGCGCAATTTAGGATATCTTCTAGTCATGTACTCCCTTTCAAAAACACTCTCATTCCACTTGGCTACAGAAGACGCCAAATGACAATAATGTGGCCAACAACTTTAAGCAAAATTTCACGAGCAACTGCCCTTTGAGCTGTTTGTTGTTGCAACTAGTTGTTGTTGTTGTTGTGGTTGAAGCTAGTTGTTGCTGCTGTCGTTGGGGTCAATATAATTTGGCAATTTTGTCAGCTGGCCGCAGGCTAGTTTTGGGTGTTGCTGTCGATATTAATGATATTTATGACCCGAGAGCTTTTCAAAAGGTCAAACGAAATAATTGCCCAATATTTGTTTCTTATTTTCAAAACAGCATTTCAACGCCTCAAAGGGTCTGGTTGTAGATTTACTGACATCCGTCTCATAATGAAGCTTCAAAGTTGCTGAAATCCCATCAAATATTGCTGTTGCTGAAAACGTGCAAACGATTTAAATGGTATGCATTTGGAATGGGATGGGAGAGAGAAAGAGAGCGAGAGAGAGCGCGCGCGGCAAAGCGTTCAGCTTCGATTGGGTTTCAATTTACGAGCGCATAAACTTAACAACTGGTAGCTGGGCAACTGCCAATTGCAACTGAGTAAATTAAAGATGAGCTAAAGAGTGAAGAGTGCGGCGGGAGAGAGACGCAGCTAGCGCTATTCTTGTAGTGGATAGTGGAGAGTGCGGGTCAGTGCCGCGTAGGAGAGAGCAGCAGTTAATGCTATTCTTGTAGATGATAGTGGTGAGTGTGGAGAGTGAAGAGCGACTTAACTGTAAAAGCGTGGGGAGTGACGAAGAGAGAGCGGCGGCTATTGCTATTCTTGTTGAGGATTGTGTAGACTGAGCAGAGTGGAGAGCAGATCTGCTTGTAGTTGCTGCTGCTGCTGTTGTTGTTGTTTTTACTGCTGCTGCTGCTGCTGCTGCTACATTGAGCAAACGCCAACACAATGGCCACAGCCGGAGACTTTGCTGTCGTGTCTGTCTCCCTTTTGGCATGCAATTGTTTTTGCCAGCTGTGCGGCACAGCCACACACTTACACACACATATTTTGCTTGCAATAAATGCCATAAAGTATCAAAATCTCCGCTCAGGCACAGCCTCAGCTTTAGCTTTTTTCGTTCATTCCATTCCATTGCATTCGATTGCATTTGGCGCCCCAAACGAATATCGCGTTGCATTTGTATAAAAGCCGAAGAACCTGCACTCCAATCGGCACACAAGTTCCGTGACATTAGACGACGCCACAACAACAGCGAACGCGATAGTTATAAATAGACTTTGAAGGATTCTCCGCATTTGGATGCAACACGTTTTGTGATTCATATTTTTGTGTGTGTATGTGTGCGTACGCGCGCGCATCTGTGTGATCCAGTGTTGTGTAATTCCATAAGGATACGAATCTGAGAACATTTTTGTCTAACTATTGTAGAAGGTGAAAATGAAGTTGAAATTGGTGAGTTTATGGCAAAGGATGAAAATTGCAGTAGATATAATACAATTTAAATAATAATAAAATAATCTCATATAAAAGATATTAAAATTGGTATATGTCTATTAAATATTTTTATTGTTGTACATTAAATTTGAGTCATCTGAAACGAATCTTCTAAGAATTTAAATTGCCTTGATTAAATAATATTCAACGACTTGGCCGACTGTTCAATGCGCTGTTAATATTTGTCTATGTTGAATAGAAGCCCTTTAGATGGTTATTGCTGAGTAGCTTACTTAAGCTTAAATTATAAATAAAATATATATTTTTTATTGAGTATAAAAATAATATTGTTAGGGTATGTTCTAAGGATTTCCATTAAATTTATATATTATAAATATCGATCAATTTCTATTCTATATTGTGAAATTAAATCTGTAAGAAAGATATATATTATTTGAGTAAGTCGGAGATCTTCAAAGTAATATGCCCATTTTGATTGGATACAGAGTATCTGAGAGAGATTGACAGGTTACTTTAAACATGTTTATTCAGTCCGTAAATTACATCATAAGCACAGCTGGCTAATCAACTTTGACTTCGACAAACATTCTTCAAGCAATATGTAAGAAGCAAACAGATGAATATTGAAAATCAATAGAAGAAGGTCTAGGCAAAATACAAAAACACTAAAAATGTGCAAACAAATATTTAAAAAAAAATTATAAAAAATAGATTATCTTAGAATTTGAAAAAATAAAATTAAAAAAAAAAATTATAATTAAAGTTTCCAGTATATTAATAAATAAATTATTAATAAATAAATTATATATATATAAATTATATATATATATATTAATAAATAAATTATTAATATTAAGTCGAGTTTAGGTTAGATTAGCTTAGATTATAAATAATTCATTTTTGTAGCTCACAAGTTAAGCTCAGCTTTGGGACGCTGCTCTGAGATGCATATTTTGGAATAATTATCTGCTGCTTAATTAATTCGAGTTGAATGTGAACTTTTTGCCTCCCTCATCAAATTCTCAGTGATTGCAACAGTCAAGAGTTTTCAATATGTTGCACAATTGGGCGCAAATGCCGTTCTGTGCGGCACACGCAACGCGAAAGACAAAAGCCAAATGAAGTTGCCACAACGGCCTTAACTGCAACTGCATTGCCAACAGCGGCTGCAACGGCAACATGGCCCAAAGATCTAAGACAAAACGCATAAATTAAAAGCCCATTAAAAAATCACAGAGTTGAGATCAACATTTGCTCGATTCATTGATGAAAAATCAGCACGCAAAGTTGGGCAAGCGGCAGAAGCAGCAGCAGCAGCAACAGAAGCCACAGCAACAGCAACAATATCTGTAACAACAATTGGAGAAACATTGGCACTAGCAGCAACATCATTAGAAGCAACAGCAGCGGCAACAGCAACAGCATGAGTAACATTGCCAGCAGCAGCAGCAACAGACCAACAGCAACAGCTAACATGTATAGTAGGTGAAACATCAGCAGCAGCAGCAGCATCAGTTGTAGTTGTTACATCAGCAATAACAGCAACAGCGGCAGCAGCAATAGCAACAACAGCAACACCAACAACGTCCGTAGCAGCAGTAAAAAACAACATCTTCGTGCACGCCCCCACCCCCATACACGCCCCTTTTTTTGAAAAACAGATCAACTTGGTTAAGATTTATGCGGAGTTGACCCAATTAGCAGGCAATTTGCAATTTACTTCAATTATAAACGAGCCAAAGACTTCAGCTGAGGACGACAATGGGCTGGGGATGCTGCAGAGTTAGTCACGAACCAGCCTGACTTGGAGCTGGCGGGGCAGGCTAGGCTAGCAGCATGCGGCTTTGTGTCCAGTTAAATGTCAAATATGTCGGTTTGCACAATATTGATTTGATTTCAGACTGTCTGCCTATGGAGTTGTCTGTAGAGTTCTTCTTCTTTCTCGCAGCCAATTAAATTTGAACGCTTTAAACTTCAACTTGACACTTGACTAAGGCAGCAGCTCTGCCACTTGCTACTTGCCACTTGCCGCTTGTAAAAGATGCTTGCTTAACCTTCTGCCATTGCTGCTGCCTCTCAATGGTTCACACGCTGCGGCAACTGCAACTGCAACTGCAACTGTTGCAGCAAATATCAGAGTTCGTTCAGCCTTCTTCATACATAATTTTTTTTTTCTTGATGCCTTTGTCGATAGTTTAAACAGTTGTCTTTAGCCTGAAGAGCAGCGATAAATGCCTTAATAGCAGCTAACGCAAAACGTGAGCGCATTGTACAATTTTCATTCTCTGATGCATTTTTTATATAAAATATTTGATATTTTAATGGATTTATTTAAAGAGTTTTTTTTTTTACTTTTTTTAAATAACTATTTCATTCATAACCAACGAAGCAGCGTCCAACAGGTAGCTCTGTCTGTCTGTCATCTGCCACGTTTTGCATGTCAGCAAATAATTTATGAATCGTGTGATTCATGCGGCTTGCCACCAAGAGAATGCGCCACAGAGCGAGTCTCTGTAGCTTTTTTTTATTGCATTCTGACATTAGGCATTAGCATGAGGCTAAAGTTGTCAGGTATTTAAAGTAGTACACTCCTACTCTAAATTAAGTTGTAGAAGACACGCTGCTATTTTCATAGTTTGAAAGGCATGGGAACAGGCTTATTTAACTTGCATCTATCATGGGGTTAAAGTGAATGGTAAATTTGTATTCATTTTCTTTCTTTCAGTGAAATAAAGCTTATGGCTAATGGAGCTCAAAAAGATCTAATCGGCTTAGATTAAATTAATTTATTAATTATGACCTGTAGCTGAATCTGAAAAATAAATTTTGAATCATTATCGATATTATAGAGTTGTCCTAAAATCAGGTCAATATCTGTGCAAATTTAGTTTTTTTTTTTTTCATGATATATTATATAATAATCTACATTTAACAAGAAGTTAGCCACAGGCTAAAACTCATTGTTAACTCAACTTAAGTAACTTTTTTCATAACAAATTTATATAGCTTGACTCTTAGTGCATAATTAAGACTAGTCTAATTATAAGTGCCCAACTGTTAGTTACCCTGTTAACAGCATTTAAGCTTAATAAGTATCTTCTGGTAATCTCATTGCTTTTTAAAAGCCAGACATTTGACTTTTATGTAAATGTTTTTGCCCATCTCCGCGCGCCCAGTCTGCTGGCTGGCAGACGTTCCTCCTCCCTGTGGCCAAAACGTGCATCACGATGGCATATGGGTTTTATGGCTGTCAGACGCTCCACTGAAAGCTCGCCATGTGCTATGCACCGCTGAACTGTACGCCGCACCACTGAGCCGCATAAATTAGCATTGTCAGTTGGCTGACTGTGTTTAATCTTCCATCTTGCATCTCTCATCTCTTTTGTAGGCGCTGCTGACGACGCTGCTGACGCTGACGCAGGCGGCGCGATTGGATAACAATTATTTGCCACCGCCAGCGAGTGCGGCCAGTGCGGGTGGTGGTGCAGGAGCGGGCTTACAGGGACCCGGTGGTGGTGGCGGCGGCGGTGGCGGTTTTGGTGGCAGCAACAATGGACTTGGCGGCATTAATAATGGACTCGGTGGCTTCTCGGGCGGCGGTGGGCCAAGCAGGCCAATTGGTGGTGCTCCAGCTCCACGTCCGCCGGCACCCGCACCACCTGCTGGCGGTCCACCCATACCCATTCTGTCGTTTGTCAATGAAAACGATGGCGATGGCAACTATCGCTTCAGCTATGAGACGGGCAACGGCATCAAGGCCCAGGAGGAGGGTACCGTGAAGAACAAGGGCTCCGCGAATGAGATTCCCTCGGTTATGGGTTCCTACACCTACACCAATCCGGAAGGAGAACTCGTGGAGATCTCCTATACGGCAGACGAGAACGGTTTTGTGCCATCGGGTGCAGCTCTGCCCACTCCACCACCCATACCAGAAGCCATTGCCAAGGCATTGGCTGCTCAAGGCATTTCTCCTCTGCCAGGTGGTGGCTATAGCGGCGGTGCAGGTGAGTCGACTGCCAATTGCCATCATAGAGTTTGGTTTCCATTAATTCTGCTTTTCAAATTTGACAGGTGCTGATGGCGGTGGTGCTGGAGGTGGAGGCGGAGCTGGATCTGGTGCTGGAGCTGGTGGTTATGGAGTTGGTGGTGGGCGAGGTGGTGGTGGCGGTGCTGGTTCATATGGTGGAGCTGGAGGTGGAGCTGGCGCTGGAGGATATGGTGGCGGTGCTGGTGGCGGTGCTGGTGGCGGTGGAGGCGCTGGTAGAGGTGGTGGTGGAGGTGGCGCTGGAGCTGGGGGCTATGGCGGCGTTGCTGGAGGTGGTGCTGGAGCCGGTGGTTACGGAGGTGGCGCAGGCGGTGCGGGCGCAGGAGGATTTGGCGGAGGTGCTGGCAGAGGAGGTGCTAGTGGCGCTGGAGGCTTCGGTGGTGGTGCAGGAGGTGGTGGAGCCGGTGGATTCGGTGGTGGAGCAGGCGGTGCTGGTGGTGCAGGAGGCGGTGCTGGTGGTGCAGGAGGCTTCGGAAGCGGTGCCGGTCGGGGAGGCGCGAATGGTGGAGCTGCCGGACGAGGAGGGGCTGGAGCTGGTGCTGGAGCTAGTGCTGGAGCCGGCGGCTATGGAGGCGGCGCAGGTGGCGGTGGTGGTGCTGGAGCCGGTGGCTATGGAGGAGGCGCAGGTGGCGGTGGAGGCGCTGGTAGAGGTGGTGCTGGAGGTGCAGCTGGAGCTGGCGGCTATGGCGGCGGCGCTGGCGGTGGTGCTGGAGCCGGTGGTTACGGTGGAGGTGCAGGCGCTGGAGGATTTGGTGGTGGTGCGGGCGGAGGTGCTGGTAGAGGTGGTGCTGGTGGAGCAGGTGGAGCCGGAGGCGCAGGAGGCTTCGGTGGTGGTGCAGGAGGTGCTGGAGCCGGTGGATTCGGTGGAGGTGCCGGTCGTGGAGGTGCTGCAGGTGGTGGTGCTGGAGCTGGAGGATACGGAGGAGGTGCAGGTGGTGCTGGCGGAGCTGGTGGCTTCGGTGGTGGTGCAGGAGGCGGCGGTCGTGGCGGAGGTGGTGCTGGCGCTGCAGGTGGTGGCGCTGGAGGTTTTGGTGGTGCCGGCGGTCGTGGTGGTGCACCTGGATTTGGAGGTGGTGCCGGCGGAGCTGGTGGGGCTGGAGGAGCTGGAGGAGGGCCTGGTCGTGGTGGTGCACCAGGAAGAGCTGGAGCTCCCGGATTTGGAGGTGGAGCAGTACGGGGTGGTGCTGGTGGAGCAGGTGGTGGCGGAGGATTCGGAGGAGGCGCGGGTCGAGGTGGTGCAGGCGGTGCTGGCGGAGGTGGTGCGCAATACATTCCTCCTGCTCCTGGTGGTGGCCGTGGCAATGGCGAATTCGATCCACAGACCGGCTACATCTATTAGATCGCTGAAGATGAAGACGGATGAAACCTCAATGCAACGCATTCTGCCGCTAATTACTCATAGTACACAGCTTATAAGAAACCGTTTCGTTCTATAAATAATTCCAAAAAAAAATCCTCTGCTTCAAAATTAAGACTTATTGATAAGTGATATAGCTAAGCTATATTTATATTAAAAATATATTAATTAGATATATTTTGAATAATAACAATTGTTTTTAGTTAATGAAATTTGCAATTATTAAAAGCTTTTCAGAGCAAAATAAGATATTAAGAAAGTTGATATATTCCGCGGCATAGTCTACGGCTCATCGGAATTTTATTAATTTCGTGTCTCTTCAGAGTTGTTTTTGGGATAAGCATAGACCTGGTCTATGGTAATTATATCCAGATATTTTACTGAAGACCTGAAATATTTGATATAATTATTATGATGGAATTTCTAATTGTTTGTTCTTATGCTAAAAAAATCGACTTCATCTTAAAACTTCATCTTGGCAGTGGAACATAAACAAGTTGAAATACAAATATTATTGCATACTTTAAGGGTTTCGTACTCTGTTAGTTAACATTGTGGTTACAAAAATAACAGCTTACTGTAACTGAACATAGCTATGCATGAATACAAATACTCATGAGTCTAAATGATGTATATATATATTGACTTTTAAATATTCTAAAAATTGAATAAAATATAAAGTTTAATCTAGAGTGAAAAACAGGAAGTTTGGTTTTTTATAGGCGCATGTATATATCACGCATTTGAATGCGACTAAATCGACTAATTCGCAAATAAATTTATTTATATATATATATATATGTATATGTGTGTGTGTATATTGTATATTGTTGTTATGCGATCGATTGGTTATTGCTTGTTTGATGACTTCTTGAAGCGTCTGTTGAACTGGCTGTAGCCAAAGGGATCCACCAGCTGGTTGGGTCTGCCTCTCAGCTGCTGTGTTATCAGCGCCTGTTGCTGCTGCTCGTTGCGCTGATCCTTTTGCTGCTGCTGTTGTTGCTGATTGATATTCTGTTGCTGTTGCTGATTGAGATTGAGATTCTGCTGCTGCTGCTGCTGCTGTTGCTGTGGTGTCAAATTGCCGCCCAGCTGCTGACCAAATTGACTGGCATACTGAGCTGGCAGATTGCCGGACTGCAGACTATTGAATGGCTGATCCGGCTGAAATTGTCCGGAATTGGGAAAGTTTCCCCGCTGCTGTTGCTGCTGCTGCAGTTGCTGCTGTTGCGGCGTCAATTGTTGACCAGGTCGAAATCCTTGTGCTGCTGTTGGCAGCTGCCTGTAGGGCGTCTGATACGGATTCAAATTCGGGTTGAGTACGCCCTGCTGATAAGGCTGTGCGCCCACAAAGTAAGAGGGCGTGGCCGGAATGCCAGTGCCCTCTGCACGAAACCCATTCTCGTCGGCAATGTAGCGCACGGTAATGGGCGTGCCCTCCGGTGACGTATACGAATAGGAGCCCTGAATGACCTGGTAATGGTAACAAAAAAAAATGTAGAAAAATTATAGTCGGGTATATGCGATTGCATAATACTCGTTCACGAATTGGAGTACATTGGCTTGCCAAGAGACAGTTTATCAAATCAATCAAAGATCTTGTACAGTTGGTCAAGTCAGATTCAACTTATTTACTTAAGGCTAGGAATCAAGTATCTCTCTTAAATCTATCTCAATATACTCGCAATACTTATTAAGCGTGTATAACCAAATCAAAGTAAATTAATTTGTTAACAATTCTCACCTGCGCCTCCACACCTTCGCCGTAGCCCAGATTCTTGACATAGCCCTGCGCTTGAGCCGTGGTGCCGTCGGCGGCTGCATAGCCATAGGAGAAGCTGCCATCCAGATTCAGATCGTTCTGATAGGCGGTAATCGGGACATAGTTCTGCTGCGGATACTGATTGTAGCGACTGTATGGACTCGGTGTCAAGGGACTGAGCGGATTCAAAGGATTCAGCGGATTGCCTTGAGCTGGAAACAGACCCTGGCTAGGTGGCTGCTGGCGTTGGCGCTGAAAGGGCGGCGGTGGCTGCGGCTGCTGCTGTTGTTGTTGCAGCTGGCGCTGTTGGAAGGGCGCCTGCTGGAAGGGCGCATTAGGCAGCTGGGCGTGGCCAGCGGCTATTAGCACACAAAACACTAAACACTATGATATTGTAAAGGAACAAGAGCACATTGAACATGAGTTGGCTGATTTGAGTGAGAGAGAGAGAGAGAGAGAGTGTGTGTGAAAGTGAGCGAAAGAGAGAGGAAGCTTTACCCGCATTTAAGCTGTCGACGTAGTCATAAATCTCAATGGGAAAAACGCTTAACAAATTACACGCTCGATAAATTTGACGTTACACTCACGCGCTGCGGTGTGCGGGGGGAATTGAAACGGGTATCGGAGTAACTGAGTATCTGAGTATCGGAGTTTCGATATTGCTGCTGGTGCTGCTGCTGCCACTTGAACTAGACTGCAAATGCTGCAACTCAAACGAGATGTATTTATACTTCGCTTAGGTTCGCAGCCAGCCAAGCTCAACCAAGGCAGGCCCTAAAGCGCAGCTCGATCATAAGAATCGCCGGCCGCCCAACGGCAACGTCTTCCTGTCCACTCGCTGGCTATCATATGGGCAGCTGCCATATCTGACCAACTGCTGCTTTGATCTTGATTTTGATCTTGTTATACCCTGCATACGTGGCGCATAGCCAAGCAAAGGGTGTACAGTCTAGGCAGAACTGTTGGAAAGTTGGAATGTAAGTTGAAAAATCATGCAAATGAAATCACTAAATATTGATTAAAATAGTTATAGAGACATATACTTGGATGCATTGTCTTACATCAATAAATATACATTTTCCCAAATATTATACTACGGCAGTATTCTTATATACATAAAAAAATAAATTGGATAATAATTGATTTTTGTTGAAATTCCTATAAATGAAATTTGGAAAAGTTAATTTTCAAGTTGACTTAATTAACTTAAGGGGTATCTCAGCGGCGATCATTGTCACATTCGATTTACTGCTGGGCTGTAATTTATCTACATGCGAATCGTGTTAACAGCAGCTACTGGCGGCCTGCTGGTTGGCAGCTTTATTGGTTTTTTATTGGCCATTGACAGAAGGACAAACGAATTTCCAGCTGCTGTATGCGCAGCTATATTTATGATGTTGCATCTAGAAGATGCATGCCCCGCCAGCTACATAGATTGCCGTATGCTAATTTCTATTCACTTTTTTGTGCATCGATTCTTTTGTTCTTAAGGTGTTTGTGTGAGTTATGTGCTGTTGCTGTGCTCGTTTTTACTGCTCCCGATCTCGTCGGCAGCTCGGCTATGGGGTTTGTGGGGCTTCCATGGCGTATACGCAACTTTTACCCAATGGTCAAGGCTGCAAATGCAACAGCTATGAGATGTGTTTATCACTTACAACAATAATTGGCAGTTAAGTCCAGCTAGGCTTTCAGCTTATTATGCTTACATAACGTATACGCAATTTTCGGCCAATGGACAAGCTAGGAGTTATGCAGATTTAATTTTACTGCTCTCGATGTCATCTTTGGGTAAGCATTTGCACTTGATACCCTTGCGTGACAATTTACCCATCCATGGATCTGTGAAATTCTTAATTCCTTCTGCTCAAAATCATATCTCGACATTTGAATTATTGTCGCTGACCCGACGTATACGCAATTCTCCGCCCAGTGGTCAAGGTAAAGTTGAAGATGATATGTTAATTAGCTTTATCCAGCCAGAAGTTCGTCTCTTCGATAAAGCTGAGAATTCAGTCTGTGCTCAGTACTTGAAGTTCTTCCATTGTCTCTTCATTCACGTTCATCATTTATCATTGCTCATTCGTCATGCTGCTGCATGTTAAGGTGTTGCCCCGATCCATTCAGTTATGATCTGTTCTGAAAAGTCATTTATAACTTAAGTGCTCGAGAGTAATGTAATTTTTACATTTTTAATGTGTTCTCGCTTGCAATTATTATAATTTTTGTTTTTGTTTTTTTTTTTTTTTTGAACATATTTCATTTCATGTTCTGCTCGCTAACTAATTGAATATGTTAATTTTTATGACGGGCTTTTGTTTTTGCTTCTTCATTCGATATGCTTTTGGCAAGGTCAGAGCTACTTTTGCCAATGGATGTAATCTGGAAAATTGCATGAGATTTTTAAGCGATGTCTCACCAGGGCGTATCCGGATGTTAGACATGGTCGAACTATATTAGATTGTTTTCAATTTATTTGTATTGTTTACTAAGCTAAATTGTTGTTTGGCATTGTATATTTATTTTCAATATATTTGTGCCCGCTGAAGTTCAATATTTGATTAATGAGTTGCGCCCGAAAGTATGCTACATTTAAGCAATACAATTTGTTAGGCTTTGAACACATTTGAGTACTCTGCAGCTGCATTAAGTAAATCTTATTAAAAATGTAACAATTATTGTGCAGAAATATTTTTAATAAATCATAATATAGAGAAGTGATAGGACAATGACAATTATATATATAAATAAATATAAATATAATTTATATAACATTTGTAATATATTTATTATAAAATTTAATTTTTATAATTCGTATAGAAATAGCTTTAATAGAAGAATAAATAAAAAAATTGGGAAGAATTATTCTTTATCTTTATTCATGATATTTTTATAATCTGTTATTGAATTTTGTGATTTTTCCAATCGTATCAGTCAATCACTATATTTCAGATAAAGTAATAAATTTGGCATAATTAGATGATGATCATAACATCATTATCAGAAGTCTGAGTTCAGCTAAAGATTTTTATACCTTGATCCCATTAAAAATTAAATAAAATAATATTGAACAAAATATTCATTATCATCTTTGATAATAAATAAAATTTCTTCACTTAAACATATTTGTTGTTGTGTTTTGTAAACAAAAACAGTTTAACAAATTAATATGCGGAATAGTTTTTATGATAATTTTGACAATAGTTAAACACACATAACACACATACTCACAAGAAGAAGGAGAGATATAAACGAAAATAGAAAAAAAACTAGCTAAATAAATGCTGCTCGCTTGGGAAACAACTTACATTCGTGTCGAAGTTGGTCTCCTCCTCGTTTATTAAACGATCTGGCGGTCATAAAGTCGAGACCGAGGCACTTGGCATTTGGCAACTCTTGTGGCATTCGACTGGGTTAATTACTGCTAATTGATTCAATCTGCAATACGATACGATCTATTGATCTCTATTCGTCTCTCTCTCTCTCACACTCACTCTCCCTCTCTCTCTTGCTCTTGCTATATGCGTAAATTCCTGCTGCTGTTCCGGTTCTTCATTTTGCATTTGCCATTGCTGTGTAAAGGTTAATGTGTCACATCTAAGTTATACACTTGTTGGCATTGCAACCACTCAAAACTCATTAAAGTGTTTCCATTTCTGCAGGCAGACTAGTTTCGAATCGTCTTAGAATCAATTTATTAATACGTCTTGTAGCCGGTGCTTGAAGCGCAGACAGAGACAGAGCTAGCGCCAGACCCACAGCCAGACTCAGAGCCAGAGCCAGAGCCAGAGCCTGTCTCTTGATACTGGGCGTGTTGTGCTTGACGCCCAGAAGACGCCAAGGCAAATGCCAGCATCGAATCAGAGAATAGGTGGTGAGCGTTCCACTGCCAGATACCCTTTAAAAGCAAAGAAAATTTAGAAAAACATTTTATTAAATTAAAAAATTATGAAATAGAAGTAAAAAAACAATGTTTTAATAAATTAAATATTAAAAAATATTAATAGAATTAATTCATATTTTTTATATTATAAAATGTATTCAAAATATATTTTTTTTTAACTTAGGAAATAATGCAGTATTGATATGTTTATTTTGTGTACTTAAAATATTTATTATGTTGTATATTTTTATTTTATATAAAAACAACTACAAGAGTTATAATAATAATAATATAATATAATAAATAAATGTTCAGTTAACATCAGAAATGATAATGCCAATTTTAAAACTAAATCTCAGATTGATTAGCTCTGAACAAGAATATATATATTTCATAGTCAGAAATGTGCTTCAATCTGGAAATAAATAAATAATAATTGCAACAAGACTTACTAGATTACATTCAACCAATTAGACTAGAATGCTAATTGGAATGCTTTATAAAATGTTATAGACTACTTTTAATAGGGCTACATTTTGCTCATGCAATTAGCAAACGCGCAAGTGTGCAGCTTGGCACATACAACTTCCAGCGCCTTTTTACAGGGCATTTAGTAAGTATTTGGCACTGCAGCCAAAAAAAAAAAAAAACAGTTGCCAACGTCTGATTTCGAAACTTGCCAAAAATTATTATAACTTGTTGTTTTTTCTTCTTGGCATAAATGTTAGTCGCTTCTCAGTGCCCACCCACTGTAACAGCCGAGCTCGAAAGACACAAAATTCAAATATTCAGAAATTTCAGCCTCAAACTGTGGCAAGGAATTTGCATGGTAGTCAAGTGGAAAAGAGCTTGGCTATTTTCTTAGCCAGTCAGCCGTTACATATGCAGCACCTTTCGCTTTTGTTTTTGTTTTTTGTTTTGTTTCTTTGCTACGCTGTTTGTTGGGGCATGGCCCACGCCCACTTGGCGACATGTTTGTACAAGCAATTTGACAAATTTTATTAGCTGCTGCACCTCAGCAGCTAGAAGTTGTTAGATATTTAGATATGCGCCCACACACACACACACACACACACACACACACACACAGACCGCGCTGATGTGTCACATTTAACACGCAGACAATGGCCAAATTAAGGCAGGTTACATAAGTCTGTTTTGGCCACTTTAAATTGCAAATGCAGTTCAACGACTTCGCAGACGGCTGCGACTTGTCTCGCAACTTTCTATTGACCCAGCACGAGCAGAGAAATTGTATAAAAGCGCCAAGAACTGCTAGCGATTAGCATAAATTCTAAAGAACTGCCAAAAAACATGTTTCGATTGGTAAGCAGCAGCAGCAGCAACCACAGCAGCTCAAGTGATGTTAAAGCAGCCTTTGAACCACGTCTTGCTCTCTTTGCAGTGCATGCTCTTAGCTCTCTGCAGCACAGGCAGCTGGGGCCTGGCAGCTGAGCGGCAGTTGGAGCTGGTGCCGATTATCAAGTCGTTGGCAGAGCTCAAAAATGATGGCTCCTATTTCTTTGCCTATGAAGGCGCCGATGGCAGCTATCGCGAGGAGGTTGGCATCGTAAAACGCTCCAATGATCACATGAGCGTGGCAGTTACTGAAGACAATAATGCTGATGATGATGATGCGGAGCTAGAAGTCTCTGGTGTTTATCGTTACATTGACAGTGATGGGGCGCGTGTGGAGGTAAGCTACGTGGCGGACAAAAATGGCTTTGTGCCCATGGGCACGAGCATACACAGGCAAATAACTGAAACGGCCAGCAATGCGGCTAGATCAGTGGCGAGCAATTGAATTGTTATAAAAAAAAAGTGTTATACAAAGTATTACAAGAAAATATGCCAAATAAGGTAAAATTTTTATAGATATTTAGGAAACAAATTTGTTTTTATCAAAGCAATCAGAAAGTGTTTTTGATGAGCAAAGGCAAAATCTGTGCAGATATTTATTGGCAGCCGCAGCTGTTGAGCTGTTAGGCTGCCTTGATTGTCGCACTTTTGTAAATGGTATTCAATCAATTATTGAAAATAAACGATTCATAAACCAAACGTAGCCTGGCCAGTCAATAAATTCAAATCAGAAATCCCCAGCTCAGTCACTTGGCCGGCCAGCTCAGCGGGCAACTATGCCAAAATGGGGAGCGCCAAAGCGAGAGCAAATGCTCCAATGGACAGAGCGAACAGCTTTGGCTTACAACACCAGCTGCTGCTGCCGCTGCTATAACGGCTACCAACACTGGTCGCAAAGCTGCTCATCGTGCACATATTTAATTTGGCTACGTGCATCGCCTCGCTGCGCCTGTCACAAATATAAATTGTGGCAATTTTTATTGGCACCACAATTTGCAACATGGTAATTTGCTCGTCTCGGCTGCGGTGCTCGAACTGGGGCCCAGCGGGCCCCACGGCGCTGGCCTGGGCTTTGCCCTTTTGCCAAATGTCGTCAGAGTCGACGCCAATAATAAATGTAACCAAATTAATAATCATGTTTATTCTACTCCGCTGGCCATCCTACAAATCTTCTTGTTCTGACTTCATGGCTCTTGCTATTTATTGTTAAGTCAATTGAATATTTCATTATCGAGGCAGAGCGATAAACACAGTTTATGCAGCTAATTAGAATTTTAATTTGAAACATTTATCAAGTAACAAGTTTTAATTGCTTCTAAGATATTGAACAGTTTCTCTGATTTATGGGGACTATATAGAGGCAGCAGAAGACGTCGAGGCGAAGGCTGATTGATGGCAAGTGAACAGCTGAGCGAGAGGCAAATATATATCTATATCGATATCACTAGCATGGGCTTGAGATAAAGATACCGATAAAGTTATATTTCGCTCTCAAGCAGTTATCTGTAGCTTTATCTTGAGAATTGATGGCATCAATCAGTGCATCCATTAGCAGGCTCTCAACTGGCATTGCCTTTTACGCGCTGCACTCGCAATTGTTGTGCGCTGCTTCACCCACTCAAGGTGTTGCGATTAATTGCCGCTCAGCATTGGCATCCAGCACCAAGCCCACAAATGTTTTCATTTAGCATGTAAAATGTCAGCGCTTTGTGTCATTCTCTCTTGTAATTTATTGGTAAGTACCTCCGATTCGTGTAAGATGCAACAAGTCTGACACCTGAGCGAACAGCAGCGAAATAACCCAGCGCTTACAGAGTGCCCTGGGCATTTTCAGTCCAATTTTGGGTAGGTCTGCCAGCTCACAGCATATTTGAATATGTTGCAGACGCTGCTGAGTTCAGTGCTTGACTTTTGAGCTAGAGATCCATAAAAGTTGAGCGGAATCTTAAAAGAGTTAAAGTCTTATTATGGATGCAGTTGAAAATAGAGGAGCAACTATATCTAGTACGGAAGTTACTGCTGCAGCGGCTCTGGAATAACTGAATGGCTAATCAGCCCGACTGCCTCCAGTGGTTGACACATTTTTTGTTTTCTTTTCTCTGCGAACGACCCTGACATTTAGCGTGAAGTAATTTGAGCGGTCGTTTAAAGTTTTTGGACGTAGCGCAGCTGCCATAAACCGGGATGCAAACATGTTTGGCATGTTTAAGCGCATAGCGAAACGCTGAATTATTTGGACGCAATGCCGGCCGCATATAAAAGCCAACGTACAAATGATCCACAGTCAAACTCTCGCTTTCGTTGATCCAGTTCGAGTATCCCAAATATAATCCGAAAACAATGTTTAAGTTCGTAAGTTCGCTGGCCCCTCGACCAAACTGGAGTGCAAAATAGTTGAAGCTAATGCCGTGATTTGGACTTCTTATAGCTACCTCTATGCGTCCTGGCCGTCGTGGCTGTCGCCCAGGCATTGCCTGTTTCCGAGAATGACGAAGTCGTGCCCATTTTGAGCTCAGAGATCAACAAAAACGAAGATGGCTCCTATAAAGCGTCGTATGAGTCCGGAGATGGTACCCAGCGGAAAGAGGAGGCCTACGTTGTGGATGCCGGCACCAAGGATGAGGCACTCGAAGTCAAGGGCTCCTACAAGTACTTGAATGAAAACGGCGATACCGTTGAGGTCTTCTACACGGCTGGCAAGAACGGCTTTGTGCCATATGGCTCCATCATTAATCCCGAAATCACGGCCGTCGCGGAAGCAGCTAAGGATTTGCCCAACATTGTCGAGTCTGAAACGGTGGCACAGGCGCAATATGCATAATGAATTCGTTATGTAACTTTCTGAAGCTGTGAATAAAATTTAACAAAAAAAAAAAAAAAAAAAACATTTAATCAATGACAAGCGCAGGAAATATTTTTTTAAACCCGAAAAATCGCACAATTTCGTCTGCTGTTTTGCATAATCTCTAGCTCTCTCTCTCTCTCGATCTCTCCTTTTCTTTAAACATAAACAAAAATTAGAAATTCCCAACTTTGTAGACCTTGAAAAGCAAAAAGATGGCACAGTCGTTCCACACTTCTCTTAATTCATTCGCAATCAATGATAATCACACGTTTAGCCGCTTGCGATGCGGCAGTGAAGCTTGGCATAGTTCAACTTGTTGTAGTTGCTATTTAATATACGCAGAAATTAATTATCTTGTTTACAGCGACTTGAGTTTTTTTTGTCAGTGTATCTTTTAATGTTTAATTTATTAATCATTAAAAATTTATAATTTTTTTGTAAATTCTTTATAATTTGTATTTAAATATTTCTTATGCAATTTAATTAATTTTTTTTATATATTATATTTTTTTATAAAATTTATTATTATTATTTACTTTTAGATTTACTTTACTGATAATAAATAAGTATATTTTTATAAATATTATTTTGATTTATTTAATAATCAATAATATTTTAAATATTATTTTCTTGATTTAATTTTATTATTTATTTTTTATAGAAAATATTATTATTAATGTTTACTTTACTTTGTCTAATTATTTTTTATAAAATTTTTAAACATGTTTTTCTTATTTATTGTAAATATTATTTTATTTACATGTAAAGCATGACTGAGGCTGAATAACCTAAGCAAGCTTTACTGTTCTATGTACACAATGTTCTTAATAATGTATTCGCGTCTTTAACAGTCGATCAGTCAATTTGGCATCAATCATTTCTTCAGTTCATGCTTGATTCATGGCTGTAATTAGTTTTATTCGCACTACAGTAGAGACTGGCAGTAACTGACAAGCATTAGGCAGCCAATAGCCGATAGCCGATAGCGTGATCAGACATGATTTATTATATTTCGCACGAGCATTTGAAGTTTAACTCTCAATTATCGGGCAACAGAATAAAAATGACAAATGACAAAGATAATTATGCAAATTTTTCATTTCATATCAGTTAAGCCTCTGGGTACCCGAATTTATAATCTCCCAGCTACATTAATTAGGTAAGAGAACCTTTTCTTGAAGCTCCATCATAGCGAGTGGTAGAGGGAGAAAGAGTTGAGCTTTTAAGATCCACCGAGTGGACGTTTTATTATCGCAGCAGCCGCAGTGGCTCCATAAAGTTTTATGACATCATTATTTGGCAATTAACATGATTTTATTTGTGTATTGCCAAATTTGAAAAATTTGTGAGAAATCATAAGCTATAGATAGACGAGACTTGCAGGCAGTGTTAAAGAAGCCAATATATATTGTTTGCTACAGAATAAAGTTGAGTGTTAATGACTTAATACATATATAATATATAATACATGATATAATAGATCATAGTCTATAATATAATTAAAAATAAAAAAAATCTTGCATAGGACAGCCAAGAATTAGTTTTTATTTATTTTATTTTATTTCTCTTTTTTCAGTTGGGCAGATAGAAATAAATTGTTTGTGAAAAGTAACAAGTTCAAATCAATTTTGATCAAATAAATTAAATAATATTAATTTAAGTCATAAATCCATAATTTCAATTTTTTGTTCTTTTTTATTGCTAATCAGTTTACAAATACAAAAATTTAATAATACTAACATAGAATTATATTAAGTCTCATTATGCGGTCTTTGACTCCACGGCAACAGCTTTCACCTTCTCCTGCTCCACCTTCACGGGCACCACCTGCACGGGCACCACCTCAGCGGCAGCAACAACGGGCTCAGCCGCCGCAACTGTATAGGATTGCACAAGGGTCTTCACGCTCTCAGCGGCCACAACTGTCGAGGCGGGCACAACTGGGGCAACAGCCTCCTTGACTGTGCTGGCGGCCACAGCTGGGACAACAGCCTCCTTGAGTTGCTCCGTTGTCTTGGCTGTCTGGACGGGCTCATCCTCAGTCTTGGAGCGAGCACGACGCTGAGTGTAACGGTCGGCACGTTCCTGCTCCTCGGTGTATTCGGGCAGATCGGCGGCTGCCTTGGCCAGATTGGAGATCTCAACGGGAATGTTGGTGCCAATGGGCACGAATCCATTCTTGCCGGCTGTGTAGTGCACCTCCACTAGCTGGCCATCGGCATCGATGTAACGGTAGGAGCCTTGCACCTCAAGAGCCTCGTCTTCGGTGCCGGCATTGCTGACCGAGCCGGTCTCCTCACGATAGCTCTGATCGCCGCCCTCGTAGGAGAAACGGAAGGAGCCATCGGTTTTCTTATCCACCTCAAAGCTGAGCAGTGGAATAATTTCACGCTTCTCAGTGGTCACATCGTTGGCCGTCTTGCCGCCAATGCTAGCACCACTCACAGCACCACTGGCCACCGCCAGCACAAACAGGCAGATAGTTAGCTTGAACATGTCGTGTCTTGTCTCGTCTTCACTCTGAACTTGGCTAGAAGTTTGGCCAGTGCGTCGCTTTTATATGGCGCAGCCGTCAACGAATTAGCATCCATTACGTTATTTAACAAAAAAAAAAAATTTAAAAAAAAATAAAAAACCAACCATAAAAACAAAAATAAAAACAATAAAGAAATTCTATAGAAACTTGGCCGAATGTATTTTAATAAAACACTCACAGCTCGCTCGATTTGCATAACTATTCACAACTCAGTGAGTCAGCTTGGGGAAATATTAAAATATCAGCTCAGACGCAGAAGAGCCGAAAAACATAATTAATTGATCTGCAAAAACGAAACATTTAGTTGGACTTACATTTACTTGTTATTCAATAGAGCTGACAGCAGTTGCCTAGATCACACTTGACGCTAGTTTTCGTACTTCTCAGCTCTTACGAAAGATATGTTAATTAAAATATAGAGGCAGATATAGTGAGAAAAAGAGAGAGGGAGGGAGTCTGTGAGTGAGAATATTCTGAGTCCGGCTACAAATAGTCTGCTTAAATATTCCAGCTTTCATTCTTTGAACATGCATCCAAATCTAAAAGCATAGCATCTTAGCACTCATTTTGTATATTTATGAGTTCTGGGCTAAAGAAATGCTCATAATGCATAATATTGTTGTAGAAATTTATATATATATGTTATGACTTATATAAATATTAATTTATAAATGAATATATTTATTATGGTTATATATATTTAATGACATCATAGAGCTCCAATATAACATATTAATTTTTCTCGCCTTGAATATGAACTACTCCTAAGAGTTATTAGAATAACTCTCCTAATAAACACCTCAACACAAAAATTCATCTTGAATACTCCTTCTGTGAAATTGTCTTTCTTCCATTAAATACCCGATTCACATAATCAATATGCCCTTTCTATACATCAGCTTGTAGGGCAGCAATTAAGCTGCGTCATAAACTCGTTTTTTTTTTTTTGGCCTGGCCAAACTTGAGTCAGCTTTATATTTGTCTCAGAAACTGCACTCTTTATTAGCAAATACATATACATGGCTCATTAGGCATATCTGTTTATTGAAGAAGAAGAATTGCAGCAAGAAAAGTCGCATAAATTTTAGATAGACTTTAAGCGCACTTAAGATGCGCTCGGATTGAAACAACTAATAAAATGAATTACACATGCGATTCATTCATTCATCATTGTGAATGGGAAGCGAAATGACGGAAAACTGAAACAGAAACTGAGTATGAGACTGAGTCTGAGACTGAGCAGCGTCCACTAAGGCACACGGGAATTTTTTCTGGGCGGAGATATACGAGTGTGAAAATATATTGCAAATACGAGTAGGCCAGACACTGAATATTGTGTATGTCAAATGTGAACGAGAGATGAACTGAGGGATTGAGAGAAGCTTGAATACGCTTTCGATGAGATGAGACAGGGAGAGGCATTGATAGATAGCAAAATTGAGCGATTATGAGTGGAGTTGAGTGAATCTTATGACAGATTAAGACAGCAAATAAAAATTTTATATGAAATAACATCAGTTGATAAAATTCAGAGACAAGGGGAGGATGGCTATTAATATAAAAAATCAGAAATATTTAATAAATAATTTATAGCTATAATTTCCAATATATCTAAATCCCATATTATATATATTAATGTTTTTAATCTTAATAAGACAATTTTAAGCAAATAAACAACTCTAGCTGTTAAGCTTCCCGGACTGCATACCTTTCATATAAACATATTCACACAAAAATTCATATTCCTAGTTCAATATATGACAAAAGCTATGACAAATTCGAAATGCCCCATTTGGCAGCGCACAGCAGATGCACTTAAGCAGCTTTAGATGCTGACTAAGACGAAGGCCAGCAAAACGCGGGCAAATCGCGGCACACAAAGTGCACAAAAGACGAAAAGGAAAAGCCACAACAAAACAACCAGAAAACAACAAGTAGACTAAAGGGTGGCTTAGGCAAAGACCAGCTGGACGCGGAGGCGGGCTAAGGCGCAGGGTGGAGCCAGAGAGGTGGAGCTCGAGTTGAAGTTAGCGAAGGCGTCTTCGCTGCCGTTACTTAGCGCATTTTAAAATGGACTAGGAGTGGGTATGCTGGTTTGTTCAAGTGGTATGTAACATAGTCCAATACACAACTGAGCAGCAGCAGATGAGTCGAAAGGCTGAGAAAAGAAAAAGGAAATTAGAATAATAATAATTAGAATAATAATAAATTAGAATAGCAATAGTATATATATATAATAATTTAATATAAAAGGTTTCTGATTTAAATCATCATAAGAAATTAACTAACGACCTACAGGAGTTTAAGATTCGAATTAAATTATTATTAAACTATAAATAAATAACAAATTATAAATAAATAATATTTATAAATATTACAGAAAATATATATAAATAATAAATATTTTTATAATATTTTTTTTTTTTATGTTTTTTTATGTGTATAATAATTGAAATAATGCTTAAGGCTTTTTTTCTTATTTTTAAATAATTTCCATGCATTAAATTAAGTCCATATTAAGACTCGATTTTAATGCACAAAATATTAAAATTAATATTTTTAAATGACATATGAACAGGCTCCAGTTCAGTCCAGTCCACATTAGGTTCAGAATAAAACTAACTTTGGGACTCCAAGACAGCTACTTCTTCACTGCACCACGGTCAGCTTTGTACTAATCTTTATATGCGTTCTGCGTAGACGGCGAACGAGCATCGGAGAGAAAGCATAGGGAGTGCTAAGATGCCGCTCATACAGCTCAAGGTGTATCTGTTGCTGATCATAGACTCATTTAATGTTTCATTTCATTGTGTCAAATAAATTATGATTATCTATCTTTTTTGTTCTCTTGATAAAAACAGTAAGTGAGAAAAACTAAGATATTCCTTACAATTTGTTATTATTATTATTATTATTATTATTATTATATATATTTATATATATATATGCAGGTCATATATATGTATATATATATATATATATATATATATATGTATATATATTTACAGAAAATCTGTTAGTCGCGCTTACCCGAGTAGAGCGCTCTCATTTACAGCGCGTTAATCTCGCGCGATGTTCATCATGGCATGTTCGTGATCAGCGCGCACTCTTTGTTGCTGTTGCTGTGGCTGTGGCTGTGGCCGCAGCTATTGCTGCAATTTTTATGAATTGCAACTGACATTTCCTACACGCTGCAAAAGTTTAAAGTTTAAAGCTGAAAATTGCAATTTTTATGCGCCGGCCGGCTTAGCCGAAGCCTTAGCTTAGCTGGGCTTAACTTAGCGCTCCGCAGCCCCGTCCCCGTTTGGCGCATACCCTTTCTGGCCGGCATATCATTTGGTTCACCTTTCAGTGGGAACTGGTGCAGGGGAGTGGCACTGTTGGTCAGCAAATTGGTTGGCCAATATGCGCAAGCGTTTCAAATGTCTAAATTGTGATTAGCAGCCTCGGCGGCGGTGACGGCAGCTGTTGCTGCTGGAGATGATTTCAGAGCCGCTGCTGCTGCTGCTGGTGCTGAAGATGCAAAATCAAACAATGGCAAACAAATGGTTTTGCGTTTTATGTTCGATTCAATTGTGTTCCACAAACAAGTGGGCAAACAGTGCGCCAAGCCCCGCCCCCAAGGCGATTGCATTGCAAATGTCAATAAGCATAAAAACAAGAATTTGATGTGAGCAAATGCTCATAGATTCAGCAAGGCAATTGCAACATCTGTGCCATAAGTCTTGCTATTAATCTTTTAATTAATATTTGAATTAACAAATTATTGCATATTGCGGCGCATCGCAAATTGAATCACACACAGAGAGAAAGACAGAGAGAGAGAGAGAGAGAGACGTAGAGGGAGATGGAGAGAGAAGTGTGGGTAAACGCCAGCGTGGGCTCAGCAAATGAACTTCGCATTGCTAATTCACATAAATTAAAGCCTAGACAAGCTGGCGTGCCACATATACATACACACACACAGACACACACAGAATGCAGCTCAGCTGTCGGCTTAAATGATATGACGCACACTCATAAATACGCATGGCTATGCATGGCGTATGCGCAACGTGTTTCAGAATGCAAATGGGCGTTGCGCATACGCCGCATGGTACAAGTGGCAGCCTCTTCCGATTTTTCTGTTGCCAACTCTACCGCTGCTGTCAAATATACAGCTTCTTGATCTTCTAGCTGCTGGTGCTGCTTCTTGACAATCTGATTGCTGCTGCGCTGCTCTCATTGCGGATGCTGTCGCTGTCGCTGTCGCTGCCGCAGTTGCTGCTGCTGCTGCTGCTCCCGCTGCCGCGGCTCAGTGAATGCATGGTATAAAAACCTTAGCGTCGACTGCATTCAAGTCAAAACAGTTTTGACGAGCCTTCCAAGCGCCACACAAAACGCTTTCAGCTCTAAACCAAGTCGCGCTCAAATTCAATAAAGTGAGTTTCCTAAAATGTGTTTGCTGCTCGAATTTATGTGTTGTGCCAAAGGATCTCAATTAAAGAAAAAAATAAAATATAAAAGCAAATATACAACAAATTTATAAAAAGTTCCTTGTGAGCAAGGAGACTGAGACTACCAACGGAATTGCTAGTGTCTGCACATCTAAATATTTTTAACTTAAAAAAAAGAGGCTTTAGAAAAATAATATGAAACTGCATAAAATTAAAGAGATTTCAGGCCGTAGAGTCTTGTGCTTGGTCTAAAAAATTACCTAAGCTTGTTAATATTTCATAGTACTTTCGTATGACCTAGTGTCCTGGGAAATATCCATAAAGTATCTGCTCCTCTCATGTTATTCAGTATCCTTGTACAAGTATATCAATAACTTACAATCGATAACAGTTCCACTCGCAAGTCCTCCCTACATTCCTCGCACTCTGTCCCTTTAACTTCTCTCCATCTGCCACTCCCACTGCCACTCCCTCTTTCCCTCTCTCACCTCCCTCCTTCCCCTTCCACTTATACCCCTACTCATATGCAGATCAAGCCAACATTAGCCGCGACCTTCTTGTCTCGCCAATTATTATTTTTGACTTTCGAAAGATGCCGCAAGAGCTGCGGCTGATTGTTGGTTATTAGTAGAGCCATCAATTGCAATTATGCACATCGTCTGACATTATCTGCCGCCGCTGCTGTGTCTCAATTAACCATTCATCTCTTTTGTTGTTTATCAAACCGAACATAAAAAGGTCATGCAGTTGCTTAGCTCCGCCTACGTTTTTGCCGTTCTGGCGCTGTGCTCCCTGTGCCTGGTCACAGCTCAGCCACAGCGTGGTCTGGCACAGCCTCGCGGCAACTCATACGACGCAAATGCTGTGATACTCAAGCAGAACTTTGATCTGAATCCGGATGGCTCCTATCAATACAAGTAAGTTGCAGTTACTTTAATATATACAAAATGTATTTAGAAGTCGGTTTTCAATTATTATATTAAATAGTCCTCAGTCATCACTCAGTTGTCGTTCATTTAGAATCATTCTTCTGGTCTGTTAATTACTGAGTTGTACTATATATAAAAGTAATAACTGAACCAGACTACACAGCTCCTTTAATCTGACATGAGGATTAATTAATTAGCTAATCACTCAATTAACCAGGCCTCCAAATACATTTCCTTAATTCTTAGTCAATCGGGCTTTCAACCAGCCAGGCCAGAAGTCACTCAATCAAATTAGAGCAGTTTGGAATATAAATACTGTTCTTTGTCATCACTCAAATACTAAGTCCTTCTGACTGCTAAGTTTTACTATTATTAGTTAATAACTTAGTTTATCTGTCTCTCTCTCTCTTTCACTCTCACATCTTAGATAATAACTTAAGCTTATTTTAACTCCATTTTTAACACAGTTACGAGACGAGCAATGGCATTCGCGCTGATGAAGCAGGCTACCTCAAGAATCCCGGCTCACAGCTGGAAGCTCAGGTAGGCTCGACGACGTGGCTCAGCTTAAAGCGCAGCTGCAAAGCCTGCCAGACATCCCATTGCCTACTCTTAGGCACTTTTAAAAATCTTTATTTCATCTCCGTTTCTCTCGCAGGTCATGCAAGGCTCCTACTCGTACACCGGACCCGATGGTGTTCTCTATACCATCACCTACATTGCAGATGAGAATGGCTTCCGTGCCGAGGGCGCTCACATACCTACTCCACCTCCAGTTAGCCCAGCTGCCCCCGCTCCGCGCAGATTCTTCAAATAATTCATATGACGACCGCTGATATATTATATATAATTGAATATACATTTGTATGATAGCATCCAGGATGAAGCTCAGTTGGTCATCAGCAAAGGAATCACAGACCTCTGTCCCTTTCTCTATATATATATATTTTGTCTCCATTCTACCCCCACACACACTCCCTCTCCCTTCATGTATCCACTCTGTGTATATTTATGCATTTCCCCAGCGTTCTCCTGCGTAATTTTCACATCCACCTAGCGCCTAACAAATTGCGTAATATATATATATATATATATATATATATATGTATATATATATACATATATATGATATGCATGTATGTTTTATACATTATGTAAGTTTGATTGTTAAATTGTCGTACGACTTAAAGCAAGCTATGCAATAAAACGAATATTGCTCAAAAAAATGTATAAAATGAGTTGTATTTATTGGAGTGGGGATGGGATGTGCTATTTACTTATGTATATACATATAAACATATCTTTATATATTTATATACATATAAATATGACGCAGTCTAAATAGAAGGCCAGCAGAGCAGAGCCTTCACAGGCGAGTTTAAGACTAAACGACTGCGGTATTCTGAGTTGCCTAATACAGCTGAGATTTCTAGACCATGTTGATATCCCCTACATAAACCTCTAGGGCTTTCAACATACTTTCTATTACAACTTTAAATATAAATTTATGTTCAGCTTAATCTAACTTCTCTTTTTAACAACAAGAAAACCCAGTTAAATAATCCAAAGTAAGTCAAGGCTAAAATGTATACAAATTAAAATGGAAAAAAAAAATTAAATGCTTAAACATTATAATTAAGAATTGAAGTAAATATATATATAAGTAAATATTTTATGAGAGATAGGGCATAAGCATGTATGTAGCGTGTGCTCGTTCTCACTTCCACTTCTACCTCCATCTAACCACATTTGATGATGGCAAATGGATGGCCAGAAATCTGCTTTAGCGCTTATCTTTTATATGAAAATATAAAAGCTCTAATTATATTTTCAGTAAAGTGCGCAATATTAAATTAAACGAAATGATTTAATGATTTATATAAGAATTTCTTATTTATTTAAATTATCAAGTAATAAGTTCACATTGCGAATATAGACTAATTTTTTATTTAAGTACTAATCTTTTTTATGGATATTACATTTTTTATAAATGTATATACAATGAGTATTTGATAAATATATTTTTATTTGTGTTTTTGAATTTAATTATTTATATAGATTCTTTTTAAAATGTATTTTAAATACATTAGACTTCAAGTTGATTTTCTGTGGCATACGTTTTGGCTTGATCAAATTGATTTTCATTATAGGTATAATTATTTCTATATTCGATTTATATTTTATTTATTTAAAATGTTTTTATTTTAGTGCGTGGTTTTATTTTAAGCTTTGCATTTTTTTTTTAATATATTTTTTTTTGCTAACAAAATATAATTAAGAAAATAATATTTTGAAAAATAGCAAATAAAAAAATTGTTTAATTTTTTTTTAATGTTCTTTAATTACAAGCTTTAGAAGAGGGTTGGAGGCTTTAGAGGCGTTGTAATGGCTTCTTGGCAGATATTCCTTGGTAGAGGGTGCATTGCTGGCTTGGCCGGGCTTAACGTCCCCAGCCCCAGCCGCCATGATAGCCACCCCAGCCGCCGCCCCAACCGCCACGATAGCCACCCCAGCCGCCGCCCCAACCTCCGCCAAAACCGCGACCATAACCGCCCCAACCGCCGCCAAAACCGCGACCATAGCCGCCCCAACCGCCGCCCCAGCCGCCTCCCCAGCCGTGATGCCGCGCCTGCCGTCCATCTTCATTGGCATGGTCTTGTCCCAGATCAGCCAGGTTGAGCAGGTCGTTCTTCTCCTCTTTATCCTCCAGCGGCTGGGCCAAGCTGCAGGCGATGCAAGCGATGCCAACGAGAGCCAAAAGTGTTAGACGCATATTGCGATTCGATTTGCTCTACTGCGATATACTCGGTTTATCGTACACCGACGAACTGATGCTGCAAACCAAATTTCGACCGCCTTTTATTTGCCTCTAATTCGATTTGTATCTTTCCAGTGCTCTCTTCTAATTCACCATGATGTGAAGTATATACATGATATACTCGATATCATACCATATTTAAGGCTGAGCAAAGCTTGTGCTGGTGCGCTTTATTTGCTCGTATTAATTATTGCAATTCTGTTTATTTTTTTCACTTTCTCGTAATTTATTTATTTGTTGATCATGCGCTAGAAGGTTATTACACCTGCTTCGAGCTGCCATTTGCTTAGCACACAGTCGAAAAGTTGCACCTGCCCGAAGGTACTTCCCAACTACACAGGCCAGCAAAGCTCTGATGAAAATCTGTGCTTCAGCCTCTTAATGTGCCATAAATGAAATTGAAATTAGAAAAATAAAAATTATGATATATACTAAATTTATACTAGAACCTAGGTTTTTCTTATACTTGCAATTAATAATGATAAAAAGTTGATAAAGCTCTTTAGCACAATTATTTTCGTACCCTTCAAAGACTTTCGTCCGCTTTACGGCCACAAAATCCTGCCTATCAGTGTTACTCCTACTAAATTTATTAAAACTGGCAGCCAGAGTGGGTGTGTGCAAGCAAGTGTGTGTGTATGTATATGTGTACGCGTTTGTCCCTCTTAATGTATATGTGTGCGTGCGTGTATATCGCTCAATTAATTTGCAACAATGAAAAGTGAAGTTTTATTAATCAATTTGTTTCCAAAATTTTTTTATTTGTTTATAAAAAAATTCTATTAAAACAAATAAGGAAAATGCTGGACTAGTATATACCCTAATGGTAAACTTTTTATTTATTTAAATTAAAAACTTTAGATTTGCCAAACCCCTTATATAATTTTATATATAATTTTAAGAACTGATCTAAATTAACAATAATTTTAGGGACGGTCAAAACTCTGAGAGATATAGCTGGTTCTATATTTACGTATCACTAGAACGTGTAAAAGTTTGAAAGCCGTAGTACCAAAGCTATATACATATACTAAATAATACAAATACTAAGCTAATTTAGCTGAAGCTAAATACAAATTCATAAATTAAGCTACAATTTTAGATGCCTCTTTCACTTATTTACGATGTTGACTTGGCAAAATTCATGGAATTGCAGATTAGAATTTAATAAGATGATCAGAAGACTATGAAAGCCAGTTTTGAGACAGCAATAAATAGGGTAAAAAAAATGAAATGTTATTAAACGTTAAGAGAAGTCAATAAACTGTCTGACAATTAAGTTTGACGACACTCAATGAGTTGAAGGATAAATTGCTTTAGAGTCTGATGGAAGATTAAAAAAAAAATCAAAATAATTTACAGAAATTTTGCCAAATGTTCAAAGTTGAATAGCCTAGAGAAGATGTACTCAGAGTTTTTGCTTCTTTGTGTTTTTAGAACGATCAAAAAATATATTTGTTTATTTCTAATATACTTTTATGATATTTTGTTAGGCTGCACAATTAAAATAAAAGCATAAAAAAATTGCTGAATTGTTAAATTTTATATAAAATTCCATTTTATGTAAAACTATAAAACTCGATAAACCATGCTCAAAAAAAAAAAATTAAATAAATAATGGAATTTTAAAGCTAAATTCATATATTTTGGACTTAAAATAATTAAGACTTGCAATAAATACATTCAATAAAAGTATAAAAACTTGAATGATTACACAAATTGTCCACCTTTTATTTATATTTTCTTATTCCTTTTTCTGACAATTTTAGGTATTTTTTTTGCACATTGTTTCGAAAGCGCTTAAGAAAGAAATGGTTGAGTTATAATTAATCACCAGAAAAGACATGTAATTTTTTTAATGTTCTTTATTTGCAAACAGAAAACGTAAACACATTTAAATATTTGAGCCGGAGCCTGGGTTAAATGAGCTTAGCCTTGTACAGTTTATCTGCCCCAGCCATAACCGCGGCCATAACCACCTCCGCGGCCCCATCCGCCACCGCGACCCCATCCACCACCTCGGCCCCATCCGCCACCGCGGCCCCATCCGCCACCGCGGCCCCATCCGCCACCGCGGCCCCATCCGCCACCGCGGCCCCATCCGCCACCGCCGTAATATCCTCCACGTGCAAGACGCAAGCCCTCATTGGCATGTTCACTCTCATCCTTCTCAAGGCTGAGTAGATCGACACGTGCGGGTTGATACTCGTCGCCAGCCTCGGACTCGGTCAGGGCATAGGTGTAGGCGAGGCAGAGCACGCCGATGAGCGCCAATAGTGTTAAACGCATTGTGATTTCAGATTTCGTTTCGGTATTTTGTATACGGTATATTACTTGGCTGCTTGCTTGATTATGCTCTACTGATGCTTACTGCTTGGATGCATCGGCCTTTTATTGCCACATCTAAAGCCTGGAAATAACCGGATGAGCCGTCGTTCCTGTTCTCGTACGCATTGCCGAATTTGAAATAACACAGAGTACTTAAAACCGCAAGCAGTTTAGAATGGGAATTTTGTTTCTTATTTTTGTTTTGATGCCGGGCATTGTTACTTTCACAATTTTTTATGCTTATTTATTAATTGTTCTGTAGATTATAATACCAGTTCTGACTGAACTTATTATTTAGGGACGTAATTTTGCTTGTTATTATTATGATTAATGTAAATTAATCAGCCAATGCTCACTTACTGTGCAGCAGCTACCCATTAATTATGGTAATGCAAGTGCTGTAAAGTGTTGTAAGGCCCAAGAGTCAAGCAGAATTTTAGTACTAATATTTTTAATACTATCATAACTTCTACTACTACTATAAGTATTATTATTTTTACTACTACCATAACTACTACTACTATAAGTATTATTATTTTTACTACTACTACTATAACTCCTACTTTTATGCCTACTACAAATCAAGTATAAAGATGAAATAGTTAGTGTTGTAAAGTGACATAAGCACACTTAGCCAAGTATGCTACTTGAGCAGCAAACGGCAAAAGACATTCGATACAGCTATGCTAAATATGCATACCATGCATGCGGAATACGTAAGTGCAGCCAAAGTCCGAAGATCTCGAAAGTAAACACTCGAAATTCGCATATAATCGTGAATTGTTTTCTAAGTCAAGCAAATTAGCTGAGACGTAAAATCCAAACTGTGCATGGCGTAGTTGCTCTTCAAAAGCGACTCATATATATATTATTAGCTTTTTAGCATGCAAATTAGATAAATGAATAATTGCGCTAAGCTGGTTTCAAATCTACATTGTGATACATTTCTAATGAGCTGTACTTTATTAATGCTCACTAAATATCAATTAATAATTGATAATTATGATAGAGCTTGCAGAGGATTATATAATTTAGATATAAGTTATCAAGCAATCAATCTGAATTAAAGCTGACAAATCTGAGGTGTGGGAGAAGGAACATTGAACCATACATGTTTCTATGGAATATATTATCTATTCTATCGATTTGTCCGTTTTTTACTATAACTACAATTATTGTAGATCGTCTACCAACAATGTTTATTTTTCGCTGACATATATTTATACATTTTCTTTCACTTTCTCTTTCTTTCTTTCTCTCTCTCTCTCTCTCTCTCTCCCCTTTCACACCAATTCTCTCCTTATATATATATTTCTATCACTCGATTACTCTGTCCTACTTTCTTTCGAGTTTTCGCTCTCTCTCTCTCTCTCTCTCTCTCTCTCTCTCTCTCTCTCGCCCCCTCTATGTATCACTTATATACATTTCTCTCTCGCTCCCTACTCTATCTATCAGCACTGGCAAAAACAGAATATCTTATTAAATTTGTAGTAACAGAACCAAAGGAGTATTCAGTTGCCAGCACTGCACATTCCTTGTGTCGTTGCCAAGGCCCGTTGAGTTCAGTCAACGACCAAACAAGCAAAGGCCGGAAAATGCATGTTGCCGAGTTTCTGAATCGCACCAATCGACGCAATCGAAATGCCCAAATTGACTGTAGTGTGGAACGTAAGCTGAATGAATGTGCAGAGGATTTGGAAAGACGTCGCCATCTGCTCGCTTGCCAGCTGCACGGAGAGGAACATCAGCTGGACGAGGAGCTGGCGGAGCTGCAACAGGCACAGCTCGACCTAGCCCAGAATCAGCGCATTGAATGGATCCAAATGTCGTTGATGAGAGACGAGGCCGCGGAGCAGCAGCTGCTTCAACTAAAGCAACGACAGCGAGAGATGTGAGTTAGCTAAATGTCTTTCAATTCACATTATTTATTCTCTCTTGCAGTGAAAACTCTGAGGAGCATCGTCACGAGGAGACAAGGCAAATACTGCTGGCTACCAAGCAGTCGCAGCTCTATCAGATTGAGGAGCGAAAGGAACGGCGACGTCAAGCTGCCCAAATGGAGGCGATTTGGCATCAAAACAAATATAAATATATATGAAATAAACAAATATAAAGATCAATAAGGTTGAAGTCCCCCTCGACTAGCCACTTAAACCTGCCTTTTTTATTTACCCATAAAAAAATCCCATTTGAGTTGAATAAGTAGGTGCGAATATTTGTTAATTGAGCTACAGAAATTTAGTCTAGATTGATGAAGACGTTAACGCAGAGCGCGGGAGCAAAGGCAAATATTTGTATATAAATGTATTATTAATAGTATATTAATTTGTTCAACGAAACTCATCTGCTCTTACCCTTATGGTGGACTCTGTGTAAAATGATGAGCTTGCAAAATTTTTACAGTTCAAGCTCTGCTGTGATTCACTTCTAGTCTAGCATCAATTAACAATAATATGCCACCAATAATATATGAACGCAAATTTAGGATGATCAGCAAAATTACTTTGCTATGACTCAGTGTTGGATAATGTTGTGAAATCTCAATTAGCTAACTATAAAATTGAATAGTTGATCAATTGAGGGAGGGTGATCTCGGCCAAGCAAAGGCTAAAATAACAATGGGATCAGGGTATAAAAACAAAAATATATCAAATAAATCAAATATATAAATATTTGAAATATATAAATATAAATATATAAATAGATAAATATAATAAATATAAATATTAATATATATTTAGTTTACTATTTTGTATGAAGAAAGATATTTGGCATCGGCGACATCCTTCAATGTAGCCAGAGTTTTCATTGCTTTGTTGTCCAACTGCTGCTGGACTTCCTGCAACTTCTGCAACTTCTCCTCCAGTGTCATAGGAGTTGGCACGCCCCAAGCCAAACTCACAATTGCAATCAGCAATAAAAGGCACAGCTTCATTATGACTGACTAGATTGAGAAATGTGAACTGGCTTCCAATTGGAAGACAGATGCATGTCTTGCACTTTGCATATCCAATTAGACTTACTTACATTTACAATTTCACCATAATCTTTGGCTCAATGACTTTGCATTCTTTCGGTTTTGTTTGAAATGCAAGGCAAATAAGCATTTCACAGAAGCGAAAAGTTTAAGAATAGATTTTCGTTCCCAAAAGTCAATAAAATGTATTTACTCCCAATTTATATCAATTAGCAGTCAGGTGTGAGCCTAGAATCGAAAACATACTTTTAGGCTCTGTCTAAAAAATATACATATATTATTATTGCTACAAGCCAATTCTTACTTTAACTTAACTCAATGCGCTTGTGGTCTTTAAGAATAATAACAAAAATAAAGAAATCTCCAACAAATCCAAAATAAGCCCAAGCTGACATAGCAATAGACTTAATTGGATCTATAGCCATAGCAATTTCTCCTCCAGTGTCATTTGAATTGGCACGCCCCAAGCTAAACTGATAATTGCCATCAGCAACATGATGCACAGCTTCATTATGACTGGATTGAGAAATGTCAACTGTCTTCCAATTGGAGGCCAGCTGCCACTTTTATAGTCCTATCCGTGCCTTGCACTTTGCATTTCCAATTAGATTACAATTACACTCACAATTGACCAGGTTCTTCGGCTCAATGACTTGACATTCTGAGGGGTTTATTTCAAGTACAAGCCAAACAAGACTCTTACAGTAGCAAAACGTTTAAGTATATATTTTCGGTCTCACAAGTCAACAAAATGTATTTAATTCCCAATTTATATCAATTAGCAGTCATGCGTGAGATCCAACTCGTAAACATACTTTTAGGCTCTGTCTCTAAAAGATTTATATGTATAAAAAATATAAAATATATAAATTATAAATATTCAAATATTTGAAATCGATAATACATAAATTTATCGATAAATTTATTAGTCAATTAGTGCTGCCAATATTAGAAAATAAATCGCACTTTACTCACTTAAATTGCTTTAATTCTATGAAACATTAACAAAAATAAGGAAATGACAAAATAATATTATTATGATAACAAAACACAATATGCAATAACAAAATGTAGTTAACAAATGAATTATTAATAATTTAAAAAGTTTAACATGCTTGATTTAGAAATACTTTGTCAATCACTTAATATCAACTGGACCTTTAGCCCAACATGCTTAAGAGACTGCTCAGCGCTTGTGGATTGATGCCAGCGCCACCGCCACCCGCCGCACCACCCCCACCATTGGCTAACAGAGGACGCAAGCTGCTGCCCAAAGCTTGGCCCAGGAGCCCGGCGATTTGTGATGCCTGTGCGGTGCTAAGCTGTGAGCCAGCTGCTGAGGCGCCTGAGCTGGGATTGGCGCTGACTGGCGATGGGTAAGCAGCGGGTCTATTGCCATAGCTGCCAGAGTTGCCATAGTTTCCGTAGTTATTATAATTGTTGTAGTTGGGCCGGTAGCCATAGTAGCTGCCTGGATATTGTGTAGGTCGCTGATAGCCTGCATAGTTGTTGTAGTTATAGCTGGGTCTATTGTAGCCATAGCCCGGATAGCCCAAGAAGTTGGAATAACCTGGATAACCTAAGCCGAAGCTGGGATAGCCAAAGCCATAGGTGGGTCTATAGCCATAGTAATTTCCATAGTTCTGGCCTGGATAGCCACCTCCACCTCCAGCTCCACCATAGTACTGATCCGACTGTGTGCCTGCACCAGTTGCACCACTGCCACCTACCGGCACCACTGGCACATCGAATAAGGGTCCCGCCCCCGCACCGAGCAGCAGCGGCGTTAACAGACCCAACGTACGGCCCTGTGGTCGATCCGATTTCGATTTACTCCTCTGACCTGCCACCAGAGCGAGGAACACTAAGAGTAGACACAAACGCGATTGCAAATACATAATATAAACTTTAATCGGGCGACGCTCAGAGACGGACTAAAGCTTCGGCAGCTCACCAGATTTAGTTTTATATATGCTAAAGATTTTGAGACGACCACGCCTCACAACAACTATTGTTGGCCAAATATGTTACGGAAACTGGCAGACCTTCGGCGCATCCAAAAAGTTGCTAAAATTCACAACGGAAACGCGCCACGCACACGCAAAGTAAGAAACGCACATGAAACGCGCACAAAACGCGCCGAAATCGCGTCATGGACTGGTTTCCATGCTTTCACGCATGCTCCGCAGACTGCAGACGCTGACTGACATTGACCTTGCTCAACGTTTCAGCAAATATTGACCAAATAGGTAATTATAAAGAAAAATAAAAAGCGTTGATAAAACATGACTAACAAATACCCTGTCAATGTCTTAAGACTAACGAGATTTTAAATAATATTTCTTTAAAGCGCGAGAAGTGAAAGCTCATTTTTGTGCGAGTATATATGCTCAGTATTTAAGCTCTGTAAGGTATATAGAGATTGTGTATCAATTTCGGCTACAAATACTCTGAATAAACAGAGTAAATCAACTCATGTTTCATGGTCAGAAAAGTGATTATCCAATGAGTGGGAGGAAATAGGTCTTTAGCTATGTTTCATATCAAAAATATTTGCTGGAATCTACCCAATTATGGGTTAAATTAAAGCCTATTTATTGCACATATTCATATACACTAAACATCAACATACCCTCTTTAGGTCTCCTTCAATGAGTATGCGCAAACTGTTTCACACCGTTAATGCCTTATTGTATTTTTTTCAGTTCACTTCCGCGGGTTTTTCATAAGTTTGTGAAACTTGTTTGCTTTATAGATGAGCTGCAGAATAATAACAAATATGGTTAAGGTATTTTGAGAAGTCTATAATTATATTTACTTTCAGTAATAACACATAAGCTGGATTAAACAAAACACTTACTCGATATAAGTACTCAAAAGCTTAGCTCAAGTATTAATTAGCTGATTTATATTCTGCATAAAATTAGAATTTCTAGACGATATTAAATAAATATTTAATTTAGAAATCGTTCTTCCTATGAAGTTCGTTAACCGACTTTTAGCAAAATATGCATTAAGACTACAACTGTGAGAATATGAATTGAACAAATTCAAGAGCGAGAGTATAATCTAACTTGATTATCACGAGATCATTCGGTTATTAATTATTTTTGAATAAATATTTTTGTGTTTTTTAATCGTCATTTGATGTTAGGGCAAAGTAACTACGAGTATGGATTAACCGGTTTACAATTTTGTCAACTCATTAATTTGACTCATGTTTTGTAAACGTCACACAATTATTATGCATTTTTTCACACACTTTAACGCGAACTACGGAAAATTTAAGAGTGGAAAAATTAATTACTATTTAGCATAGACTGAAAATATAATAATATTTATATATATCATGCTACAGTACGCAGCTAAAATAGATTTTTATATGTCATATGATAGACAAAATTTATTTGGTAAGAACTAATAAAACATATACTCTAAATAAAATTTCTCTTTTCTAAAGTATTAATATTAAGAGAGAGAAAATCACTCAAAATATACAATTTAAGACAGAAAGTTTCTTTAATTTAAAATATGTCTAAAACTTTTCAAAATTATAAATAAAATATTAAGAAATTAAATTAAGTTAAATAATAATAAAAAGTATATACAAAATACAAAAATTAATTTTTTAAGAAACTCAAAAGAAAATTTCACTGAATTTTCAAATTTTGTCGCTTGGTAAAATATCTGTAAACAAATCTACAATAATTATAATTTGTTAAAAAATTACGTTTTTTAATTTTTTCTTTAGCAGAAATCTTAATCCAAGCTTATAACTAAAAGCCGATTAGGTAACATGATGACTGCTCTCCGACACTTGGTTAAGGTAAAGAGAAAATGTAAACAAATTAAACAATCCATAAATCTATAAAAAAATGTTTCTGTAAACAAAAACTGGTCTTTTATGCCGTAAAAAGAACACAAATAGAGAAAAATGAAAAATAAGTTGCCATCGAGACGATCTCTCAACTGCGCAGTTCTGCAAACAATTTGAAAGGTCAGTGATCAGAGTTTTTAACAAGTTTTTAATTAATTTCGATTGTCGCTCACGGTATTAAAATTGTTGACGAGCGAAAGCAATAATAATCAAAAGATGATCAAGTGCAGCGTAACAAGATACCCTGTAAAATATATTAAAAAGAAATGAGGAGAGATAAAAAATGTGGATAAAAGGGCTAAGCCTTATTATGCTTGGCTCTAGAGCTGGCTGAGCCTTAGGCATCTTTTTGTATATCATTAATGCAGGGTATGAAGAGTGAGTGTCCCAGACTTTAGGTAGCCAAGCAAAATTTTAAGCAGGTTGAACAAACTTATCAATGTATGATTGTACAGGGTATTTGTGAGTCCCCAGCTGAAGAGGTTTTTTGTGCTTACAAAAAAGTATGTGAGAAGTTCTGTCTTTGCAACAATGTAGGTCTTTGGCTCTAGGCCAACCTAATGATGAATGGGACCCGAAAAGTGGGATCTCAATGCGGGGACATGTGAAGCGTGTGCCTTGGGGGTCTGGGAATTACGTTTACAAGTTCTGGTGAAATCATCGAAAACGAACAACAATTTGAAAATAGAAAACAAAAAAACAAAATATAATAATGATAGATGCTTGAAGCTAATGATTTGTCTAGCAGGATGAGCCAATCAGAATCGCATAGTTTTCTGTTTTGGTGCATCCCCCCGTCAAAGATCGACGACTATAAAAGATCTCGACATTCGATAGAGCCCAAATAGAAGCAATTGCAAAACGAAACATGAAACACTTTGTGGTATTGGCGCTCGTCTGCTGTTTGGCCTTAACCCTGACGTGGGCCCAACCACTGGTACTGGAGGAGCAGCAAAAAGAACAGCCACAGCAGTTGACGCTCGAGGACGTGGATGCTCAGCCGGTGAATGATGCGAATGGTGAACGTGAGGCACGTGGATTCTGCTGCGGTGGTGGCTTCGGCGGACACGGCTTTGGCGGCGGCTTCCGACGCGGCTTTGGCGGCCATGGCTTTGGCGGCCGTGGCTTTGGCGGTGGCTTCCGACGCGGTTTTGGCGGTGGCTATCCAGGTGGTTTCGGTGGTGGCTATCCAGGCGGTTTCGGTGGGGGCTATCCAGGCGGTTACGGTGGCTACGGAGGCGGTTCAGCCTCAGCGTCGGCGTCGGCCTCTGCCAGTGCTAGTTTTGGCGGTGGCTACGGCAAATAAACCAAATTGAATTTTAATGTAAAATGAAACAAATTAGATTTAATAAAACATAAGAAACGACTGGGTAATACTCGCTCTTGAGCCAAAAAAAAAAAAAAATTATTTTCAAATCAGTTTATGTTTGAAAGCGAACAAGAAGTATGAGGTGACAGATAAAGATTTTATATTTAAACTCGTCACTTTGTTATAGTATATAAAATCAATATACCCCTTATACTTTTAGGAAAAGAGCTCAAAACAAAACATGAAAAAAAACTTAACACGCTTTTGGAGAGATTAAGGGGCACGGTTTCTGTCTGTCGGTGGGAAGATGCTAAATATAGGGCTCAGCTGTTGACGTTTGCGACAAGCCAGTTTTGCACACACAAAGTAAATAACAACAAATTATTAACAGAAACAATAACAGCAACAATGTCATTAACAATAATACTATCAATCAAAAAATAGTTACAATAGAACGTAAACATTTTATTTTTAGCAACAAAAATATAGAGAGGAAAATAAAAAAAAATATTCACCAAAATATTATGGCATACATATTATAATATATGCAAAAAATAAAAATATAAATTTTAGCTGTGGACTTTATTCGAATTAACAAGAAATCTGAAACTATAACTGGGAATATTCTGGTAATATTCCACAACTTGGCCAGACACTGCATTAGACACTTTTTAATTGAGAAAGGAAATTGACGTCAAGATATTTTTTATCAAAAACAAAAAAAGACGAAAGGCGCAACATGTGATAAATGATTTAAATTAGTCAAAAAAAAATATGTTTTCATTACGACTTTGCGGTTGAAGTTAATTAATTAAATTAATTAAATATAAGTCAAGTATTTTTAAAATAATGTAATCAAAAATAAATAAATGAAAACAATAAATTTAATATTTAAGAAAATGAAAAAATATGCAAATAAAAAGTAAATAAAATAGTTTCAAAAATGAATAAACAAAAATTTAATATAATCTAAAAATTGTTTAGCTACTAAAGCTTTTCAAGTAATTATTTATTTTCTTCGAATCAAAATTTTATTAAGAATTAATGCGCGGACATCTGCATTAGTTGAACGATGAATTCGCACTGCGGGCGTCGGCTTTAAGTTGATGCGCTATGGTAAGGAACACGCACACAAGAATGGAGAAGAGCAAATGGAACGGAATGACCGGAATTTCTCAAGTAGAGCAACCGCTTATAAAGTAATCTATTAAGCGAATTGCTACTCTTGAGTGAGCTTACCTGCTAGAAGCAGCGCTGTTTGCTGGGCTTAATAATTATTTTATATTTTATTTTATATGTATAATTTTTATAATATTTTTGGCAATCAAAGACTAAATAAATTATAGCAAATTCTTATATATATATTTATAGCTCTTACCTGTGCTATACGCTGTGCGAGCCTCTGAATATCTGGTTTATTGAACTTGCACCTCACTTGAATTATCATTTGTTTCGTTCGTTAAGCAGTTTGAGTTTATTTAATTACACACACATTTTGGCTCTAATTAAAATCGCTTAACACAAATTTTTGGAAACATTTTTTTTTTAATTCTTTAAGTTAAAAATCTGTACAAATATGTATAAAACAAATGAATAATCAAGTGCTTAGTCTACTTAGGCCAGCCCTCTCTATACTCTTACTCTGACATAACTCAATTGTAGTCAAATATTTTGCAATCTATTGTAATACAAAAATTACACGGAAATAAACTTCGGCATGATGAAATGTGATTCAAGGTAAATATCTAATTAACGCCAATTTTTTTAATGACAAATGAATCAAAGGCAAATAAACATGGACTAAGCTTAGAGATGGAAACAGAACGGGGCTCTATATATAAAATAAGTAAACAGAGCTCTGGCGGGAGAGAACGACTTTGTAATGCTCTGGCGCTCAGCAAAAAATTATTCTCCAAATTTCTTTTGTGCATGGATAATACAGCCTTGAAAGATTATCCAAGAAATACAGATGGATGAAGAGACAAATGAACAGATGGACAAACGCAGAGACGAGCAGATGAAATGGGAACAGATGTAGAAGCAGAAAAAGGAGCAGATGAAGAAGCGAATGGATAGATAGGTAAACTTCTCTTCTTCAGAGACTTATAAACATATGGGTGGATCAACTGAGAGATGAAGATATGGAATCGACGAATAGACAGATAACAAATAGACGAAAAAATGACAGGCTGACAGACAGATAAAGCGAAAAGCAGGGCATGGCAGATCAAATCTTTCCGACATCCTGATTAAAAAAAAGGCCTTATAATAAACTTCCCTTTATAAACCTCATTTTAACTGATAGCCGCTACATCCCATTTAAATAAGATCTAAGCACCGAAAACAACTCCCTGACTATTATACTAATTAAAATGATAACGAGAGAAATACAGTGGAAAAACAGTTGATTCACAGCACCTACCGCAACATTCATATGCAACATTTAAGCCACAAATTGAGCGCCAATAAATACCAAACGCATGGATCAACTTCCAGCGCAGCTAAGTTTTGACGTCACATGAACATCCCCCTTAAATGCTGGACGGAAATATTACTCAGGTGCTAATCAAACTGAATGAGCCATCTCCGTCTGACGAGCTATCATAAAAATTAGCGATCGCTTGTATAAAATGAGATGAGAGGCGACAACGGACACACAGAACCAAAAGGAACTTCAACTGGAGCACACCAGCCAGCAGCCAATACTCTAAAGAGATCTACGATACACGATGAAATACACACTCTGCGTTTTACTGATTCTGGCTGCCGTTTGGCTCAGTCAAGCAACGCCTGTCAACAATCCCTATCAGGCCATCCACTCAGACTTCGATATCAGCGGACAGCCCGTGCGAGAGAAGCGTGCAAGCTATCAGAACGACTATTACATCTGTTATCCGAGCAGCGTGGTCTACAGCTTCCATAGCAATCCCAATGCCTTGGACTCGCATCGTCGCAGTTTTTCAGGCTACGACTATTACTTCAATGACCGCCAGGATCGTCCGATTAAACAACGCGATCCATTTCCCGATTATTCTGCCAAATAGCTCGAAGAGAATCCTGGTATAAGACTTAATTGAAGTATTGTGTAGAACATGCAAAATAAGAATTTAAATGTAAGATAAAATTAGCATAGCTGCAGGAAAAATGCAAAAATTATTTATTTATTTTTATGTGTAAATAAAAAATTAAAAAGTTAAACAAAAATGTATAATTTATTTTCTATTTGTTAAGAGGTTATGAATTAACATAGCTGCAAAAAAAAATTCTAAAATTAAAAAATTACACTTAAAAAACTTAAATTTCTGTTATATTTTTTAAGGTTTTATTTTTCGATATCTGAGCATCATGTGAGGAATCATATGCTGAGCGAGCATTTAAAACTCATTCAGATCATGAGCATGATAAATTTAATCCGATTTCTGTCTGTTTCTATTTGATTGATGTGTCACGGCGATCAGCTTTCAGTTCTGAGAATAAACAGATATCAAGTGTAAGTAGTAGCAAAAGGATGAATGAATGAGTCATTGACACATTGCCTCATTCACTGATGTGCAATGCACAGTCTTCTAGCTGTGAGAACTACAGCAATCAGATTTCTTAAGTAACTGCTTTTTCACATGAGATACTTCAAATAACCTTCAAGTTGTACCAAAGCAACTAGACTACATATATTTTAGAATACTACAAAAACTGGTTGCTAACTTCAGCTTCATCACATGACTTTCTCAGCTTCTTAGTGTGTTGAAACATGTTATATATGTATGGAGATAAGTGTAAAAAAGCAGTATTCATCGCACTTTTTAATCTACCTAATCAAAGAATTAATTTATGACTAGTTCCAGCTTGCTACAAAATCCAACCGCAAGAAATCTCAACATATTCTAGCTTTTATCAAAATCCTTTCAAAGCTTTGCAGTTTTTTCAACTTAAATACAGAGCATGGAAGTAAAATTGATTTAAATTCAACAAATTGCACAGCCTTCGAACGATTTATATCCAAATTTCAATAACGACCTCAAAATGCAATTAAAACTTTAATTCTTTAGCAACATCTCGGAAACAAAGTGGTCCAATTGTTTGCACCAAATCGATACCTAGTTTAGGTTTATGGTTTTACTATTCGTGTTGAGGCGTAGCCAATTAAACTGTAGACTATAAATTAGTCATAAAAAAATTTGCATTGGCAACTAAAACTGATGAATCACCCGCATAAAATTAAAGCCTACTTTCAGGCATGGCAAAGATATGGAAAATAAAAAGTCAAGTTCGTTGCTTAAGTCTTTCATTTACAAAGCATTCAACAGAGGCCAACACGCATTTCACTTTGCTTCGTAATAATTTTATGCCATCGACTGCGACATTTAGCACCTTATTTGCGTTGGGCATTAGCCAAAATGTGCGAATTGTTTATAAAGAGATTACAAAACGCAGACGCGCCGCAGCCTCAGCTTCGGACACAGCCTCAGCTTCAGCCACAGCCACAGTGGCTCTCTGCGGAACTTCAGTAATATTCATGTATATATATATATATTGGCTGTCATAAAACTTACTTTGAGCACAAAAACGTTTTATGAGCCAAATAGAAAACTGAAAACTGCAATAGAAAGTTTTGATTTTTTCGCCCCCTCAGCATAAAAAGCGAGTTTGGCGTGCCGGAAGCAAACAGTTGTCGAACGCCAGTCGAAGTCACGCAAAATGAAGTCGGTTGCTGCACAGAAGTCCCTATTGATGCTTGCCCTGGTGCTCGTGGGCAGTTGCCAGGCCCAGCCCGTAAAGGAGGAGGCACGTGAGCAGCGGAACATGAAGATGCTGACGCCAGCGGCTGAGGCGGATGTGAAGATGATGGCGGCGGCGGGCACAGCGAATATGACGCCAGCAACGATGAATCTCGGCAACGCATTGCCCATGAACCAGATGGCCCTGGGCATGGTGAACAACATGCAGTTGGCCCGTTATCCCAACTATCCGGGCATGATGTCGCCCTTCCAAGGGCTCCAAGCAAACATTGTCAGCGGCTATCCCGGCGATGCCAATATGGGCCTGGGCTTGGGTCTGCCTGGAGCCGGACTAGGCTTTGGAGCTGGCATTATGCCAGGAGCTGGATATGGTGCGGGAATCGGAGCTGGCATTGGAGCTGCACCAGGACTTGGCTTTGGCGCTGGCTTGGGCGCACCCATGCCTGGAGCTGGCTTTGGCGCGGGCCTAGGCGCTGCACCGGCCGCTGGCATTGGTGGCTATCCCAACACTGGCTTCATGTACGGCAATCCACTCTATGGCAATCCGCAGGCCATGTCTGGCTTTGGACCGCTCGACAGCATCATTGGCATGGCCAATGCACCAGGTCTAGCACCAGCCCATGCTGGCCTATACGGCCAAGCCGCAGCTCCTATCGGACTTGGACCCATGCAGGGCTACTTTGGCGGCGACGCCTTAGCCATGCACATTTAATTAGTTCACTCACAGCAAAATTTTCTCAATTATTTATTTAATTTATTTAGCTAAAATATATAAAGCGCGAACATTTAACGGAATTTCTTATACATCGTCGCCCATTGAAAGAGTTGTCGGCGCTGCTGCAACTGTTGCAGCTGCTGCTGCTGCTGCTGTTGCTGTCGATGCTTCGGCTGCTGTTGCTGCACTGGCTGATGGCGCTTGGCCGCCAGCGTGTAGGCGCCCTTGCCCACAAAATGATTCGGCATTATGGGCACGCGTCTCTGCTGCGCGGCCAAGCTGCCCAGGATCAGGCAGAGACTGAGCCAAAGCAGCAGCAAAAACTTACAGCACATCGTGTCGAGAACGTTTTTTCGCCTACTGCGATTGCGACTGTTGGCAGCGGCTGCTTTTATGCAACGGCCGTGTGTGTGCCACAACCAGCTGGAAAGTGGATTAACCGGGGACTTGGCGGCTCAAGTAGTTGCTAGGTAATTGGGACTCTTTGGAGTAGTTGCTCTTAACTGGGACTTGGCTTGAGCTCTGTGGAGTAGTTGCTGTGCTGCTGCTGCTGCTGCTGCTGTTAACGAGTTTCGCGACTCTCGCATATTTCACAATTGTCCCAAAAGGCAAAAGTTGCTAATTGTGCTGCCAGCGAGTCGAGGCGAGTCGACTCGAGTGTCAAGTGCAAGGCGAAACTAAAGTGTTGACCAACATACTTAATGCAGGTATACACACACACACACACACACATACACGGAGAGAGAGCACTATATTGTTAGTCACTTGGCAATTGGCTCTTTAGAAAGTGAAATTTGTAGGGTCCCATTGTTCGGCCAGAGACAATGGTACATGTTGTTTTACATGGAAGCATTAGCAGCTATAAACCATTCCATATACCCTTTTTAAACATTCTGAATGGCTTTAGGGTATTTAAAAAAGCAAGTCTGCTGCTATTCTACCTGCTGCTGTGGTTTATTACGGTAGTTACTGAAAGGGTATATAAGAATCTGAATGAATGCAAGTGCCTCAGGAGAGATTTTGAAGTAGCAATGTGAGCTGAGCGACTAAGATATACCCTAGCTAAAAAATAAAATTTATATATAAATACATATATAGAGATGCTCTCAAAGGCAGTATCTTCTAGTGTTGGTGGCGAAGCTTCATCAATTTTGCTAGAATTTTCAAAAAATAACCAGAGCAGAGATACGGAATAAATAATAAATGTAGCATATAATATATAATAGTAGTAATTATATTAAATAAATCATACGACTAAAATATATCCTGGACCACTGCATTAGTGGGTTAATGAAATATAAAAACAAATACAAAATTAATTTTTGAATATTTTTTAAGACAGGACTTTCAAAATTTGTAGTTTGAGGAAATTAAATTTATTTTTAACTTCAAATTAAATTATAGAATATTTTTTAGCAATTGAATTTCAGAATTTATAGATTATGATAATCAAAAATAAAATTTTTTTAGTATATTAAGCATTTTTTTTTTAAATCCACATTCCAAATTCACAGCCCTTGTGCTCTACCTATCCCACACACTCTCACTCAATCTATCTACCCTAATGTGACCTACTTTCAATTGTTGCCGTGCATAAAAAAACTCATTCAAAACAATTTTTGCTCATTTTTCAGACTTGCAGGCGAACTTCCAGCTGTTCTTTTATGTCCCAACCTAAATCGACTTGTAATTGAGTTTTAAAACAGACTTTTGTCTCTTATTTTTATGATTTATAACAGCTTGTGTTATTGTAGAAGATTTTCCCAAAGAGATTTTACAGAGATTGCAAAGAGATTTGTAAGCTGAGACCATTTTTGACCTGCGCAAACAATTTTACCTAATAGAGAGTTTATACAGGTGTGTGTGTGTGTATGTGTTTGTGTGAAGCAGGTATGACACAGTTAATCAGTTAATGCTCTCGAAAGCCATGTGCAGCATGCAAAAGGTTTGTTTGTAGAAGACTTTGTTCCATTTGCCTAACAGCATAGGAAAGTTGAGTCCGAGTCTGGAGTAGATTTCGTGCGCATATAAGACGCAACTCGTTCCGCTTGCAATGCAACAGTTTCTTATAAAGCGCGAGGCAAGTAGGACACGCACATTTCGAATGCTCAACACATCGGCGACAACTGTTGGCAGCTGTCTGCTGCTGCTGCTAGTGCTCATTCTGTTGCAACTGGCCATGGCCATGGCCATGCCCTGGTGGCGTCAGAACGATGCCAGCTACGATGCCAGCTTGGATCCCGTTGCCTGGTCGCGTGCCTTCGTGCAGGATCAAGTTCGCAGACCGCGCATCAGTCAGCAGTTGCTGCTGCCACCGCTGGAGAAGAGCAGGCGCAGCTGGTGGAGCAGCAGCAGATCAGTACAAGACAACAGCAGCAAGAAGAAGAAAAACAACTACAAGAAATTCATGCGGCGACATCGTAAAAGGCGTCTGATGCTGCGCCAAACGAGATGTTAAGCAACTCAACGGCCAATTAGCATAATAAATTATTTGCCACAAACTAAAAAAAAAAATATACGCAAATTTATAAAAGTGTTAAAAGAAATCTGCTTAATTTTATTAGTGAGCATGTGGCAAAAGGCAGACAGTTGGAGTGATTGAGTGCGTGTTCCAGGGCATCCCAAAAGCAGAGAAGACTATACCTCTCTCCTTTACATGGCTTCTTATCAGCTACATCGATTACCAAATCTTAAGTTGATCAAATAGACAACTTTAGCTAAGGTCAATTGGATTACGTTTCAAGACCAAATCCCGCCAATGGGCAGGCGGTAAAAACAAATGCAAACATGATGTAACCAAACCCAAAACGCCAGACAACCAGCTAAAGACCTAAGCAAACTGTGCACAGGCAGAGCCAGAGAAAGAGCCAGTGCCAGAGCCAGAGCCAGAGCCAGAAGCTAAGCCAACCCAATCCAACTTTAGCACAAACTATTGAAGACTACTTAACGACTGCGTGATGCTCTGTATATAGAGACTGTGGAGTTGCTCAATAAAATAGTATGACATTTTTAAATAACTTTATAAAGTTTAAAATAAATTAATCATATAAAAAATAATTAAAATAAAGAATTAATAATATATTTGTTCACTTAATAGAAAATATTTTGCTTGTAAATTATTTTATTATTAAGTTATTAATATTTTAGTCTATGGGAAATAGAATATATTAATTGTAAATTAATTTGCATAAACTTTAATTCAATAGGTAAACATTTTAATATTATTATGTAATATTAATAAATAAATAATATTAATAAATAAATAAAATATATTTAAGAAACCTAGATTACTTTAAATTATTCGAAATAAAATTATTTTTTCTTTTTATAAATTATGTGCCCATCAAAATATAAATATAATAAAAATATAAACACTTTAAAATTTTTTAGTAAAATATTATGCTTTTTATTTTTACAAAAGTCTATTCAAATTGATATATTTTTGTAAATTTAGCTTATTAAAAATATATTTGTTTTGCAAAGAATTATATTAAAATAATAATTAATTATAACATATTTAATAAGGATTTTTATTAACAATTAGTATATTTTAATTGTCATCTGAGCTACTAATTGCCTAGACAGCTCTACTTCTATAAATATATAAGACTGATTTTTTCTCAGTGTACACACGCTCTGTTCATTCTCTCAAAAATATGAATAAATGAATGAAAGTACATTTGGGCATGAAAAGCAAGCATAAAGTCGCAATGTGGACAATTGCAATTAGCAGCTACACGCACGAGCCACGCCTCCAGCAGCCCCTAATAGATTAGCCAGAAGTAATGCTGCGCATATATAAGCATGAATCTCAGTCATCTGCAGATTAAGTACAATTCAGCCAACAGCTCAATCAACATGCAACTTCTCGTGCTGAGCCTCTGCCTAATTGTGAGCTGCTGGGCAGCGCCTGTGGAGCTCGAAATCGAGCCACTCAGTCTACTCGATGTGGATGGAGACTTGCAGCTGGAGCCAGTGCAGCTGGAGAGCGATAGCGAGAGCGAGCGTGTTGCACGTGGCCTGGGACTCGGTGGCTTTGGCGGTGGCTTCGGTGGCAAATTCGGTGGCCTCGGTGGCTTAGGTGGACTAGGCGGCTTAGGTCACGGCTTTGGCGGCGGCGGCTTTGGAGGTCACGGATTCGGTGGTGGCCTGGGGCATGGCTTTGGCGGCGGCTTTGGCAGTCTCTTCAACAAACACTTTTAATAGCTAGACTTAAACGTACATTTTTATTACCATATTTTTTAAAAAATTCTAGTTTTAATAAATAAAAAATTGTAAAATAAGAAAAACTAAATATTTTGCGTTAAATAAATTGGATTTAGGGCTCCATAATATTGCAGCTCGGGTGGAGAATCATAGTCCACTTCAGCTTCGGGCGTGGTGCTACGCAATTGAACACGCGGCGGCTTGGTGGTGCGCCAACTACGAAACACCTCACGCACCTGTGCCACAAAGCCACGCCACAGACCCAACGATGGTTGATGCACTAAAAAGTGGGCGAGAACGTAGTTAGAGCAGGCTCAAACTGAAGCGAGTTCTGTGCTGTTGCCTACCCTCAGCGTGTGCAGGTGCCACCTGTGCATCGTATTCCAGCTCATCCAAGGAGCCGACGCTCACTAGCAGGAGCACTAGGCAAATCATACGCAACATTTTAAGCTCAAATCAAAACTGAGCCGAAGTCGTAGACAAATTTATATAGGCGCGTCTGTCTGATGGCCCCTGGCCACTTTCTCATCATAAAATCGCGAACAATCATAACTAGCAGACCAAACATAACAAGCGATTGTGCAGAGAGACATGCAACTGGCAAATACCCTGCAATTAGGTTTGCTAAATTTTTCTTTTTCTACATCTTTCTCCATTCCACTGTAGATGACTTATAATTTCTAGCAGCTATAATTAATATAATAATATTTTAATATATATCACGTGTATAATTCTATTCAGTATCAATTTATTATATTATACAGGGTATTAAAACACACATCACTTGCCACGTAATCAAAAATCACACATATTTATTGAGGCAACGCCAATGGCTGTGCCGCACACAATGGAATATCACAAATATCAAATTTTTATGCAGATGCAGATGTATATCTATAGATATATCAACTGCCAAGCGAACTGAGCAAACATTAGCCGTAGAAACCACCGTAGCGACCACGATAGCGAGTGCGCGTAACCACACGGGTGCGCTGAAAGCCAAACCCGGCGCCCAAGCCACCGTAGCCACCACCGAAACCACCACCGTAGCCGCCACCGTAGGCGCCACCGTAGCCGCCATATATACCTCCTCCATAATAAGCTGGCGGCGGTAGGGGTCGTCCGTAGTAGGGTGGCGGTGGTGGACCAAAGTATTGACGTACTTTCCTTGCGCCGCCCTCAGTGTCATCGGCGACGACATCGCCCGTAGCATTGGCCAGCTGATCCGCTTGAGAATTATCGCCAGCTGTTAGCAGCTGAACCTGCACCGTCGGCTGCTCCTGTTCCTGCACCGTGGAAGGCTCCTGATCCTGTGCACCACACAGCAGCACACAAACGCCCAGCAGCAGCAGGCCAATCTTCAGGTACTCCATATCGAATTTTGCGAACCACTAAAACTGTGAGTCGAGTCAGCTTCAATTTATAGTCAAATATTAGAAGATTTATCTAAATGGAGAGGCTCAGCAGCATTTCTTGACTGCCATTGAAAGGTTTTTTATTCTTTGGACTTTTTCATGCTTTTTTTTTTTTTCATTTTTTGCCGCATTACCAAAAGGTAAAGAGTAATTACGCTTAAAAGCCGCAAGCGAGGGCCGTGTTTGCCTTTTAAGTTGTTTACCTCAAATTGAATTTGAAATTGAGCCAATCTTAAGATTGTGCTGATAGATACGGAAGTTTTAATAGAACAGTGGAGTGGACAGCTGCTCAAGCTACTTGATGTATTACTTTGATATATGTATGTACGAGCTGAACTCCAGATTCTCGCGCACAATATATGACCTTTATATGGGCAGCTGTATGAAATGTGATTTATGTGTGGCTCTTAATGAATTTATAATGCTCATGCGTGAAGCTTTGTGATGTTTATGCGTCGCTTGCCATGAATTCTGACAATTTTTTAGTGGAGAATAAAATGAATACAGAAATGTCAATGGAAAGCTCTAATGTTAAGGGCTATGTACATTATGAAATTATATTTATGCGTGGATATATATGACTAAAAATATTTTAAATTTATATTAAATATGCATAAATTAAAATATTTTTGCATGCCACTCAAAATTTAACAAAAATATTTGATCTATTTTTCCACAGTAGTTGGGATTCATAGATCATCCACGTCTCTCTTCTATCTCTCTCTCTCTCACACACACACATGCTCTCTCTCACTCTCCCTCATTAATCTTCTGTACTCTAGTTCTCTCTCATTTATCCAATATACTTTAAATTCCAAAATCTGTCCATCTCTATCTCTCTCAGCTGGCGATCTGACTTAATGCTCAGCCCAAAGGCACTTGGCGAGTGCACATAAAAGAGTCGAGTTTTTGTTCAACTGTTGTTTGTTGTTGTTGCGTTGTTGTTGCGTTGTTTGTGTACTTTTTTTAAGCTAAGAAAACAAATAAAACTGAAAACGTAAACCGAAGCTTGTATAAGAGCAACCGCAGAGCTTTAAAGAAACTGCAGCATCATCAAAGTAATCAAAACTCTAAGATGCATATATATAAAGATATATATGGAGTACATTTTATCTGGAAATAGAAACTTTATTTTAGACACATTTGCAGCAAGAAATTGCTGGCTCTTAAAAAGAAATATGTTCTCTTTGGTAAATCAAAACCTATTCCAGCTCCAGCTCTTCTCGAATGGAATAGCCTACACGAGTACTAACTAGCATTCCTACAACTGAGTATATACATAATAATAAATTCAGTTATTAAAGTAACTCTCTTTGTGGTTAAATTTAGCAACAGTCCCTAGACCTTGAGTCTTTCTTAGTCGCCTCTTACGACAAGCAGAGACATGCTTTGGTGGTATTCTTAGCCCGCCAACCAAACGGGATTTATTTTTTAGAAAATAATAATAAGAAAATATGTAAGCAAATATATGATTTAGTTTCAAATAACTAAATTTATAATTTTTAAAAATAAATTACCATTTACTTGGTTTTGTTGCTGTCTTGTATATATATATATTTGAATACGTGATTTTATTTTTTGCATAGATATATAGACTAGACTTGGGTAATAGAAACACAAAAAAATACAAACATATATATATATAGGCTAATTTATTTTAATTTTTTATCTTTATTTTTTGTAGCCAAAAGTATTTAAAAATTTGTTAAAATTAAGAAAATATAAAAATTCAAAAGTAAATATATATATATATATATATATATATATTTATTTATATAAATATTTCTTTATACATTTTGTCTTTACTTCAATATATCGTTATCAGCCCAAAAATCCACCAAATCCAATGCCCTTAAACTTGGCAAAGCCAATGCCACCGCCAACAAAGCTGCCACCGCCTAGACTTCGACCATAGCCACCGCCCAAGCCGCCTCCATAGCCACCACCGTAGCCACCGCCAAAACCGCCTCCATAGCCACCACCATAGCCACCGCCATACCCACCATAGCTGGGCACTGTGGATATGGTGGACACAACAGGCACGGTCGTAATAATCGGCACAGTTTGTATCACGGGCACAGTTTGTATGACAGGTGGTGCAATGTAACCGCCACCGCCGCCACCACCGCCAGCCACTATGCCACCGCCCACAATGCCACCGCCAATGAAGCCACCGCCAATGTGTCGCTTCTGTCGCACAAGTTCATTGCCTTCACTCAGAATGGGCGTAGGCGTGGCCACCAGCCGGGCAACGGCAAGTGCGAAGATCAGCGAATAAAACGTTTCACGCAGCATCTTTGTAGCCTCAACTGATTCGAATAGCATCGCAGGCCTCGTTATTTATGCAAATTAATTAGTGGGCCACGTCTGTTCGCATCCCATGGCATAGAGAGGCAAGCATATTTGCTTTAGCAATTCACAAATAACTCGATGCTGAAATTCCCCAAGCACTGAGAGCTAATTCCATTTGGATCTGGCTCCAAATAGGTTCAAAGGATACACTGTGAAAAATTGTGGATGAAAACTAATTAAGAACTAAAATAAAAGCAAGAGAAGAAAATGAGGAGAGAAGAGGAAAAATTCAGCACACTAAGAAAATAAAGAGACAGGAAAAGTTCCCTTAATTAGCCCAATTTTGCTCAGTGTAATTCACACATTAAGCACACTGAGTGAAGGTCAGTTTTGGCTGCGAGCCACGTGCATAAAGACGCGTAAGTGAAGACCCGCCCAATGCTTGGTTAATGCGTATGCAAACATTGCTCAGCTGGTGGGATTTTTGTTTGTCGTGGTGCTGCATGACGCACCACACGAATGTCGCATAAATACGTCGCGACGTCTGCGCCGGCGTCACAGAACGTAATCAACTCAGGAGCCAAGATGAGTTGCTATCTTCAACTATTGCTGATTTGTGGTGCAGCTGTGGTGGTGCTAGAGGCTTATGGCTTGGATGGCATCAGTGCGGTGCCGGTGGTGCAGCAAGTGCCGGTGGTGCAACAAGTGCCCATTGTGCAGCAGGTGCCGATTGTACAACAACAGCCACAGGCGTTGGCCTTAGGTGGCGGACTGTTGGGCGGTGGTGCAGCTGGCTTCGGCGGCGGTTTCGGCAGCTATCGCGAAACGTATCGCGTCAGGGGACGTGCCTTTGGTGGTGGCGGCTTCAAAGGCGGCCTTGGACATGGCGGCTTTGGTGCCGGTGGCTTCGGCGGCGGCGGCTTTCGCGCACGCTACGATAAAAAGGTGGTGGGCGGATTTGGTGGTGCCGGCGTGCTGGGTGGTGCTGGAGGTGGAGCGCTGTTCGGATAAACAAATATAATTGTACAAATGATAATTTTATATTAATGAAATAAAGCCAAAGCGAACACAGAGATACCCTGTAGTGTCGGATGTGTTTGAGGATTGTGGGAGACAAGCTCTATACTTTTACTACTCCCATGCCCATTGGCATTTTTATGGCTTTTATTTTGATTATGTTCAATCGAAGGGGAATTGCACACCCTGTATATGCATGCTCTTATGCTCACGCATTTTGCTGACATGCGCATTTTCAACCCTGCTGGCTATGGTGGTGGTGGTGGTGGTGCGGCAGCGGGTCTATATAATTTTTTATTTTGAATGAATGGGGCAGCCAGCCAAGCAGACAGTTTTAGTTGGCCAGGCGCCTTGGCCACAGTTCGAGTCAGTCGCTCGCTGCAGTCGCTCGTCGTGGACGCTGACAGCGCGCTCTCAGTCTCGCTCTCGCTCTTGCACACTGTCCTTCTGTCGCACCCACACGCTTGTGCTTTGATTAAACAGTTAGAATTGCACGAGCTGCAGCCGCACTTGCAACACGCTGTGAGCAGTTCTAGCAATTCACTTAAAACAGAGTCAAGAGTGTTAAATAAAAACGGCTAAGCGAAAGCGAAAATCCTAACTAAAAATAGCAACAAAATCTGAGCTATAAATCGCCCATAATTATATATACATATATATATATATTTGTGCTCATGTCTGAGTACTAAATGTGCTGTGTTGTTTTCTGTGTGTGCGCCAAGTGGAAAACTGTTTAAAAATAAAACAAAAACGCCAAACGGCAAAAGCTTCAACAAAAACTTTTGTCATCACACAAAAGTGGAAAAATATAACATAACTGCATAACTGTAAACAGCTACGACAACCACTAGTACCGCTACTTGAAAAACAACAACAATTCAGGTATTTTTTTTGCATTTTTTGCGCGGTGTTTTTCCTTTTCAATGTTAATTAAAAACCAAAATGAAAATTTTGCAAATATTGCTGCGGCGCTCTCTCTCTCTCTCATGCTCACTCTCTTTTTCGCTTCCGCTCTCTTTAATTTTTACACACACATACATAGCGCCTTATCTATGTCCGTTCTCACTTGGCAGCGTTGCCAGACTGTTCTTGCAAATCACATATTGTTAATAGTTCAGGTGAACTACAGCTAATCAAATCTTTAATATTTTATCAGGTGTGGAAACTACTTTTCCTATTGTTTTCATCGACTTCGCACTTCCTCTACCCACTCTCTCACTCCATTTGGCTTATCTATCATTACCTGCCTTATCTTATGAGCTCACTTCCCTTTTCTTCTCTGCCTGCCATTGACACGTATCAACATCAACAACTGCACACTTCTACTTATGCTTATGTATAAGACGGAAAACACGCACTTGCCTTAGTCTCAAGTCCCTTGCCAGCAGCTCGCTTGCAATTAGCGTAATTGCGGCTCAACACACACTCACGCACGCACACACACACGCATGCAGCTATTGGTATCATATGACAGAGCCAAGTTCTTAAAGAAAACAAATCAGTAGAGTTCTCTTTCTTACACTTTAGAATTTAATATGAAAAAATATTTAATAAATTACATAAAAAAAAATATAAAATAAGTTTGTAAAATAAATATATAATAAACATATTTAACAAATGTTATATTTTTTTTAAAAAAAGCTAATCTCACATTAAGGACTTTCAAGTTTACCATAAACTCATAATTGCATTACCTTTTTTTTAAGTTTTTTAATCCATTGTTAAACAAAGATTACTCCGGCTATCTCTGTATCTATCTTATACTTACATATACTTATACTTATATATGAACTTGTACTTATAATCAACCTTATACTTAAACTTACTCTCATACCTTTTATTATTATTTTTATTCAAATACTTATACTTCTGCTTCTACATATACTTATGCTAATATTTAGCTACAAGGGCTTCAGTCAAACTTCTTTACTCAACTCACTAAAATTTTTATAGCTCCATAATTTGTTCGCCTATTGTGTCTTTGTCTAAGCACTTCCTTTAACTGCATTCACTTTGTAATATGAATTATTATGGCAATGCTGATGAATTTTTGATCATAGGCAATTTAGCGTAGTTGACTCTCTCTAATTCCTGTTATTAAGCTTAAAGTTCACATAACTAGCTATCAGGGCGTAACGTAGTTCACCCTTTCAGAGACACCCTCTCACACACCACACACACCCACCACCCACCACCCACCACCCACACTGCTGACGTCGTTGCATTTGTAACCCTGACAATGTCAGCTGTTATGTGTTGTTTGTTTCGTCCACCTTTGACATATTGTGAATTTAGTTCAAGGTCATTCGAAAGTTTTGCTTGATATCGACAAACTGGAGCAGAGATAAGCAGCTCATCCGAATTCGTTTGTCCGCTACAGGGAGACGGAGAGAGTCAGAGCGAGTGAGGGCAGCTGCTGGCCAGCTTGTCCACTGTCAAGGGCAACAGCAATAATAATTTGCGTGTTCTTGGCGCCAGTTGATTACTTTTATTCGTGTTACGCGACTCTCTCGCATTATTCAAAAGGTGTCACAAATATTTGCTAAAAGTTCATTAGCATGGCAAAAGTTATTTATGAGCGCTTCAGATGAGAGGCGAAATAACATTTTTAGGAAATAATAAACTTAGTTTTTCTCCACTAAGGAAGTGTGAAAATCAGCGAAATCATAATTTCTATTCAAATTTCTCTAGACAAAAACTAGCAAAAAAATATTCTAAATAATCCTAGGACGTCTGAAAATTAGCGGGAAATTTATATTATTTCTATTTGAACTCTCTGAATAAAAACTACTTGAAATAAATTAAAAAAAAAAAAAAAATTCCCATATCAAGTATGCAATTCATAAGCTCTTGCTTTCTAGTGGCACATGTCATTTGAACTACTTTGAAACACTGAAAATCACTATCTCATAAAATGTAGAATCCATAGTCGCAGTAAGAGTAAAAAATTTCAATAAATAACGAGAATACTGCATTACCGCATGACAAAGTAGGCGCACTTGGAATGCTCGCCAGGTCCACCTGGGCTAACGGTCAGTTGGCCGTAAACTGCGCTGAGGTAATGGCCTGGCATAGTGTTAACGGGTCACAGCTAACAATAGCAAAGGGCTTTGCACACAAAGTGTTAGTGAACTTTTGTGCCGCAGCCTGGCCGTTTGGCAGCTGTCCAGGACTTGTTTTCCAGCTGGCTGAACAAAGGATCCGCCAACAGCAGCAGTGGCAGCAACAGCAGCAACAGCAGCAACAGGAAGCGCAGCCATTGAACATTTAATATATGCAGCAAAAAAGCATTGCAACATTTTCCTTTGTCCACTGGCTCGACTTATTTATGGCTGTCACTTAAACGGGACAAGCGCTAACTCAGCGCAAAGCTGCAGCCCACGCGACACTCGCAAATGAAAGTGGCCATAAATTATGCCCTTTTCTAAACAGCTTGGCCCACGGCTCCCTCCTTCCATATGCCCCTCTCTGTGCTTCTCATAAATCAGCGGCAACTGGAGCAGCAGCCTAGTTGGCTCCGACTTAATGGCAACTAATTGCATTTGCGCCAAAGCAAACAATGTTAAACAGAACTTTTTTTGGTAAAGCACAACTAGCAGATACCCTGCGTTTGAGCAAGTTGAAAATGGGGAAAGGAAATAAATTTTGAATAGTCGGTTGATGCTCTAGTTAGCAAATGGTAGCAGAAATTAAAAAAAAATAAAATTAAATACATAAATAAAATGTCTCTTTCAAAAATGACAAAGAGAACAAAAAGATTTATTTATGCAGTTACAAATGCTTTCACTAAGTCAATTTATTTATGCTTTCTCCGAGCTAATCTACTCAGCCTATGTCAGTACAGGGCATACGAAGATAGCACTTTAAAGCTCTTGTAGGGATTACAAACTATAGCAACTATGGAGCATGAGCAGTGAGGGCTATTGTGCGCCAGTCAGACGCCAGCTAAAAACCCATTGAAGCCAACTTTTTAGATTTTGCCTTCGCACACGACGCATTGCCAAATTTCGTCGGGCGGCAGCAGTGGCATAGCGGAAGAGCAAAGTGATTGAAAATTGACTTTCGGCACGCATCAACATTTTCATGTTTGTTTTTTTTCTTGTTGTTTGCGTATTTCAATGTCGCAGGATGTTATTGTCCTGTTGATGAGCAAATTTACAACAAAAAAAAACTTGCCAAAGAAAAATAAAAAACTTTGCTGCCAAATTGAGAATCGATTTTGTGGGGGGAGATAAATATGTATATTGAACATAAGAGTATTAAGGTTGGGGACTTGTGAGCGCTCAATTGTTAGCTGAATGACAAACTGACTGGCAGGAAAAGAGACTCGAGTAAAGTTTTCTATTGATTTTGCCGTATTTCCGATTAGCATTTCCATAAAGCTAAAGCCTAACAGCAATAAATGTTCTAGATAAATTCAAGCAATCTCCTCCACTTATAAATTGCTAAGCTTTCTTAAAAATGCAATTAAAATTTCATAATCTAAAACATTTTTTCTCCTTACAGCAACACGATATAAAAATAGTCCAAAGTAGGTGTAGCTCACAGCTGTAGGTGTAGCATGCCAGCTGCAGTTATGGCATCAGATATCAATTGGGATCCAGGTAAGTCACACCCACACACACACTCTAAATTCACAATAAAAATGTTCATCGTGCAGCGCTTTCAAGATTGATAACCACATTGAAAGAATCGGACAATTTGTCCAATGATCAGGAGATTGACTTTCTGAAAGCTCTGCTAGAGTCGAAGGAGCTAAATGCCTTGGTCAATGTCCACACGAAGGTGGCCAAGGTGGGCCGAGACGAAAGACTAGCACCCGTCTTGTCCACCTCGTCGCAGGTGCTGTACGAGGTACTCGAGCAGCTGTCGCAGCATTGTCATCTTAGCGACGATTGCAAGGAGGCATTTCATCTACTGCAGGATTCGCATGTGCAGGTGAGCTCATCAAATATAACTTTATCACAAATTGTATTTAACTCTGAAATCAAATTAGCACCTGCTGTTTGCACACGATGCGATTGCACAAAAGGATTTCTATCCGCATCTGCCGGAGGTGCCCATCGAAATGGACGAGGACGAGGAGACCATCAAAATTGTTCAGCTTGTGAAAAGCAATGAGCCTCTGGTAAATATTGAACTACCATTCCATTGCCGTTCTCCAGCTCATATCCATTATCTTATGCCTCATAATGTGTCATGTCTATCGTATATACAATGCTATAACTGTCTAACTATCCAAATCACATATACCTCCCGCATATCTTCACAAAGTCTCTCAAGTGTCCCTTGCCTCCAATCGTTTTGCTTCTACTTCATCCATCTAAAACCACATACTCATATTTGTTTTTCAATGCTAACAAATCTTATTGTAAATTTTTGCTTTTGTCTCAAAAAAAAAAATAAAATAAAACATTACAAAATCGAATAAAATCGAAAAACAATTTCAAAATTCGTCCATCCAAAAAATTGTTTAAACAAAAAAAAAATATATATATATATATATGTAAACAGACGGGAGCACAAAGTGCGGAACCAATTGTAGTAAGTAAAAAGTCCTTACTGTATAGTGAAAAGCATTAGATAAGACGGATATTAAATTTGGCACCAATACAACAACAAGAACCACCAAATACAACAACAACTTATGTAATATACAAGACAATTTGATGTACTTCAGTGTGCAACAGTCTAATTTATTTCATTAACATTTTTATAAATAAAAATATTTTATATTTGTTTATATTTTTTTTTTATAGTATTATTATTATATTTTATATTCTATATTATATATTCTATATATATTATAATTTATATTTTATATTTTTTTATTTCATATTTAACATTTTATATTTTATTTTTCATATTTATATTTATTATATATTCGATTTATTATAATTTATATTCGACGAGTTCGCTGTACAGAAAATCTGTAAAAATGTGTTTAACATAAACATATTACAAACACATACACATACATGCCTCACTCACACACACATACACGAGACGCATACACAACTGTCGGCTGAGTTTTTAAAAATGTCATTGCCTACTTTTAGGGCGCAACCATAAAAACGGACGAGGAGACGGGCAAAATAATTATAGCTAGAATTATGCACGGCGGCGCGGCAGATCGATCTGGCTTAATACACGTGGGCGATGAGGTCATCGAGGTCAACAGCATCAATGTGGAGGGCAAGACGCCAGGCGATGTGCTCACCATATTGGTATATATAATACTCCAAACTCTATCTCTCTAATTTATTGAATCTACATGTACATCTGATATTCTCAGCAAAATTCGGAGGGCACAATTACCTTTAAGCTGGTGCCGGCCGATACGAAAGGGGCTCAGCGTGAGTCCAAAGTGCGGGTGCGTGCCCACTTCGATTATAATCCAGACGTGGATCCCTATATACCCTGCAAGGAGGCTGGCCTGGCATTTCAGCGTGGCGATGTCCTGCACATTGTTGCGCAGGACGATGCCTATTGGTGGCAGGCGCGCAAGGATCACGAGCGCTCAGCACGCGCCGGTCTCATACCAAGTCGCGCATTACAGGAACGGCGCATCCTACACGAGCGAACGCAACGCGAATCGAATGATCTGGACTCGAAGCGTAAGTATGAACATCCATCCATATGGAGTCATTCATATTTTGCCTTCACCTTGACTTAACTTAAGGAATACCTCTAATATGTTATTCATCGATCAAAATTCTATTGATTAACCCAATTAGACCTGAATTAATCGAGTCCTCGCATGTCTCTCATTCGTTTCATTCTAATCACACGCTCAATCACCACTCACATTGCTCCACATCGATTTCCTGCATACGTACCATCCAACTGGTCATCTAGCCGGTTCATGTGGGTCGCTCTGCACCACGCCGCCTGGTTCACCTCGTCTACAGACGAGCAGCAGCAGCTCCTCTTGCCGCCAGCCCAAAACTAAAAAGATAATGTACGATTTGACAGAGAATGACGATTTTGATCGGGAATTGATAGCGACCTATGAAGAGGTGGCCAAGCTCTATCCACGTCCAGGCATCTATCGGCCCGTGGTACTAATCGGAGCACCTGGCGTGGGACGCAACGAGCTGCGTCGAAGATTGATAGCGCGTGATCCTGAAAAGTTTCGCAGTCCAGTGCCATGTGAGTAGTTAAAAATATATTTAATATATAATCAAATATAATCCTTCGGTATGCCTACTTAGACACCACTCGACCCATGCGCACTGGGGAGGTGCCGGGACGTGAATACATTTTTGTGGCACGCGATAAAATGGACGCTGACATCGAGGCTGGCAAATTTGTGGAGCACGGCGAGTACAAGGGTCACCTCTATGGCACCTCAGCCGAGAGCGTCAAGTCCATTGTGAATGCGGGCTGTGTCTGTGTGCTGAGTCCGCATTATCAGGCGATCAAGACGTTGCGCACGGCCCAACTAAAACCATTTCTCATACACATCAAGCCACCGGAGCTTAGTGTCTTGAAGGCAACGCGTACGGAGGCGCGGGCCAAGTCTACGTTCGATGAGGCCAATGCGCGCAGCTTTACGGATGAGGAATTCGACGATATGGTCAAATCGGCGGAACGCATCGATTTCATCTATGGTCACTTCTTCGATGTGGACATTGTAAACGGAGAGTTGGTGAATGCGTTTGAGCAGCTTGTCCAACACGTGCAGAGGCTGGAGAATGAGCCACTCTGGGCGCCATCCATGTGGGTGCAGTAGGCGTAGCCACGCCCCCACCCAACCAGTCCTACAAACAAGAAAAACACCAAAGTATTTGCCATACGAATTTAGCCCAACTAAATACAAAACCAAACAAAAAACTGCTAAGCTAAATGAAAAGTTAGTTGCCAATGTTGCACGGCATTTAGTTAGAAAGAAAGAGACACAGACAGAGCAAGAGAAAGAGAGAGAGATATATAAACTATATATATATAGATATATAGAGAGATATATACTATTTACCCTTAGGCGCTACTCTTCAGCGTCCTTTCCTTTTCACAACATGTACCTTTTTTTGCGTAAAAGTGAAAACAATGAAAAGAATACAATAAAAAAGCAAAAAGAAATTATGAAGCGATGCCGAAAGATAGAAAAGAAAATTACAGAAGAGTTATTAAAATTAATTAACAACAAAACTAAATCCATTTAACCAAATATATTCGTCATCTGTTGTACAACAATTATTTCCTTAAATAATGTTTGTCCATAAAAAAAAAAAACCAAAACAAAACTCCTTATATTAAAGATATAAAATGTTTAAATTTTATAAATAAAACCAGAAAACTTATAAATGTGTTACAAATTCCAGCTGAAAGAGTTTTTCCTAAACTATTTTTAATATTTTTTTTATTATTTTTTTCTTCAAGTTTACTTTTGATTTTTGTAAATATTTTAAAAGTTTGTTTTTTTTTTTTTTGTTTTGATGCGTATTTCTCAATCTGGAAGTCCATAATCGAGAGCTCAATATAAATCTTATCTTATATTATCTTAAATATTAATTCTTTATAATTAAACACATATGATAGCAGATAGTGTGCTCTTGATAAGACTGAACTTGTTTTATAAAGGAAACAGTTATATAAATATACAAAAATTTCCATATATCAGATAAACAAACTTTATAGAGCAATAAAGTATGTTAATAGGTAAGTAATTAATAATCACAAAATCTATAATTATCGGTTATCATCTCAATATTAAAGGAAATAATTCGAGTATGCAGAGTTCATATAAATAAATAAGAGAGTCTTAGTTATTGTTGCTCATAGCATATCTGCAAGTCGTATATTCTGCAATATTATATTCTGGGCTTACTTAGTGGAACACTACTTTAACTATAATTTTTTTTTAAATTGGAAAATTTGTGCGTTTTTCAAGTTGTTTAGTCTGCTTGCTATAAAAATATTTGATTAGTCCGCTCCTCCTTCCCCATAAGCAACACGTCTCTCTTTAGTTGTCATTGCTAATTGTGATAAGGTCAATCAGCGCGCGCGCCCCCAGCATAGTCGTGCAGTAGATAACATAGTGAAAGAGAGAGAGAGAGAGAGAAAGTAAACTGGGGCGTTTATTTGGAAGTAGCCGGCTAGAGATGAGCGATTTACCGTGACAAATGTCACTGTAGTATGCAATAGTCGTGATTTTTCCTTAACTCTATTTTAAGTGAACTGAATATAAATTATATAAAATATAATGATATCATAGAAAATATTATTTAAAAAATGTTAGTAATAAAAAATAATATTTTAATATAATAATTTCGAATATGACGAATTACTTGACATATTGGTAATATTATTATAACAATACTTGCTGCTCTACTTGTAATTTCAAGTCATTTTGGGCCTATCTATAAGCCTTTTCTATCTCTGCTAAATTTTGTTCTGAGCTATGTGTCACGACTAACTATAAAACACTCGTTAAGTTAAAGTTTTTGCTCATCTCTAGAAACAGCTGGTCAACTGCTGATCGTTTGCCATGAACATTCCGCGATCTACGCTCAACGCGACTGGTTGCTGTCTAAATCGAGCGCTTTTCTATATAAAGAAGAAGAAGAAGCAGAATACATCTCACTGTCCCCTGCACCTATCCGAGCTACTACGACATAAGCATTCAAAGCAAATAGAACAGGAAATCATGTCGCAATTTGAATTGAAAAATTTGGACGCATGTCTGGAAAAGCATTTGCCAGCTGAGGAGCTAAAAGAAGTCAAGCGCATACTCTATGGCGTTGAGAAAGAGTGAGTCCATATAACTAAATATATATACTATACATACGTATGTTTTGAATTCGATATGATATAGATAGCATAGCTATACACTAATCTGAGGTAAATAATAGGCCACACAGCGAGCTGATAAGGCAACAAAGTGGCGAAGCGGAGATAAGTCTTGGAACACTTTCAATATTTGGACAGCTAGTTTATAAAATCTATATTATATAGTGTACATAGTACAAATTCATATATATATATATATATATATATATATATATATATATATATATATATATATATATATATATTATATTAAATTTAGATTTAATATATGCATATGTATATCAAGTATACGCAACATTTCCGACGTATAAAAAATGAATGAGCAAGGATGAAGCTTGAATGCCCTTACAAAATATTGCACTGAATAATTGCTATGAATGGAAATATACAAAGTAAGAAAGAGGGATATAGAGTGAAGGAGAGAGAGAGAGAGAGAGAGAAAAAAAATATAGGGAGTGATAGAGAACTATTCCCGCATACAGAGACTACTATTTTATGTATGAGTGTTGCAGCAGTCGTCACGTCTCATAAACAAGTGGAAGACTACAGAGTATAGAGTATAGGGTAAAACAGAAAACAAAACTTGCTCACAATGTTTACGAAGCAGCGTGAAAGCAAACTAACAATACTGTCAACTGCTCTCCCGCTCTCCCTCTCTCTCTCTATGTCGCACACACTCGCACTCTGATATATTCCCTCTATCATTTTCATGCTCTTTTTTGCACTTCACATCACTCTACGCCTCATGGGATCTTCGTCAATCGATCTCATTCTCTCATTGTTTAGCCTAATACACTTACTCTCAATCTCTTTCCCAATCTCACTTTTATTGGACACATTTTCGTTCCAATTCTCTCGCAAAGTTTTCATTTTCCGTCCCTTTTTCGGTCTCTCTCTCTCTCGCTCTCTTAAACATACTCCCAAATTGCTTCCTTAGCCAAACTTTGAAGCTCCCAGAGAGCGCATGCCAGACCGCCGCTCAAAATTCGTTTGAGATCAAGGGCTACAGCTTTGAGGCGCGTCCCGAGCAGCTACGTAAGCCGCGACTGGTGCGCATTGGTGCCATACAGAATTCCATTGCTCTGCCAACAACGGCGCCTATTGAAAAGCAGCGTGAAGCAATTTGGAATAAAGTAAAGATCATGATCAAGGCGGCGGCAGAGGCTGGCTGCAACATTGTGTGCACCCAGGAGGCATGGAGTAAGTGCAATCTATAGATAAAAATCGTACTCTATTTATTGGACTTACCTTGGCCTACCTTTAGCTATGCCCTTCGCTTTTTGCACACGTGAAAAGTTTCCCTGGTGCGAGTTTGCCGAGGAGGCGGAAAATGGTCCGACGACCAAAATGTTGTCAGAGCTCGCCAAGGCCTACAACATGGTCATCATACACTCGATTTTGGAGCGAGATATGGAGCATGGAGAAACGATTTGGAATACGGCTGTCGTAATCTCAAATAGTGGTCGCTACATGGGCAAACATCGCAAGAATCACATACCACGTGTGGGTGACTTCAACGAGTCCACCTACTACATCGAGGGCAACACTGGACATCCCGTCTTTGAGACGGAGTTCGGTAAGCTGGCGATCAACATTTGCTATGGCCGACATCATCCGCAAAATTGGATGATGTTCGGCTTGAATGGAGCGGAAATTGTTTTCAATCCGTCGGCTACAATCGGACGCCTCTCGGAGCCCCTGTGGAGCATAGAGGCAAGAAATGCGGCGATAGCGAACAGCTACTTCACAGTGGCTATCAATCGGGTGGGCACTGAGCAGTTTCCCAATGAATACACCTCAGGCGATGGTAAGGCGGCACATAAGGAATTTGGACCCTTCTATGGCTCTACGTATGTGGCGGCACCAGATGGCTCCAGAACACCCGTAAGTCAAACTTTTGTTTTCAAATTTCAAGTTAATGATGCAATGTTTATCCCTCAGAGCTTATCCCGCTGTGAAGATGGTCTGCTGGTCACTGAGCTGGATTTGAACTTGTGCCGCCAGGTCAAGGACTTCTGGGGCTTCCGCATGACCCAGAGACTGCCACTCTATGTCGACTCATTAAGTAACGCAGCCAAACTGGATTTCCAGCCGCAAATCGTGCGAGAGAAGTAAACGGAATTTAATTGTATTACAAAGACATCTGGTATACATATTAAATTTGATATACATAAAAAAGAATGTGGCAAATTTTAATTTGGTTTAAGCAACTCAATCGTAGTAGGCAATAATGCGGCCGGCCTCGCGTATTCCCGACTCAACTGCTCCGTGCACGGTCGAATAATGATCGGAGCTGGTTGCCTCGCCGGCAAAAAATAAAACGGGTCGCGTCACCAGTGTCTTCGTCTGTGTTGTTCGCTCAGCAGCAGAAATGTCAGTGAGTCCCAGCGTTTCGTTGACCAGCACACTGACTGGCTGTGCCAGTTGCGCGGGACCCGTTTCATTCAGATGGGCCAACAGGGAGGGGTACGAGTAGGAGCCCAAATGTGCCCGATCAATGGTCCATTTGCTGGTCAACGCATTTTTGGGATGTGATATCTTGAATTTGGGCAGAAAACGCTGTAGCATATGCAAAATGCCTAGCATCAGCGAATCGTGATCAATGGTCTCAATCAGCTCCACGTAGATGCCAGATGCCCAGCCGAGCAGTACGCGCGGCTGATGGGTGTACACGTGAAAGCCATAGATGTCCTTTATCCAAGATTCAGCTGGCACGTCGCTTGCGCTCCACAGCGCATTGAAGCCGCGCCAATTATCCGGCCAGAATTTCTCCTCGAATTCAACGAAAATTTTGCAAATGCTGTTAAATCCAATAAAATTGATCGCTTTACAGTTGATTTCTGGCAAACTGGGCCGAAATAGAGTAGTGTTGTGCTTGAGCACGCCAAGCGAGAAGCTAATCACTACATGATCCGCTGCATATTTCCTTTTTTCACAGTGCACCACCACCGAGCCATCCAAGCGATCCCACTCGACTTGAAGCACCCTTTGGTTGAGATCAACGCAATCACTAAGCATCCCATGCTCATTTAACTCGTCACCTTTGACGAGGACGCGCAAATACTGACGAAAGCTGCAAAGGCGGATGAAACGGATAAACGCGAATAAAAATGGATAAAAAGGCTAAAAAGAATAAGCACAATATGCTGATCGATGGCAGTAGGGACGGACGGACACGCATTTTATATATCTTAATTATATCAATTGCTATAACTGAAGTTAACCTCTTCCTTACCCCTGATAACGCCACTTCAATAGGCTAGAGCCCTCACATGGCTTGAAGGACCAGTAGTCATGGGCTGACATATCTGTCATACTGCCTTCCATTTTCTTAAAAGTAGTTATAAACTCTTCAGCTAACTGCTTATCCAAATGGCTGTGTCGCGCATCCACCTCTGTGTTAAAAGTTTTGGTTAAATATTCGCCAAAGTCGACTGCTGTGTCTATTTGTCCAGACTGCATATTCTGATAGATAGTTGTTATCAAACTTAGCATTTCCTTAACATCGGCCTTAGGCAGCTCATTGCCATTCGAGCGTATCCAATCGATGTGCTTGAACATATTATGTGTTTCTTGCAGCATATTTGAGTCTTTCACCATTTCATAGACCACATTACCCTTCTGTCCATAGACCCACTGTGCACCTAGGTCCACATAATCGTCAGCAAATTTCATGGTTTTGATGCGTCCGCCGATCCGATCAGACATCTCTAAAAGCCGGACATTATTGAAGCCATTGTTCTTCAGCTCTACGGCGCAGGCCAGACCCGCTGCACCGGCGCCTAAAATCACAATTCTCGGCTCATATGGTGAAATGGGATTCAGAGTGCTTAATTTCTTAGGTGCATTCACGGATGAATTTTTTTTTGATTTTAGTTTTGACCAACACTGCGATATCTCGAACTCATTAGTTGACTTTTATCCGTGAGTGCCACGAGCGCGCTCTACTTACACTTCCCATATAAAATTTTATATTTTCTGTAAGTGTCTATTACGATAATGTCAAAGCTGTCAGAAATGAAAATTATACGAATTGAAAGCAAAAAAAAAAAAATCATTTTCAATCATTTTTAGATATCTTGCTTGATGAGTCAATCAACCAATCAGTCAGTATATCAATCAAGCAGCCTAATTAAGATTATATCAAAAATTCAGTTACGAAACACCATCAATCAGCCAGAGAGAGAGAGAGAGAGAGAAAGAAAGAAAACTAATTCAATCAGATCTTCAGTCAAGCATCAATCAGTCAATCAACAATCTTTTATAGGTTTAGTCATTGATTTATATTTATGATTAATAGCGCATAGTTAAATACTTAAAGCTCTTTACATGCTTGGGTATACACATATACATTTACATATATACATATATATATATATATCTTAGTCTATACAGGATGTATTGTTCAGTTAAATTTGATTGATTGTTTTTTTAGTTTTTGTATCAGTTTATATTCAAGCAGTAGGGATCGTTGTCAATCAGGCCAGGAACAGTCAGTCAAACAGCCGCGACACATTCGCAATGCTAACTAAAGCTGGACGCCGCTTCGTGTTGCCATAAGAGTTTGCAGTCAATCATCATCAATCAGTCAGGAAGAGTCCTTGAAGTGAAATATGCAGCGATTGCTATAGCTGTGATTTAGTCGTCACTTTTTCATTTAGGCCATAGAACTCCGCCAATCGCTCGGCTTCCCTCCAGCCGGCCTCCACAGCGCCATGAACTGTTGAATAATAATGCGCGCTGCTCGCCTCGCCAGCAAATTGGACAATGGGTCGATCACAGCGACTCTGTTGAGACATGCTTCGACTGCAGCTTCTGCCCGGCGATTGAGGTGTCATGGCAACCACAGTCAAGGGCTGTGCTAGATCCTGAGCACCGGTGCCCAAGCGTTCCGTGTCCATGGAGCGAAAGGAGTAGGAGCCACGGAAATTGGGATTTGTATACCAGGCGGAGGTACGAAAGCTGACTGGCTCCGGTATATGCCAATGCAGAAAGCGACGAAACAAATACAAACAGCCTGCGAGCACTTCACTCGGATCCAGTGACTCCATGTGCCTGCCGCTCGCATTGATGATCCAACCAGCCAGAACATGTGGCTGATAGCTAACGCGATAGAAGCCAAACACATCCTCCAGCCAGGCACGCGGCGTATTCCTAATATCAGCCAAATCCTCCTCCCGCCACAGCAGTGTAAAGCCCGTCCAATCGTCGGGCCAAAAAGCTTCCGGAAATTCCACAAAGATTTTGTTAACAGTGCCAAAGGCTAAGCCTTGAATGGCGCGCTGCTTGGCCACCGGCAACTGCGGCTCAAACATCTGTAAATGTTGCTCCTTGAGCACGCCCAGGGACACAGTCACAATCACATGGTCCGCCAAGCAGCATTCACCATTGCTCAGCTGCAGCTCCACGCGTGAATCGTTGCGATTCCAAAGAATTTTTTGAACACTTCGATTGAATAGTACTCGCTGGTCAAGCACGCCCAGGTCCGTGGACGTTTCGAGCTCTCGACTGCGCGTGAGCAGACGCAGCAGCTCCACAAATCCTTTATCCTTCCAATTGAGCAATATATCGCCCTCGCATTCCCAATAGTCCAAATAGCCGCGGCCCGATACTTCCTCCAGATTGTCGGATGCCTCCACGGAGTTTTCAAACTTTTGATAGTTGTCAAAGAACTCGTTAGCCAAAACCTGATCAATATCGGAATTCTCGGGTCGGCGTAGCATTTCATAAAATTTATTGGTCAAATAACTGCCCAGTGAGCCGCTGCAGTGCTGCAGCTCCAGCTGGCGAGTGACCAGGGAATCGCCCACAATTGCCTTTAGCCTGTTGGCCACATTATCAGGTAGGACTTCGCGATTGCTGCGCACACACTGGTAGTTCTCATAGACCGGCCCGGTGGACTCCAGCAAATCCTTCTGGCTGGCCAGCTGATGCACTATATTATCCTGCTCACCATGACACCATTGAGCTCCAAGATCAATCACATTCTCGCCGAAAGGTATTGTGTGTATCCGACCGCCTAAACGGGACTCGGCTTCCACAATCAGAACATTCTGAAAGCCAAAATCCAGGAGCTTCGTGGCACATGCAACGCCCGACGCCCCAGCGCCGACGACAACGATCCTTAGATCCCGATGTAATTTACTCATAGCTTACTTTATATATATATATATATATATATATATATATATTTATAAATAATGTCTCAAGCAATCAAGATCTGCAAAGAAAATGAATGTAACTGTTGGAAAAATCGACTCAACTAGATGCTGGAAAAGGGGGCGGGGCTGAAGCTTCTTAATTAAATGGAATAAGCTTATAATGCAACTAGTGGAATGATAATAGCCTAAGGTCAGTCTAAACTGTGTAAAAGCAGGCCCTACACCCTGTAAAAGTAGTGGCAGTCGGCATACCAAGCAAAAGAAGGAAATTAAAATATATAATGCATAGAACTGACTCCGTTATATATGTGACACATAATTACATATTTACATATTAATTATATATGTTTATATTTATAAATGTATATATTTCCAAATGCAATAATCTCAAACTTGCATCGTCTAAAATAATCATACCCAGCGACTTCAGTTGCTAGCAAATGCCGGTTATACCGTAATTGTGTATGCATGTTTTGTCTGTGTGTGTGTGTGTGCTTGTGTTTGCGTATGTGTGCTTTGGCAGTGCATACACGTGTGGCAGCAAATGCCGTTAGAAGCGAATTCCGTCTGCCTGTTTGCTTATGCAGTTGTTTTTGCCTAAGAAAATACGAAGAGCGTAAACAAAAACAAGCTGCAGATGGCGAGACGACAAACAAGAACTGAAACTGAAAACAGCTGCAGAAACTAATTTGAAACGGTTGTTGCTGATAAGAAGAAACGCGCGCAACGTGCTCTGATAAGTGTCGAAGAGTGAGAGTGAGAGTGAGAGTGAGAGTGCGAGCAGACACAAAACACGGAAACACATGCACACATAGAGTTCAACATGACTTTATTAATAGAACAAAAAAACTGGCATGTGTAGGCCTGTGTGTGTATGGTACATTGGAAATGTTTTAGCTTATGCATCTTGTTTGACCAGCCTGGACCAGGCCAGCCAGTATTCTGGTTAGCAACCCCCTCGCAGCACCAATACTAATAGACGCTTATACAATGCCAGCACGCACATACACAGACACAGGAGCACGCGCTACTTAGACTGCTGCGGCTAGAAAGAGAGCCCAGCATTGATTTTATATGCATGTAATATAGATTTGACAAAATGACCGAAAACTTTTCAAGGTTCAAAAGCAATGCATAAAATTACAACAAAACCCCAAATACTGTGCACGTTATACTCACACACACACAAATTCATACATAGACATTTGTATATGTTTATGTAGTCACATAAAAAGCTCCACTTGCTGTCGCGTGTCTCACTCACCAAAATTAGTTGATTTGCTTATATATATTTTTGTTTTATTTGTGAATAGGTTTATTTTATAAATCCAGCATTTATAATATTAATTATATATATATTTAAAAAAAAAATGCACTGCACATAAATATTAATAATTATTTTGTGGACTCTCCGCTCTGTTGCCGAGTCAAGCGCACAAACAAAACTGAATATTATATGGAAACGTGCTGCTCTTCGATGGTTATGCTGCGCCAGTGGCGTACGTAGACATTGCCCAGGCAAAGTTTCTGCTAGGCAAACTTTCTCGGCTACGCCACTGTGCGAGCTCTGCACATGCTGCAAGAGCGAGAGAGAGCTTTCAGCATTATGAAAGCTCGTCTAGCAAAATCGCGCCAAGGCAAATAACCAGCTGACCGGCGTTTGAGCATGGAATGATGAATGATAGCTGTTGCGCTAAAGTGTCGGGGAAGGTGGATGGGGAGGTATAAAGGGAGATATATAAGACTTAATCAACTATGCGTGGCCACGTATAACTGTTGTATTCAGAGTAAACTATACATTCTATGCATAATATATTATATATTTAACTTATAAAACAACTTTTTAAGTATACGTAAATATTAAAAATGTTAAATGTGGAGCATAGTTGTAATGCGTGACTTATTCGGCTATACTTTCTACCAGAGCTTATCGCTAAATATGATCTCCTTGAATATGCAATCCTGCTTGGCAATGCTGACCATCGACTTCTTGGACTTCATCGCATCCTGGACCTTCTCTCGCACCTCAGCGGCCTTTACATCGTTGCGTATGTAGAATATTCGCACCAAGTGATCCTCAGTTAGCGACGGATAACTGCCCAGCAGCGTATGTAAATCTAAGGCGAGCAGCTCAATGTCAGCCACAATGAGAGCGGACAGAGTGGTTATCAAATCCAGTGGGGAATCACTTAGCGAAATCTTTGGTGCAATCTTCTCAAAGAATTGCTTAATGCGTTTCGCTTCCAAATTGATTTTTCTGGTAATCGCATCGCATTCGCTGCGTGTCTTTGAAAGTCTCTTCGATAGCAGAGCTCTTATGTAGCGCTTCGCCAGTAACTTCTGTGCCTCATTGATAACCATCTCAAAGTTAGCGGGCAGCAAGTGATTATAATCCTGGAAGTAATCATCGAGTGTAACACAAATGGTGTCCACAGCAATACTGCTGCCGAGCCACTTGATCGTAAATAGATCATTGAAATGGCATTCCATATCGAGAAACGCCTCCTCAAGCAAGTAGTTGGCAGCATGGGCGCGTATCCTTTGGAATGTTGATAGCAGCTTCTCAAAATCCTCATAATGTTCCGTCCGGGATTTGGGCCAAAACAGATGCTTCATTTGCTGTGCCATTTCGACAACATTCTGGCTATTATTTACAATTGTTATGATATAGTGGGTAAAGTATTTGATTTGATCTCGATTCCGAAAGTGATGCTCCTTCAATTCAATGACGTTTTTCAGATAAGTTTGTCCAAACAACTCCACCTGCTGTATGCTGAGCACTAATGCCTTGAATGTCAGCTCCTGGTGTATGGTATTTGTCACCTGCAAATGCTGATCGATCATCTCGAAAATGATCACTGGGCCAGCACTATTATAATAATGATCTCGCTGATCGGGCAACTGTTCGGAATACCATTCCTGTTTCTCCGAGTCAACGGTCTTTGTCATCCAATCCTGATAATTGCGTTCCATATTCTGCAAATACTCATCCTCAAGCGATTTCAAATGCTCCGGATGGAGCAGTGGACGCGATAGCTTAAGTACATCCACATTCAGATCGGCATGAGACATTAGATCGGCGCCTGGATAAGTGTGCATAACCCACGCCAGCATGGACACATATTCATTGCCTTGCAGACCCGACTTCACGATGTTGTCCAGCTGCAAGGAGATAAATCAATTATCAATTATAAAGCTCTCGATTTTGTATCAAAAGCGAATTATTTAACTCACATAACTGGATAGTCCTTCATGATAGAACTTGACATACTCATTGAATATATCGTAGTGAGGTGGAAAGCAGGGAACGCACAACGATTTAACTACTCGCAAATCTTCGAGAATGATTTGCCGCAATATTTCCAAGTCACGGACTAGCCACAATTTATTGTCAGCGCGCTCCTCCAGCTTGGAGCCTTCGATGCGTGTAACAACAGCTGCTTGGAGAACATCCATGATCATGGATCGCCATGCCTTTGGCCTGCCAGGTGGCAAGAAATTCGTTACCTTTTGCTGCTGCAGCGCAAATTGATCATTTTTTTCTTCGCGTTCGATAATTCGCAGTGCCGTCACAATGACCGTCGGCTTCTTTCGGACCGTGTTTAGCGTACGACTGATTATCAGGCGCAGCTTTTTTTCCAGCGCCTGCGACACTTGATCGACTTTTTCGAAATGACGCTTGAGCGTGATTTTGTCGGAAGCATGTTGCTTGGGCTGTTTGTGCAGCTCGTAGAGCAGATCATCGCGTGAGTTCTCCAAATCGGCCAGACACTGATGCGCGTTCAGCAATTTATCTTCGTCAATGAGTGCCATGGTCTTTTGCACACTTGCGTCCACATTAAAAATATGCTTCAGATTCTCCATGGCTGTTGCATATTGCGAATGCTTTGTATTCTCCTCACGAACCACTTCCAAAGCATCGTAAATCTCTGGTACACCTTTCAGCAGTCGTTCCACATCTACCATGCGTCGACGCACCTCGCGCACATCCTGCATGCACGTCACCAGCTGCTTAAGACCCACTCGCACGCCCTCCAATTGATTTTGCATACCCGTTTTTAGCAACGCCTCCACTGATGCTTTTTTGCGTGCTATGCGATGACGATATTGTTCTACTTTCTCCAGTTGCCCAGGACGCTGCAGCATATTTTGTATATCCTTGAGCGCTGCCTGGCGCGCTTCTTCTTCCAGTTGTTGCAAATCCATTCTTCAATATTAAAATAAATTTTCAATCACAACCCATTTCTACTGAAAAAATTTAATTACTAAATCACCGATAGCTGAACAGCTGTATTTGACGATACATCTATCGATAGTTGCTGCCGTATTGATCAACACTGGCATCTGCATTACTCTGTTGCGAATCTATTCTTCATATTTTATTTATGTGATCCACACAAATTTAATTACTATCGGAATTAATATAATTTCATTAATAACAATAATATGTTGCGTTTGGCCAACGTTCTTAATGAGCAAAATGGAATGGTGCCATTTATTTCCAGCAATCACGATGAGTTTCAAATTGTGAAGCTATTGCACACGCTTCCGGCAGAGAAGCAGCAACATTTCAACGAGTTAACTAACCTATTGCTCGACTCTCTAGAAGATCATCACGATGTGAAAGCATGCGGCGAGCGTTCTAGTTCTATTCGAGAGAAAGCCAATGCACTGTACAGAGAAATTAATTGTAAATTTGGCCTATGTGACTCCTACACACGAGCCATAATGGAGGCGGAAAATGCCTATGAGGAACTCTGTTTGGCTTATGCGAATCGTGGCATGGTTTTGCAGGATTTTGGCTTATATCAGGAAGCTTACGATGACTGTGAAATGGCACTTGAGTACGGTTATCCCCAGAGGCTGCAACATAAGCTTATAATGCGACAGGCCCACTGTGCCTGGAAGCTGGGCGATATAAAAAAGCTGAGCGAACACTTGGCCAGCCTAGAGAACCAGAAACTAAATGTGTTCTATGCCGAACAATTGAAGCAGTTGAAGCAGCATTTAACAAAGCTGCAAGAGCAGCGGGCTAATGAATCGAATGAGAAGCAGACTGAATCCCCATCAATGAAACACTTGCAGTTTGAAAGAGACAATAATAAAATGTATGTAAATAATATATATATATACGAATAGATATATATATTTAATTCTAGCATACGCGGTGACTGGGGACGCCACATGATAGCCACGCAGCTCATCGAGCCCGGCGAGATCATATTCAAAGAGACAACCGATTGCTTTGTTCCAATTCACCAGGGTAAAATTTGTCAGCAATGCGCTATGACTATGATGACGGCGCCAATACCCTGTAGCGAATGTCATAAGCGTGTGGTTTACTGCTCGCGTCGCTGTCGCCAACTCCATAAGGAGATCCATAGCTACGAATGTGCTGGCTATAGAAAAGATCTATTTGTGATGTTGGGCATCTCACATTTGGCTCTCCGCATGGTTCTTTGCTACATGCAGCAATGGCTAAAGATGCTGGGCAACGGCTCCAATGCTGAGAAGCTGTGGCAATTGCTAATGGCCAAGGCAAAGAAAAGTTACGATTGGCCAAAAGCTTCGCAGCATGTGCTAAGCTTATGCATGACCAGCGATCTGGATGTAGAGAAACGTCTCTATAACGCTCTTTGCGCAAATCTCTTGCAAGTTTATCTATACAAATGCACCAATTTCTATGAGCAGCTCACAGCGGAGAGCAACATGCCAGAGCTGGCTCTAAAGGACTGGCACCTCTTAATAACTGCCCTAATTTTACGCTCTGCCAATCAATTGAATGCCAATGCCTTTTGCGGCAACGCCTTCCTTCCTCATCGAGGATTTGTCTATCGGAAAGCTCATCATTTAGAATTGGGCAATATGCATCACTTTGATCGTGTTATACATATAACGGCAATAAATTTTCCATATTTATCCCTTTGTAATCATAACTGTGAAAATAATATTAGCAATGATTTCGATGGAGCCTCGGTGAACTGCCTTGCAGCCAAACAAATTAACGCAAATGAAGAGATTTTCGGTTGCTATGTAATGAACTATAAGAATTTAAGCTGCTCTATGCGCCAGTCGCAGCTATGGTTCGAATGTAAATGCTCCAAATGTACTGCCCTGCATCCGGATAAGGAGTTCGTGAGTTTGTTGATTCGATCTAGTCGAAAAGTTTAGCTAATACTTATACTCTTTTCCATAGAATTCCTTTTATCAGTTTCGCTGCGAGTTCTGTGCCCAAATCTTTGTGCCTGTGCGGCAAGAGGAAATAAAATTTAGTAATGAAAAGAGACTGGAGCCACTGCTGATTCCCAGCTGCACCAAATGCAAAAGACAACAGAAGTATATCTGGCTTGAGGAATTGCAGAAAGTGCTCGAAGTTTGTTTTGAGCAAACAGGGCGACGCAAAGCGTATCAAGTATTTGACCGGCTTGATAACTGGATGCTAAATTATCATAACTTTAAGCTGCAAGCGGCCATGGAGATAATCTTCGCATGTCTGCAAGCTAAAACATGTAAGAAAGAAAGTTTCTTGAAAACATCCATAAGTTCTAGACTAAGAAAAGGCACAACTATCAATCGCAGAAGTTTGGAAGGCATCCTCCTTGTTGCCACGTCGTAATGGGCCCATATTTTTAAGACTTTTTTAAAAATTTACCAAATCTCATAGAACGAATGGGCTATCATCATCGTAAATGTATTCCCACTTCTAGAACATGCTCTTATTATACTGTTTCAAACTTGTTTAAGAGAAAGCGTAAACATTAGTCGCTCCTAATTGTTTTTCACTAAGCTCAGCTAATATTTTTTTCCATAGCTGGCGCAGAACTGGACGACTTCGACTATCAACAATTATCACGCATGTTGGATTGGCTGCTGGCGGCCGCAGCAGCACAGCACGGCACATACAGCAAAGTCTATGTATGCTGTTTAACTTATTTGATGGATTTGGTAGCTTTGGGTAAATACGAATGCAACAGCGAACAGTTGGCGCAGTTGCGAGCTGCGAGCACTTATTTACCATGGGACTTTAAACGGCTTTTTGTCAACTATTACAACGATTTTATTGATAAGCTCTATCCAGCTAATGATAAGGCTAATGCTAATGCTTAACAACAATAATAAATTCTCTAAAAACAACAACAACAACATAGATTAACAAACACATTTGCACTTTTTCTTCTTCTTTCTAACTAAATCTACACTTTTTAGAGAGACATCGCGAGTGGTGGATGAGCTTGAGTAATCGAGTCGACTCGTCTCGACTCGATATATACCCTGTTGTTCTGTTCGTGTTTATATAAAATGTGAGGCATATTCGTGTGGCATGACGCCGCGACGTGGATAAAATGTGTGCGACGTCGAAAACTTGAGCAAATTCGTAATGTCGCTCGTATAAATGTCCGCAAATCGAAATAGACGACGCGAAAAATACGTCGGATTGTGATACGTACGGAATACGCTTCCGAATTGCTCGTTGAAAACATTTTTCGTTTTATTCCTGCAAAAGGAAAAATGAAAATAAGTTATATAATAGAATTTGAAATATATATAAAAATTTGATATAAAGTAAACAAACCGCAACTGATCTCGTTCGTTCATCCAATCCTGCAGACACACCTGCGCCGCCTCGCTGTCATCGTCCTGCGTATCCTCAATTAACTGCGTCAACATTTGCAGCCAATTGGCGCTCATCTTGAAGTCTACACGATTTAGTGTTTTTATTTCATGCTGCAATGGCAATGGTACATATATAGTAATCAGATATATAAATGCATAAATCGAAACCCACATCCAATTCGCTAATAATTGCACCTGTGCGCCAGCTGTGCTTCAAGGTAACATCAGCCAGATCGCTGTACGGATGATCTCCAAAATAGAGCACCGAATGACCGCGCCAGCCCTTCAGCTCCTGCAGCTGCCGAACAGAGCCCTATGGAGTTGTTTAAGGTAAATACAGTGAATACAATAATTTCAAATTCTAAATTCATTCCAATGATTTCATATGCATGAAATCAATTCCGAATTTGTACAGCTGCCACAAGCATCTATAATTTTCTACAACTGCTGCAGCTTTCTGGTTTCAATAGTTACAAACGGCTTTCAGCTCTTTATATACCTCATAATAGATTTTTCCCTTCTCCAGCTTAAAGACACGATCCCATAGATGTGATCGAGTTTTCTCATCGTACAGCCGTATTGGCCGAGATTCGTCTGTAAAGAATTTTGGTTTGCGAGCCTGAACGATGACAACATCGAAGAAATCTCTCCAATTTTCGCCCACCAAATATGACATGCCACAATTTCTATATATAAGAGGAGTAGTAGAGTAGGTTATCAATTGTTGTTATTCACAGGCAGTTGCAAACTAGACTTACACAAAAGAAAATGGGCTATTCGTAACCAGAAAGAGATTCTTGCCCGCCTGTTGAAGTTTCTCAAAATATTTTGGCAGCCGAGCATTACGTTCGATATATTTTTGGGTATCCTTCATGACCGTAGCATGCATTATGGGATGACATGAGCCCATCGCTGTTCGTGTATCATGAAATACGATCTCTGGGTTATAATCTATTCGATTCGTTTCAAAATATTCGATAACATTGCACAGCAAACACATTTCGGGCACTGAAAACAAATCCGCTAATTGCACCATTTTCGAGTTGGTATTGTGCTAAAATAAACAAAATATATTTAATATATATAAATATAAATATTGATTATTTTGAGAATTCATTACTCTGTGGCTATTATTTGGTCCCTCGACATAGGCGATGGGCAGCAGTCGATTATGATAGAGCTTGAGCACTTCGTCTGCGTCCACCTTGGTGCGTCCACGATAGACGGAGCCCAATTGCAGTTGCAGGAATGAATCCAATTTAACCAACAGACCCTTCTCCACATCATAGTGCAAGCCGCGCACGGCGAAGTTCGGCTCATATTCCAAGTCCAAAATTTCCTCGGGATAGCGAAAACGCTTGACCAGCATTTCACGTGCCAGATTGTACAGTAGATCCTCAAGCAACGGCTTATAGCAAGCCAATGTATAATCATAATCGAAGCCGTAAACCTGCACCTCGCTAAGATCCAACTCGTTGCAAGCAAAAACTGCATCTGGATGCACATCTACGGGCAATTTTTTAGCTAAAAATAAATAATATGTTTTAATACACTATTTAGAAACATATATCAAAAATACGTAAAATAAGAGAATAGATTTTGCAGAAAAGTGCCTACTTATTATAATAAGGCTTACATTGAAATTTCTTTTTTGTTGCTTCGTAGAGCTCTTGGAAATCACTCACAGTTTTTCGTGGATTAATTAGAGCATGCGACGTAACGGCTGCTGCTGCTGCTGCTGATGATGCTGCTGCTCCTGTGGCCGAATCATGTCTACTGCTCAAATACCGTAACTGTGTTACCTTTAACCTGCTGCACACATTTTGTTTGAGCAATGTATTCAAAAGTTTTCTACGCGCTGCACACATTTAACTGTAATTGCTTCCGTTATAACTATTAAATGTGCTTCAATTCGTTTTTGTTATGTACCCACGCAACTCAATACAGCCCAATACACGTGCAGACTGCATGATGATTAATTGATGCCCCATTTTTCCAGGCGTGGATGCACTTTAAACTGCATTCATTATTCAATATAATTAAATACTAAACTCTTTGCCATAAAAACGAAAGCTTCACATTTAATTAATTTAGTTAATTGATATTTAATTAGCAGCATGCAACAGCTGTTTGCACATGTTCAACGATATGCAACACTGACAGATATCGTGCATGTGCTCATATCGATAGCAACAGTGCAGCGATGTTTCCTGTACATCACTAAAATTGTGGAACAGACACGAACAGAAAGTTAAAGCGATCGAAAAGCGATTAAATTAATCCAAGTTAAACCTAAACACAATATCAATTAATAAACTTAGCCATCTCTACAGGAAATGTGGTGTAAGTTATGTAGCGAAAAAAAACAAACGGTGCTTTGAACGTACGAATTTAATCCAAGTTAATTTTTTTTGTGCCATCGCCTGTGTGTGCGTGTGTACATACGTACGTTTGTCAGTGTGTGTGTGTCGGTCATACGTGCGATTCATTCATTTCCAATTACGTGTGTGCTGGCAAAATTTTGGACGGTCTTTTGAGTTAACCAAATATAAGCAACAGTTAGCCCAATGACTTGTGCAATTTCATTGTTGTTTCAATTGTCAAAATAGACCCGAGAAATGTAAAGTTGCTGTTGGCCCCTATGAAGGGGGCCTCAGCCAAATGCCATGAATAGCAAAAACTAGAAGAAAAAAAAAACATTTACAAAGAACAAAATATACGAAGCATATGTATATTTAAAATATATATAGTATATATTTATATTTGCGCCGCAATATTGAAACGAAAAAAAGAAACGCTGCGCCGTTTATGTTTAAAGAAGAAGCAACAAATACGTCAAGCACCAATACGAAGACAGGTTCAAAGTATTGGTAAATACGTATTATATATAAAAAAAAGTATTTCCGACAATATTTTCGGCGTTATCAACACCAACACCACCCACCACAAGGCACAATCGTCCGAGACAGAGCGGAACGCAGAGCAGAGCCCAAACAAAAACAACGATTTTAAGAAAATAATAAAATAGAAAAAGAAACGAATAAGCTCACCGAACACTGAAACAATAAATTTGATACGTAGAATTATGAACGTAGAGAATCAACAACCGCCAAAGCATATTCGTAATTTATTCAGAAACGTGAATAGACGAAATTTTAATGAGAACAACGAACAAATAAAGCAGGTATGTTTCACATTTAACCTTGTTTTTAAAATACATAACCAAGTAATTGAAACAACAACAACATAATGAGCATTTGCAATAGAAATAAAAATACAATTAGTGTTGGCAAATTTTGCACATATCGGCTGGGAATCAAGGATAGTGCTGCCAACTTAATCGCACAATAGATATATTGCCATTTCGCTCGCACATGCATTTTCGCCGACGCCATTACAGTTTCTGTAAAAGCAGAAAATTTCTCTGCGTGCGTTTCTTGTAAAAAATTATCTGGTTCGCTTCAAGATGCCAGTTATTTAGAATGTGTAAAACTACCATTATTATCAACTATAAACTATGCACGCCGCCTATTCGTGCAACATAGTATAATAATTCTAGTGAAACTGTGCAAAAAAAATATATATAAAAGAGAGTGTACAAAGTTTTCTACCAGCTGCGCTACCGCCAGCCCTTGAAATTCAGTGTATGAATTTCATTTAGTGTCCACTATTACGGGAATAGGGACTATTAAGAAAATAATCAACAATAAGAATAGATTCGGGTAAGGTATATGTCTAATATTACTTTCTTATTAAATGCGTATATACAAAAAAAAATTGTAGTTTGGCTACGAACACCAATACTTGAACGTATGTATATCCCTCTAGCTTTCCTGCTCACCCTTTTGCGGTGAACGATGTATATGTGTGCAAGCCTATACGTGTGTAGGCCTAAAAGTTGCGCTGAGTAGTACTTAGTATGTCATTTTTTCGCTTTGCATTTTTTTTTTATTTGTTGTGGAGCAGCTGCGCGGCTACAGCTGTTGTCTCGCTTCTGCGTACACTCGATTAAGTTTCACATTTGAGTTTTTGTTTGTGCCTTTTTATATTTGATGATCGTTGTGAAGCTAGCTACGCTTCACATTTCTCTTTGTGACTTGTCAAAATTTCAAAGTGTGCAATGAAAATCGAAGAAAAAGAAGATAATTATAAATAGTTGCATCAATTATTATTCAGTTAATTGTGTGACCGCTTTTGATGAATTGCTCATGTGTTATCGATCTCTAACTTCTGCTGCCCGGGCACGGCAACATGCTCAGGTAAACCGGGGTTAAGCGACACCAAAATTAATCTCCCTCAATTTCTTTTCTTTTCTTTTTCATTTCTATGTGTTCGCGGTCGTTTCGTTTTCAGTTTATCCAAGATTACGGCCTCGAAGCGGATCGTAGCTGTCTGCGATATCTGTTCACGGTACTTGACTTGTACGATCCGTCACCGAACGTTTCCCAACAGCTGCAGGCGAAGCTCTTGGGCGCTCATTTGCAACGGCAACTGCAGTGCTCTTCGTTTGTCACAAATATATGCTTTGCCTTTGATCAGCATTTTGCCAAACAAAAGGTGCGTATACAGAAACCATAAGTCATATCTAAGAAGCAACTGCTCATCACTCCTATATTTGTGTCTTGTACAGAGTCTGAAGCCATTTGCACTCTCCGAATTGGTTGGACAGGTTGCCAAGCTAACTGGCATTAATAAGCTTTGCGAGTGCATTTTCGCATTAGCGGTAACCCACAGCTCACATCCAGAGCTGAGACAGAGCGCACGAGAGAATTTGCGTAGCTCTTTGCCTGATCTAATTGATTCGTATTTGGGTCATAATTCGACCACTGCAGCTGCAGCAAGTGGTCTTCACGAAATCTCGTTTGATTTGCTACAATATCTGTTGAGCTGCTTGCGGGATTACGTGACACCTCAGCTGGAGTCACAGTTTTTGAGGAAGCTACGCGAGGAATTTCCACGTGAGGCGGTGCCATTGGTCTTAGCGCCACTTTTGTATCGCAACGCGACAACAACAACGACGACGGCCGCCAAATCGAACGACGAGGACAAAACTGATGCAGAAGAGGAAACGACGAACACGAACACGACGAACAACAGCAGCTGGAGCAGCTCAAATGCAGATAATCTGAATGAAGTTGGCATTGAGGATATATATGACCATTTATCCGAGATAATATACACAAATCAGGTACAGTTTAATATCTAACAAAGTTCCCCTCTTCGACACTGTTTTTTTTTTTTTAATTTTTTTTTTTATTTTAATTATTTCATGTGTGTCTAATTGCAGGGCAAAAATAATATTATGGACACATCTTGGATTAACTTAATCCTTGAAATCGGTTATGAATTTACATCGAGCGTTGAAGATTGCAGAAATCATTTGTGTTGCGGCTGTGGATCACGAGAACTGCAGCCCAAAGATGTTGCCAAAATTGTTGGCCTCATGTGTAGGCGACACTTGTCGCTGCTCGATTGTAATGTAAATTTGCCAACGCCAGCAAATTTCTGGCCTGGCCAACAGCAGAGTGCTGGCAGCAGCAGCTCTAATGCCTCACAGTCAGCACAACAGCAAAATTCTACTAGTAGCAACAACAACAGCGATGGCAGCAGCGACGCAATTAGTGCGGCCAGCGAGAAGAAAGATAAAAAGGATACAACAGATGCCACACAGACATGGAAGCCAGATGTGTTTGTACAAGCGCTCAAAGATTTGGTGCCTCAGCTCAACTGGAAGGATGTTTGCATGGGTAGGTGTTGGCTAATTTAGTAATTTAATTGAAATTTACAGGACATATCGATATATATATATCGATATGTTGCATTTGTCAATTACTTTCTGACAGACACTTCTCGCTGAATTGATAGGCTTCAAACCATCACTAATTCATAAAAATCAAGATTTTAGTTTAGGCCTTTAATTATAGATAATTAGAGCGCAGCTATTCAGGTTCTTCAATAATTTTATTACCTATCATTTTTATTGTTTCAAATAAGTATGTCATTTTGATTTGACGATTTTTGTTTTTTTTTTTTTTGTACTTACATAGTATAGTTTTCAGAACCAGACTATCAAAAAATGTTTAAAAAAAATTGACACAAATTGTGGAAAAAGTGAAAAACATACACAAAAATATATATTTTAAAATACAGATGTATATACAAATATATATAAAATACATAAAAATATCAAAATTATAAATTGAAATCTTGCAGAGCTCGATCATCCGGAGTTTGTGCTGAAGGATCGCATCGGATTGGACTTGCTGTTGACCATACTCAGATTGGCCACGCAATCGAATAAGTTTCCCGAACCGGAATGCATTTATCGTCATTGGTCTAACACAGAGGGTCAATTGTCGTTGATAACGACAATGCTACAGAATCCAGATCTATTCTCATTTGCCGATTATGTGTTGAGTCAGCCGGCATTGGACGTATTGAAGACGCCACCCGATGCTGAGAATAAGGAGATAGCTGCATGGAAATCATTGCATTTGGTTGAGGTGTTGCTCTCGATAGCGGACAAGGGTTACCATAGTCAGGTTTATGAACTTTTCAAGTTTCCAATCCAAAATTGTCCGGACGTGCTGTTCTTGGCGCTGCTGCACATTAATCCGCCACAAACACAATTGCGTCAGGATCTGTTTAATCAGTTGATACCAACATTTCTGGGCAATCATCCCAATTCGAATGTTATATTGGCCAGCGCCTGGAACTCTACCAATTTTCCGTTGCGGCCAAATATCATGTATGCCATGTCTGAGTGGTATTTGCGCGGCAGCGAGTTTGATCAGGTGAAGCTGTCGCGTATACTCGATTTAGCACAGGATCTAAAGGCGCTATCCTCATTGCTCAATGCGCGTTCTTTTCTGTTCATCATCGAGCTTGCCTGTTTGGCCTCGAGGCGCGAGTACTTGAAGCTCGAGAAATGGCTGAGCGATAAGATACGTGATCATGGTGATCCGTTTATGCAGGGCATGATTAAGGTGTTGCAACGCCGTTGCCCGCAAGTGACAAACTCGAAGCTACCCGAAGATCAGCTGCCGCCCAAGCAGGCGCAATTACTACCCGAAACGGTGACCACAATGATCAATTGCCTGCAAGCGTGCATCAATACTTGCATACAGCCAGAGACGGCTGAGATGATTATGCAGATGGCCGGCAATGTGGCAATTATGGCAAATAAAGCTCGTGCTGCACAACAGCAGCAGCAGCAACAACAACAGCAGCAGCAGCAACAACAACAACAGCAACAGGCGCCACCGAGCTTAGTGCCACCGCCACCAAGTATTTTGCGGGGACATCGTGGCATGGATTTACCAGGAGGCGGTATAGTACCTGGTTCGGTACCGCCGCCACCACAGCAACAACCACAGCAGCAGCAACCCTTCTCGGGCAATCTGAATGCACAGCAAATGTTTGGCCCGGGCGGCATGGATCCCCTGACCAATATGTCCAACAATCTGGCTGGACTCAATCTGGGCGGTCCGAATGGAGTCTTCAACTTTGGCAACATGCTGAGTAAGTATAAAAAATGTGTGCAACGGGCGCTTATTTTTCGTAGATCAAACGACAGATATATCTATTTGTATTTTGAATTTTCACATTTATTCAAAAACACGTATCTTTATGAATGGCTACAGACAACTTGGTTTCTACTACTCCAGCATCTCCATCGCGTCTCATGACGGCCGGCGCCAATCCCTATCCGCCACTGCCGATGCAAATCACAGCGCAACCGCCACCAAATGTTGGCAATCTGGGACGCATGCTGCCAGCGGGGCCGCAGCCAACGCCAACGCCACCAAATCCTAACAATCCAGTTATGGCCGATCTACAAATGCCCGTTTCCAAGGAGGTGGAAGATGAAGCGAACTCCTATTTTCAGCGCATCTACAATCATCAGCCGAATCCGACGCTTTCAATTGATGAAGTGCTCGATATACTGCAACGCTTCAAGGAGTCCAGTCATCGACGCGAACAGGAGGTCTTCCTTTGCATGCTGCGCAATCTGTTCGAAGAATATCGCTTCTTCTCCCATTATCCCGAAAAGGAACTGCAAATAACCGCACAACTCTTTGGCGGCATCATTGATCGTAATTTGGTGCCCACATTTGTGGCTCTCGGCCTATCGCTGCGTTGCGTTTTGGATGCACTACGCAAACCGGAGGGCTCAAAGCTCTATTATTTTGGTGTAACAGCGCTGGATCGATTCAAAACGCGCCTGCACACCTACAACAAATACTGTGAGCACATACGCTCAATACCGCATTTTACCGAATTCCCACAGCATTTGATACAATATGTGGAATTTGGCATGCACGGACAGGAGCCGCCGCCACAGAAGCTGATGGGCTTAAGCAATACAATACCATCGTCGGCTATCGTCCAAGGGGCAACAGAACCGCTTTACCGTGCCAATTCAATGCCAGGTAGACTAACTTCTATACACACAATTCAAATCTACGATTTCTAATTGCATTTTCAAAATTGCTTTGCAGGCAACATGCCCGCAGCTCCGAATGTGCAAAAGCAGCCAGTTGTCTCGCATGCCACACGCATGAAATCCATTGCGAATGCAACAAATATCGATACACTGCTGGTGGCCAATCAAGAGGAGAAGCTAACGGTGCCCCCGGAGCCCGTACAGGACAAAACAGCTTTTATCTTTAACAATCTCAGCCAGTTGAACATACCGCAAAAGTGTGAAGAGATCAAAGAAATTATGACCAAAGAGTATTGGCCATGGTTAGCACAATATTTGGTCCTGAAGCGCGCCTCAATGGAGTTCAACTTTCATACGCTGTACTATAACTTTTTGGATGCGTTGAAAAATGTGGAGATTAATCGTTATGTGACCAAGGAGACGTTGCGTAACATTAAGGTATTGTTGCGCTCTGATAAGGGTGTCATCAATTTCTCGGATCGCAGTCTACTTAAGAATCTCGGCCATTGGCTGGGCATGATGACGCTTGGTCGCAATCGTCCCATATTGCAATTGGATTTGGACTTGAAGTCCCTGTTAGCCGAGGCGTATCACAAGGGTCAGCAGGAGCTATTGTTTGTGGTGCCGTTTGTGGCAAAGATCTTGGAATCGTCTGCCAAATCGCGCATATTCAAATCTCCAAATCCCTGGACAATGGGTATTATGTATGTTCTGGGTGAATTGCATCAGGAGCCGGATCTTAAGCTTAATCTCAAGTTCGAAATTGAAGTTCTATGCAAGACACTGAATTTGGAGCTGGAGAAGCTCAAGCCAGTTATTTACCTGAAGGATCCAACGCGGGCGCTGTTGATAGAACAGCAAATGTCGCAGCCAAAGCCAAAGGTTATTGAAGCGCCACCCCAACAACAGCAACAGCAACAACAACAAGTGCAACAGCAACAACAACAGCAACAAGTGCAGCAGCAACATCAACAGCAGCAGCAACAACAACAGCAGCAGCAGCAACAGCAACCACCTCCACAGCCACCACCATCGGCTGAGGTCGATGCACAGGTCATGATGATGTCCAATTCGAATACGTCCGGTTCGGTATCATCGCCCAACTTGCCAACGGATCCCAGTCAAGCCGTTTTGCCACCGGAGCCACGTTACTCCTATCTGGAGGTGAATGTCAATAACTTCCAATTGATTGGCCAACAGCTGGTGATGCCCAACAATATACCATTCCTGCACAACAATCCAAACATCAAGCACATCGTTGTCAATGCCATTGAGCGCACAATTACCGATTGGCTGCAGCCGGTGGTCGATCGTAGCATACGCATCGCCTGCGCCACAACCGAACAGATTATACGCAAAGACTTCGCCCTGGATGCGGATGAGAATCGTATGCGCACTGCAGCCCATCAGATGGTGCGAAATCTGGCCGCCGGCATGGCCATGATAACTGGCAAGGATGAGATCGCACGGGCGATTAGCCAGAATTTGCATAAGGCATTCATAAGCGCATTAACGTGCGTGCCGAGCATCTCCGATATACAGGCTGCCTCCGTGCAGCTGGCCAACGAGAATGTCGAATTGGTCTGTGCATTTATACAGAAGACGTCGGCTGAGAAGTCGGCGCTCGAGATCGATCGGCGCCTGTCGACCGACTTTGAGACGCGAAAGATTGCACGCGAGGAGGGCAGCCGATTTGTGGATGCACAAATCTTGACCTATCAACAGGAACGTCTGCCGGAGCCGGTGCGTCTTAAGGTGGGCCCAGCACCGCCCACACTCTACGCCGTCTACTCGGAGTTCGCACGCAGCATTCCTGGCTTTCAGCAGATGAGCGATCGTGACATTGCCTTGTTCGTGCCCAAGCCGCAGGATTTGCAGCCACCGAACGTGTTTGCCAACGATGAGAGCAGCATGGTCTATGCCGAGGTAGCCAGCAAAATGGAGGCGTTCATGAATACGGCCATCAGTGTGCCGTCGCTCCAGCTGCAGGCGGGCAAGATGCACATACTGCTCAATGCATTGATGGCCACGCGACGTCTGCGCGATCAGGAGTCCGCTTTCAATCTGCTCACGCGTGCCGTGGAAGGCTTGACAGAGGGCCTGATCAACGTGCAGGATCACATGGAGCAAATGAAACTCTATCGTGACATACACTTGCGTATCTTAAGCCTGCTGCATAATAGCTTCGGTGCACCCAACACGGAACGTGCGGTGACCAAATGCTTCTTTGACATACGCGAGGAGGTGCGCTACAATGTGGAAGCCGCACGTGCGCTCATCACATCGCATTTTGTGAATCTGAATCAATTCGATGGCATGTTGCGCGACTGCATGGATAATGGCAACAACTTTATGGCCATCTCGTTTGGAATTGCGCTGCTCGAGCGTCTCATCATGGAGGATCGGGTCATAAACGTTGTCTCCGACAATGAGTTTATGGCCACGGTTGAAGTGCTTGGACGGCTGCCGCAGCATCGCTATCGCTATCCCGAATGCATTGTGAATGCCATTGAGACGCTGTGGTCGGGCAATCTAAACACCAGCGATTATGGCTCATTCAATCCAGCCGAACGTTATCCTACCGGCGCATCCCATTACATACACTCTGGCATGCATCATGTGCGGGTGAGTTGCGCATACAAACGTAGATATTACAGAACTTTAATTAATTTGTAACATTTTTGTTGGTTCATCAGTCATCCGAGATGGATGATCCGCCCGGGCTGCAGGAGAAGACCGAATTTCTGCTCAAAGATTGGGTCCAACTATACACTCAACAGAATCAGCAGACCACGCGCGATGCGCGCAATTTCAGCGCCTTTGTCCAAAAGATGAACAGCTATGGCATCCTGAAGACAGACGATTTGATTACACGCTTCTTTCGGCAGGCGACACAGATCTGCACAGACGTCGTCTATCGCATGTTCGGCGATCCCAATTTGCCGCTCAATCAGGCTAAGAACAAGATATTCCAGTGGATCGATGCGTTTGTACATTTGATCGCAATGCTGGTTCGGCATTCGGGCGAGGCTGGCAATCCGACCACAAAGATCAATTTGCTCAACAAGGTGCTGGGCATTGTGCTGGGCACTTTAATCAAGGATCATGAGATGCGAGGCGTTGGCTTTCAGCAAGTGGGCTATCATCGCTTTTTCATGATGCTATTCATGGAGCTGTGCTCCGCGGACAGCACATTGGAATCGCTGATGCATAGCATTGTGTCGGCCTTTGCCTACACATATCATTTGCTTAATCCGAGCGTGGCGCCCGGTTTCTGTTTCGCCTGGCTGGAGTTAATCTCACATCGCGTCTTCCTTGGCCGCATTCTGGTCCAGATACCTGGCCAAAAGGGCTGGCCACTCTACTCGCAGCTGTTGCAGGATCTCTTCAAATATCTCGCACCATTCTTGCGCAACACGGAGCTGGGCAAGCCCGTACAGTTACTCTACAAGGGCACACTGCGCGTTCTGCTCGTGCTTTTGCACGATTTTCCAGAATTTCTATGCGATTATCATTTTGGCTTCTGCGACACAATCCCCCCAAATTGTGTACAGATGCGTAATATCATATTGTCGGCATTTCCGCGCAATATGCGTCTACCGGACCCATTTACGCCCAATTTGAAGGTCGACATGCTGTCGGACAGCAGCAATGCGCCGAAAGTGTGCAAGAGCTATATTAACAATATACAGCCATCCAATTTCCGTAACGATCTCGATTCGTATTTAAAGGCACGCGCCCCAGTCACTTTCCTATCAGAGCTACGCGGCCATTTGCAGGTAACCACAGAGCCGGGCACACGTTATAATATGGCCCTAATGAATGCATTGGTCATGTATGTTGGCACCCAGGCCATTGCCCTAATCAGGTAAGTGAAAGTGAGCCAATATAAATGCCTCCTATTTACCTCTTTGTATTCCAACAGAAACAAGAACTTTGTGCCGAACACCTCAAACATAGCGCACAGCGCTCACATGGACATCTTCCAGAACTTGGCTGTCGATCTAGATACAGAGGGTCGCTATCTGTTCCTCAATGCCATTGCCAATCAGCTGCGCTATCCGAATAGCCATACACACTATTTCAGTTGTGCCGTTCTGCATTTGTTTGCCGAGGCCAATTCGGAGGCAATACAGGAGCAGATAACACGCGTCCTACTCGAGCGTTTGATTGTAAATCGTCCACACCCATGGGGCCTATTGATCACATTCATTGAGCTGATCAAGAATCCGATCTATAAGTTCTGGGATCACGATTTCGTGCACTGTGCACCCGAGATAACAAAGTAAGCGACATTTGATTGTTGAGCCTCTTATAGTAATTTGTTTGTTTGTTTGTTATTTCTAATATGTAGCTTGATATTTATATGTTGGTCACCTTAACACACACGTACTCGCACAGTTGATTGCTTGCTTACTTACACCACATTGCGCGTTTATTTATGGTTTTTTATCGTTCGTTTTGCTTTCAGATATTTTGGTGAATGTCTGATTGTATTTAATCGGTTTGAGCCTTTGAACAGCATTCAGTGTGCAGCATAATAATAATAATATAGAGCAAGAGTTGTTAAGTTTTTATAAATAAAAATGATTATCTCAAGTGTGTATTGTATATGCCGCCCCCTCGCACCCACAACCCCACACACGCCCCCCTCGCCACACCCTTTCTTGTATACTGTGTACAATACCCAACCCGAGCAATTCGTAAACATTTTATCTATTATTGATTTGTAACGTTTGCCAATCAAAATATTATATTAAAATTATATAACTGTATATAGTATGTACTATATTATTATTAGCAACAAGTTTCGTTTTTCTATATCTATATGCATTTTTATTTAAGGCAAATTTGTTCATTAACTATTTTTACTGAAAATATTTTTTATGTGTTTTGCAGACTCTTTGAATCGGTCGCCCGCTCATGTTTGGCCAAATCGAATGTTACCCAACAGTTGAATATGGCCATCGAAGGTGGCGCCGGTGGCGGAGTCGGAGGTGGTAATGGCGGTGGCGGCACCGTTGTCGTCGATAGCCAGGAGGTGGTCAACATTAACTGAGTAAATGCAACGCACGGATTTGCGAACAGATAAAGATTTAATAGAAAGAAACAAAAACAACCAGCAGCAGTCAGCCCAGCAGCCGTCGTAATCGAAGCCGTAACCGAAGCCGTAACCGTAGCCGTTGTCGTGCCCGTAGTTGGAGCCGTCGCCGGGGCAACAAAAATCATCATAAAATCAATTATATATATATATATACTAACGAGATGTGTTTAGTTTTTAGTAAATCGTTTTAAGAAAAATATGAAACAATGAAATTATAAAAGCAAAAAGCTTAAAAAAAGCAACAAAAAAAGATAAAAAAAAAAGAAACAGAAAAAGCAAAAAAAAAAAAAAAAACAATTAGAAAGCCAGCTGTTAAATACCGAGATATATATATATATATGATAAATTCGAACTGTATTTAGTAGTAACTAATTGTGTTGAGATATATATATATATACAAAGAAAAAAAACCTACATACATACAGATAAACCGAAGCGAGGAGAAAGCAAAACATTTTAAATGCCAGCAAATGTTTCATTCACAACCAATTTTTAATTCAGTTGTATTATAATTATAAATGAAAACAAATTGAAAAAAAAAGCAAATTCCTGTATTTACCTGTGGTTTTATACCTGGGGCACAACAATGCCCCCAACCGCTCTCTATGCCTCGAAAAAAAAAAACAAACAACAAAAATAAATTAAAAAAAATGTAAAAAAAAATGGCAAAAGAAAGAAAAACAACTAAAGAAAATTGATGTAAATATGTAGTTGTTGTTGCTATATTGATAAAGAACAACAACAATTATTAATATATTATTAAAATTATTAACTAAAAAATAAACGGCAGCAACAAGGCACATATGAAAATAAAAATATATATACATATATATAATGGACTAAAATATATATTTATGTGTGTGTATATGTATATATAGTTACAACTATTTTTTCATAATTTTCGTTTCACGCTTTAATATTTGTTTACATAAAAAATAAAAAAAAAAAAAGAATTTTAAAGTTTTTCGCTTGGCTTTAAAACATTTTATGAAAACATAATATTTACATAGAACGCAAATAATTTTTTAAAAGTTAATGCAATTGGCATTGAAACCCATACCTTGTTATATTCATAAAGATCAAGCATATATGTATATTAATATATATATATATATATATAGTTAAAAGTTGCAGCACTTTTGATTTTAGTGTATTTTTAAAGGTAATTAAATATGTTTAAAGCAAGCAACAATGTTTTTTAGTTTACTTAAAGATTTGATATCTCATATATCAAATGTATCTTGAATGGAAATGGAAATGGAAATTGTGTACAATAATAATAGGCAAATATAGGCCAAGGCGGGGCACACATGCACCCACTCCCCACAATTCATTTATAGACTAATTGAATTATGCAACAATTTATAAAAAAAAAAAAAAAAAAAAAAAAAATATGCTAACATTTTTCCATTCTTGTGTACATGCAGAAAAAAAAAATATATATATATATATATATATATACATGTATATGTATATTTATATGCATATATGTGTATGTATGCAATCCCATTTAAATCGATATAAGTAACTTTATGCATTAAGTGGAATAATATAAAAATATATGTATAAATGGCAAAATTTTACACATGCTGCGTTTCTCTTAATCCCCCCTTCGCCTTTGTCCCTCTCGCTGGCTTACAGCTTTTTGTTTTGTAGTTGTGTGTAGGCGTACACTTAAAAAAGCTCGCATTTATTAGAGCAAAGGGCGGCCCCTGGCTGCGCGCGCGCTCTCTCACTCTACGTCTTTTTTCTTTCCTCCGTTTGCTATATACACATACACATACACATACACATAGTATGTAGCCCACTTCCGCACCCAGCCTTACATAAGCACAACACGCAAATGTGCGTGGGTGAGCGGGATGGTATGAGACGCGCAAATAGGTTAAGTAAACAGACGAAATGTCGATAAACGAAAAATAGTTTTTTTTTAGTTTGCAACGACAGATATACAAAACAATTGAAATATGTATGTATATGTATGTGTGTATATGTGTAAGTGAACATTTGACACGAATTCTGCATGTAATTGAAATGCTGCAGTCAACGCTAACGTTTGGCTATTAATTCACATAAATTTTGACATAAGGAAAGAAAAAAACAGAATGTCGGTATGTAGTTGTGTAGCTGTAATTGTGTTAGTGCGCGCGCTTGGCAACCAGGCAGCAAACATAAAAAAAATGTGGCACACTTAAATGCTGCGTCAACGTCGCAGTCGCTGCGCGAAAAATTCCCCTGTTCTCTGTATATAAAGCCCCTACATACACATACCACACTTTGTACATAATGTGCCAGCGAAAGCTACAAAAAGCGCTTCGAATTTGAATTTGCTTAGAACTGCGCGCGCGCTCTAGCTAAAGAGAGCGTGCGAGAAGTTTCGTTAAAAAGCTGCGACTGCGACAGCGACAGCGACAGCTTCAATACACACAACTACATGCGCTGTCACGTGTTCGTATTTGGTCGCTGGGTATGTATCTGTATTTGTTGTATGTACATGGTGAGTGTGTAAGTATGTACATATATATGTACGGGCATGTAGTTTTGTGTAGCTCAGCAAAGCTTTCGGTCTCTCTCTCTCTCTCTCTCTGCCAGCGTCTGCGACTGAGGCTGAGTCAGCGCCATTAGTTCGAACACATTTTCTGTATGCTGAAGTCATTTTTTTTTCTAGCGTCTTTTTTCTTGCTTTCTCATCTGGCAGCATTTTGGCGCATAATTCTTCTTGTTGTTGTTACTTGTTTCTAATGCAGCAAGTAGCTGACAGATACAAATGCAGGAAAATGCTGTGGCCCTTAACTAAAAACATTTGGTGGTCGGCTCCCACGGAAAGCCACACAACTGGATTTAGTTTTATCTGACACGCTCTCTACCAGCAGCTGTATGTGTATATGTGTATGTATCTCCATCTCCCTCTCTCGCCACACTTTCGCGCTCTACACTGTCGGCGCTGACTGCTGACCCAGTTTCCTAGTGGGTTCTCAGCTTTGGGCTTCGCTTTGGCTTTCACAACTTTCTTGCCAGCTACACCCACCTTTGGCCCTCTGCGCTCTCTGTTTCTACTATCCAATTGGAGTCCAGTTGGAGTTGTATGTGTGTCCCTAGCCAAACATTTCTAATGCTACAAATTAAAATATAATCTTGTTAGAATCGAAATGGAAAACGGAAATTACCAAAAAAAAAAAACATTTTGCAAGCAGTTTAGAAGCGAGAATAAATTGCTAGCTACAAATGTGAAAACGTGTCCTTTTTGCAAGGGCTTACACATCGATGCACACATACAAGCACATGCTGGAAATTACGTGGGACAGAATCTTAGAAACCCACACAGCGACAATTGCTGAAATATCTCTTTGTACACACATACATACACACTAGCGTAAATGTAATTTCATTAATTGAATATTGCTTAGCCTACGATATTTAAGAATAACGAAACATGAAACCAAGCTAATAGATGTGCACATATGTATGTATGTATGTATACATACATATGTACATGTACCTATACTCATAAGCCTTATACTGTTTATTTAATGAGTTTAATTTACGATATGAGTCGTAGCATCATGATACACACACAGCATTACATATACATGTACATGGCTGCCTACATACATATGCACAATGACCATAAACAGCTTTTGCATTATTTGTCACCGAAATATCGTTTGGTTAACCAGCACTAACGATTGCTCACTGCACACATCGTATATCGAAGATGAACAAAGCAGAAGAGCAAAAAATTATGTACGTCTCACATGCAAATATCGTAAAAGGAGAGAGAGAGAGAGGCAAATAAGCGTTTGAAACAATATCGATAATATCTACTTTCCATTTACATTTACATATACATAATTGTAATTATCATTTACATAACCGTTGAATAATCATTTTGTATCATATATAGCGAATGCTCGACAGTTTGCGCCAAAAGATAAAAGAGCAAACAGCGATTGAGGGTGACAATGCCAAAGACATGAATTCTGTTGCTCTGAAAGCTCAGCTGCAACGCCAGCCAAGAGTTCTGTAAAATAAACCGAGTTACGATAATGTTTTGATCGAATCAGTATCAGTATCAGTACTTACGATACGTTCAATGAGCTTCATTTGCGGCTTGGCTCGCTGCAGGATGTGCAGGATATTCAATCTGAGCTGCTCGATGAAACCAGCCAAGAAATTCAATAGATAAAATTCTGTCAGGCCATGCAGAGTGACAACGGAAATGACGAGAGCGGCTTTGAAATTCAAATATGAATTCCGTTTGCCAAATTGGATTCTTATCAGAAAATATGCACTTTGCATGGCGATTAGAGCGAGGCGCAGCAAATACCAAATTATAATGTGACGAAATGTGGCGCAGAAGTTGGATACGATATTGAGCAGCTGCTGTTGCTGCTTTTGGAGCTGAAGCAGCTCTTGGGGTTGCTTTGGCTGCTCGCTGAGCAGTCGCTCCAATTGGAACTGCACTGCCAGCTGGCAATTGGTTAGCTGCCAGAGCAATATGAAGATCAGCAGCGAAACGGCGCAAATCATATTGGAAGTGCAGAACTTCCAAAAGCTGCCCAGGCACTGGTAGCCGCTGGACGGATCCCAGCTGGAGGCGAGATTGTAAAACTGCAGCAACAATTGAAGCACTATCAGCAACAGCTTAACAACGAGCAGCAGCCGCAAAGAAGCTGCTGCCGGCCGCCAGTTGAAGCGACTCAGTCCCCTCAAAGTCTCGTACATCCGAAATATGGAGACCTGCAGCAGCTGTGCACAGTGTACGCAGGCTAGGAATAAGGCCACATTGGCGATGCCGAAAATGATATTCGACAGCTTGGTCTGATTGGTGTTCAGAGGCGAGCGCATAGCCGAATTATCCAATAAGAGATCACGCAATAGCACAGGTATTCCGGCCAGGATCATGCAGTTGTGGCATATGCTGTAGACTCTCAGATATTTCGTGCGACGAAGCCGGCCCGTTTTCGGTTCCGGGTAAAATTGGCTAACACCATTCATGGCCAAAAAGTAAACGATGCACAACTGTGGCCACGACATGACTAGGCCATAGAGCGTCCTCCGACGACGCATATACCGTTATCAATCAACTTAATGTCTTTTAATTGGGTTGCCGTTTGTCCATCAATCGAATGAACATCTAAATAGATATTTTCGGCTTATACGCAATTAAATTTACTCATTCATATATATATATCATCATTATTTGTCCTATTTCTAATATTAACACCTAATAGTGGGGGACTTACGATATGCATGCCCTACAAACATTATGGGAAGATCTTACGATATGTATTTGATCGTTTCTTTCGCTGGAAAAGCACACTAATTACGGCATATCGTAAGTTGCATAGCCTTACGCATAAATGCATGTGAAGCAAATATCGTTTGCTTACGTTGCGCAACTTTGATTCTTGAGAGAGCAGTGCAGTGACCTTCGTTATTTAAGAAATGGGACGAAAACGTAAATGGCGTTTACTCAAATTGGCAGCTAACTTCTTATCGAGCACTTAACGATATCGATAGACGAAGGCTTTCATTCATTTTCTAATACTTAAAACAAAGCCAAGCTCAAAACCCGCGTAAATTGCATTAAAACGCAAATATTAATATTAAAGTAAAATTGTATAACGCTTGTAATTAAATATAAAATAATAATTTAATAATAATAAGGCTAAAGGATCGTGTTGAGTGGAGCTAGCTAAGCGCAGGGCAACAGCTGCCATATTTGCCGGTTGAGAGCGACAAGTTGCGTGTTTTAATTAAATTGTCAGCGTACGTTTACGTGTGAGTATGTGTGTTTGTGCGCGCGTGTGAAACATATTTGTGTGTTGTGAAGCATGACAAAGCCCCGCTGGGTGACAATGACCAAATTGTTGTTGCTGCTGCTGCCGCTGATGTTGTTGGCATTTCTGCTGGTAAGTAGAAGTTCATTGGAATGTCCGCTAGACCGCACAGAGACAGGTGTGCGAGATTTTGCACAGAGTTTGTGCAATTGCAGCGGAGGGGAAAGGGGGAGGTGCCACTAGGATAGTGTGGTTGCGTCGTTGCGGCTGCCATCGGCTTTGGCCGAGCGATCAAATTGCAGTCAGCAGCCGCGCAGCAGCTGCCCCCAGATGGGGCGGGACTTTAGTAATTCCCCACGGCAAGCGGGCGTAACTTGAGCATTGTAAACAGTATAAATATCTACATACATGTACATATCATGCTTTAGTTTAACTAAGTCAATTTGCAATTTGCTTTCATTCGCTGCCCATAGGGATGGCAGCCAACCGATTAATCGATAAGCAAATTGACTAAATTATTCTAAGCTAATTAACTGCGATTGAACGATGAATATTTAATTTGGTCATTAATCGTGCCTGCGCTAGTTGTCAATCACAGTTATTGAATTATTATTTATTAAATCAATACGAACTGAAATAACAAAAGTTAAGCAACTAATTCAGTTCACGACTTTAGATTGATTGAAGCTGTTTGTTAATTGAATTGCACCTGCACCTGCAACTGCACCTGCTGCTCACCTGCTTACCTCAAACTCTGTGTGTCTCTGCTATGAGCGAGAATTGACAGGAAATTGTGCTGCTGTCGCAACCAATTGGCATTCAATTAAAACCAATTCCATTTACGAAAACTTGGTTAACAGAAGCAGTTTATTGATTGTGGCTAAGACTAAAATCGAATACGCTTTAAGTGTCGAAAGTATTTTACTGGGATGGTTTCAGATACTGTTAATTGGTTTTGATTAAATTTCTGTTTAGCTTAGGGAAATTCTTTAATATATATTTTTTATGTCACTTGGCCAAGAGCTGAGAGCTTAATAGTTTCCATGTGATTAAAAATATTTCTCGGTTACACATTGACCATTAAAGTGAAATACCCCATTTTAGAGTACATCTAGCTATTGCGCTAACATTTTAATTGCATTTGGCAACTTCAATTGACGAAAAAAAAAAAATGCATTACACCAAAAACATATTCTCATCTAAGGCTGAACATTGGCAAAGGGTCCGATGGCGGCAGCTTTGGCCATCATAGCTGGAATATTGGTCTGTTCGTAGTTGCCGCTGAAGTACTGGGCGAATGGGCCCGAAGCGAAAACGGCAACGTCATCACCGCCATGGGTATCGGCATTGAGTGGCACCATTGCAGGGCTCACAAAGAGCGGATGCTCCGTGTGCCGCTGGCTAATATGCTTGCGGTCCTCTGTCTTGGTGTAGGTGCCCGCATAGCCGGGTCCATTCGCATAGGAGAGTATGTTATAGGGCTTATCATCGTCGGCTATCGCATTTGCCAAGCCGGTTATCTCCTGTTCACGTAGCTGTAAAAGGTAGCAAGGCATTAGTATTGGCTAAGAGTCTGTCAAGTTCTATGGCCTACCGGATAACCATTGATTGTCATCACATGCGAATGATCGGAGGTCACCACAATTAGCGTATCTTCGATGTTGGTCATTTCACGTGCTTTCTGCACGGCTCGAGCGAATTCAGCGGTGTCCTCCAACGAGCGACGAGCATAGTTCGAATGATGTGCCATGTCAATGCGTGCGCCCTCCACAAATAGGAAATATCCCTTCTCATTGCGCTGCAGCACCTTTAAGGCAGCCTCCGTCAGCTCGGTAAGCGATGGATCAGCCAGGTGGCTGTTTTTGGGGCTACGCTCACGATCGCCATCATAGGGCAAATGTCCATTGGCAAAGAGACCCAGCAAGTAATCTGTATTATCCAAGTCCAGCCCGGTTAGACCTTTGCGGCTCCATACGTAGCTCGCGGAGACGTTTTGCGCCTGTTTATCCTGTAGCCAATCCTTGATCAAATTGCGTCCGTCCTGCCGATAGCCGGGATGGCCCACCTCATCACGCATGGTCTCATTCAAGAACTCCTGCCTGCCGCCGCCCAGAATCACCTTCAATTTCTTGCCCACCTGCCATTCGACTAGCTGACGAGCGATGTCTATGCTCTCCTCTGGATCGCAGCCTTGGGCCTTGACTTCTGCATCGTTTTCCCAGTTGCGATCAGAGATGTGCGCATAGACGCCAGCCGGTGAGGCGTGGGTAACTCTCGCGCTGGTCACAATGCCCGCATCCTTGCCGGCATCCTGCGCCCACTTGGCAATGCTGTCCACCTGATTCTGCTTCGCATAGGCGGCGTCGCAATCGTAACGTGGCACCCTCGCATTAACACCAATCGTGCCATAGTTGGCCTTCACACCGCCCAGATAAGCCGTCGAGGTGCACGCAGAGTCAGCGACCTGGCGGTTCACACAATACGTCTTCGCGAGGCCCGTGTAGGGAAACTTCTCAAAGTAGACCTTCTCGGAGCTGTCCCCGAGCAGATTCCGGGTCGCTGTTATCGTATGAATCGACATGCCATCGCCTAGAAACAGTATCACATTCTTTGCTCCTTGCTGCTTCAGTTGTTGCAGTGCATCCAGCTTTCCCGCCAACGTCCTCTGAGCTTCCTCACGCCAATAGCTGCTCAGCATTTCCTTTTCATACTTAACGGCTGGTGCGGGCGCAGACGCGGATCGCGATAAGGTTCGCCCGTGCTGACGATCTAGAAATTTACAATTGCTTTATAACTAATCTCCAATTTTTTGTTGCTTATCGCAAGTGCCTGGTCAGTGGGTTTATATAGTATATGCCTAAATCGTATTGAATTTCATGGAATTTTACTCTCTTACTTTTCGCTAACTGCGATCTATAATCAAAGTATTTGATTGATAGAAACTTGTAGAGCTAGACGATTATTGATAGCTGCGAGTATATGGAATTTAAGGGGAAAATTGATCTACAAGTGGGTCTATGCAATAATTATAATGTGCCGAACTATAATTATTATTGATTATTTTATAGTTAGTTATTATATTAGCTCTTGCTATATTTAGTCTGTGGATTTTTATAATAAATGATAATATATAAAATATATTTTTATATAATTTAATATTTATTCGAAATATTGCCCAGAACTCTTTTAACTCTACATCTCTTTGTTCTATATAAAATAGTAATATAATTTATATTTTATTCGAATTTTCTGCTCTTCTGTGATTTAAGCTGATGGATTTTATTCAATAATAAATAAGATAGGATTATCGCACTTGCAGCTCTCTCTAAATCTTAAGTGCAATATACATAAGTATAAGTGTATATATTAGCTATACATATTATACATATATGATCTTTGCTATATATATTATATATATATGATCTTTGACTCTAATGCAAGCCTTTAACTTAAATTAATATTTTATAAATTAATTTCACAATTTGCTAGTCTTTGTGCTTATAGTCTTTATATATAAATTCAATTCATTCTTCGACTATACTCATATAAGCCCAGCTCGATCTGCCACCATCATACATATTTTCAGTCCCATCACTTACCTCTTTCCGCCTGGGCTACAGCCAGCAAAAGAAAGCTGACCAAGAGCACTCGAAGCAAACCATAAAACTGGCCCATAGCTTACTGACTTTTTGTCTATAGTTATATATATATATATATAGAGCAAATTTGATTTCGATCCGTTCGGATCAGCTAGTGTTAGTGTACTGAAAACGTTCGTTTGGTCTCGTGCTGAGTGACCACTCGTTGGTTATTTTGCTTTTGCCTAATCTGAAATACGTAAATCTAATCAGCACAATTTGCAGCTAATCAAAATTGTTGAAAATCAAAATTCAATTTATGGTCAAGGAATTATCTTAGCTTAAAGCCGTTGCACGTGTCCAACTGGCCGAGACCCTCGCTCACTCGCACTCTCTTAGATCACTGTCTTGGTTGCCTGGTGTAATGCACGTTACGTATACGCTCCGCTCCGTATGGCTATTGAACAGACTGGCGTCCCCTTGATTTTGTTGTTATATGAGCAGCCTTTGACTTTTTGCTTTTAATCAAGCCGCTCACATGGAGTGCTCTGCTTTGTCCTCGTTACTGACGCCTTTTGACGTCACATACAGTTGATGTTGCTTTTGTTGTTGTTGTTGTTGTCATCGAATGAGCAAATGCAAATTTTTTCCTATATATAAACTGGACAAATGCAAATTACGAACTCGCCCACCATCACCTGCTGTGACTTTAATGAAACCAGCTGCTCCGTCTGACTAGCCTAGCGCCAGAGCTAGGGCCAAATCATTCCCTTTCCATAACCAAATCTATTTTATAGAGTTTGAGCTTGAGTTCCATTACAAGAATTTATCCTAAGGACAATTTTGAACAAAAGAAGGGATAGGTTGGTTCCAGTTGGTGGTGTTGGTTTGAGTAAAGCTCAGAGCAGTCACGTATCAACAACAGCTCTTGAAGTCTTCGAGTTATGCTTAAAAAACAGGGCTTTTAAATAAGTTTTAATTGTATTAAAAAACTGTCAGAAAATATAATCAAATTTATTTAAATAATTTTTCAGTTTTTAAACTTTAAAAGGAATTTATAAACTTAAAATACTAAAAATAAATATACAAAAAATATTTTAAATACTTTATGAACAGAACTTGAATATATTTTATATATATTTTTAAAATGTATAAAGCAAACCTCGCCTGTGGTCTGGTCACGTAATTGCAGCGGGGGTGCATATATATATATATATATATATATATATGTGTATATACTATACATACAAAGCCACGCCCCTTTTGGAACATAAAAACTTCAATTGCTTTGTGTCCACTAAAGTATTGTCTTGGCCAGCGCCACAATGGAGCCCGTAAACTTGATGACCTGCGAAACAAACAAAGCAATGAGTGCTCCGGGCTATTCTGTAAATCTCACACATACAGATACACACACACACACACACACACACACAGATACACACACATACGCACCGATGTAAAGACGGGCAGAGATGGCGCAAAGAAGGGCACCTGGACTGTAATGGGCCGCTGGGCACGCATGATAAGCAGATAGATATGCTGTCGCACCTCCCGATTCCACAGATACCAATAGCTATTATAGGCAGCCTCGCCCAGCTCCAAACTCTAGAAGACATGGCGCTCTGTAATCTATATTATGATAGAAATAATAATAATCAAACTTACAGCCAAAGACATTTCGGTGCCGCCATAGCAGTAGAGCAACAAACAGGCGCTAACTGTGCTGGCATAGACCACATAGCGTATGATATTGTAGCCAGAAAACTGGATAGAAAAAATATATCAAGGGAATTGCAATTACATCTAATGAGGTTGACAAAATTACAAAGTAAAACCTTATCAGACCTTGACTTTATGCCATATAAATCTTTTAAAAATCTAGTCAACATTAGTAAATGGTAAAGATTATCGTAGGCTTACCAAGAGTATGTCGATAACACTCGTGGCTATCACCAAGCTGGCGGATAGAAATTGTGCAAACGTTGGCGCCGCCATTATCACAGAGAAACGTTTGACAATGCCAACGATATCGTTGTGACGATCAATGATGATTCGCAGTTGTTGGCAACAGATTTCGGACTCGCGAGGCGTAGGATCTAAAGGATAAACTGAAGACTGAGCAGAAGAGACTCTGAAAGAAACTCACTGTGAACAGGTCGGAGAACGCGTTGCAAATCCATTTGTAAGGCTTTTAAAAGAAATGTCACATAGAGCGTGAAGCTGAAGAAGAAGCCGTCGGTGGCTACAAAGGCATAGACCGTCACCTGACCGCTCCAGGTGGAATACAGATAGAATAGAGGATAGAGGGGCATGCGGTGAGCCACAGCTGGAAAGCTGAAAAGAAAGAGAGAAAGAAGAGAGAGAGTTACAGATACAGATACAGATACAGATACAGATACAGATACAGATACAGATACAGATACAGATACAGATACAGATACAGATACAGATACAGATACAGATACAGATACAGATACAGATACAGATACAGATACAGATACAGATACAGATACAGATACAGATACAGATACAGATACAGATACAGATACAGATACAGATACAGATACAGATACAGATACAGATACAGATACAGATACAGATACAGATACAGATACAGATACAGATACAGATACAGATACAGATACAGATACAGATACAGATACAGATACAGATACAGATACAGATACAGATACAGATACAGATACAGATACAGATACAGATACAGATACAGATACAGATACAGATACAGATACAGATACAGATACACATACAGATACAGATACACATCTCTGAGATACTTTGTCACCTACAACATGCGAAAGGGCATATCATATTTAAACGGCAGCCGTCGATGCATCCACATCTCCCATAGTGACCTCAGCACAAATGCAGCCGTGTTGATGGAGCCCAGCGTAAAGATTAGCATGCAGAGGAGGGTAGCCAACCTGTAATAGCGACTCTTCAGCTGCACTCTCTTGCCCTCCGTCTGCTGCTCCGTGAGCTGTCTTATGCGCTGAATGAGCGCTGCAACCTCCACACGACTCCACCACATGCAGGCCATTTTGAAGAGCGTGGTCAGGCTGCAGGCGAGCGGACAGAAGGCATCCATGGCGTCCACTGGACTGGTGTGTATGTAGCTCCAGCCGAAGCTCAACTCCGCTTGGCAGCAGTGCAGCAAATTCACAAAATTGAAAATTAGCCAACACGAGGACCAAATGCTGGGCAAACGCTCAAAGCGCAGGCCCAACAGGCCAAATGAATATCTGGTGACAAAGAACAAATGCTTCTCCAGCGGATAATCTCTGCCCAAATACTTTGGATACATTGCGCTCAACTAGTTGAATTCACCAAACATTTGCTTATTTATATAGCTGACATAATTATGGGGTATTGCCTTAAATAATACGTTTGTCTAACTAATTAGGCGTGTATTTTGATGCCTGTGTTGGCATAACAAATTATTTAATTAAGGGCTGCCGAAAAGGATTGGGCACTTGCTTACCACAAAGGTGTTTACCATGCTCATATTATCTATAATAATATAATTAAATGTAGGTTTATTACATGGCATTTAGTTACGCATATATAGTTAGTTTAAGAAAGTAGAAGATGGAGAGCTAGAAGACGTTTCAGGCTACTCTTGGTGCTTCTATGAAAGATTTCATATGTTCTCATGAGAATTGCATAGAGCGGAGTTACTCAGAAAATCTATTTATGCTGCATGAACCAGAAATTGTTTTATTTGATCTAAAAAACATCAAAATTTTGCTAGTAAGTTAAGTCAGATTTGTATTCCTGAGAATTGCATAGAGAGGCAATAATCAGAAAAGGCATTATCAAGGTTATGTCAATATATATATATCCATATATATTAGTTATATACATATACATAAATATATATTATCATCGATTTTTATCTAATCAAATCCAATTGAAATGTATCCAAAATTATTTTGCATTCAGCTCAACGCAATGCACAGAATTTGATCCATTTGTGAATTTGAATTTCCATTGGCAATCGCATTTTTTCCCACAATGTTAATTGAGGCGTTTGTCGTGGCATAAATCTGCAGTTTCTTGAACTCAGCTGAAAATCGTAAGAATACAAAGCAACAAACCTGAGAAGCAACCAAAAAATATACATAGAGATGAGAGAACGAGGAAGACTTTTAAACATCATCTGCGTATGTGCGAATTGGAATTTTAAATGTGGCCACACGAGCAAACATTTCACGACTTACACACTCTCCCTCTATGTATGTGTATGTGTGGATAGGTTCATTTCTTTTTATATGTGGGTCACTATGCTCTTGTTGCCCTTCTCAATATTCGCTGCGTACGAATGATTTTGCATACTTACATTTCTGATTTATGTTGATTACTGCGCATATCAATTGGCCGGAGGAATTTATGCGTGCATCGCCAGCAAACCGAAATCAATTTGATGGCAGATATTATAATTAAACTCAGTTAAGCATAAAGTTTATTTATAGAAACCATAGTGCAGTAGGGTATCTTAGTCAGAGTAAAGTAAAGCAGCTTAGCTCACACAGAGAATTTCATAATACTTTATAGATAGATTCTGATGTTGTGGATATTTTGTATACTGGGATTTTTATATTATTCCTGGCGAATGTTATTATCAGAGTTAGACGCGCATATTTTGTTATCCAAACTGGTTATATAATATACTCCTTAAAATTAGTCAATAAGAAAGGTATACTATTTTATTTTATTATTATTGGCAAGTTAATATCTTATCCTTCAAATATTATTATACCTAGAGAATAATATCCCAGCTTATGAGTAACGTAAATTAGTGCGTATTCTTTTATCCTTACTTATCCAGATGAAGCATATTGTGAAACATTTTATTCGCAGCCTTTGCATAATTGAAATTAAGTTAGTAGTATTCCCCTTACATATCCTAACGTATATATAATGAAATATATTATTCCCAGACTAGGAATTTTTTTAATTTTCTTATCCCTACTTATCCTAATCAAATATATTATGAACAAATTCTCCTGAATTAGAATATTTTGTTATCCTGCATATATTAGCTTCTTCTGAAAATGTCCCATCTTGCAAGGATAGGATAGCTAGAGTATATCAATATATCCTTAGGCTACCCATTGATGTTCTTAACTATTACATCTTAGGTGACACATGATGACTTTATCCAGCATATGTTATATTTATCCAGCATATGTATTTTATCCCAAGAACACTTAAGTGCTTAGAAACTCTCTCCTACTCTAAAAATAAACTATTGGCCTCTCACTCAGTTAATTTCTTGCTACAATAGTTTCTCCCGAGACTATTTTAGGCAAATGACTTAAAGTCGAAATTTTAAGTTGACAATCGACAATTTTGACAGATGCTGTCAATGCTCAGAGTCAACGGCAACGGCAACGGCAACGGCAACGGCAACGTCATTGTCAACATGCAGCAGTTGCCATGCTGCATGCATTTTTAATACGCAATCAAAATTGTTAGCTTATTGATTTTGCGCTTTTATGGCAAAGTGCAGAAAAAAAATGTGACTTCATTGCTGCGAGGGCGCCCTATTGATTTTGCATAAGGACACGATATCAGTCGCACATCCTTCATGGCCGGTATGCAGGCGAGCTGCTTCCTTGTCGCTGATATCATCGCCTGGAAATACTTTTTGTTCTGTAGCTACCCCCAAAATAAACAGGCGAGGCCAGCGCAACCACTGAGCCATCAAACCACAGAGCCACCCAACCGCCCAACCACCCAACCGCCCAGCCACCCAGTCGCCATTCTGTTTGACTTTTATGGCAACAAACAAATAAACGAACTAACTCACGCACACGCACACGCACACCCATATACACACACACACACACACACGCAACTCGACGCCAACCCTCGAGGCGTTGAAAATGTTTTTGAATGCTTTCACATGGGTTTTCCCTTGCATACTCAATACCCTTGAAATGTAGCTAAGCGAGCAGACTCGCTCTTATGCTTACAGGGTATCTATTAGTTGTGCACTTTTGCCTCAGTCACTTTGATTCGTTGCACTTGTTTTGTGTCTGCCTTGTATAATTTATAGGGTATCTAGCGAGTCGTGCATTCGGGTCTTCTTCTTACATCGGGCCATGCCTGACACACCCTGTTGCAGTAACCACCCCCGCAGCTGGAAGCAGGGCCTGGAAATGATTGTGTTGTGTAATGTGCCCCTGCCTCCGGCTCTGCCCCACTGGCTTCGTCTCTTGCGCTGTCGCTGGCACAGCCACAGCCACAGCCACTGCTGCTGTTTCGTCTGCTGCTGATGATCCTGCAGCTGGCGCCAAAAAAAAAAAAAAACAACCAGGAAAAGCAGGCCAACGTGTCATGTGGAAAACAGCGGGCCAGGCCAGGCCAGGCCAAGGCATGAAACCAGTTTTCCGACTTCATTTTATACATATATAAAGATTTGACGCAGAGACATTCGTACTTGTGCCCCCAATTTTGTGTGGGGGAAATGGGAAACGTGAAACGTGAGACGTGAGACGTGAAAAGCGTAACCAGCTTTTACCCTACCGACCGGGCTGGGCGCTTTAGGCTTTCGGATAAAACAGGTTGATTTTCCTGTTTCACGACTCTCGCTCAGCGCCAACGTTTGTTGGCCATTAGCCAAATGGGATTTCACACGCTTCCTTTGGCGCTGCCGCTGCTGCTGCTGCTGCTGCTGTCGCTGACTTTACCTGATGCCGTGGCCCCTGACCCCCGCTCCGTACAGAGCCTCCTGCTTCTCGTTATGGCTATGCTTGATCAATTATTAAAACTCACTCACTTTTGCAGCGCTTTATTTTTGGTTTTTCATTGGTGTCGTAAATCCGCTTGGGATGCGCAACAAAACTTTTTATTCCACAGTGTCGCGCTCTCTCTCTCTCTCTGTTTAATTCCTTCTCCTTAGCTTCTGTCCTTTGCCGTAGCTCTTTTATTTATTCAGCTGTCATTGTGTTTCTCTCTCTTTAGCTTCCTTATAGCTACGTTTATTTCACTCTCTCTCATCTCTGTGTTTCACTGGCTCACTCTAAAACCCCTTCCTATCTCTCTCTCTCTCTCTCTCTCTCTCTCTCTCCATCTCTCCTTCTCTCTCTATTCATTTTGTTCTGCTTAGCTCTTAGCTCTCATTTTCTCATGCCACTCTCTCTCTCCCTCTCTCTGAATCTTTTGTTTTTCTCAACCGCAGAATTTTCTGTCGTTTTCTTTTATCCTCATACTCGTCTCCACTCTCCCACACTCTGTATCTCTGCTCTTCTATTTCTGCTTTTGCTCTATCTTAGCTCTTCTGCTTTTCAATTTCTTTCTTGACCTTTTAATTCCTCTATCTCCCCTTGACTTCTCTAATAACAGCGTACACCAAACTCTCTCTCTCTCTCTCTTTTTAATTTCCTCTATCTCTAATTATTTTCTATTCCCCCTTTCTTGTCTCTCTCTCTATTTCTTACTCTCTTACCGTTTTCTTTCTGCTTCTCAGTCCATCTAAGGCTCTAGCACTTCCTCAGCGCTTCTCCCTCTACTCTAACTTTTGCTATCTCTTGCTCGCTCACTCTTTCTCTGCGCATTTCCATTGCTCTCAGCCCCTTCCGGTTCGTGTCGGCATTTTATCTTTATTGCCAGTTGCCACATCATTTCTGGTGACATTCCACTCTGGCCTGACCCACATGTATCTATGGAGGGGTCGCAGGGGAAGCCGAGGCCAGCGAGTTCTTCAAACTAATGCTGACAAGCCTCATGCTAATGTCCGTTGCGATAAGCGGCAATACCAAACAGCAGCAACAGCAACAGCAACAGAGCGAACAAATACGTGCCACACTCGATAAATTGTTCTATGTAGAATCTCGTTCAATTTTCAATATGTCACGTTATCTTTGCCTTATGTAAAAAGGGGGGATCTAAGCAAAAAAAAAGAAACCAGCTGGACGTATGCATTAAAGTCTGATAACTTGTATATATATATATATATATATATATATATATATATATATATAAGTTTATCGAGAGACATATTCAATAAATTTGTTTTAATTGCTGCTGATGATGCTAGGGTATCACTAGGGATTTGAGCATTTGAGTTATTTCTCGATAAAATTTGAAACTAGCTTGAATTTAATGAATAAATTTCACAAGAAAAATAATTTAAAGAATATGCAGGGTATTCCCTTGATAGATATATCCTAGATATAGATATAGATATAGATATAGATATAGATATAGATATAGATATAGATATAGATATAGATATAGATATAGATATAGATATAGATATAGATATAGATATAGATATAGATATAGATATAGATATAGATATAGATATAGATATAGATATAGATATAGATATAGATATAGATATAGATATAGATATAGATATAGATATAGATATAGATATAGATATAGATAAAAATAGCAAATGTTAAGAACATTTTAAGAACGATTTTTAAGATGTGTTAGAGGTAATAATAGTAATAATAAGTGGAGAGCTTCAAATATTTCTTTGATATTACTTTAAGGCTAGGCGCTTTATTTATTTAGACTCAGCAGAATACTAAGCCTATAAAAGATATATATATTTAATAAGATTCCACTGATGCTATTCCCTTTTTTTGTTCATACTAAAATATCCAGCTGAAAAAATAACTTAAATATATATATAATTAGATGCAATTGAGGATATTCCCTTATTTTTGATCAGACTTAACATATAACTGAAGAGCTAAATTATATATATAACTCGATGCCATTGAGGATATTCCCTTTCTTTATTTATATAGCTGAAAGAGAACTTAAATATATTTAATTAAATGACATTGACGATATTCCCTTACACAAATAAATATAAAAGTTAAAGTATTTGTAGACATATAAATAGAAATATATATGAGATATGCTGACAATACAGTCAAGGGTATGCCTTGCCATAGCTTAAGTAGTTAGAGGAGAAATATTATGGGTATGCCTGGCATTCAATCAAGCGAAATCAACTCAAAGAGTGAGAAGCTGGGCTGGCATAGCTCAAAGCGCAGCACATTATTAAATATAATATAAAAATGTAGAGAGAGAGAGGGAGACAGAGGGAGAGAGATAGAGAGAGAGATAGGTAGAGACATATTATATGTACATATATTAATTGAATTGCCTTTTGCAGCCCCGATGACGTCCTTGTTAGCATTTTACAGCGAGCAATTAAATTGCAAACAAAAAGAGGAAAAAAAATGTTAATTTGCAATGCGGCGTTAATTATAATTAAAACTATTGAGCTAAACAAATATGTGCATGTATAAATAGCGAGCAGGGCCACAGACAAGCTATACAGATATATATCTATATACATATATATAAATATATATATATATATATATTTAGATATATGTGTATGGATAGTACAGAGATCAAGCATGACACAATACAATTTTTGTTTGACAGCGCGGCACTTTGTGCTTCCAACAGCACTCGCTGGCTCTCTCTCTATCACATTCCTTCTCTCTCTCGTTCTCACTCTCTCTCTCTGTCTATCTCATAAGCTAAATTGTTTTAAATTTTTGTGGAATCGCTTTACAAATGACTGCATAGCATTGAGCTGGCGTATGATTATTAGAGTCTAGTTTCAATGCCCTCTTAGAGCGTGCTATTAATATAATAAGAGATCTAGATCTATATATATATATGTATATATATATATATATATATATATATATGTATATGTATATATATATATATTAATATATATTATATAGCTTTATATTCAGCTAGATATCAATCAGCTTTTATTGTCTCGTATAAAACGCTGTCAGCTCTAACCTTAATTCATGCCTTTCATCTGACTAATAAAATCTCATTTATAATTTTCTTTTATTTCATTTCAACTCTATCATGTTATAATTAAGTATATATTAAGTATATATAATGTATATATTATGTATATATTATGTATCTGTATCTGCATCTCCTGCAGCGCATACAAACTTCGTCTTGGCTCAAACTCTTGTGCTGTGGCTTCTAATTGAAGTGGCTGAGTTTTGAGCAGCTGTCATGTGGTTGCGGCTTTGTCTGTGACAGATCTTACACAGAAATCGAATAGGCAATATATACTTATATATGTATGCATATACATATATATATTTACAGTACACCAACTGCTGCTGCTGCTGCTGTTTCCACAGCTTCAGCTGCTTTTACTGCTGTTGCGGTCAATAGTGCACGACATAATTGCTGATTGAATGAGGCTGTCAACTGACGTCAGCCTACGACTGATTAATAGCAATTAGCAGTGGCTTCCATGTACATACATATATATGTATACTAATACTATAAAATTATATATGTATGTATATGCATACACCATAAAATGTTTTATGTGCTCCACATTTGAGCCATGTTAAGCGTAGCTGCCTGCTTACTTTGTTTAAGGACTCGCCCAGTTTTGTATATATGTACATATATACATACATACATGTATATATACAGTCTGTATATATCTCTCTCTCTCTCTCTCTCTCTCTATTTATCTTTATACATCTAACTTTGCAGTTGCAAAGCCTAGGCACGCAAACACTGAAGACGACTAGTCACGCTAGCAATTCAGCCAGTGCTTAACAATATAGCACATGCCACATCTATATATGTATGTATGTATACTCTGAGCGAGGGCTACCTCCAGAGTTGTTTAATTTAGATAAATTATAACAGTTCAAGATAAAACTCTAAGCTGCACTCGCAGCAACTTTTCTGTTCCAAATTCTCTGTTCTTCGACTCAATACATTTCAGATATTCAAGAGCAGAGCTTTTATCCGCTCTGTCAACAGTTGCTTTGCCATCTGTTTCCTTGGATTCTCTTTCTCAAGTTATCCGTGCTGATGCAGCAAAATATTATCCGTAGCTATCCGAGTTACAGTTTATCAGTTGAGTAAAAGCTCAACGCATAAGCAGATGCATCATCTTTCTCTCTGTCTTTGTCTTTGTCTTTCGTCGAATTCTTCGTACTGTTAAAATATGTAAACAAAAATTTATAGACAATTAGCAAGAATATTGCGAACGAAAATTACTGACTGCACAATGCCTTGGCTTCGACTGCATTAGTGATATTTAAGTGATCCGCTCTATTTTCTGCTTGATCCATTTAGTTAAGCCTATCCATCTGTAGTCTGCTCCAACAGCTAAACTGAAAGGTGTAATATTGAGAACAGTGACTCTAAAACTGTAAGAGATATGATATTTTCCAACAGCCATGCCTCTCATTAGGGCATTTACACTGTCGTTCACAGATTAGACACATTGCGACTTTTATTTTCGATTTATAATTGTTTATGCCATTTTATGACTTATTTAAGCTGTAAAGCCTTTTTTGTTCGGAATGTACATAATACTTGGAGTAATTGCTGCAAATGGAGCATCAGCTAAAATTTAATACATAATTAGACCACATTTCAGTGTACGTAAACTTTTTTGGCATGCAATTTGTCATTTTTACGTTTTTGCAGCAGAAAATAAACAAAAAGTAACACAGTTTTAAATCACTTACTTCATAAATAAATGGCATTATATATGTACATACATAAATAAATAATTATAATCCAAGTTATCTTCAGTGTACGTAAACTTTTTTCTCATGCATTTTAGAATTTTTTTTTTTTCACTTTTATACACTAGGTAGAATAAATGTGCGCACAAGCTCATTGCAAAACTTGAACTAAGAAAAAAAAGTTGAAAAATTATGATGGTGATGATGATGATTGTGATACATTTAATATAAATAATCTCGAACAATTTTTTTAAAGTTATATGTACATAAATACATACATACATATGTACATATACAGTCTGTCAAGAAACAGTTTACACAAAGCGAAAAATTCATATTTTTCGACTTTAGACACAAATATTATGGCTATTTATTTAAATTAACTACATTTTGTTGATGGCAATATGTTTGTATATAAATTTGATCAAGTAATAATGTACGTAAACTTTTTTAGTTTTTTGTTTTTTGTTTTCCTTTTTCCATTTCTGCGGCATAAATGATCGACGAGTGCGAGCTAACAGCTGATATTGCTCGAAGCGAATTTACTCTTCTTTTCACACTCTTCGCATTCTCTGAGCTTTAGAAGCACCCCCGTCTACACACACACACACATGCTTACATATTTATATGTATGTATAGTTCTCAAACATTTAAGCTCTTGGCTAGGGACTGGATTCGCCTACATTTTGGCGCCATAAATCTCGCATGCAGCGCGCATGTCGCATGTCGCATGTCGCCTGGCAATTCGACAAATGACTTCAAAAACTGGCGCAACACTCGCATAAAACTTTATACTCGTCGCGTGCTCACGCTGAGTAAATGAGAAACAGCATTTTCATTTTAGTTTTACAAACTTTATACAAAATATATAAAATTTTCCAGATGCTATGCAACATGTTGCCCAAAACTGCAGCGCCTGCTGTATTTGATTCACACTTCGTTGTACAACACTGAACAGGCGCCAATTGAGATACGAAAAACTCAATTTAATTTGCTTTAAGCCCTTTTCTTTTGTTTCACTTTATCTATGCCATTCCATTGAGTCAATTAAGGTCTTGCCTCTGCCCTGTCAGCTTTGAAATTTTGTAAGCATTTTCGATAGCAATTTTTGCCAGGTCTAAATTTAAACTCAATTTAATCTGTCCTAGAGCTACAAGCAATATATAGACTAGCGAGAGAGAGAGAGAGAGAGAGAGAGAGAGAGCTGAGGTAAGCCAGCCGTGCCTAATTAAGTTGTACAACTATCTATAGCTAGGGGGCAAGAGCTATGGCAATCTTAACCGATATCAGTCGATATTGATAGTGCACACAAAATTTTGTTTTGCGCAATTGTCTCTAATTGGCTTTCGGTTGGGGCTCTGCCTTAAGCACCTGGCGAGCTTATCAACGCAATAAAAGAACCACAGCGAATCGGGGTCGAATCATTCAGCACGAAACTTTTCCAATAACCACAAAGATGGGCTTCAGTTCCGTAACGCTAGTTGGCCTGGTGCTTTGTGCCGTTGGCCTCGCCACGGTTAATGCCGGCAACGATTATCTCTGGGGTGAAATAGGGCCCAACGACTACCATCTGGCCAAGGATACCGTGTCCAAGGCCTTCTTCGTGGGCCTGGTGCAGAGCAAGAAATATGTTTTCAAGCAAAAAGTACGTAGTGTGTGAGCTCAATACATGCCTATATCTATCTCATGGCTGTGTGTCCCGTCTAGGATAACTTGGATGCTCTGACCATTACGGCCATTAAGGTGACCGACAAGAAAAAGAGCAACGGGGCAACGGCTGAGCTTGTGGCCGGCGGGCCTGGCTCGAAGGGCGCCACCATTCAGTTCACTTCGCAACGTGGCTATGGCATCAAGGATCTGGTCGAGATATGGGGCCGTTAAGTATTGCCTATCTAAAAGTTCGCATCGAGCTCTTGAGCCTAAAAGTATGCCTTTTGCTTGCGAATAAAGCTTTGAGTACTTCTCATATTTTGTGTGCAAAGAATTTGGAGAGTTTTATGGGAAATATTCAAAATCTTATCTTTAGATATAAATAGATTTATGGGCGGTCATTCAGCTAATATTTCGCAAAAAATTGCTCATGTTTATATGACATCTAGAGGCGAGTAACGTTTCAGTGTTGATAAAGCCCATGCCAAATGTTGTAAAGTATTATTGTGCAATAGAGTTAAGTAAAGTTAGAGATTACCAAAATAATAAGTTTTCCCATAATTATTTACTATTTCAGTATTGCAGATGTTCAAACATATAAGAAGTGTTGTAAAATGCTTTGTATACTCTGGAAAGATATCTAATAGATCACCACAACAATAATAAACTTTCTACTTATCAGTCCACAACAATTTAGTAATCAAATTCTGTGTTGGAAAGGTCTTATTCACATTAACTAGTGTTGGAAATGGGTAAGTAGCTAATTGGGAGGACGCAAAAATGCAATCAAATTTAATTCAAAAGTCTTGCACAATTAAATTTTATGTGAAATACTATGGTAAATCTAAATTTTAATAGTTTAGTAAAAGTAGTGTTGAAAAAGTCTTAAAGATTTTTTATTGCTTGCAATACGTTTGATACACTAGCTAGAGTAAAGTTAAAGGAGTAATAAAAAGGGCATTCATTAAAAGTCAGTGCTAAAAAAATAGTGTTGGAAAAGACTTCGTAAAGCAAAAGTCAAGGCAGTCCAAAAACACATCACAGTTAAATTCCAATTATATGTAAATTCTGTCTTACCAAAGCCTTTTTACATAAAACAGTGTTGTAAAATGATTCACTAGTTTAACTCTAAGCTAACCAAGTGGCTTCGACAACTGCTCATAATCCTTTTATTATTAAATATAATAAGACTAAGCGCAGTTGCCATAGCTTCTGTGTTGTAAAAGCAGTTTGCAGCACTATTAGTGTTGTAAGTTGACTTTACCAAGCTGTTAAGTCTAAGTAAATATCTGCCCAATGGATTCCACATAGCCCTACGATATTCAGAATTACTTTAACTGCAAAAGTCTTATGATATCCAAGAATTATGTCAGGTCTTCAGCTATATTTCATAAGCTACTAAAGCTCTGCAAAGTTTGATTAGTGTTATAAAAGGCTTTGCCAACTATGGTGAGTCCAACTGAATGGATTCCACACAGCTTTGTGACGCACACAGAGAGACAAATTTGGGAAATATTTGGCTAAGCTTCAACTGGTTGCTAGACTCCAACATTTGCGGGCATCTAATCCCATTTATCAAAGTCTAGACGCTGCTGGCCATATATTTATATGTATGTTTATTCTACACGTTCTATGTGCATATACAAATGATCCCACAGTCAGCAGAGAAGGCACTTGAAACCTCACACACACACACACACACTCAGAGAGCTCGTCGCTTCAAGGCCAACTTCTTATTAAATGCCAAAATGTGAGCGTTTGTATAGAATAGAGAAACTACAAGATACACATACGGGCGACAGCCGAAGCTACAAAATATACGCCGCTTGGGCTCGAGTCGACAGAAAACTGAGCTCAGAGAGCAGGATTATGATTACAGCAGACAGCGAGCGAAGAGCGGGCTTCTTGGTTTCAAGTCCGATAAGACCTTGTGAATGTGCCTGTAGATCGTGAGATACAAATAGACATAGAGATAGAGATTGATGTTGAGATAGACATTTAGATAGAAATGAAGATAAGTATGCAGAATGAAACACGGAGAGGCACAAAATGAGATGAAGTTATGTTTATAGACTCGGATACAGTTACATAAACACATCTGTGTTCGTGTAAATATATGAAACCATTTATAGTTACAGATTCAGATACAGATATGTATATATTTGAATACAGTACAGAAAACATGGAATTGGGAGATACATCTGCAGATAATTATTCAGAAAACCTCAGATAATCTACATCTTAACCTATTGATAGCTGGATTAAGCTACATTCCTACTCATAAATACATTTACAGATACAAATGCTTACTTTGATTCATTTATAGATACATTTTATGTCATAGATACATTTATAGATACAAATACTTACTTTGATTCATTTATAGATACATTTTATGTCATAGATACATTTACAGATACAAATACTTACTTTGATTCATTTATAGATACATTTTATGTCATAGATACATTTACAGATACAAATACTTACTTTGATTCATTTATAGATACATTTTATGTCATAGATACATCTACAGATACAAATACTTACTTTGATTAATTTACAGATACATTTTATGTCATAGATACATTTACAGATACAAATACTTACTTTGATTCATATATAGATACATTTTATTTTGTACATGAGTAACATTAATATCTTTTTATGCTCATGTATCTGGATATGAGTATGAGATACATATGTTACATATAGCAGCAGATTGAGCTAGCTCTAGATATTTAGTTGTATTTTCAGATATATTCTGGAATAGATATTTCTACAGATACAAAACCTTAGATTCAATTTACATATATTTAAGCATAGAGATACTTTCTTGCTCAAAAAGAAGAACACAGATAAGTTGGCAATAGATAAAAGCCAGCTCATAATGAGATGAGAGCTGTACAGATACAGATACAGTTGCTCTCAGCGGTATCTTTACCAATAGATACATAGTTATAGATACAGATACATTTCAATAAAGGCATATATCGATATTTTGATACACAGATACTAGCAGGTAAATCTATTTAAAGCTTTATTTAAGAATGTATATATTTGGCTAGGTAGATAGATAAATAGATAGATAGTTGGATGGAAATATACATAGATAGATGGATAGATAGATATATAGATAGAGAGGTAGATTACAGCTGAGATACAACTGAGAATCGATTTAAGCCCAAGCACTGCAAAGTTTTACATACTTTCATGTGTCAGATACATTCTCCAAGATATATTTACCTGGCACAGATACATTTTTACATTATTTTTTATTTTTTGCAGTCACAGCTACAAAATGGCGTCATCCGTTAGCCAATAGATTGAATATTTACTTGCAGAACGTACTTTGGAGTCGAACGCGTTTTGCTAATGAGTAACTGAATGTGTCTATATATGCGTTTGTGAATGTGACTATGTATGTGTGTGTGTGTGTGTAAAGCTATGCATATAGACAGATCTGTCTGTTCGTATTCAGAGTCGTTGCCGTCGCCTAACTAAAGTTGCTGCCGCCAAGGTCAGCTGCCTGGGTCTGAGAAACTGTTTGACTGTTGTCGCTGTTAGTCAGGGCCCCCTGTGTGTGTGGGTTAAATACATACATACATACATACATATATATATATATATTTATATACACATATTATTATTATTATTTGAAGGCCTTAGATACATACATGCCCGTTAATCTCTGAACAATTCAGTAAACTTCAAGTTTCAATGCAAAATATATATAAGCGCTGTACGTGCCAAGAGGGCAACTTGTTTGCTGTTCTCTCGACTGCAAAACTTGTATAACTCAAATCAAATGCAAGCTTATATCTAACATATCGCATACTTATATAAATACATATAAATGAATACGACTGAGAAGCAATTAAGTTTATCTGACTGCAATTTCCATGAATTACTTATTTATTCCTAACATTTTTTCCAATTAATAATCATTTTTTTTACTTGATTACTATATAATAATATTACCATATTCCATGAATTCTTTTGATCCGTCACATTTCCATAGAAAAAAGCCTAGAATTCACTTTTTTGTGTTAACCAACATTGTTTATTCAGTAAATGCTTCTGCCTTATTTTAACAATGATCAAAAAGTTGTTCAGACTATGAAAAACAATTAGAAAACCTCATTTAAAACAGTTCCATTCAATCATTTAACTCTCTACCAGACAATTGTTTATATTTGCGCACTTTTCAACACTTATGTCTTTGTGTTTCTTGTGCAACCAACTCATGTATATGCTGCATTCTAGCACTTTTGTGTTTTTTTATATTTTCTGAATCTATTTATGCAAAATAATTTCGGTTATCAACACTGTTTCAACAATATATCATATTTACATCTATATTTCAATTAATTTCATTTAATAATGAAATCGGGTTTCCTCACACCAATGCATAGCTCCTTCTAACACTGCTTTGCAGTTGCCCAACACTTACTGACAGTGATATAAAAGCTTACACGTGTAAGCTGACACAAGTTAAGCTCATCTTGCTTAACCCCTGGCCTATTCTATGCTAATCCCAAAAGCCCGCAACTTTTTCACACACTGCATCCTCTCTCTCTCTCTCTCTCTCGCTCGCTCTCTCTCTTAATATCGTGCACATCGGTTCCATTTGAATGCTTTAATGCTTTTTAATGATCGGCCCATGTCATCGTTTGTCCCCTTTTGATTGGCTCACAGGTAAAAGCACAAAGCAAAATCTACACAAAGCACTTTTATATAATTTATAAATAATGCGCAAACGGGAAAATTGCATCACCAACAACAATAAAAATGTATTCAAGTGCATTTTCTTAGTCATTTTAACAATTGCTGGGAATAAATGATGTATGTACATATATATACTATATATAATATAATATTGTTATAATAGCTGCCCGACTCTTGGGCACATGAGAAATGAGAGAAAAAAACACCCCTCAACACACAAAAATTTCTCTGTTCACACATCTCACCTGCCAGCCAACAAGCCCTTGACTCTGAGCGTCTGTGTGTGTGTGTGTGTGTATGTATGTGCGTGGCATCATGTTGTAAAACTTGTTTATTTTAAATTAGAAGATCGGCTAGATTGTGTTTTAATTTCTAATTCGAATTGGATTTAGCAGTATTTCGCTAATTGGACAATATGTTAGGTGTTAAAATCAACTTCTCCCAAAGATATAATAAAAGCTTTCTCCAATTGATTTCTTAATCAACTTTCGTCAACGATAAAATACTCATACACGCATAGCCACACATCCGCGTGCCCTCCTCTTCCTCTTCCCATTCTCTTTCTTCTTCTCTTTTTCAATATTTGTTGCTCTCTTTGAAACTAGAAAAAAATTATTTCCTATTCTACCCATTGTACAGTTTTTATGCGTCACACACACAAACACATGCGTTCGTTTTCTGTTTCATTGGCAGACTTAGCAACAAGAAAAAACAATAAGCAGCAGCCGAAACAGACTGCGACCGTTTGTTCTGTTCATAGTCGTCGCGTCGTAACGGTTTCAGCGTTTGCCTCTCGCCTTCTTGTTCGTGGAAAAAGCGTGCGACAGAGCTAGAAATATTCATGCGTTCGTATGAGTGACTGTGTGCTTTTTGGTGGAATGATAAAATGCGTGGTGTAATAAAAGAAAATATTTTAATATAGAATTTTTTTTATTTTGATTTTTAGTGAGCAACAAAGTTTACAAACATATTCCAGCTTAAGTTAAGATTGTTTTTTGTTTTTTCATTATTATTACTACGATCACACATATTTAATTAACTTTTTGACACAATTCCCAGATTTGAGATTTAACATGTTGATACGCCCGCAATTTGTATAGGAGAGAGAAAAAGACTGACTATATAAAAAGCACAGTGAGTCCCCGTCTCGCTCCCACATAGGTTGCAGTACGTTGTTGATATAAAAAAATTAAAATAATAAACCGCTCGCAGCTTGCCAACTAAAATATAGAAGGCAGAGGCTAGCTACGAAATTGTGTGGAAAACTTGTAAAACAAATATACACGAATTGAGAGAGAATGATGCGAGTGGAATACAAAAAAATTCCATTAGATTTTTGTAACATTCGCACTGTGTATAGCTAGGTGCTGTAGCCGACACCAAAAACGCGGCCAACTTTGTTCGCTGTGCAGCTGCAAATGGCGCGAGCGAGCACAAAGCAACTACCGAAAGCAGCAGAGCGCACGAGCAAAATTCGACGAAAAGCCAACTTAACGAACCGAAAGCGCTTCGTTAGAATTCGCGTATATATGTATATGTGTGTGTTATGTTTGTGTGTGTGGTGTTTTATAAATTATGACGTTACCCAGAGCTTTTTCTCTTTCGAATTTAGGTGAAGAAATATGTAATCAAGTACATACAACACACACACACACATACACACAGAGAGATACACACATGTACATATTTTTCAGACTTGCCGTCATCCGATAATAAAAAAGCACATGCAAAGGCCATTCAAACCATGTCGAAATGTGTTTAATCAACGAGCAATCGCTGCCGACATTAGAGCGAGATAGCAGTCCTCGTGTTCTGTTTTTTCCCCTTTACTCTGCGCCATTTGCAAGTTGCGTAATTGTCGGGTCGATTCAAAAATGTGTCATTCAAGTTCCTGGTTATTTTGCAGCAGCTTTTCGGCGGCACATCTCTTTTGTCTTTTATTTTTCTATTTCTTTTTTTTTTTATCTTGCAAAATTCGCGCGAGTTTACGTAATTCGCGGGCTTTTTCATACTATCGAATTTGGTTTTACGTACACGTTTTACTTTTTCCTTTTTTTTCTTGTTATTGCTCACATGATACACATGGTGTAAATCGTACATACACACACATATGCATGCACATGTACATGAAAGTCTGTTGAGGCAAAGTTCTTTAGGAAAAAAAACCACCACCAACAAAGCCGCCGCCACCACCAACCGCCGCGCCGATATTTGACTATTTTCGACGTTAGCAACAACAGATTCTTTTCAGTAGTTTTTTTTTCTTTTGTGTTGGTGCTCTCCTTTTTGGATTTTTATTCTTTTGCACTTGGTTTTGTATTTTTAGTTAGGCGCTACAAGCGCGTAACGAACCGCACGGTCCAACGTTCAACGCACGAATGAATCGACGACGACGCCAGCGACAGCAACACGGCGACAAACCAGTTTTATATAAGCCCGCGCGTAAGTACAGTAAATATAAGCTGTGTATGTGTTATATTGAGTGAGTATGTATAAATGCGTATATTGCGAGAGTGGCGCTGCAAGCTCCGTGAAAGCTCTTCGCATGTATATATAAAGGAGAATATATATATATATTTATATGTATGTATATGTGTAGGTTCATATGTTGTATGTATTGGTGTAGTTTTGTCGTTGACACACATTCAATTTATGGTTGTTGCTGCTGCTCATTTTTGATGTTTTTTTCTTGTTGTTGCAGCTTTGTAGCTTTGTAGTTTTGACGCGCCACTTGGCTAAAAAAATTTTCCGTCTACAACGTTTTCCATTGAAACGCAATGAAAAGATTTGTATCAAAGCAGAGTCATGAAATGCATAAGAAAAATATGCTGACTTTATGCTTAGATAAATTGCAAAGATTAACCACAGAGTGGGCGTATGCAAAAAACTTGATGAAAACAAAATCTAATTAGAAAACGTGCAGTTGTATGCGGTAGAAAGTGTGCCAGTGAGTGGCTCTGATTAGTTTAATGGCTGACCACAGGAAGCACTCAACCACATGTACATACATATACATACATACATATGTATATATTTGTTGTATATTAATTTTTGTATAGTTGTCAATCAAACTTGTGTGTGTGAGTATGCACATATGTATGTATGTAAAAAGTGTGTCATCACTTTGGACAACTACTAGAAAACTTGTTATTTACAACAGCGAACTCAACGAAAGGCAGCAATAACAACTTTGCTTTTTCGCTGCATTGCAATTCTCTCTGCTTCTTTTTAGTTTCGTGTTCACTTCTTGTGCCTACCACATTGCACATGTTATATATGTATACACACACACACACTCACTAACACAGAGACAAAGCTTTGTATGCTCGCTAAGTGCAAACTAGAAACAGAAACTGGGTTATTGGTGCTAATGCGCGCGCTTTTTTCTGATTTCTTCTACAACCTGCTTTAGTCTTTCTCTCGCTCTCTCAGTGTTGTCACCCCTCTCTGCCGCTTATTAACTTCGCCTTCGTTAAGAAGCTAGTGTTGTTAGTTGCACTTGTCGGCAGCTGCAGTAGCAGCTGCTGCTGCTCACATCAAGTGGGCGGAAATTGCATCAAATGACTAATTTCATTGTTCTTCTTCTTGTAGCTTTTAACTTTTGATCTTCGCTGTGCTTAATAATGACGGCATCAAATCTAAAACGAAATCAAAAGAAACCAGTTCCAAGAGGCGAAAGACAAAATTTTTGGCGATGACGCCACAGCTGCCATTATTATTATTGTTGTTGATTTTATTGCGTTTTATGTCTTATGCTCAAAAGTTAAAAACCATGCACGCTCGTTAAGCAAAAGAAAGCTGACCCCTTCTAACCCCCTTTGCTCCACCCATGCCCTTTCTACAACGCCGATGTGCATGTTTTATGGCACTGCATGCGTTTTGCTTCTTCCTCCCATTCCCTTTTCAGCGTTCTTTTAGTCTTTTGCCGCCTTTACGAGTGAAACGTGTATTACGTGTGATTTCATTTAGTTTACATTTAACCATAATGCAAAGAAAAAGAAATCTGTACATGCATGTGAGTGATGTGTTTTTTTTTATTATTTTTTTGGGTTAAAAGTTAATGCGTTTCAAGCCATGATCTTTTATTTGTTTGTATCTTCAGCTATATTTTTTTTCACTGACAAATCTAAACTCAGTGCCGCGTTGCCTCCACAAATCCCTTTTCATGTGCATTCGTCTAAAACCGTTTGTTTTGTGCGTGGTATTTTTTTTAATGCACCGTTTGAAAGCTTTTTATGCGTATGTAGCGTACGCTGTGCAGTTAATGGATTTTAATGGGAATGTTTGAAAAATAAATTGAATTATGGTAAGTCTGCTATAAAAATGTTTAGCTTTAGCAGTTATCTGAAATATTTTACGCTATAAATAGCTATGAATATACCCGTTAAATTCGTCTCCTATCTCTCTCTCTTTTTCGTTCACTTCATCAATGAATGATGATGTTAAGCTTTTGTTTATCTCTGTCTATTTACTTGACCCACATACAATGCAATATATTCTAATATTTCCTGTTTCAAACTATAAAAGCATAAAATACAGATGATATTTTTTTAAAAGTTTCTTTTTTTTTTTGGTAAAACCTTTTTTGTAGTCAATTTAGGGCTGTCGCATCAGCTGTCAGTGCATAAAAGTTAATGCTATTCATCTGATGCGATATGTATACAGCATACATATGTACATATACATACAAACATATGCAATACGTACATTGGACACACGCAGCAACTGCCCAGTTGAGTTTTCCCCAATGATAACTGTCATCGGACAGCAGCCAACAAAACTATTAGCAGTGTAGTCGACTTGTATATACCCTGTAATTTTCTGACATGTTTTATGATATTACTATATGTATGCATATTTGGTTTATTACTGTGTTAAAGTATCGATAAGGCATTCGAAATATATAAACTTTAATAGCATGTCACACATATGTATGTATGTATGTATGTGAATTCTATCATATAACGTTTTTATATCGGTATTTACATTCCCGTTTTCCTATAACTTTTCTCATTTATACGACTTACAGGGTATAATAAGAGAGGGAACTGTGAAAAAAAAAACATCTACTGAAAACATGTTTTCGTGCACGTCCGTTCGTTTTAATTGAGCTTCTCTAGTTTTGCTCGAGTGTGTGTGTGTGTTAATATACATACTTATATAGCGCGTATGTGTGTGTGCTTCTAATTTGTAGTTGGAGAAGTTTGCAACTGGGTTTACATTGAAGCCTCAGCTTTGCGCTGTTGAACTTTAAAGTTCTAATTTAGCATTCAACTCTAGTATAGTATATATGTATGTATATAGTTAACAACTGGAAAACCTTGAAATGTGCACGAATGACTAATTAGACGGGCCACTGGGAAGCGCATTTCAGGCTCAAATTCCAATATTGTGTTTATTTCATGATGAGAAATTTTATTGTACAAAAGGGCAGTGCTTAGTAATTATAGGAAATTGAACGGATTCATTCATTGCATTCTTGGACTTAACAAACTGTTATACTAGAGCGTATAATAAAATATACAAGTTTAACCTTCTTATTTACACTATTCTATCAATGACAGTATAACACTCAGCTTTATAACACAATTATACTTACAGTATCTGCTTTTTTTTTTAGATTTTCGTCAATTTATACTTTTATGTGAAATCCGTAATCGTGATATATGCATACATTTTTTATTTTAATTAAATAAACATTAGAGTGTTTATGTATTTCAATGTAGTAACAGTCCCGTTATTGTGAATTAATAGTCATAATACAATATTTACCACGATTAGGGACTTTCGCATAAACGTAGCTTGAATTTGTTTTTTTTTTTTTTAATTTGTATTTTGCATTGGCACTATTTTCCTTAGTTATTTATGTATACATACAGGAGTATATTTACACTCTTTATTTTATATTTTTTAAGACCTTTCCGCTGAACATTTACCGTTTCGCCTTGTTGGGAATTATTTTAATGACTGACCCCACAAAACAATTGCCAGTTGGGCTGGCTAACTGCTCGTTTCGTTCCATTCCAGCTGTTGGAATATGCGCGCCGTCTAATGCCAGCGAATAATCATTGGCGAATGGTGCGCATAGCCTTTGCCTTTCGCTCAGCGACCATCCAGTTTTCAACCGAAAAATGTACATGTACAAACTTATCTACATACATACATACATACACATATGTACGTACATATGTATCGATGTGTGTGCTTTTTATATGCAGTTGTCGTACACACATGCATATCTGCATATACTGAAATATATACATATGTACATACATACATACATAGTATGTGCTTGCGTTTGTATATGCTGCCGTAGGGGAAGACAGTGTAGGTCACCCAGAGAGACAAACAGCTACATACAATGCTTTGGTCGTCGCCATCGCCACCGTCGTTGTCGTTGTCGTTGTCGTTGTTGCCGTCACTGTCGTCGTCGTCGTCCGTCGACGTCGTCTTCGCCGTCACGCAGCTTTTAAGCTCACTAAGCCGCCCCGAAAAATGTCTGCAGTCGCAGCATGTCACGCTTATTGGACTAAGCCGCAGCGCAAGCGTTTGGCTTTGGACATGTGCCGTTATCAGCTCTTTGGAAGGAAATTTCCTTGGAAGTGACCAAAAAATAAACGAATAAAGAAAAAATTGCGACGCTGCTGCTGCTGCTGCTGCTGTTACTGTTACTGCGGAAAAGCAAAAAAGCTGCGCACTTAGCGTTTTTGATAATGTTACAATACTCAAGAGGCAGCCAATGTATAGAGTCCTCTATGACACATATGCATAATATTATATACATATGCTCATACATACATACATGTATGTACATATGTACATGTGTATATTATGCTTTGTGGGTGGCACATTAAACTGCTCTGCTTATTTCCGTAATGAATTTGATTTGAGAACTCGCCTTGAGTCGTTATCGGTTATGCAAAATTTAGCTCAGTGACTTTGAGTGCTCTCTCTTCCTTCTCTTTTTTTCTTGATTTTTGCTTTGCTAGCGCACGATTAGCAAATTCGCCTTGTTATCAGCTATGCAAAATTTCATGCGGCGAATTCTGCTGCATTGACTCTACATCTTCTTCTCTTTATCTTTCTTACTCTCGCTGTTGCTAAGGAAACGACCCAGTGCGCTGATTTTTACTAAATTTCCCATGCACCCAAATTGCAAGTTCTTGAATCTGTTTCTATTCTTTTTTCGTGTTTGCTTTGCCATCAAGTTTCAACCCCCTCCAAGCTAGTTCTACTGCGCATGTTTCTCATGTATGTATGGATGAGTGTGTGTGTGTGTGTGTGTTTGTGGTTGGTGGTAATTTCTTTGTCGCATTTTCTGATGCTACCTGAAGCTATTTTTCTATAAAAATATTGCGTCTTATCGCGAGCTGGCTGCAACGGAATGCCAAACAGAAACGCAATTGCAATTGGTTTATGCGTCACACGCAAAGTATCCAGGGAGGGTGGGTAAACGTATTTATGCGTGCCTTAAGCACAAGCATAACTAGTTTGCAAAGGAAGTTACACACAAGGGAAGGGGATTGGATAAGGGGAGGGGGGTTCCTTCTTTTGTTATTTGATGTATTTTCATGACCATTTCGATTCCAAATCAGTTGAGCTATTCAGCCTTATTAAGTCATTGTATTGCTTACATTTGTTCATACTTGATTTATAACAGATGCGCCATTGTCAGATATCGGGATTTAATATTATATTTTATTATGGAAGTTATGTTATACTAACTAGTATACACTGTTAATTATTATGACAGACTTTTATACTAATCATATGATTCTTGATATGTGCAATAGTTGCATCAACTAAAAAACTGTTATATTTGATACATATCTGTTATATTACATTAACTGTTGTACAATTTGATAAGTAAAACTGATTCTTCATAAACATTACATTTCATAAGTTCCAGGGACATGTAACTGTTATACTACATATGATTGAGTGATATAACAGGCGTATCGTTTCGTTCTTAATTATGATATAAACAATGAAAGCTGTAAGCTAGGGCCCACAGCTTGCACCTCGAGGTTTTTTTAAGCTCTTCATCAACTTTTCCAATAATGTGGTCTCGCCTTGGAATTGCTTTTCGATTAATCAACAAAATTCATATATCAAATATCTGTTTAAAAACTAAATTAGTATCTTTGGCTATTCTTGGCTTGTCTTTAACTTGCCGTTAACTTGTCTTTTCATTCATTTGTAAAATTTTCCACAATTTCTTCTTAATTGGTAACCGAATACAGTGCCTGCTAAAAAAAAAAAAGCCAACGCATTGCAACACTAATTAATGAGCAGCGCTTGAATTTCAACTTGAAAGATTTTCAAAATAGGAAAAAAAATTGAGCTCATTAACGTTTTATACAGGAGAAAAGGTAAAGAGATATCGTATGTAATTTAATGAGGTAGGTAAAATATTTTCCCAGTCTAATTGAAAATGGGAACGGAACAAGCAATGAAATGTCTCAAAAGCAAGAAATAAGAAAAAGTGAATCAGCTGGGAAATTTCATTTGTAGGGAATTCTTTTTACTGGCAAGTAAAGTTCGCTGGGAAATTTGAAATTCAACAGTGAGTTGCAGGGAATTTCCCAAGTTAAACAGTTTTTTTCGCTTCACCAATGCGTACATACTTACATACATATGCAGCACACGCATACATAAAAGCATGCGTGTATGTGTGCTGGTAACGTAAATAATGAAATCATTTGAACGCGCTTTGCTTCAGTGTCTCGTCACATGAACCAAGCCCATAAGCAACACATGGGAAGAAGAAGACGACAAAGCTGGGCGAAGCAACTACAAAGTCTTGGGTAGCCCAATCAACAATAACAACAGCCACCAAAAAAAAAAAAAGCGGGCCAAGTAAACCAAAAAAAAAAAATAATAAATAAAAAACTAAAAAAAAAAAAAAAAGAAAACGAAAAGCAAGAAAAAAAAAACATTTACAAAGAAGTTCGTTGAACCTGCGTAGCGCTTGGCTACTTTACAAGCAGCAACCGGCTACGCTACTCTTACCCCGCCCCCTTACACGCTTCCCTCTCCCACTCCACGAATATGCCTGTTCCCTTTCTTTGCCCAACTCCAATTCCGAACGTCTTCAAGTTGATTTTGTTTGCGTTGCGGCGAAGAGCAAAGAGCGAAGAGAGAGAGAGCGCGTACAGCTGCACAGCTGCAACAGGCTGAGGCAACGGCATTGCATTAGAACAAAAGGGCGTTCTGTTGGTCGGGGGGGCGGGGCACACAGTAGTCAGCGTTGAAAGGTGGTAGCCCAAAAAAAAAAAAAAAAAAAATAAGAAAGAAAGAGAGAAGCAAACGACCAGTTCCCTAGACCAATTCGCCGCCACGCATTACGATCGACCAGCAGCAAAAACAACAAACTGTTTAACTGTTGCCAGCGTTACCGGAGTTTTTATTCTGCCTGCCAGACTTCGTTTTCTTTTTCAAATGTTTAGTGCGAATATTTAAACAGCTTTTTATCAACAATACATACAAACACATGTATCTATGTACATATGTAAGTATGTAAGAGAGTGTGTGAGCTTGTGTTTGCTTTTGCTTGCATTTATGCATGTACATATGTATGTATTATATTTACATAACAACAAAAGCAGAGAGTAGTGCCATACGTACATATGTATGCAATGCACGTGTATGTATACATACATAACACATGTTTGAATATTATGTAAATATACTTACATTCGTTCAGTGGCAGTGGCGTAGTTGAGGGGGGATTTCTGAATGAAGTTGAACTTAATGAACAAAATAATAACAAAAAAATTTTAAAAAATTGTGTATATATAAAAAAAATGAATACAAATTTTAGCAGCTTAAAGAAAAGTAAAGTAAAATAATATTGATATAGCTTTATAAATTCTTAATATTCAGATTTGAGTTGTCTTAGTCAATTTTTACCGGCTAACAAATTAACAGCAGTTGGTTAACATAATGCAGTTATTGAACTAAAATGAAATCCCTCTTGACTGCTACGCCACTGGTATGCATACATACATAAGTACGTTGAGGCGATGTCGATGTCGACGTCGACGACGACGAAACGCGAACCAGCAACGAAACGACGAAACGATGAAACAAACGATGGCATGACTGTACTATGTATGTATGTAACTACATACATAGCAGCGTGTATAGCAAACAGCGACGGCAGCACAAACACACACACACGCGACATAGAGCGTTTGCCGTATTAGTATGTGTGTATGGCATGCAGGTATAGCGGAGGGTATGTACGCGCTTCGCGCCTGTTGCAAAATTCAGTGCCGCTGTTTCGTTCGTGACGAAAGGATGTACGCCCGGTTGTAGGCTGTACATACACACACACACACACACACACACACACGCAGAGGGGCATTACCATGCATAGCTTCGACATGCACACACACATGTATGCGGATAACATGCCCAAGAGCAATGAGTACGAGGAGCTGTCAGAACTGTTAAAATCTTGGAACGTCAGCGAACTGTTGCCGTATTTGCAGGGTAAACAAAACAACGAAAACTGAAAACGGTGCGAATATTAAGCTCTTATACTCTACTCTTATATGTTTTTAGAAGAGGCAATCAATACGCAGGAGCTGCAGATGCTGAAGCGGCATCATATGAACGATCTGCTGCGCAACTTTCGTTACGGTACGCGAATTCGCTTTGAACATCATTTGGAGCGTTGGCGTCGCTGGCTCAATGTACCGTTGCAGGATGAGGCCCACTGCACCGCCAGCAGCAGTGGCAGCGGCAGCGGCAGCGGCAGCATGCATTGCAGCGGCTGCAACTGTTCCACGAACTTAACGAAGAGTCATTCCAAGAGCGATTTGTGCGACGAGAGAGCGAAACAATTGCCGGCCGAGCCGTTCGTCTCGCTCAATGAGATGTCTGATGGGGCGGCATTTAATGTGCCCTTGCCGCTGGGCGATCACGGCGAACTGGTTCACACGGAACTGGTGACGGCGGATCTGATTAAGCCCGAAATAATGACCGAACCGGATGGCAACGAGGAGAGCGGCGTCACGGTGCTCTCCATACTGCAGGCGTCGCCCGTCAAGGCCCAATCCCTGCTCGAGCGAATCGGTCAACACGAGCAGCTGGAAGCCATGCAGCGGCTGCTCTTGATCCAGCTCATCTGCAGCTACTATGAGGAGAATCGTTTGCACTTGACATTGCAGCGAAGCCATTTGCTGGAGCGCGAAATCCTCCAGCTCTTTCCCAAGGAGCAATTGTGCTTCTATCGCACCGAGCGACGCGGTAAGATCTACGTCCGCTTCACGAATATGAAGCGCAGCAAGCGGTTCATCACGCTGCGCGAGCAGAAGCGGCGACGCGAGGAGACCATGGCTCCGCCCAGTTCGTTTGTCACGAAGGAGGTCAGCTTTGGCGGTGATCCCATGTCCAGTCCCGACCGTTCAGAGTGATATCGGGCAATAAGCTAAGCCTAACTATAAGTCATAAGTGTAAGCTCGTCTATATTTATATTCATATAGGGATTTTCTCTATATATCTCATATCTAATTGTATCTATATATCTATCTATGTATCTAATATATACACACATTCTGCCGACAAACTTATATACTGTTGTTTCTATTGCTGCTGTTATACTGTTATACTAGGCTATCTGTCGATTCTTATACTTATGCTTTGTGTGGTAAGTTAAGCTCTTATACCAAATCTTTGAGTACTTCTACTATCTTATACTTATGCTTATACCACATATTAATGTTATATTTTATTTCTCATAACAAACTCATAAGTGTAGAGCATATTTTGCTACTTATAATATCTTAAACTTATGCTAAACTCTACTCTTATACTAAATCATTGAGTACTTATGCTGTCTTATACTTATGCCAGAATCTACACTTATACTATCTTATATTTCTCATGCTAAACTCTACTTATGCTATCTTATAAAAATCATCTTATACTTCTCTAAACTAAGCTAAAGCTGCATTATAAGTGTAGACTTATAATTATATATTATGTATAAGTTTGCACTTATACTACATCTTCTACTACGCAATGCTCTAAATTTTTAACTCTTATACTGCATCTTGCCATACTCTGCTCACTGCTAACTCTTATACCAACTTTACTCTACACTACACTCAGCTCTTATACATCATTCTTCTGGAATCTTATATTCTCTTCGCTGGCATTTCTTTTAAGCCACTTCATGACCGCATCGGCGCGGCAGCGTATTCGTGCTGCGGCTCTGTCATCGGTGATTTGCGACACGTACAGAAATAAATCAAAGATACGACTGACAGTTGGACACAATTTTGCGGCGAACTGGGCGTCACGTAGCGTGCGAGAAAGAGAGGGGAGAACAAAAGAGACTAGATAAATCGGTTTAGCCAACTATTCGACGAGTGTCTTGGCTTGTCAAAGATTTCAAGGTGGGAAGGGCTTCAAGGGAAGTCAACAAATAGCGCTCTTGTGGCCTTTATGACTTGTAGATACTTTTGTATCCATGAGTAGATACTTTTGGGTAAACTTGTGTGTTCTGTATACCATAGATAGTTTTGTATCTTGCAGATACTTTTGTACTTAGATACTTTTGCATGTACAGACTCTTATACCGAATAAATATTTTGGTATTGTGATTTTTATATCTTATAGATACAACTGAACTTTTTTGTATTTTGCATCTTTCAGATACTTTTGTACCTATGACTTATAGATACTTTTTTTAGCTCGTTTTTTCATTGCATCATCACAGCCAAAACAGGCAATTGGCCAAGTTTTAACACATCGATCGATTAGATTATAAAACTGTAAAAAAAACCGTAATTGAAAAGACGAAAATATTTTTATAAATTTGTCAAATGAAAATGACAGAATGATGGGCGGGGGGAGAGCTGGTGTAGGCTGTTAGCTCTTTGGCTAATTAATTACTCGCTTCAATTTCTTCAATTTTTTTTTCGAACTCTTTTGCACTTGACTTGTTTTTTGCTAATTGCCTTTATCGCTGAGCAAACAAAACTATCTGCCAGATACGCAATGTACGTATGTAATTATGTACATACATATGTACATACATATGTCTGTATGTGTGTGCGACTGATAAAAAGAACCTCAAAATAGGACGGCCTCTTGCTTATGCATTCCATTGCACAAAAGGGGCGTATTTATGCATGTGTGTGTGTATTGTTGTATATTCTCTTTTTTCTTTTTTTTTGTCAAACCATCTTCCCATCTGCATATAAAACTGCTGAATGTGTGGCAACGCCAACAATAAATAGGTCGTCGGCAGACAGAAAAAAAGCAAAAGAAACGAACAAACGAAAAACTATTTGTCGCGGCGACAAAGCGACAAAGCTGTATCTCTATACACGCAGTCAATGTGCGCAAGCGAGCGCACAATATGGCGAGAGCGAGCTTTGCGGCTGTAGAAAAAGCTTTGCTCAGGCATCTGCATGTAAATAGTATGTATGTTTATATGCATGTGTGCATATAATTGTGTGTGTGATAGCATAATTTTGATCTTTAAATGAAAACAAATTGCGAGCCATTAACATGTCAATAGCACAGAACATTGATCAATGCAGTCACTCGCACTTAAGTAGAGCTATGCAAGCAGAGACTTGCACAGCTGTTATGTAGGTATGGGCTGGCTGGCTGGCTGGCTGGCTGCCTGCCTGCCTTATACATACATATACGTAACTCTCTCGCTCTCACTCTCTCACTTTTGCTCTATGCGTAACTATGCTATATGCGTGTGCGGCAGTATGTGTGTGTGTGTCTTTTGTTTGGACATTTACTGTGCCCGCTGCTGGTGTCGAATAGGGAAAGTAGGTCAATTACACGTGTCATATACGAGTACTTGTATACACTTTATACACATATACATTTGTACATATATACGTGTGTATACGTATGCCTGTGTTATCTATGCGCTCATAACCTCACTTTATGCTTGCTTCATTATTTTTTCGAGAAGAGGTAAAAAAAACTGTCTTTCTGCTTCTCATTTTTCTTTTTGCTTTTTGGGAAACTCTTTTATGCTCAAATATGTTTCTGGGTCGACCGGATAATCGTTTGTTTATGCACTCTCAAATAAAGCAAACAAAGAAAATAAACAAATACACATACACACACACGCGACTCACAAACACTTGCATTGTCTGAAGTGCTTGATAAATGGGCCACTATTTGCCTTTGGTTCAATTGGGAAAATATCCACACTTAAGTGGAATCTGCTGAAATTCTAGTTGGATGTGCGTATGATATCGAGTCTGAGTGCCTCTTTAGAAAATATCTGAAACTGAAATCCAACTTGAATTTCAGGATATATAAGTAAAATCATATGTATATATGTATATATATATATATATATATATTTTTTTTTTATTTAAATATATTTATTTTTAAATAAATTAAATATAATAATATAAGTAATATTATTTTTATATAAAATTAAATATTTACAAATATTGTACAAATAAAGTCTAGCTAATTTTAGGTTCAGCTTTTATGTTTTTGAGACTAAGTCAAACTCCAAAGTCAAACTCCAACAAGAATAAGTAAAGTGTACTTAAAGTATATACTCTTATTGGAAGGTGTCAGCTACCAATTAGAAAAAAAATGTGAAATTCAATTTACACAAATCTAACTAGAATTCATTTGAGCTAATTTGATGTAATAATTGTCCTATGTATAAAAAACGCAAATTCTTATTGGCTTGAACTTGAAGCCAAACAAGACTAACGGCATTGTACTTCCTATTAGATAAGCTCCATTTGCTACTCTTGTTTGTGTTTCTTATCACATTTCATTATTTTTGTTTCTTCAAAATTTACCCATTATTTTAGGTATTTTTCACTTTTCTTTCATAATTTTATTCATTATTGACATTTGGTTTGCTTCCAATTGGATATATGTTTGTTTAGTTATTCCTATTAGCTAGCTTCATTCCCCCATTTGTTGATGACATAATGAGCATATTAATATCAAGTGCCATATTCTAATAAGAATGTGTATAGATACAACCAAGCCCCAAAAAACAGGAGCGCCACACCTCCAATAAGAAAAGTACATATGTATGTGTAATGTATGCATATAACAGTAAATGTATCCCAAGGTTTTGGCAAAAAGCTTTCAGGCTGTGGAAAGGACGTTGTAAGGACGAAGCCATTGGAATGTGATGAGAAAAAAGAAATAAGAGAGAAAACCCAGCACGAATTTATCACAGCAAAAAGGGAAACGAGGCGAGTAAGAAAATTCGACTTGGTGGAAATATGTATCCAAGAATTGGGTCAATCGATAAAAAGGCAGCCGCAGCCGCAGCGGCGACGTCAGCGTCAACGTCGACTGCGCAGCACATGCGCGCAGCGCAAAGGAGGCGAACATACCAAATAGGGGGTGGCAAAGCTTGCGCTGAAAGCTCGCCTTGCAGAGCCTCACAGCTCAAGCAGTAATCCAATTGGACAGTAATAACTAACTGTATATACGAACACATATATGCAGCAATTGTATATAGGACTTATGACCCAGCTCTTGTACATATGCTTATGTACATAAGTATATATACGATTACATCATGTGTATGTGTGTGTGTGTGTGTGAGTGTGACTTTTAATATTTTATAGGGCAGCTGGCGCTGCTGTTGCCTTCCAATTTGAAATCAACATAAAAGAAAATCTAATTGGACTTTAAGAAAACGTTGCCACAGGAATAGGCCACTGATAACATATAACCACTACATAGCTCATTAACAGAAGACTCAAAATATTTAATTTTCTCAAATTTCATTGAAATTTTTTTTATGTTTTTATGGTTTTATGGTTTTAAATTAAATTAAATTATGGAATTGGAATACTGCTTGTACGTTTGTTCATTTTCACTGCACAGCAAGCAGTTGATTTTAACAGCACTAACGCAAAAATGAGTAACATGTAACAGAGCAAATGCTCTGATGTGAGCTAAGCAATATATTTATTATTATTTGAATTAAAAAAGTATGTGTATATATAATTCCCCAAATTTGAATTCATATATTTATATACAAAAATTGTGCATATATAAAAATGGAAATACAATTATTAGTATACGCAAAATTGAGCTGTACTGGTAGTATTTCCAAGCAGTCAGCAACTGGCTTAACGCAAAAGTGAGTCAACTAAAATTATGTTAACACTAAATTGAGCAGACAGTGAAGTTAGCTGCGTTTGCGATTAAGAAACGTTAAATTCAAATTTAAGTGACGTGAAGTCTCCTTTGGCTTGGCAAATAAGACACAAATTTGCATATTATTTGAAATATATTTTATTGGTAGGCAGTTTTGAAGAACATTTGTAATGACATTTATATATAATGAACATGTTTCAAATAATCGTTTCATTTTTCATACCACTTTCAATCTCATTTTCATATTTGTTTTTTCTTTTATTTTTAATATTTCTCTATGTATGTATATAATAAATTTATTTACTTTTATTTTGTTGTTACTCATATCGCTTTTTATTTATGTTTATGTTTTTGTTTTCCTTTTATATTTAGTTGCTGCAGTTGTTTTTGCTTTTTTATTTTTTATTTAATGCATATACCTTGTAAACTTATTTAGTTTATATATATATATATATATATATATATATATATATATATATATATATATATATATATATATATATATATATATATTTATATTTATATGTATATATATGTATATATATATTTGTTTATTCAATAATCAATATCGTAGATCACCAAAACTTGTTTATTTTCTTGTTTTAAAAAATGTTTACATGAATTTTCTTTTGTTGGTATTTTTGTGGTATTTTATGGTATATGTTTTATGCTTGCTTCTGGTTTATTGTTTTGTGTTTCTAGTATTTTTTAACTCTTTTTTATGTTGCTCTCTTTAAAGCAAGTTAACTGTTGCTTGTTGTTGTTTCTTGTCCTTTTTTTTTATCGCATATTTGACATTCTTGACCCACTGTACTCTGCTATTGTTTTAGCATATAAATATTTATATAATTTGCGCTAGGTTTATGTTTCTTTTTTATTATTTTTATTTTTTTCTATATTTTGTTGAAACGCTTAGCTAATGCGTTTTGTGGCTGATTTTGTAAAAGAATAAAAATTATAAAGCAAAAAAATACAAATAAAGCTCAAATTTGTTATATTTTTGTTTTTGGGGTAACCATTCAAATTAATTTTTTATTTTAAAAGAAGAAGTAGAATTTATTTATATTATTTTCTGGTTTCTTAGGGTGACCAATTTTCAAACAATAACGGCAATGAGAACACGCAAACTGACATAAAATTTATATAAGTTTATTTGTTATGTGTGTGTTGGCTTTTGTTTTTAGAGTGACCATGCGTTAGCAAATTAAAATAAAAAATGTCTGTGTGTGTGTATTTATATAATATTTGAGTTTTACAAATTTTCCTAATTACATATTTTCGAATTTCTAGTTTTTTTATATCTTATGTTTTTTTTTATAGTTTTTGTATAGAAAAAGTTGAAGCTGTCATATTTTATTTTTAATTTATTATTATTATTATTATTTATAATTTAGTTTTTTTTATTTGTTTGTATTAATTGTACGATTTTTTTTGTAATTTTGGGTACACGACGGCGGGGATAATATGATTAAAGTGTGTGTTTTTTTTATATTATTTTTAAATTTTTTGTTTCGCTAAATTTAATCTTTATAAATACATATATATACGTATGTATATATAGTTATATTTATTTGTATATGTATATAGACAATGTACCGTTATATATTATTATTATTATTATTTTTTATATTTAGTTCATTTTCCTTTGGTTTCAACTATCTAAACTAATTTATTTATTAATATTAATATTTATAATAAGAAATTTGGTTTTTCTTTGATACTTTAAAGGCAAAGAGTTTTTGCATTCTTCTGCTTTACGAATAACTGTTTACAGAAAGAGATAGACAGATATATATATATATATATATATGATATATATAGATTTGTAGTGTGTGTGAATGTGTGTTTCATGTACATTTTCTATATATTTCCTTTGGTGCTATATATTCGGGGATATGTTGTACTTCAACACAAAGTTTTTTAAATTCAAATACAAAGTTTCGTTCAGTGTATGTGTGTAGGTGAGTGTTGCATATATATATGTATGTATATATATATATTGTCAAATGTTGTGTATACGCAAAGTGTTCCAACAATTCATATCTTTGTTCTGTTTCTCTGTTGATTTGTCCTTAATTGCTTGTTTAAAGGGTATTTACTTCTCTTTTGTTTCTCTCAGTGTACTTATTTGTTTTTAGAATTATGTAAATATCGATGCTAAGTAAGTATTTAGTTTAGTTATATTTTATATTATATATTTATATAGTATGTATATATTTATATATGTATATTAGTATATTACAGCTTGTGTTATGCTTAACTTCTTGATCTCCTCAACTCCCGACCCCATTGACATCTATTTATATACACATTTGACAATGTTTAGCAAAAAATGTACTTGACTTGTAACTCGATTTTAGTTATTTTTTCTTTTATTTTACCCGTCGTCCCCAGTTTAGGAACTTTTTGGGGTTTGCTTATGTACACAAAGCGATTGCCTATCGAATACATATGTATACTCGATAGGCGTTCCGCCCTAACGATAAACATCAAAAATGATTAACGTAATGTTTGAGTATTTATCGATAACAATGAAGAAATATTACATTTTTGTATCAAAATAATGCAAAATTGCTTGTTATCGATTTTTCGATCATGTAAATCGTGATATTTGCTAATATATTGACAGAAAATATTTCACTTTGCAGTGTTCTACTGGATTTCCACTCAAAATTATATTGAAAGTAAATGCAATTGCTCTTTTAAATGAGCTATCGTTTGATCGATTGTGTAAATCATGATCGCATGTTAATTTATCGATAAGACGTGTATAGAAATATTATATTTGATTTATTTTTTGATCAAAACAATATTGGAAATAGCTGTAAACGCTCATTGAAGTACGTTATCGACCTATCGATTATATATATATATCGTTTCAATGTGCTAATTTATCGATAAAATATGTATGGAAATACTATGCTGTATTGAATCCCTGATCTTAATTATAAAGACAATGCCTAATTTCTCTTTTGACTGTGTTATCGACTTATCGATTTTGTAAATCTCCATCGAATGCGATTTGATTCGCTTATCTTGGCATGTGGCATGCTTAAGCGGAACAATCAAAAAGATACTGTCTTCTTTCAGTGCACTTCTCCACTAAATATCGATTGGTAATCGATAACTATTATTGTGTAGACTGTGTATTATTAAATTCAACTCGTATGATATTTAGTTGTATGATATGATTGTTTGTTTATATACTGAATGTCATGGGCTTTGTGGAATGTACAACAACGATATTCCCGCCTATCGATAAACAGCAAATAATTACATGATTTTTTCTTGGAGCAGCAATAAAAACTTAAAATTAAGAAAAAATACCTCTAATGGTATTTTGTTGTATATTGTTTTAAATTGAAACAAAATTTTATTTATCGATTGATCGCACAGTTAAATTAATGTTAATCGAAGCAGTGGCAGTGTTAAAAATTCAATATGTTGGCTTTAAATAGGAGCAACAAACCAAGACAAATCATATTTATCGATAACAATAACAGCATTATGCATTTATCTAAAGTCTGCTGTAATCATGATTGAAAATTGGGTCTCGAAATTGAACTAACTGTTTAATTTGCATTAGGGATATTCTTGTATGCGTTAGATGCCATAGATGTATATTTGAACTAATTTAAAATATATATAGAGTTCCGATTTATCGATTAAATTTTGCATTTGTTATTGAGTTTGAATTTGTTGCTTTCTAGGCGTATTCGTTTGGTAGTTTTTCTTTGGTACACGGCTAAAGGCTACGCATATATACGATACTCGATATATGTATATCAATATATATATATATATATATATATATATATATATATATATATATATATAAATGTGTATATATAGGGATTATATAAATTTATTGCTCTACTCTTTAGTTTTGTATGCTTTTCCATATCGATAGATGCTGTATATACAGTGTCTGATATATATCTATATATATTATTACGATACGTTGCCTAACAATTTATACGTAGTATATATATATATATATATGTATATGTATATATAAGTATACATAATAATATATATATATTAATTTGTATATTTAATAATTATTATTATTTATTAATTTGTTTTGCTTTTAGTATTTTTTTTCTCATTTATTTTTGTGAATCACATTCGCGCCGTATGCAAAAGAAAAACTAAGAATAGTGCATAGTTCGAGAGAGAGAGAAATGAACTCAATTTTGAGTAGACGCTGAAATCTAATAAAATCTTTTTCTTCCATTTACAGGGTATCTCAGGCGTCGTGTAAGCTCAGTTCGAGTACAATTTTAGGGTAAGTGTTGCCTATTTTGCTGCGTATAAGACGAAAGATTCAAACTTCAACAGTTAACTAGACAGCGAGAGAACGTGTGTCAGAGAGAAGGGCGAAGTGAAGTGAGTTTTTTTTGTTTAAGTTTCAAGAGAGACAGACTGAGAGAGTGAGATTGAGAGAGAGAGAGAGAGAGATAGATAGAGAGACATTTACATAAATGCATTCATAATTTGAGTATAGCGGCAACCTAATTACAATATAATAAAATATCAAATAATTTTCTTGCATTTACATATGTCATTTACAAATGTGTGTCTGTGTGTGTGTGTATTAGTAGAAGAAATACTGCATAGTCGGTAACGGTAATCGGTAGTATACAAAATAGTAGACAGTGCTGTTATTTGTTGTGTTAGGCTTGTACTTATAAAAGTACTTATACGCATATACTGTGGCTTAGAAAAAGCTCTTCAAGAAGCCAGCGGGCCCAGCCTGCAAGAGAAAAAGAGAAGCACGATGTGTTAACAGTGTGTGGCTATGTTATTTTTACAATACACTTACATCCTGTTGTTGCTGTTGTTGTGTTTGTGCTTGTTTGACTTTGGCTTGAGCGATCTTTAAGGCTCTGCGTGTGTAGAAGAGTAAAGTTAGAAGAGTTGTTTCTATATCATATATCTTATATTTTTGCTTTATACTCACTGTTGCAAATCCATAATTGTCTTCTCTTTGGCGTTTTGCTCCTCCTGTGACATTTGTACCAATTGCAGCAGTCGCTCCGTTTCGGTTGCCGCCTTCTTGTGCTCCTCTTTTGTGTTTTGCAGTTCTTTGACGCAGCTGCATGGCAAGTATAAGATATGGATATAAGTTATAAGTGTGTTGATCACATTTTGTTCTTAAGCTAAGTGGCTGCTGTTAAGCTCATTCTGCACTGTTGCGCCAGGACATTAACAAATAATTCTTATGTTGAGCTCATTTTGTACTGCTAATTCGAGTTTAATGCTGATTTCATGTTAAGCTCATTTTATGCTGTTAAGTTTAGCAATCGATCTCTCGATTGGCACTGTCATTTTAACATTAGTGAAATTCGGTCAGTCCTAAAATTCGAGAAATTCGGTCAATTCTTCTGTTAAGCTCATTTTGTACTGCTAATCAGATATTAATGCAACTAACTTCATGCTAAGCTTATTCTATGCTGTTAAGCTAAGCAATCCATCTCTCGTTTGGGACTGTCATTTTAACATTAGTGAAATTTGGTCATCTTTAGTAACAAAAATGGCGTCGCATGCGAACTAATATTGTTTTTTGTTGTTTTGTAAGTGAAAATTATTCAAAACAATTTTTACGTACGCTTCGAGCTGTCGCTGCGTATCCATAAGCTTTTTGTTGAGCTCGCCCGCTGCTGCGGCGCCGCCGCCTTGCGTTTGCAGCGATTTCTCCAGCTGATCCATTTGCTCCTTTCGCTTGCGCAACTGCACATCGAATTCGGCCATTTTCTTCTCTTTATCCTCGATATCTTTGCGCTTCGCGTCGATCTGCTTGCGCTGCTCATCGATGATCTTACGCTCGCCTTCGGTCGCCTTGGCCTGGTTGTCGATCTGCTTGCGCACCTCCTCCAGCTGCAGACGCTGCTGCTCCAGCTGCTGCCGCTGCACATCGGTGGCAGCGGCGCCGGCAGTGCCAGCCTGTTGCAGCTGCTGCATTTGTTGCTGCAGCTGTTGAATTTGCTGTTGCATCTGCTGCACTTGCTGCTGCGACGCTTGCAGCTGCTTCGCCTGCTCCTGATTGGCCATCTGTGCGGGGGGGAAGAGATGTAATGATCGACCTACAATTACCCTGCATCAGCCACTTACCTGACTCTTCTCCAGCTCCTGCACCAGCAGCTCCAGCTGCTGCTGGAAGCGATCTCGTTCTGTGCAGGCCGCCTGCAGCTCACCTTTGACCTTTTCCAGCTCCTTGGCATCGACGCCGCTGCCGGCAGCTGTCTGCTGCGCTGCCGCCGCCTGCTGCTGCTGCTGCTGCGTCATCTGTTGCTGCATCTTTTGCATCTGTGCATGCTGATCCTTGATGTGTTGGTCCATTAGCTGTGGGAGTAAAAATATGATGAGATTTTGGGTGGAAAGATCGTCTCAGGATTATCACCTGTATGCGCTTGTGCATCTCTTGGGCAGCCTTGTCTGCCATGTCGGCGCGATTCTTCTCCTGCTCGATCACCTTGCGCCACTGTTCGATCTCCTCGCGGCTCGCACCGGCGGCCGCCGCCGCCGCCGCTGCAGCCGGCTGCTGCTGCGGTCCGGCAGCGGCCAGCGCTCGCTCCGAATCTTGCAGTTTCTGCTGCAGCGCTTGGATCTCCTTCTGCATGGCTTGGATTTCGGCGGGTGCGGCTGGTGCCACGGGATGGCCGTTGCGCAGCTTGCGATTCTCTTCGCGCGTCTTTTGCAATTCCTGTTCGGCGTTCTGCAGCTCCTTCTGGAAGTTCATCAATATCTCTTGACTCTTCTCCAGCTGCAGCACCAGCTGCTCTCGCTCCATGGCCAGCTGCTTGACATCGCTCTCCAGCTTCTGCACATGCTTCTCCAGCTGTGGATTGGCGGCCGTGGCAGCCGCAGCGCCGCCTCGACTGCTCTGTCTGAGGGACTCCTTTTCGGATTCGGATTTCTCGAGACGATCGTGCAGACGACCCAGCTCGGCGCCCATGCGCTCGAACTCGATGCGCGTCGATTCGGTGTTCTCCTGCTGTTTGGCCAAATGCATTTGTGCCTTCTCCAGTTCCTTGGCCAAGCGACCGGCCTCCAGTTCGGTAGCATCGCGCGACTGCAGCGCCTTTTCGAGGCGATCGCGCAGCCGATCGATCTCCTGTCGCTCGCCCGCCGTCATCGACAGCGACGAGGCGGATGCACGAACCGGCTCGCCGGGGCTCACCGAGGACTGTTGCAGGCGCAAACGATCGACCTCCTTCAGCAGCTTCTCATGCTTATCGCGCGCCTTCTCGCGCTCAATGTGCGCACGCTCCAGCTCGCTGCGCTGTTTGTCCTGATTGGCCAGCAGCTTGGCCACTTCCCCTTTCGATAGCTCCAGCTGCAGACTCGTCTCGTGCAGCTTCGACTCCATGTTCTGTATTTCATTCTCGATCTTTTCGTATTTATCCTTGTACTTCTCAAACGATTCGGACTCGTACTGCGACTTGCCGCGTATCGTCTCCAGCTCCATGAGCGTCTTGTCCAATTTCTCGCGCAGCCGCTCGTTCTCCTCCTTCAGGCGACGCGTCTCGCGGCCAAAGGTGTCCGTGTCTTGCAGCTTCCGCAGCTCCACTTGATTCTTCTCGTAGCGCTCGCGCAGCTTCTCCAGCTCCACGGCATAGTGGGCGGCCTCCTCCTTGGCCGCCTCGACGCTGGCGCCGGCCTTGGTCTGTGCCGCATGGGCACGCTCCAGCTCGTAGGTGACGCGCTCCAGTTCCGATTGGAAGTGCTCCTTTTCGCCCTGAGCGCGTCGTATGTCCGTCTGCATCTTGTCGAAGCGATCTCGATTGTGCTCGAGTTCGCTGCGTGCATTGTCCTCGCACTCCTTGGCGCGACTGAGCTGCAGGGCGGCGCGATCGCATGCCTCCTGCAGGCGGGTGCTCTCGTCCTGCAGCTTACGCAGATCCTCGCGCGCCTTCGATGCGGCCAGACCTGAACGCTCCGCCTCAACCTCGAGGCGTGCGCGATCCGCCTCAGCCGTATCGCAGCGGGACTGCAGTCGATAAATTTCATTTTGAGCGCGATCGTATTTCTCCAGCATCTTCTCGAACTCCTTGTTCGAGGTGTCCTTCTCGTCGATGAGCTTCTGGCTGGCGTACAAGGCCTTGTCCAGCTTCTCCTTCAGTATCTCAACCTCAGTGACGGCATCGTCGCGCTCCATCTGCAAGAGGAGAGGAGCATTATTATTTCACATTGAATCCCAGATTCTGGGTTTGGTTTTAGTCAATTTATTTTATTTTATTTATTTTTATTTTTTTTTTTCAGCTGGGCCAAGCAGTGTTTTAGGAAGCTACAAATTTACAAACAGCCAATTCACTCGTACTTCTCAGTTCTCATGCGATTTTGGATTAGTTACGATTAGTGTATATATAGATCTATATAAATATATATATATTTCTTTTTATATAGCCAATCTGTTTTAATTTTGGATACTTCTCTCTCTCAGTCTGTCACTTTTTGAAGTGATAAATTACCTGCAATTTCTGCTGTATGGCATGGGATTTCTCGTAGCGTTCTTTAAGCACTTCAAGATCTGTTTGCATCGCCTCGCGATCCCTGGCGGCCTTCATCAGCAGCGTCTGCGAGGACTCCGAGCGCTCCTTGAGCGTTTCCAGTTCATCCGAGAACTGATCCCTTTCCTTCTGAATGCGCGCTAGTTGTTGCTATTGTTGTTTGTTTGTTTTTTTTTTTCAGTGTATTCAAAGTGTTTGTGTGTTTGTTACATACACATAGCATATAGATAGTTGAAAGATAGATATATATACGTATATATGCGTAGGCAGTACATAGAAGGATATTTGTATATTGAGATATATATATATATATGTTTGTATGATACATGGCTGATGACTGATATGGCTTAGATGATGTGTCTATGGGCATTAGCGAGCATGAAAAACAGGCGAAATTGGCAAGAGCTGCAATTTTATTATTCCTTGGAAGTTTTATAAAAAAAATGAAATTAATAGAACTATGAAATAAGGAAAATATTTGAACTAATTTTCTGTCCATTTCTTATATTTAAATTTTTCCTAGCACTTTTTTTAGTACAACCTCGACTTTAAATTAATTTAAACAGTTTATAAAAATAATTAAATAAATAAATTTTTATAAAAATTTTGAGCAATTTTTGTTTGCATTTTTTAAATTTTTTCCAGTACATACTTGTTCCTAAGTCTATTTAAATATTTCATTAAATTTATAAAAAAAGGAAAATTTTAAATAATAGTTGAAGCAATATTTGTTTGAATTTTTTATTGATTTTTAATACACTCTCGACTTTAATCGCCTTAAAATTGGCTTATAAACCTATTGAGTATTCAGTAAACTTGGAATTATAATCGATCGCTAATGATCGATACTCTTTACTTAACGTACAAGAACTATTTGCTTAATAAAACATTTATGATCGGAAATATTTTCAACTTTGATTTATTTAGCTTTAGCTGTTCGGTAGCTCATGACTTATTTCGTCCTATGTATAAGTTTTTCGATCATAAGAGCCTGAGAGAGGGACTGAGAGTGGGTCTGGAGAGAGGGCTTGAGAGAGGGCCTGAGAGAGGGACTGAAGTAAAACGAAAAACAATTCCTAAAAAACCTATAAATATAACTTAGTTCACTCTATAAATTTAAAGAGTTCTCAACTTGTTCCACAAATGGGAACAACCTTCTATGGCTCTTCTACAGAATTCTAAGAGTTCTTTTATATATTTTGAGAGATCTAATGCCCATATTATGTGTGTGTATAGTAAACGCTATGTACAGTTAGTTGATGAGGATAGGATTTAGGAGTGTGTTTAGTATGTTAAGAGTTTTGATTTCAAGTTTCAAGGATCTCACACAACACATTTACAGTTACAACGTTTAGGTACAGTTTCAACAATTTCTACGTTTCTTGCATGACTTTTGGCTTTCGCGTATTTTTATATATATTTGAGTGTGTGTGTGTGTGTGTGGGTGTATGTGTGTGCGTGTGCGTGTGCGTTGTTTGCGTATGTAATTGGGCACCCTTTTGATAGTGTCGATCGCATACCTGCGTCTTCTCCAACTTTTCGCGTATGCGATCCGTGTCCAGCGTTAGAGTTTCGCGCTCCTTTTGCATGCGCGCCGCCTGACCGAGCGCCTTGTCCAGTTGCGATTGCAGATTATCGTAGTCGTAGGTGAGCTTCTCCTTTTCGAGCACCAAGCGGCGATTCTCGGCGCCAGCCTTGTCCAGTTTATCCTGCAGATGGTCGACCTCATTCTGTGCCTTGTCCAGCGTGTTTTGCAGCTTCTCGTGCTGCAGCTGCGCCTTGCCCAATGTTGCCTGAGTGCGTTCCATTTCCTCCTTGATCTTCTCCACCTCAGAGAATGCCTAAGGAGGTAGAGTAGGAGGAGCAGCGTTTCATGTGGGAGTGTGTGAGTGCGTGATTGAGGTACAGGGTATTTTGTTGTTTTGCCTACCCTATCGCGGTCGGCGTGTATGCGCGAGACACCGCTCTGCGCCTTCTCCAGCTCCTGGCGCAGACTCTCCTGTTCGCCCTGGGCATTCTCCAGCTTCGCTTTGAGTCGATAGACTTCGCCTTGGCTCTTTTCCAGTTTCTCTTGCAGGGCGGCGGCTTCTTCGCGTGCGCGTTCCGCATCCGACTGCACGTTATCGTTGGCATTGTTGTTATCGGTTATCGGTGGTTAATTGTAATCGGTGGGCAAAGGCGGGGGGGTAAATTGGATGTGGATACGGATATTATTTACAGGCACCATGTGAAAGGATGGTTCTTAAATGAATGACTGACTGACTGACTGACTGATTGATTGACTGACTGACTGATTGACTGTATTGATTGACTGGTTGTCTGTTTTTGTCAGACACGAAACATAGGTTAACATCAAGTAGTACTTAGAATTACGATAACGATTACGATTACGATTAACAAAGTCTAGAGCGAACGAGGCTGAGCGCAAAGCATACTTCAACGAATGAGAAATGGCAGAAATAGAGAGAAATAGAGAGAGAGAGAGAGAGAGAGAGCGAGCGAGCGAGAGCGAAGCAGGCAATGAGGCTGCAAAGGAACAGCAATAGATGGCGCTCAAGTGCAAAAAAGATGTGAGAACGTGTGAGAGTTGAAGAGTTTAAAGCTATGAGCATTAAGGCAAAAGTAAGTTTAAGACTTTCAAGTGTGCGAGTGAGTGAGTGAGTGAGTCTGTGTATGTGTGAGTGAGTCTGTGTGTGAGTGTGTGTGTGCGTAATTAACAGCTTAGCTAAATGAAGCGCAACTTTTTACAACTTTCCCAGCAGCTCTTCACTTCTTTACAAAACAACTGCCAAAGTCACGTTGCAAAATGGCTTCACGTCTTGCCTGAGCTATTATGTGTGTGTGTGTTTGTGTGTGTGTGGCTTTGTTTATGCAATAGCTACGTAGCTTAATACTCTTGGGTTATGCGTGATGTACTTGCTGCTACTTTTGTACTTAAGATTGTCTTTTGTGCACGAGCGATTTGAGGAAAGTGCTATGAAAAGGTGCTGTAGCTGCTGCTGTAGCTAAATCCTTTTAATGTTCCACATGTGCGCACGTATGTGTTTTTGAATGGGATGTAATTATATTAGTTGAGGTAACTAATATGTGACGTAAATTATATTAGTTAAAGTAACTAATTTGCGGCTGGCTAGCACATTAATAACGAAGTGGATTCGAATTTAATTAACTCAAGCTGCTTTACACTTTAAATAAAGCTTAGAACATTTTTGCCTGGAATATTTATATTATAAATTTATTCACAAAAAAGCGAAGTTTCTCTACTTAGAATTTGCCTGTATTCAGTTATATTTAATAAAAAATATTGCCTAATCAAAAAGATGAATATGATATATATATTTGCCCTATGGGAAGAGTTTTGTAATATTAAATAATTACGATATTGAGAGATCTCTTACGATAAAGAATTGTTAAATAAGAGGGTTTCTCTTGCATGCTCAATAATAAAAGTGTTAAGAAAATCTATAGTAATATCTATATGGACATAGTATAAAATATATTAAGAGATCGTCTACGATTAAGATTTCATAAAAAGAGAATTTTTTACGATAAAAATTTCTTAAATAGAAACATCTTTCATTATTTTAAATGCTCCCCACAGTTAAAAACTCTCAGATTTATATTTCTTGATAAATCTAGACCAACATCCTAGACTCTGCTCTAATTTACAACTGTTTTTTGACTACAAATTTCTATATTTCTGGTGAGTTTATGTATGGTTGACAAATGGTTGATCGATCACATATAATGTTCATTTGGAGTCTAGACAACAATTATGCACAACTCATGCAGGAGACGCACTCAAGACACACAAAGATCCAATCGATGAGAGATGGATTGATCACAAGGCGCATTTACATAGGTCGAAGGTTGAACAGATGTCTTTTAATTAGTATATATATATATATATAAATGTGTTAAGCATGTCGTATTTAATATGTAGGTTTGTTGGTTAGTTAGTTAGTATGTGAGGCAATGCGAGTTATGTATAGTATTATTTAGTATTTTTACGACAGTAATACCAAGTAAAACATTTGATTTGTATAAAGTTCTTTCACTAGTTAATATATATATATTTTTTTTAATTTTTTCTTGCTTATCAAATGTTTTATTTATTATTACTTGTACGACTATCTTTTGGTGGTATTATTTGTTTGTTTTTTTTTTTTTTTACTCACAAAACGTTTTTCAGTTTCACCCTATATAGAAAATGAATGTAAGCACAACGATTTAGATAGAGTTTGGGTTTTAGTATTACATTAAACAATAGCATTTTAAGTAACTCAAAAAAAAACAAATATTTATAGTTATTAAGATAAGCTCTTCTATTAACTTTCTATATTTTTACGTTAAGTTTTTAGAAATTGTTAAAACTTTTGGGCAAAATTTAACAGTTCAACAATTTAGCTAACTTTTTATGAATCTGTGTATGTACAGAGCTTTCATTAAATCAATTTGGCTTATAAATTTCTTAAATTTAAATTTTTAATAATTTATTTAAAAATATTTTTCAAACTAAATTAGTTTAAAAAGTATTTTTTTCCCAAGAGGTTGAATTTGTGTTCCTTGAAGACTTTTTGAATATATTTGCTATATTTTGTAGACCCAGGTGCAAAAGTGTTTTGTGTGTGTGTGTGGTTGTGCGTGTGTATATATGTGTATTTGTGTGTGTGTGTGTATATAAAGTAATTGTTGCTCTTGCAATTGAATGACAGCTGAGGGTGTGAATAGCTCAGCTTGTTGTGAGAGTATAGAGAGAGTGTGTACGATTATTATAGTATAGTAGAGAATATTCATTCATGATTTATATAGTTAACAAGAATTGTTGTTGTTTTTGTAGCACACGCACACATAGACATGAATTATAGTAATTTAGCTTAGACTTTTGTTGCGAGAAAATTGATGACGTACAGACAACTAGCTAACAGAGCTCGTATGCATAGTTATAGATACGAATATGTTTTAATATATTTATAAGTATATATAAATAGTATTTCATATAGTTGTTTATTGAAGTAGTATGTATGCAGCGCTTGTGAGTTATATGAACATTTAACTGTACCTGTGTCACTCGCAGCTCGGCCTGCGTGCGTCGCAGTTCGGCGGCTGCTTTGTCGGCGCGCTCCTGCGCTCGGTCCAGCTCCTGCGACGTGGTCATTGTGGTGCGGCCAAACGTGGTCTTCGGATGCGAGGGGCGAAACAAGATAATTAGTATATAGTCATGACAGAGTTATCTATATATATTTATATACATGAATATATAGGTGCAGCTACAGTTAAAAGTTGGCATAAACAGAAAGTTAAAGCATTAGCAAAACATTTTCCAGCAGTAAAGCAATTTATAAGGCATGCAATGCGTATACGCAATGTGTGTTAAGTTAGTTTATATTTGAATAGTACGGGTATATGATGAAGATAAAAAAATAATAGATAACATATTAGATAATAGATAATCAATATATTTATATAATAGATAGTCGATAATAAATAATATAAGATAGATGATAGACAACATATAATCAGCAGATAATTTTCCATAGATAATGCCAATATATAATAGATAAACCAATTTGAATATAGATGATCGTTAATAGATAGTAGATCATGGACAAGAGATAATATTTAATATAGAATAGTATAATAAATAATATATAATAGATAATATATAATAGATAATAAATAATAGATAATAAATAATAGATAATAGATAATAGTTAATAGATAATAGATAATATCATATCGAATACCCGACAACTTCAGTATAGTGTGATGAAATGGGCATGAGTTTTGATTGGGGGATTTGGTATCAAGCTTGGTTGCGATTTGATTAATGGGTGCATTTAACGCTTTCAACATTTGTTCTGTGTACACCAAAGTATTTGCATTATAATTCATATTTATGTACATATATGTGTGTGTATGTAGGTATAGGTCAAGGCTGCAAAGTCCTAAGGAAATTGAAGCTGCAATATCTTCTAATAAATTCTATTTAAAATACGTTAATGGGAATTTTGGTTAAAATATGTTTGCAGCCTTGCTCTAAGCGCTCACAAATTGAGTTTTGATATTTCAAGGACATTTAATTATTATTAAAATATATATACATTTCACTACTCAACACTGCACTTAAAAGTTGTGCACATTTCAGTGTTGCAAAGTAACATAAAAGAGCCTGAGTTTTTTGAGTCTAACGAAGCATTTAAAGACGTGACTACGAGGCGTATACTTCGCATCGAGCAATTAGCTGTCATAAAACACAGTGAGCTAACGCTATTTTGTGGCTGGCTGTGTTGTGCCAACTTACCGAGATTTTGCCCGTTTCGAACATTAACTTTTGTACATTCTGTAAAGTACAATTTATATAGATATGTTTATGATATGCATGTTCAGCAACAATTAATGGACATTGCATGGGGCATACTTAATTGAAAGGCGATGATAATTGCAATTGTAGCCACAAACAATTTGTAATCCTTGTAACTAACTGTGTGTGTGTGTGTGTGTCAGTGTGTGAGTGTATTCGTGCTTTGACCAGACTAAAGTGAGGTGCGGCTTTCTAGCTGTGAGTGCGCGTGTTTTATATATGTCGTGGCAGCTCAACTCATTTCATATGCAAATAGGCAGACCCTGAATAAGTTTTCAGTTAGCCAAAGTTGGCGTAAACAATAAGCAAACTATTATTAAATTTTAAATATTTTATGAGTGTTGCGACAGTTTCTTAAATGCGTAGCTCAACGAGCCTAATGAGTTCAGCTAAGTTGGAGAGAAACTTGAAATTTTCACTTTGATTTACTGATTGCTTTATTTATGGGGAATTTTATGATATTGAAGTTTTCATAATGATATTATGAAGTTTTTAGAAGAAGTCGCCAAACTGTTGAGCTAGAGTAACTAGTATATAGTAGATGCATAGAAATATTGATGCTTCTCAAGCTCTAAGGCTTTATAAAAAAAGATAATAGATATACATAGATATAGACATACATAGATAATGTTTGGCAAGCCGTACCAAAAAGTATATCTATATTCCTGATCTATGTCATAGAGTTAATCCAGGCTAGTTTTGTTTCTGTCTAAAGTACTTATACATATCTATTCTCTACATAAGTTCTTCATAATTATTAACATATTTGAACTCGATGACTATAAATAAATACTATGTCTATTATAACGCTACTGGGTCAAGGGTCCAATTATGGATTTTGATATAATTGATATATTAAAATATATATTTGTTAACACATACTTTGGGTTTGCCGTTTTGCTTGTCTTTAATCATAAAGCTAAAGCTATAAATGAAAAATGAAAACAACAAACTGCTGGCTGTAGATGCAAAATAAATGTAACTTAAGTATGTATACAGGGTATACGGGGTGTACAGGCTTTTTCACTACAGGGTGTTTATGCTTAGCAACGTTTGTAAGGCAATACGAAACGAAAAGTAATTACTACAAAGTTTTGATGGGTTGGTATAGGTAGGTATAGCATTAGGCTTACTTTGTGTAGTGTGGTCTGTTCTTCTAGCTGCAGCTATTTGTTGGTTAATGTATTATCGATAACAATTTATATATATATATATATAAAGTTGTTGTTGGGATGCGAGATGTAGTTGTTGTTGTAGTACATAGTTGTTGTTGTTGTTAAGTGTACATGTAAATATATAGGCACACATAGAGGCATATTTTTATAGTAATATGTAATAAGAGCAAGAATATTGAGTAGGTTATCGGTATCGTTATCGATATTTAAATATTTGAATAATAGTTAAGTTAAGTTTCTCTTTCTTGGATTCAATATATATGTACACTGCACACAGAGGAACATAATGGGTACATACATAGGTATATGATATATCGCTAAATATATATATATGTATATTTATGATAAATGGTATAATGCATGTTCGATAACTTTCCGATAAACTGGTGATAATGCACGAGTACCTGCGAACGTTCCAGATCGTGTTTAAGTCGCTCATTCTCCAGCTCGAGTCGGGCTATGCGCTGCTTCGTCGATTCCCAATCGGCGCTGCTGCGACCCATCTCACAGGTGGCCTTGTCGAGCTCCGCTTTCGATTTGCCCAGTTCGCTCTGTGATGCTTCCAGCTTGATCTCCAGCCGCTCTCGCTCATTGACGGCACGTTCGAGGCGCGTCTGCAGCTTCTCCACATCACTCTCGGCCGCTCGCAGTTTCATTTTGTAGTCGGCGACTTCGCGTTCGTGCAGATCGCGTTCCTCCTGCTTCTCGTGCTCGGCTCGATCGCGCTGCTCGCGCAGCTGCGCCATTTGCTTCTCCTTGTCCCCGATGGCCTCCTCCAAGCTGGTTAAGGCGCCCTCTGAGCTGCTGTGATGCGCTTGCATGGCCGAGAGACGTGCTCGCGCCATATCCACCTGGTTGTCCTTCTCCTTCAGCAAGTCCTCCAGGTTCTCGATCTGTGTGGAAGTGTTCGTTAGCTAATGTTATATGTCTGCTGCTGTATCGTGTCTGACCTTGCGCTGCAGCACACTGATCTTGCGATCCTTGATGTCCATGTGATCCTTGAGCTCGGTTAGCTCGCTGGTTAGCCGATTTCGCTCCTGAACCGTTTGCAATGTACCCTGCGTCTTCTTCTCGATCAAGCGATTCTTCTCCTCGAGCCGGGCGCGCATCTCCTCAACGTCCGTCTGCAGCATGTTGTAGTGCTCCTCTTTGGCACATAGCGATTCCTTGAGGACCGCTATGTGCCGCTGATAGTCCTAGTTGGTGGTTGTTCATTGTCAATTTAGATAGTAGAAAGTTTCTAGCTAATCAAATTACCTGATGCTGCTCCTCGAGCGTTTTCATTTTGGCCGCCATCGCCAGTATCTCTTGATCCCTTCTTTGTATTTCAAGACGGAATTCGTCCAACTGTTTTGTCGATGTGGATTCGTAAATGGAATATGGGTGTAAGGAGGATAAGATACAAGACATAGCAGATTTTTAAAAAACAAATGCATTAAACACAACTGCAAAGCAAATGCAGCTGCCTTGACTACAAATTGGTGGGATTTTATTTTCTGTGTTTTATTTCTTTTCCAGTCTGGTTTTTCAGGAATTTTTTTTTCAGTATTTTTTGGAGTGTTTACGTTGAGTGCAAATTGCGGCGCAATGTGTGGATTGTAGTTTTATATATATAGATATAGATATGAGCGATATAAGTGGCCGGTTTGTTGGTGTACGGGAGGGTGTAAATGTGAAAGGATGAATAGAATGATGAAGGCTGCAAAAGTCGTTGACCCACTGTAAGGCTGAGGGTCAAAACTGTGTAAGAGTGTAACTGTATGTGTGTGTAGATTGTTATAAAAGTGGTAAGAGAGACAGAGAGAGAGAGAGAGTGGTGGAGAGGGGGCGTGGTTGGTTGGTTGTTGGTGGGTGTTTGATTTGAATACTGTTAACCTGTGCTATAGCTATAGACGATAGGCATAGCTTATCCATTTCGGTTTTTGTCGCATGTTAAATTTTTATTGTTTGCTTTCGAAAATGTTTCATTTATAATGCTTAAGAGCTAGGTTTATTTTGTTACTTTTTGTTTGTTTTCTTTTTCAATTTTAACAGAAATCGAGTTTCAGAGTTCGAGCTCAAAAATTAGTTTTGTGTTTTCATCTGAAGTAATCTTAATTAAGTTACAAATCAGTGTATAAATATATATATATATATATATATATATATATATATGTATAATATATAGTATATCGGAGTAGTAATTTAATTCATAATAAGTACGTTTGTTGTTTTTGTTGTTATTGTTATTGTATATATAAGTATAAATATTTCAAGAACTATGAATATAATATAATACGAATTATATTATAAGTAAATGCCTGCTTATTGATGTACTCACAAAAGAATGACCAAAAAAAAAAAAACAAGAATAGTTCAAAACGAATGAAAGTAAAATTTAAATAGAAAAAACTATCTATATTTAGTTATATAGTTTATTATCTGTAGCATAGTTAGCTACGTATATTAATGTTCGTCTTAAGTTATGTATGTCCTTTACATAGAGACAGCAACTGCGGTCATAAATGCTTTCAATTGGCTAGTGTTAAGCTTATTATACTTAATATATACTTATTATCATTCCTTATATATATATATATATATTTATAGAGAGAGATAGAGAGCTAGGAGAGAGATAGCGCGATTACACACTTTTCGTAGGGCAAGGACTAAAGACGAAATCAAAGAATTTTAGAATTCATATATTCATTTGAAATAAAATGTTTTTTTTTTTTTCGATTATTAATTTGATTTATTTTTGAAGTTTATCTACTGAACACAACGCAAGTTTTTATTGCTCTTAACGTATTTCATACGTAAATACAGACGCACGCTCACCAATGAACTAGTTCCAATTTGGGGATGAGCGTGCACAACTACTAGGTGTATATATAGATCTATATGTCGTATATAAGACAAAAATTAGAGTAACTCCAGTTAATTTTAGTTTTGATTAGACTACTATATAGGCTGTAACAAACATGTTGGGTTTTACTTTCTTTAAGAAAAAATTCTATTCGAAAAAAGTCGAAAAAGTTTCAATTTTGCAAGCCAAACCATTTTTTGGTTTTTGTTTTTAATTTTCTTTTCGCGAACTACCATAATATGATTTTTGAAGACGAATCAAGTTTTCTTTTATTTAATAAAAAAGCACCTAGATACATGTATATATAGTATATAGATGTATATAAGTAGGTTTGTGTTTAGTTTCAAGTATAGTTTATAGATGTATATAAGAACTTCTTTTTGTATTTATTATTATAATTTTTTTTGTATATAATATTTGCATAGACACATTTTGAATGCTTCTTCGTTTCGTTTCATTTCGATTCAAATCGTTTTTTTTTTAATTGCAACCAAATGCTGTGTTAAACACATTGCCAGATGTTAATAATATATACCCAGTTTACCAAGACATTTCCATATTTTCTTTATATATATATATATATAGTATATATATCATAATTCAATCAACTTTCGTTTCATTCTACAATCCATGTCTCTCGGATTTGCATATAAATTTCATCTTTACATATAATTGACCTTCATTTCTAATCACACACGCTAGTACCTTAATGGGTAATACGAGTACTGGTAAATATTTATAGGTATATAGGTTTATAGTTCACGAACTAAAACGTAGCCAAAACAAGACTGGGCTTTTAAAGTAATTGAGAGACACAATTTATTATGCAAATAGGTTCATTTAGTTTAGGTTATTTTCTAGTTCTTAGGTAGTTAGTAGGTTGATTATAGAGGTCCTTGCATATAGGGCTTATTTGGGTTGGCTAAAACTGGAAGGGGTCTGGGCTGGAAGAGAAGGTAGCTCTTACTCTTTACTATGCAAAGTTCACTTATTCACTTACATATACATACGTTAGTTATACATGTATTTAGGTATTTCTTTCTTTCTTTTTCTTTTTTATGCTATGCCTCAAAGAGCGAGAACGAGAGCGAGTTGCACTAACAATTTCTTATCTATAACTAGGTTTGAGTACTTTATAGGTATTTTATTACTTTTCATCATAACTTTTCAAGCTTCATCATCATTTCTAGGTTTTATTTTTCTTATCAGGGAGTATACCAAATAAAGTAAAGTAAATCTTCTCTCTTAATATTCATTTATAACTATATATACTTTCTTTATATATATATATATATATATTGTATAAATGGTTTTACATTTTTCGTTTTTTCTCTTTCATGAGTAAATATCATTTAGTTTCACTTTCTTTTTGTTGTTCTTGTTTATTTACAGTCTTTTACTTTTGAAAGTCAAGAGCAAAGTGGTTCAAATTTCAAACAAATGTTTTTATTTTTATTTTTATATAAATATAAACTTTGCTTGCTTCTTTTTTTTCTTCAACAATTTTCTTTACTGAAAAGTTGCCCTGAGTGCTCTATGCATAACTTAATGAAATACTAAAATATTTACCAAGAAGCTAAATCGGATTTTTCGTTTAATTACAAATACAAACATAAAATATGAAAAAAATTATCAATCTTAACTTATTTGATAATAAATAAAAGTTGTTTAAGCTTTATATATATTGCATTTTATTAAATGAAATAAACCTTAAGGAAATAATTTAAAAAAAAAAAAAATAGTTTTAAAAAAGTATTAACAAAATGTAAATCCTAAAAAAATACAGTATTTATTATTGAAATTATTTTTTATGTTTTTAGTTTTTTCAACTTTAAGTTCGCTTGCTAAAAATAATAACTTTTAAGCTCAAAATTAAAAAAAAAAGTTAAGTGAAAAGTTTTTCAGCTCTTTAGTTTTTGTTTTAAAAATGATTTTGTTTTTTGTTTTTATTCTAAATCTTTTTTTGCTACTTTAAAATGGCACATGAAACAAAAGTTCTGCTGCTGTTACTTCTTCTGCTGTGAACTTTTGCTTAGGCTACAACTAATGCTTAAGTCATATTTATCTATGTGGTATATATATTATATATATGTATATTGTATGTGTAATACTTGGTGTTTTTTATTTTTTGGTATTGTTTTTTTTTTTAGTTCTAAACGCTTCGAGAACCGTAGACTGCAAATGTCGGGGGCTTTTTTGTTAATTGGGGGGAGCGTTGGGGGAAAAGCGTAAAATGCATCATTTAGTTTATAAAATGTACTTTTGGAGCATATACACATATATGTATATATAAATATAAATTTATATGTATATATATATGCGGTATAGTTCAGATTGAGTTTTTCTTCAAATTGCGTTATGATTTTTGTTTTTTATTTTTTAGTTTGATGGGCATGTATACGATAGTTTTGAATGTGGCTGTTTGTAACGAGTAGATAGTATCGATTAATGTCGATAGTTATCGATAAGTATCTAGGAATCTAGGGAAAGCGTGTCTACGTCAAATTTAAAACTTACTTGTCGCTTATGCTCTTGCGGCAGTTTCGGATAATCTAAGTCTAGTTTCGAGTATGGCAAATGGTGTAGATGATGGTGTTGTTGTTGTTGTTGTTGTTGCAGCTGCTGTTGATGGCTTTGGTGGTGATGGTGGTTGTGATGGTTGTGGTTGTGGTGGTGGTGCGTGTGCGGATATGACGTTGCATGCAGTCCGATCGGTAGATGATGCTGTTGTTGTAGTGAATGTAGATGCGAATGCGGATGCGTATGCGTATGCGGATGCGGATGCTGCAGCGTATCGTAGCCAGAGCCAAGGACATCTCGAGCACTGCTCGCCAGCGTGCCGCCAAAGGGGCCGCTGGTGTTTGCCAACGCTGCCAGCGGATGGGTTTGCAGATGATTTTGGTGCGAATGCACATGATACTGATACTGCGGATTCATCTGCTGCTGCACCGAGGCCTGTATGTGTGACTGTGGCTGTTGCGATTGTTGTTGTGCTTGTTGTTGTTGCTGCGTGCCCGCGAATTGCTGTTGCAAATTGTAAGATAGCGCCGAGCTGGCCGGCGGTGGCATCGAATGCTGCTGCTGCTGATAATACTGCGATATGGCGGGATTTGATGCATGCAGTGAATGTGACATGAGCCGCTGCTGCGCAAGAGCCGCCGACGATGACGACGATGGCGGCAGGCCCAGGCCCATGCCTAGGCCCAAACTGGAGCCTAGGCCCAGGCCCAAGCCCATGCCATAGCCGCCCAGATCACTCTGATAGGGATTCGCATAGCCTGTTGTGCCGTACTTGCAGCTGGCTGTGCTTGGATAGCCAGCCATAAGATTCGATACGGAATAGGCGGGACGTAAGCGAGCAGCCGCCGCAGCGGCACTCTGCGCTGCCGTCAGCTGCGTCGGCTGCGTTTGCGGCTGGAAGTACATGTTCGGTTGGGATGAGAAGCTCGTCGACATTTGCAGCAGGTTATCGTTTAAATATGATGTTGGCGATCCTGTGTCGCCCGGATGCAGCGTTGGATAGCTAGAGACCACACGACCGGACAGCGGTGTTGTCACCAACGTCGGTTGGCCCAGCTGCCTGGCCTGATGGCTCAGATTTAAGATTTGTGATGATCGCGATATCGATTTGTGTGCCTCATTCAACAGATTGACAATGTTCGATGAGCTTGTCTGTTGCAATGGCGGCGCCGGATAGCCATAAATATCGTTATACATTGTCGCCGATGGCAGACCGGCAATGCTGTAGCGTCGTCGGCGTATTGGCGACGTTGTCTGTCCATAGAATTGTGCTGCGGCGGCGGCAGCGGCTGCAGCGGCTGCTGCTGCTGCTGGATCATATAGATAGCCCGTTGAGCTCGATGGACCATAGAGATCATAGCCGGCATTGCTATAGCCCAAGTGACCGTTCAGTGTCGATGCTGTTGGCAAATAACCAGAGCTGGGACCTAAATTTCCGTAATATTGTCCAATGATATCTGGTAATGGGGGGCTGCTTCCGCTGATGCCCGAGTAGTTATTGTACATCTGAAATGGGCGATTGCGAGATTTTTTTTGTTGTTTTTTGTTTTTGGTTTGTTGTTGTTGGTTTTATTGTTTGTTGTTGTTGTTTTTGTTGTTTGTTGTGCTTGGTTTTTTCTCTAACTGTAACTGTAACGTTTTGTGTTTGTTTTTGTTGTTGATTTTTTTTTGTATTTATTGTATTTATAGAGTTTGGTATTTTAATTATTTAATAAAAATATTAAATTTATCTGTTTTTATTATAAATTAAATATTTTATTATTAATTTATTTATAAACTTATAAATTGTTATTTATTGTTGTTAATTTTTTTTATTTTATTAAATGTTTTTCTTTTTTCTTATGCAAATTATTTTTAATTTTATTTACCTTTTTTTATTAAAATTTTATCTTTATTAGTGTATGTATTATAAAGACTTAATATTTTTATTTATTTAATTTGGTGTGCTTTAATTTTATCTATTTATCTTTAATAATATTTATTTTTTTAATAATAATATTTTGGTTCTTAGTATTTTATTGAAAATTTTTTTTAGTTATACTTATAGTTAAGTTATAGTATTTTTATTTTATATAACTTTTGTATATTTTTGTTGTAATTGCTTAGTATTTAGTTTTTGTTTTTTATAGTTAAAAAATTGTTGTATATTCTTTTGGTATTTTGTTTTTAGTTTCAAGGCGTGTTTTCTCTACGAATTAGGCACTTCTTTATATAGTCATATATATCTAAAAGATTATTTAAAGTAGATATTATATATAGATAGTAACAATTCATTTTGTACATTTTTGTTGACAAACATTTTTGCAACCAAAGCGATTTTTGCCCGAACACTTACGGACTATTTTGGCCCCATATATAATATATATAGATATAGATATTTATATTCATTTATATGTATATACATAAATATATATACATATATATATTTCTCTGACTTTTTGTTGTTTTTCTACAAGTTTACTTAATTCAACACTTTTTGCGCTTAATTTACAATAAGGTTTTGTAATAGCATTAATAATTTTTTTAATATTTTGTTCAGTATATTTTCTAAATGAACTCTCTTTAAGTTTAGCTGAGTATTACTTAAGATTTTAAAAGAATTTTTCTGCTGGTATTTTTTGGATAGTTACTTTTGGTATTATTTTTGGCAAACTGCACCTAAAAGTTCAATAAGGTTTCTTTTTGTTTGTATATTTTGTGTGTGAGTGTGTCTTTGTTTTAGGGCGGCGTATTGAGGGGGCGTGGCGGGGCTGTATGAAATGTGTGTCACATTTATTGTGTTTGAAAGAGAGAGAGTTATATAGAGAAATAGAGCGAGAGAGCAAGGCAGAGATAAAGAGAGAGAGAGAGAGAGCGAGCCTCGCGGCTGTAGCTGTATGTGTGTCTATGGAGTATCTGTGTGTCACACGCTTGTCACGTGCACTACGTCCCTTTTTGTGGGCGTCTGCGAGTGTCTCTGTGTGTGTGTGTGTTTGGCCGCTGTTGATTCAATTTGTTGTTGGGGTTTATTTTTGTATGAATTTGCGTATACGACATGTTTGACGTGGCAGACAAATGCGCTTGGATTCTGATTTCGTTTTTTTTTTTTGTATTTTATATTGTTTTTTTGTTGCATATATATATATATATATATATATATATATACATATATATATATATATATATATATATATTAATATTTTATGTAGGTTTATTCTTGTACGCAGGAAAGAAACATAAATTACTTATAACAATATATAGTTCAGATGCATTATAGAAATAACGTGCAAAAGTATATTGTAAACAATTGTTTCTGTATGTATGTATATATATATATATATATATATATATATATATATATATATAATATTTATATATTGGTATTGTTGTGTGAAAAAAAAAAACATTTATATATATATATATATATATATATATATATATATATATAGTTGAGTTGTTTGTTTGACAGACAGAGTGAGTGTGACAAAGACAGAAAGAGAGAGAGAGATAGAGAGACAGCAAGATTGTGAGTGTAAGAGAGATGTTTATTCTTAAGAGAATTTGCGGCTTAGTTTCATTATGAAATGCAGAAACTTTTGTAGCTGTGTGAGTGTGCGAGAACCCAACGAGTGTGTGTAATTGTTTTGTGTGTATGTGTATGTGTGTGTTGTGGTCTGTTTCAAATAACAATTTGTTGTACAATTTGTATTGCATATTTACAAAAAACAAAATAAATTAAAATATATGTTATTTCATAGGGGTATTTTGAAGGGGGGTTAGAAGTGTATTTAGACAGCGGTTAGACGTCTATTTTTGTTCTTGTTGTTTGATAAGCAAAGTAACGCAATAAAATCAACAAACTTGAGTAAATGTTATATATAATTTATTATATTATATAAATATATATATATTTGTATGTATATAGATATATAAATATATATAACAATATATATATAGAGAGCGAACAGAGACAGAGAGAGAGATAGAGAGAGAAAGTGTTTGAATAATCATTTATATATCTATATATATAAAAATTTATATATATGCATATATATATAGATAAAGTTAGAATAGGTACCTATTTGGAGTATAGTATATATACACGTCATAATTGTTTTATCATTTTATCGTCAAAGAGATTTGTCAGTGAATATCTTCCCTATATATATATCTTGATGTACTTCGTTTTCCTTTCGTCTAGCTTTTGACTTTTTTTCTTATTTTTTTTCTTTTTAGGTGCGAAAATTATTACAAAAGCATATTGTAAATAGTTGCATACGGTTTTGTTTTTTTTTTTTTTTTTTTTTTGTAAATTTGTTTTCAAATTTTTGTTTTCATATATTTTTTGGTTTTTGCTTCGTTTTGTGTTTGCTTTTAGAACAACAACAAAATATGTGTGTTTTTTTTTTCTTTTTAGTTTTTATAGTTGATATTTTAAATTGAAAATTTGTTCAATTCTGGAAACAAATGCGTTCAATAGTTATTATTTTTCTTAATTTTTTTTTCATTTCTGTGTTTTTTTTAGTATTTTTTGGTATATATAAAAAAGCCAATTATTGGAGCCATTACAATCGATAAGTTTCGTGAAAAAATCTGTATCTTTTGGCAATAAAATGACAAAAGAATTATACTTGTATGCTATATAAATAAATTACAGTTCACTAATTTGTATGTTTTTTTTTCATTAAATAAATTTTAAAAATTTTCGTATTAAATTTTTTTATATATATTTTTTATATATTTTTTTGGTTTTGTTTGGTTTTTGTTTGGTTATTGTTTAGATTGCTTTTTGTGTGTAATTGTGTATCAGTTTAGGTATATATATATATGTATATATAATATGTAATATATAATATATATATATATATATATATATATGTTGCTTTTGGTTTAGGATTAAACAGCAAGAAAAGAAATTCAAAAAACGTTCCATAAAATGCTAATTATTAATTTAATAAAGGTTGCAAATTGTATTGAAATTTTATGTCAAGTAATAAGCTCTACATTTAGCTAAAGAAAAGATAAAATAATTTTGCTTTTGCTAAGCTTGAACTAAAAAAAGAATAGCGCAATTAATTATTTTCTTTAAGGCATTTGTTCAGCAAAAGATTTTAGTGGTTGAGTTGTATAAATATAAGTCAGGCTTGAAGTTTTCGTCTGAGTTTTTAGTCAACATGTTAAAATTATATCATATTGAACACCCAATAAATATCAAAGATCTTTTTTTTTAAGACTTAAATTTGAAAGTACTATACATCAAAGTAAATTTCTTGATTGATTTAAGTTTTCTAATAACATTTAATTTTATTAAAGAATTAGAGTTGAACTAGGTCTTTCATCATTGTATTTTAGTTCTCTCGTCTAAGTTGATCAGAGACATAGATATTTTCTATATGAAAGGAAAAGTCTATACTAATATTTGAATGCTTGGAGCGTTCTATGATTGACAAATAGAAATTATTCTTGAAGAGTAAACTTAATTTTATATGTTTTTTTTAAATACTTTAAGAAAATATTAGTATCTACTAAGTTAAGGTCATAAAAAGGAGATCAGAAAATGTTTAACAAATATTGTAATATGCAATAGAAACAGTATTTTCAATAAAAGAAGAAATAACAATATATGTATATTTTTATATTATATATTGTATGTAAAGAACATGTAATTTGAAACACACGACAATAAACACCAACATATAGAAAATAATTTGTGGTAAGTATATATATATAAATAAATATATATATATAAATACATATAGATATATATAATATATATGTATGTATATCTGTGTTAGGTATTAGACTAAAGGCAAGTTTTAGAATTGCGAGTTTAAAGTATAAATTTAGAAATTATGCCAGCCCACACATATCATCAGAGGTAGGTAGAGCAGGTGAGCAAGTAAAGTGACTTGCACACTTCAAATAATGCCAAGAACCCGCACACACACTGAGAAAAAATAAAAACCAACACACACATATACACACACCCACATGCAGCCCGAAATAACAAAATTTTTGGTTACAAGGTTATTACGTATACGTCATGTGTGTGTGTGTGTATGTGTGTGAGTCTGTGAGCTTAACTGTAAGTGTTGATTGTGGGCGTCTCTCTCTCTTTTTCTTTATCTATGTATATATGTGTGTGTGTGTGTATACAGAGAACACAATAACGAAGTCTCACTGTTCAGGCTCAAGGGGGATGCCAGCTAAAGCGAGAGAGAGAGAGGGAGACAGTAAGTCGGCATACACTCTGCGGCCAGACAAGGGGGCGCTGCTTGAATACAAATGAAATGAAACACAAAGACAAAGCGAAAAATGGCAAAGCAAGTGAAAAAGAAGGAGAAGAAAAACAAAATGAAAATAAGCGAAGTAGCTAAAGGCAAGAAAGAGACAGAAAAAGAGAGAGGGAAAGAACAAAAATGCCAAACAATAAGTGTGTTAAGTGCAAAAGTACACATGTAGTAGAGCGTATATATGTGTTGCTATGTCTGCATGTCTGTGTGTGTGTGTATGTGTGTGCCGCTGAGTTTTGCTATTTTCATTTGCCTGCGTGTTTGGCGCAAATCATGGAAATTAAAAATAAACACATAAAATGAGATTGTAAAACAAGGCTCAAGCAGACGATTTTTATGACTGCCGCCCTAATGGCCACGCCCATGTCATTTCGCAGGCCCTAAATATATATATATATATGTATATATTGTAGCTCCTTTTATATTTTGCAATTCAAAAACAAAATAATCACGTTTCGAGTGCGTCGACAAGGCCAGACGAAATCTCATTTGGGACCACGGCACTCACTGCTCACACTCTAAATACGTTATACCCTATACCATATACTATATACCCTATACCCTAATGCCACATTCTCTCAATTGTCGCATCTCACGCACGTGCGATTGCAGCTGGCTTTGTCTGTGTGTGTTGTGCCCCGACATGAAAGTATTTCAAGTGTTGTTTATGAAGTGCAGAGCACATTTGGTATGTTGGCATTTCACAGGCCACAGCCGTATGCTGCTCAAAAGATACCCTGTTGTTTTATTTACTGCATTTATTAGGTGATGCTATTTGTCGCTTGATGATGCAGCGACTGCAGTTTATTTATTATATTCAAAGCTTGAAGACGAGATTTCGACTCTCTTTAATGAATTTTGTACCTCTTTTCTTGACTTGCGGTTAGTAATATGCTGGGTATCAAGGTGTCCTCTTGCATTACAAGCTCATTTACGCAAACATACATCCACACACGCACGAACACCAACACACACACACCCACCCACCATTCAGTTGTGTCTGTCGCATTTAGAACAATTGAGAAGGGGTTTGGCTTTTTGCTAATGAGCGGATGGTCGTACGTCACGGACGACTTGCATTGTGTTGAGCGCAGTGCATGTCTGCACGTTTCTCATTTTGAATAGACACACACAGACACACACACTTCATCAGTGTGTGTGTGCCTGCTGAGCATGCACTTGAGCTCATTCGTTTATACGTTCCTTTCCTTCATTTGGTAAGCCTCGATGCCAAATTTCACTAATTACGCATGCTGACCTTTAAAAGGCAAAACCCACATATAGTTAACTGCCCACACACACACACTCGTGCTCGCCCACACACAGGCGCACCAGCTGCTTATCGTTTTACGAGTCGATTAGCATAAAAGTATGCTATGGTTTTTTGCTCTTTCTTTTTCTGGCCACAAATTGAAATACAATTTATGACCAACAAGCAAAACTCAACTTTTGTGCTAGCACATCTTCTGCTATGGCGCCATTGCGTGCACTGCTAAAAAAATATGCTCTTAAATAATTGTTTAACTTGCAATTGCCTTTAAGGCAAGTCGAGAGCATTCAGCTGCTCAATATACCCTATAGTAAGCGCTTGCATAGCGGGGTATATCACCAGCTTAAGTGTAGGCTCTCAAGAGCTCCTAAGAGTATATACAAGAGTATATATAGTGCTGGATAAGAAGCCGTATATCCTCAAAATTCCAATTCAGCTTAAGCCTAGTACTTGAAGGTGTCTATGAGGTCAAAGTTTATAAGGTATTAATATATACTATATATATTTAATTGGGAATTGCATACCCTATGCACTAAGATATATATATATATATATATATATATATACTATATATATTATATATATATATATATATTATAGAATAGTAGTATATAGTATATATAGAGGCAGTTTTTAAAGACTCAATGAAACAGAGACTGATAAGCAACTGCATTGCAGCTTATTGAATTCAGCCTCTATCGGGATTCGAAGTTATATATTAGGAATATATTTTAATTGCTTGAATGGTTTAAATTGGAATATAAGACATAGAACTCGTAAGGATTCACAAGGCAAATATGAATAAATTATGTATATATTATATATGTATAAGCTGTGCTACATTTATTCATCTAGTATAGAGAATATATTGATCTATTATTATATAATATATACTTTATATATTAGGGATCTAGAACTCAATTACAAATATAAAAAAAAAATTAATTTAATTCGCCAAAAATATGTGTGTAATCTCAAGCTTTATTAAGTAAGCTTCAAAGTGTTCTTAAAGGGCATCTGTTGGTCTAGCACAGCAGTTGCGCTACCCAAAGGGTTGCACTTGCTTGGCCGACCGTTACGCGTTGGTTCCTCTCTCCCTCTCCAACTCTCTGCAACATTCTTCCGCTCTCTTTTAGCGCGTCGCATTTATTATGCAGGCGTTGCTGCGCTTTGGTTTTTTTTGTGTTATTTGATTGAAGGGCAATTAATAGATGGGGGCAGGGGCAACGGGGCCTAAGCAGGTTTATAGTGCGACAGAGATAGAGATAGAATTAGTGTGTTTGTTGTCTGTGGGGGGGACATTTTGCAGTTGCCAGTTGTTGATAGACTTTGATATGAAGTTCGCTTCTGATTTGTTTTGTAATGATGTAATGAGAAAACCGGTTTGATGAACTTGAGTGAAGTGCAGTGGTGTGGGTGGTGTGCACACATATATAGATGTTTATATATGCATGTATGTGTGTGTGCTTGTCTGTTAGATTGATGTGGCTGACATTTAGTTGTTTTGATTTGTTGTTGCTTTGACTTGAAGTTGATTGATGGATTGATGAATTGATTGTTTGATTGACTGATTGAGCGCATATTTGATTGTTGTTGCTGTTACGATTATTGTTGTTGTTGCTGCTGCTGCTGCTGTTGTTGCAGTCAGCTACAATACCTTATAGTAGACATAGGCATTGTCCATAGGTTTGTGGCTTTGCTCTGTGTCGCTGTTGCTAAATGCCTGAACTTTAAAATGTTGCAATTGTTGTTGCTGTTAGTTTCGTTGTTGTTGCTGTTGCTGTTGCTGTTGCTGCTGCTGCTGCTGTTGCTGCTATGCAAAATTGTGCTGCAGCTGCAGTTCGTTGTACTGAGTTGGCCGCGGCTTGAGGCCTTATTGCTATTTATGTAATTTGAGCTGGCTTCCAAGTTCCAATGTGTGTGTGTGTGTGCGCGTACGTATGTGTATGTTTTAGTAATACAATAATAAACCGCTAGCTGAGACTTCCTAGTTACTGCCTCTGCCTGTGCCTCTGCTGCTGCTGTTGTTGTTGTCTGCCAGACGTTGTTTCCTGCTTCTTAGCTGTCTGCTTAATGTAAATCTGCTGTTCACACACACGCACACACACATATACGCATAAACAGGCACTTTCGTATGTGTGTGTATATATTATAAAAATACAGTACAAGACGTTGGGGCGACGACGACGACGGAGACGGCGACGTTGACTGCGACGTCAGCGTAGGCTATAAGAAAAAAAGTTGCTGCTGCTGCTAAGTTTGTTGTTTGTTCGTTGTAGTTGTTGTTGTTGTTGCTGTTGCTAGTTAATGTTGCTGCTGCTGCTTCTGTCGCAGATTTCCTTCGGTTTTTTTTTGGCAAAATTTTTATTGATTTTTTGCAGAGGATGATTTTTTGCTATGGCAAATGCACTTTTGCTCTGCTATTTATTAATATTATTATTATTTATTTATATATATTTTGAATTTTCTTACACACACACACAGCTTTAGTAATTATATATACAGACTAAAGGCACAATTTGAAATGCTTTACATCCTTTTGAAGGATTTTTCTTGCTGCTGCGCTTGCTTTCTCTTTCTTTCTTTCTTGCTTTTTTTTCTCAACGATTCGCGCTCTTTAAGCGTTTGCACTTTTTTTACAATAATAATATACACATATGTATGTATATAATAATATATACTGAATATTTATTTGCTTTATATATTAATTGCTTTTATTTTATTTATTTTTGCCACAATTTCCGAACGCGTCGCGGTTTTGTATTCTTTTTATTTGCTTTTCTTTTTTTCTTTCTACACTTCGTTCCGTGTCTCGTGTTTTGTTAGCTGAAACGTTGCGTATACAACTAAACGCGCCTGCAAAGCTTTCGCGACCACGAGGCCAGCAACCATTGAGACAATTTGGCAACAGCAGCCGCAGTCGCAGCAAAGGCAAAGCTTCGTTTGAGCTCACGAATTCGGCTCAGCTTCGGTTTAGCTCAAACGCAGAAAAAAAAGAACAACAATAAAGTTGAGGCGTCATGTGGTTGGCTGCATTCGTGTGCGTCCGCGTGACATCGTGCGCTCACTCTCGCCATTCGGCACTCGAGGCATTGGGCATTCGGCTTTCGGCATTTTGTCACTCGGCTGAAGCTTTACAACTTTTGGCTCCGTTGCTAGCGCACAGGGCAAAAGCTTTTACGTTTTACGCTCAAAAGCTGTGGGACACGCGGTCGCTGCTTTGCCAGTTTATTGATTGGCGTCGGCGTCGTGAGCTGCCCTCGTGCTAAGCATTGCGCTAAGCAGCCAAATAAAAGTTTCGTGATTTACCGTTGGGCATGCAGTGGCAGCTGCAGCTGCAGCTGCAGCTTCTGATTCTGCTTCTGCATTTGATGTACGCAGCAGCGCCTGCGTCTGACATGAATGCAGATTTGCATTCGACGTAGTCGCCGCTCAGCAGCTGATTGTGTGCCGTTGCAAATGAAAGCGCAAGTGAGACGTCCTTTCGATTAGTCCTTGCAACACGTACCGAAAATTCTATGTCGTTGTTTTTAGGTTTATTATCTGCTAAAGCGGCAATGCGCTAAAAAGTAGGCAACTCTATTTATAGGCATTTTATATGTGCAAGAACCGATGAATGTAAATTTTATGTGTGCCAGACAATTAGATACCCTTTGTTTTAGCAAGACTTTAAGCAGTTTTAAATTGGGATTTTATATATATTTATCTGTGTATACGAGATGGGCTCACAACATGCGATACTTTTTTAAAACTGAGTCTCTTTACCTGTCTGAATTGGAATAACCAATTTTTGAACTGTTTCTAAAAATAATATTCATTTATATATCAATCATCATCAATTCAACTTTTCTACTATAGCAGTCTGAACAAATACATTATATATATTTTATTCTCCTTTACTTTAATTATATATAAAATTGATATCTGGTTAAGTTAAAGATTTTTATTCCAACCTGCTTTCATTATTGTATTAAAGCTTAAATTCAATTGCTACTAACTTTATTCTTGGCGTCCTAGTTTAGCTTATTAGTTTACTGTGCACGTGTGTCTATATATATATATATATATATATATACAGCTATACAGTTGTAAGTGTGTAAGTGGGTGTCTGTGTGTATGTGTGAGTGTTTGTATTAGGTTATGCACTGGCACACAAAGCACAAACCGCAATCACTAGGACAACATCCGAGCAACTGCTGCAAACGCAGTGCACTCCATTAGCGAGCGAGAGGGAGATAGATGTGTGTGGGCGGCAGAGCGGAGGTCTGCTGCCTCTGTGTTCGTTCATATAAAATTGAAATGCAATTGCATGTAAATCGATAAATCAATTTAGAGTCTGACATTTCGAGTGGAGGGTGGAGAGGGGCATGACCAATGATGAGGCTGTGCATAAAAGGATGCGCCAGGATATGGCCGTCAGTGCCCGACTGTCTGGCAATGAGTGTGTGCGTTTACTTTTGTTTGTCACTGTGCCAGTTAGTGGGTTGCCACTGCCGCTGGCGCTCCTGCTGCTGCCGTTGTTTACTGCGCATTTCCGTTTCCGGCTTTATTCATTTCATTTGCAAGCAGCAGCTCGAAGTAAATGGGTTTCGCAGCTGGTAATTGCGGCACAGCGACGAGGACCTCTCTCACTCTCACTTGCACTCTCCCTCCCTCTCTCGCGGGCTCTCGGTCAGTTTTTGACAGCAAAATGAATTTCAATTTTTTTTTGCGTCAAGCCGCGTAATTATTTTATGCCTTGTGGCAAAACAAAGCGCACAGGCTATGCCGGAGGACCCAGCTAGTCCATAGGAGCTGCCACAGCTCCGGCTCCTTGTCCTGACACAATACATCAAGAGTTGAGCAAAACGTTTCATGTTTATGAACGAGCTACACCCACCAACACCCACACATCACGCACACACATAGCTACACACTCACCCCCATTATTATTTATGCGTATACATGAACTTATGCCCACAGCCACTTCTGCAACTTCCGCCCCCTCTTGTGCTTGCTAATTAAAATTCAGGCATTGGCATCGCTTTGCATAGCTACGTAATTTGCTTTGGCCAGGGCCAAACAGCATGAATATTTGAATGTGACTGCCATTCATCGACAGTTTAGGCCAACTACGTGCAACTATGCCAGGTGGTTGATGGTTGAGGTATGGGGTTTGGGGTTCGGGGTTGGTTTTTGGTGTGGTGCAGTGGTTCGGCGGCTTTTTGCTTCACGAGCTAATGTCTTTTGAGCTATGTTTGGATAATGTTGGCTAAGGCGCTGCCAACAGAGAGAGAGAGAGGAGGAGAGCGAGGGAGAGAGAGATAGAGATAGATAGATAGAGAGAGAGAGAGAGAGAGAGAGATGAGGGGAGAGTGCAAAATAGAGGAAGAGAAATAGCAGAGAACGAAAGCAAATAGGCATGTTTGCAATCGAGTGTTGCCGACTGCTCGGTACTCGTTCACGACTGAAGATAATATTTTATATATATATATATATATATATATATATATAAAATATTATTATACTATATATATATGTCAATAGGGGAATAGGGAGGAAACACTAAATTGAATCTCTGCTTAAAAGATTTTCACTCTTAAGAGATATTGAAGGTAGACTTGACCTTAAGGAAAATCGATCAATAGGAAACTACTTTTTTTTTAAATAGATGGATACATTTTTATATCATAAAATTATATTAGCTAAGCAGTTAACACAACCAAAATACCTCATATATACATAATCGTGGACGAGCATTGTCTAAAACAGGGTATTAAAACAACACTAACTCACCCTCACCCCCTGCTCCTCCTGAGCGTATTTCTTGATTTCACGCTCCAAATCAAGCTGTTATTGTTGTTGGGCCAGCGAAATTGAGAAATTGAGAAATTGTTGTATTTTGTAGTTCAGATGTTGGCTTGCTCCAGAGGGCGAATGTATGCCATAGACAAAGTGGCGCCGGTTGAATATCCATAAATGTTGTTAATATCAAACTCACACACAAACACGCACACTTAATCGCTCTCTCACACACATATACACACATACAGAGAGAGAGCATAGCTAATATATGCGTACGCTTAAGTTATGTATGGGTCTTGGCGAATGGAACTACTTGAGCGTAATGTGAGTAACTATGTATGAGAAGGCTTTAAATACATATTTATGAAAATGCCTAGAGATAATACAGAGCGACTAGAGTCTAGCAGTTTGAGTTTTAGTATTAATATGGAAAATGCTCAGAAGGAATTTCTATGTATGAACATATGGAATGAATGGATATGCTTCAGATTAGTGATTCGATTTTCTCAATAAAATAGTCATATTTAAATTTATATTCATATTCATTTTCTATTCCTGTTTAATTCATATTGATATGCATGTTCATGTTCATATTCATATTCGATTTCATATTCATATTATTATTCAAATTCATATTCTTATTTATATATATATTCATCTTCATATTCACATTTATATTTATATTCATATTCACATTTATATATATATTCATATTTATATTTATATTCATACTCATATTCATATTCATACTCATATTCATATTCATATTTATATTCATTTTAATTTTCATACTCATATTCATATTCATATTCATTTTCATTTTCATTTTCATATTCATACCCATATTCATATTCATATTCATATTCATTTTCATTTTCATTTTCATTTTCATATTCATATTCATATTCACATTTATATTTATATTCATATCAATATCCATATCCAACATATGCAATCCATAATTAAATTCGAATAGATACTTGTATTCATATTCTTATTCATATTCATACTCACATTCATATTTATATTCATATTTATTCATATTCCTGTTCATATTCATACTCAGATTCACATTCATATTACAATCATATTTGTATTCATATTCATTTGATTATATAAAATGCAATTTTATAGTTTCTACCTAACCTACTTGAAGGTGTCTTCTGCAAATCAATTTGCTTGTTCTTTGGATAAGCGAAGCAAAGTTTTTCGTTTGCTTATCCCCGTTTACTTGGCTCACTTCTTGTTTGTTAAGTATTCGCTACACTTGATGCATATTCAAACAGCGCAGCAAAGTTGTGACAGCTTTGGCTAAGAGTTGTGCATCAAACTTTTTGTACTAGATAAGAACTATTAATTAAAGTTGACATAGGCTTTGAAATATTTTTGTGTTGGACTGAAAAGACTGAACATGCGGCTATAGCAAATGCAATTGGAATCGAGACAACAGCAGCCAACAGCAGCAGCAGCAACAACATAAAAGCCAGAAACTGACCTCGACCCAGCTAGCGGCGCTGATTGCTCGCTTTTGCCGCTGTTGCACGCGTCGTATACGCAACGTCAACTTTTTTAATTGCTCGCCCACTAGTTCGACATCAAAATAAAAAAAAAGTCCAAACAGAAAAACTGCAGTGCAATTTTTTAGGATTTTCCTAGTTTCTTCTTTTTTTTTTTTTTCGACTGCGTTGGCCATGTGCAATCGACATAATCTGTTTATCTTTGGCAACTTTTTGAGCTAGATTTAACAGAACGTATAGAATATTTGAATATGGGGTATATGGATTGGTAAATGAAGAATATTTCTGTGCTACTTAGTTGATTTCTATAACATTATATATAATTTATAATAATATTTTATTGAATTTATAAGAATTGGCAGAAAATGCCAAAGCTGATATTTATTCATATGCCTTTATGTGAAGCTCTATACTCGCCAACTGCTGGGTAACTTCTAGTCAAGCACTATTAACGAAAGCCCCTGCAGCATTTTTCGGCTGCCCACTATTTGTTGTCATTGTGTTTCGAGCTGAGGACTTTTAATTACAACTGTCTCTGGTCATTTCGCTCGTTTTGGTGTTGGCCTCCAAAAAAAAAAAAGAATTCTCAACTGGAGACAAATTCATTCCGAGCAACGTCAAATGCCGCCCCAAGGCGTGGCCGACTTTCAATAGGTTTTCGTTATTGTATTTTATTTTTACAAAAAGAAATTGTATATATATAATATATACAATTGAAATAGTTTGAATGCGAGCATTCAAGTTTCCAGTTGATGCGTGAATAAAAATGGGAATAAATTGCCAAGTGGGCAGCTAGCCAAGAGCTATGGTAATGGTTCGAATGTGGAGCTCGCTTGAATAAGTAGCATATCATATGGCATCAAGGTATATATATATATATATATATATATATATATATATATAGATATATGTATCTGTGTGTATGTGTGTGTGCGTGCTGTGCAGCCTTTTATTCGGTCCGACGCTTTTGTTGACATGCCGTGGACTATGGCTAGCCTTTATGTGTGAAGTAGGACGAGCAAGCCGAAGTGTGAGCAATGAGAGAGTGTCTGTCTTTTAATACATGGCATTATGTATACGCATGTTATCTATGGCCTGGCATGCGAGTAATTATAGAGTATGTTTGCCCGTGTGTGTGTTTGTGTGTGTGTGTGTGGGTATATAATAAGCAGCTGCCCCGTTCGGCGCGTCCTTGGGGACAGATGAGTCAGAAATTGTTGTCAAACTGGTTGGGGCAAATTTTCAGTTAGATTTCCCATGAGAGGCACGACACATCTATCCAAAGGGGAACTAGACTACTGGCGCCCTCTTCCCCTTTGCTTCCACAGTTTGAGCTCCTTTTTTATTGTTATATACCCTATATTTCAGAGTTATAGAGTCTTAATGTAAGTCACAAAGTTTGGCTTTCGCATGCGCCGCGTGCATCAAAGTGATTTAAAGGTTGACGCGATTCTCGCAGCTTAAGTTTTTTGTATACTCTGTATACTATTACAGTATAGGTATATATGTTTACTCACTCAAATGAAAGCTAGTTAGTATATCTATAAAATAACTAACTGCTAGCTATTTGCTAGTTGAGCAATCGCCATTTGTCTGTTATAACAAATTTAGATATATTTAATAAAAGAGCTATAAAACGTATATGTATTTATGCTGCAGGGTATCAGTTAGTCAGAGAGTCTTTATGTTTATGCTTGCTTAAGACTTAAATATCTTTTTGCTAACCTATCCCAGTCTTAGTATTTCCACATTCTTCACATTTATAGAGTATCTATGAGTCCATAACTCTTTGATTTTCGTGGCGTCAATAAGTATGAAATATTATGCAAATCAAATGCATTTTGCTTGTTGCATAACTCTGCTTGCCATAAAGTGCCATTCAAATGGGGTCACCGGGTGGGGATAAATGGATGGAATAGAGAAACTTATGGGCGACATAATACCGGGGGTATTGCCAAAAACAATGGCAACAGTCTGTGAGATGTACGAAAATATGCAACAAATTGAATTTTATTGCTTGCCCCACATTAAGTTGGTAAAGATAGAGCGGGGGAGAGAGAGCGAGAGCAAGAGTGATGGAGGGATAGGGAATAATCAGATACAAAAGACATTGCAACTGATGAAATGACTAACAATAAGTGAGTGCAAGTGTGTGTGTATGTGTATATATATTTGTATGTATATTAAAGAACGTTTATAGCTGACTCATTTGCAATACGTACAGTGTTTTATCTCTTTGGCAAGGGAACAAAATGAAAAACGTTTCAAATTAATTAAACAACAACAAGAAACTAGCTAGCAAAAACATGTCAAACAATACAGAGAGATAGAGAGAGAGAGGGGGAGTGTGTCTGTGTGTGTGTGTGTGTGTATCATGGCATGAAAAACTCGTAAAAAATACTACAAACAAACTGCAGTGCTAAGAGTTTTAATATTTAAGATTTTACGTTCATGTTAAATTTGTTTTAACTGGCAGTTAAGTTCAAAAGCAAAAGAAAAACGAAGCAAAAATTTGTTTCTTTTGTTTCTTTTTTTTTTTTTAGATCAATGCTAGGCACTACAATATATAGAGCATTAATGTGTGTTTGTGTTAATGTATGTGTTTAGTATTATTTTGGTATTTTTTTGATGTAACAGTTAAACGAAAGTTAAAGCAATTGTAGTTGCAAAAGTTAGGATAAAATTAAGAAAGGAAAATTTGTATAAAGAAATTGGTATTTTTTTGTATATTCTTTTGTTGTTGTGGTATTTAACGTTGGTATTTTTCTTTGGTATTTTTTCGAAATCATTGTCACTAGAGCATTTTGTTTGCCGCAAAACGAAAGTTAGAGTTGGTTTTTTCTTAATTTTTTTTGTGTTTTGAGTTTGGCCTGGTTTATTTTTTGCGTTTAGGCTGACTCAAGACAAGTGTGTGTGTGGGGTTTTGTGGTTGGGGAATAGAAAGGGGTTTTTTCAGAGGACTTACCTGTTTTTGTGCCATCGCTTGCATTTGCTGGAACATTTGTCGTTCCTCCTCTTTGCCTGCATGTGAACGCATAGAAGCCCAATTAGAGAGTGGGAATGATAGACGGATAGAGAATGGGACAGCGGCTGAGACTTACCCATGCCCTTGGCTTGCAGCATTTCCAATAACTTTTTGATGCTCTCATCGCGTGCGATTAGCGTTTGCTTCTGGGTCTCCACTCGACATTCGAGATCTTTGATGGTCTCTCTCAAGATGCTAATCTCACGCTGCAGATGATCATTCTCTGCATAGATGGCCTCCATTTGCTGCTGCATCTCTAAATTGGGCTGACGCATACGCAGACGCAACTCCTCCTCCAGCTGACGCACGAGCATCGCTTGTTTCTACATACATAAATAATTGCAGTTCGTTTTAGTGCGTGCTTGCTGCGGCTGCCCTAGCTCATTTGCCTCACCTGATTCTCTGTGCTTAGCAGCTTGAGCTGATCATTGATCATACTGTACTTGGCGCTCTCCTCTTTGCGCAGCGCGCGCTCCTTCTTCAACTCCGGCGACCAGAAGGTTTTAATGCTGTGCATCGAGCTGCCCAATTTCTGATTCGTCAGCTCCAGTTCACGTTTCAAATTGCCCAGCTCACGCTGCAAATCCGTATTTTGATGCTGTAAATCACCTAAATAGGCACGATCCGATGTTGGCATGCCCGTATTATAGCCTGTATGTGGATAAGGCAAGTTAGGTTACATTTCAACTAATAAAAAAATTTTATTATTTTAAGTATATAATATATACTTTCATATATATAAATAATTTTTTTCTTGTTTTTTTATTCAACATTAACAAAAATACAAAATTGAAATGTGAAGCTTTTTTTTAATGCGAATTGTTCTTTGTTTTTTTTTAGGAATTTCAAAGGAATATTTCTGGTAAGCGGTTCAATAATATTTATTTTGTGAATCCATTTGGAAACATTTTCATTTTGTAATTATTTTTTGTTGTAATGTTATACATTTTATTTATGATTTTCTATCAAGATATACTGTTTATATTATACATCTATATATATATATATATATATATATATTTGGGCAATCATTGTAGAATCTGATAAAACCAGGATTTTTCTATTAAAATATTTATATTTCATGTGAAAAATGTCTGTTAATTTTATTTGAATTTTCTTTCATTTTCATCTCAATCTAAATTTATTTTTGTATATAGCTTTTTATAGTACTAAAGAGATCTAGAGTACTGATAGACTTACCTCCTAGCGCACTGGGACTTTGTCGCGCCGATCGGCCATAGAGTTCATCCTCCAGGTACAGACCCCTTTCCAAGGATCTGTCCCTGGAGCGATCACGCGGCTCTCGTATGGGTATAAATTCACGATCATGCGGATCCACAAGTCCGCCACGATCGAGCGACTGATAGCGGGTTCCTGAAGTTAATATATAGATAAAGAATTAATGTTGGTGCAAGCTGGGCGGCATTTGATGGTGGTGTGTGTAGCACGGCTTTGGTTATTACTTGGATAGTCCATGGCATGTGACATCGGTGGTCTGCTGGCACTGCGGCTGCGATGATGTCCCGCTCCAGCGGGACTTGTTGGCTCATCCATGTCGCGGTAGTATGGACTGCCCATTGCTGAAATTCACATAGAGTTCATGACGATGATCAAATGAGGATGAGGTTTTGGGTTCGTTTTTGTTTTGTTTCTCTTTTCATTGGTTGTTTGAATGTGAGTAGAAATGATAAGCAAAATCATAACAAATAAACTGTTTCACATGTTAAACCAAAGAGCTTGAACTAGTTTTTGTTTTATTCACATTTTATTTTTTCTTGGGTGAAAACTAGTGCAGTGAAAGATTTCTGTTGTTTTATTTTCGTTCTCTATTAGATCTTCTTGATTGCACTAAATCTAAAATCAGTTTCGTTCATACTGAATTATGCAGTTACTTAAGATGTGGAAAGAGTAAAGATGAGTCGTAAGAACGTGAAATGGACAGAACTGCAACGGAAAATGCATATTTGTCGTGTGGCTGAGCCACCCCACTTGCCAAATACACTAGATCATAAAGTAGTTGCTGTCCCACCAACTCTAGCTACCTTGTGTGATTTGTGCAGCGCATAAACTAAAGTATTTTGCCAGCCACACGAGCTGCACATGCCGCACGTAACTCAGGCAAGCTAAGCCACACGAAAACTTAATTTGTGGCTCTTCTGTTGCTGTGACGTGTCCTTGTGCTTGAGTGTTGTGGCTTTAGCCTTTTAGCCATGTGATAGCCAACTATTTGCCAAATATAATATGCATGTAATTATGAATCATTGCATTCATATGAAATGCAGCTTGAACTTATACCTCAAATGATAAGTTGGAAATAAGACACGATGGCTTTGCAGCATTTTCAGTTAAACTTTTAAGCTGTGGTCTTTAAGGATTTCTTTTTGGTTTATCTAACTAACTTTTATGTGCTCTAACCAGCTCTAATTGACTCTCGCTCTGTCTTGTTTAAGGCTGAAAAATGCTTTTAAGTATTCAAAGTAAGATGTAGAGCTTCTTTTCAGCTTTCTTTGAAAAGTATAAGGCTGCGGCCAAAGATTTGCTTGAACTTTTATCTTATTCATTTATTATCTTATTCAATGCGAATAATGAAGACTTGTAGTTGAGAGAAAATATATGACTGAAATACAATATATATATATACAATATATATATATATAAATATCTAAATCAATTTTCTATAACCCACGCTAGTTACCCCTGCAGCTTGACATTATTAAGTCATAAATTCTGAAATAAAAACTATTTTTAGCGAGCTGCAAAGGGCATTAATGGCCATCAGTTTGAGGCAAGTTAAGGCGCTAATTAGCAACTTTTATATTATTAAAGCATGTGTGAAAAATGATGGTCAATTAAGCAGTTTTATATTAAATAAAGCGTTTAAAAACTATAGAAAAACTTTTGCTTGTTGAAAAGTTAGAGAGCGATGAGACGGATGTTTACAAAGTGGACGTTGAGCTGACCATAAATTGAAGCTAGTTCGAGAAGTTTTTATTTACTGCAAACAAAGTTTTTTTTTATACTCGTTCAGAGTAGCAAGATGTGAGAGTTTATTGGTTTGCTTACAACAGAGATTAAATCATTAAAATGTTTACTCACAGGTTTATAGATTTTATGGACTATGTGGATTGTTACTTAATTGCATAAAATATGAACTAGATTTTCTATAGCGACAGAATAAAGACTATAGATTCCATAGCTTAAGAGCTAGGCTCACATGCTGTGATTATTGCTCTATAGATTGACCTCAGCAAATATACAAATATAATCTGCTCATCATTCGAAAATCGTTCAATGTTTGAATAAATATTTTTTCTCTTTAAATCGTGTACGAGCATTATGCAGTCGTTGGCGTCCGACTGCAAAGCTCGTGCCAACTAAATACTTTATGAGTTTGCATGTTGGCAATGTGAGCGAACACGTTATGGAATGTAAAGTGAAATTGCTTGCTAACCATAATTGTAATCCAGTTTGAGGCTTTGATTTAGTGCAACGCTTCAGCAGGAATTAAAAATTTGATTTGTGGCCGATGCTGATGGGCAACTTGGTGCGAGGCAAAAGGGTGTCGGGTCAGCTAATGCCAACTGTTGGCCATGTTTCTGTGCGGCTAGAGTTGCCAGGTCAATGCAATTTACAAGTCAACTGAAGCTGCTGCTCGAGTTTATTGAATAATGAAGAAAAAAAAGTTGATTTGATTTTTATTATTTTTTTTTTTTTTTTTTTACATTTTTGCAAAGTTCAGTATGCAAATTCGTTTACATTTAATGCAATTCCATTTCAATTCGAGTGTGAAGTGTGTGAGTGAGTGTTAGATGTGTGTTTATGTATTTGTTGGTTGTTAAGGTACGAAATAAGTAAAAATGTTTACAGAATTTCAATTTGTTGTTTTGCAGATGCGTTAAGCGAAAACGTAAAATCATAATGTAACATGCGCATGCGTGTGATGTTAACGACAGAAATTATAGATTTTAGTATACAATTTCTTTTCTGTTTTTGATTAGTATTTTTGTAATTAAGAACTACAAGTAGAAGAAAAAGAAGAGCACAAACTAAAATGCATTTCATGATACTCTTTACATATGACAATTTAGACAAAAAGGTTTGAAATTCCAAATAAATGTTAAAGCCAATATGAATTTTCTGTTGAGCTGCATAAAAACGAAATTTTTTCTTGTTATAAATACATTTTTTATTATTACAAATATTGACTTTTATTGAATAATATTTTATTTATAATTTTATGTTAATTTATGGTTTTCAAAATTGTATTTGTTTTGTTTTTATGTATTATATTATCATATGTTTATATTATTATAATTTTATTATAAAATTTACATTTGTTTTAGTAATCACATTTTATATTTATATCATATTTTTATTTATATTTTATATCAATATTATATTTTTTTATTTCTTGAATATGTATATTAAAAAAAAGTTTTTGTTAATTGTTACTTTATTTAATTTTAAAAATAATTTCTTTTATTTATTTTATATTTGACTTTTATACTTTATATTAATTATTTTATAAAATATTTATTAAATTTTCTTCATTTCGTTTTTATGCACTCAAGAAAATCAAGTTTTGTATATGAATTTTGAATAAGTTTTAAAAGCCAATTGAAGTTCATTCAAAGTATAAAACTAATTTTCGAGTTGCGGTAGCTCTCTCTTTCTCTTTCTTTTTGTGGCACAAACGTGAGCAGCTGTGTTTGGTATTTGTTGTTGTTTGTACTTCGTTTTTGCATCTTTCAGATGGACAAATTGATTTTTGGCTTTGGGGTGCTGAGCTACGTTTGTGCTTAGACTTTGCCACTAATTTTAAGCATAACTATTATAGAAATTCTTAGCTTTTTTTGTGTTTTTTTTTTGGTTTGTTTGTTCACCTAGTGGACTTCCGCGTGCGCCGTAATCCCTTGATGGTGATCGATCGACCGTTGGCAATTCCTGCAGTCGACGCACGCGACCCGGACTGCGAACACCAGAGCTATTCACTGGATTATAATCGTCGCGTGACATAATCCGCGGCTGATCCGCGGCATGCACCCACGCAGTTGTTGTGGTGGTTGTTGCTATTGTTGTTGTTGTTGTTGCTCTTGTTGTTGTTGTTGTTGCTGTTGGCCTGTTGTCCTGTTAAATGCTTCGTTTGATTGGTTTTATTTGTCTTTCGTTTGATATGCACGTTTTGATTGGCTTTTTGTATGTTTTATTTATTCATTTTTTTTGTTCTATGTTAAATTCTTTCAATTGGCTGCATCTGCAAGTGTAAGAAGTGGAAGAAGAACAAACATGGTACAAAATAAAGATAGAACAGAGAGAACATACACACGCACACACATACACCTATCATACATAAAATATATGGTATACGCCTTCGTTGGTCATACACTTATTACGCATACGCCCACCGTCTTGCGTTTGTTAACTTTAAGCATTTAGCGTGTTACTTTTTGCATTTAAATTAGACTACATCATCAACTAGCATATCCTTAACCTTTTTACCTAAATCTCAGCCTCTCTAAGCGAATGATAGAGAGCGAGAGGGGTGAGGAGAAATGTCGAGTGGCTTTTGCATTATGGCAGCTCCTGTTTGCTTTCTATGCAAATTCTTTTTCACTTTTTTTTTTGTTTTCTATTTAGACAAAAACAAATTGCATGCAAATTGCCACTCGACCAAGTCGCTGCCAAGAGGAGTCGCACTCGCTGTATGTGCGCACACCTATGTACACACATACACCTGCAGACTCACCTGCATACAGGTATAGCTTCATATGAATGACAACGAGGGTGGCTTTAGTCAACAATTTGAAGTTATTTAAGATATTCTGCTTTAAGATTAACAAGTTCATTTTACAATGCCTTAAGGAGAAATTTAAGCTAGATATGTAATTCAAACTATGATAACTCCCGTTATTATTGCTCATAGAGAGCAGCCGAGACTAATTAGAAGGAAAGATGGAATAAAATTCCATGGGCACACCAGAGCTCAAATAAATTATATAAAAAATGTTATGTAAATAACTCGGGTAAGTTTTTATAAAAATATTGTTAATTCAGATGTTTAAAACTCATTTGATAGGGAAACTAATTTAGCTGGATTACCGAGTATATTTATCATATTTACATATATTTAGGGAATCTAGAAGAATTACATGGGCACATGTATAATATCTTAAAATAATATAGATAATTATACAGGCAAACTATATATTAATATATTATTTTATCTTTATGTAGAATGCATTTATCATATGCACTACATTCCGTAGATTTTCCTGCGCTATTCGATTGAATTAACTATCTCTCTTTAGTTGAAAAATATTAGTAAATTAATTAAGTGCAGAATGTTTTTAGATCAAAATCGAAATTCTTGTAGTTAAAGTAACTTACTAAAAATATATAAAGATATCTTATATTGCTTCGATATGAAAAGGTATCTTATTTCAAGAGTCATTCTATCTCTATTGATATAACCATTCTTGCTAAATTCTTACAGAAACTGAAATATATAAATTATTAAGCCGCCCTCGGTAGCCACAAGATAGTCTACATTGCACTGAAGGTAGAAGACAAGTTGCACGTTTTTGCCCGGCTCAAATACGGAAGGGCTCAAAAATGAAGTGCAGACGCGCACAGGCAGTGTCGCTTTATGAATGGGCTAAGGCAATGGCTTAAAAGGGAAACATTTGAAAGAGGGGCCAACGAGGGGTTGGGCTAGATTGCAATGGCGACAGCGGCTAAATAAAAGCTAAACGAATCAGCAGACCGGAAGACCATTCAAATGTTTACTTGCATGCCTGAGCAAATGCACCAAAAGTGTTTCTGCGTGTGTGTGTGTGTGTTTGTGTGTGTCGCCTGAGTGCCCATTTACGTGACAGCAGCAGCAACAACAACGTGCCACATGGCACATGCCACACAGCAGCAGCTATCAAGATGAGGTCATAGCTATGGCTGGACCTCGTCTTCGATTACACATCTGCTCAGCTTGGCTCAGCACTTTACTAAGCAAACAAAGCGCACAACTATAGCTATCTATATATCTATATCTATATCTAAAAGTATATCCGTATCTGTATCTATATAAATATCTGTCTGCAACTGCATTTACATCTCTTTAGCCATGCAGTATTCTGGCTGCTTTTTTGTTGCCTACTTTCGGGCGCTCGCATCTTTTTTCCTGCTCACTTCCGGCATTGCATTTGCTGACGAATTCATGTGCAATTGTTTGTGTCAATGCTCGCGGCTATTACATTCGACACTAGCTAGGTGTTATCAGCAGCCAGAGCTTGTGAGATATCGCTGCGTGTGGCATGCAGCCCCATCCTTCCTGCTCGCTAACTGCTCTCCCCCCTGGAGCGGTGTGTGAGCTCGCAGCTTGCAGCTTCGTCTTGGCTTATTCACCACACTCGCTTGCGCAGCTGCGGCGCTCAGCAAGCGAGACACACACACGCATACGCACACACGCACACATGTGACGATTCAACAATAGCGTCATCGTAAGCATTTGCCGCATTTGGCGGCGTTTCTTTCGGTTTCTTATATTTCGTTTCTTTCCTTTTCTTTTCTTTTCTTTTCTTTTTTTTTTGTGGTTTATGCTGTGAGACACACACACACACACACACACACACGCACACGCAGTCACATAAAATAAGGTTAAAATTTGAAATCAATAAAAATTATTCCACCCGTCTAAAATTAGAACAGAAAAACTAAGACAAAAGGCAAGCAGCAAATGACGATATGACGACTTGTAACTAAAACCAAAGCAATGCCAAGCACACACACACACGCACACAAACACATAGCTACACCTAACCCATAAACCCTCACTTAAGCATTAAAACAAACACGCAGCCTTGCCAGTAGGCGTGGCTGTAGGTAATCTCTATATGTATAAAAAAAAGGCGAAATACTTTATTATATATGCGCTGTCAATGCGCTGTCTGCGTGTCTGTGTGTGTGTGTGTGTGTCTATGCTCGCATGACAATTCATATGCCGCTGCAGGCCCTTTTATAACCTAGGGCAGTACGAGTTTTTGGGGCAAAATACTTGAAAATTGCTTTTCGTGAGAAATAAAAATAAATAAAAAATCAAATTAAAATCAAAATAAATTGAAAAAGTGAAGAAACAACTTTGACAGCTAGTCTAGCCTAGTATATATATATATAAATTGTATATATATATATAAATATATATATATATATATAAATATATATATATATCCGTCTATATATAAAATGAATACAGTTTACGGGGCGTATGCGTAATTGAACTAAGAACTACTTAAGTCTCAGAGCGAATAGCTTAAAACTAAGCACAACAAACACTATAAAACTATGAAAAATATGTAAATTTATGTTAGAAATAAGTTAAATATACATAATACACAGACATACGAGACATACCATATAGTATACGAGAGTTATACACAAGCAGAAATTAGTTAGTTGATCGATCTTGGGGAATTTTTTTTTGTTTTGTTTACTCAAGACAATCGCAGAAAATCAATATAGCTTACAATGCATACGTGTATGGGTGTGCGTGTGTATGTGTGTCTGTGTGTGTATGGGTATTGTCTTGATCGAAAATTGCTTAACATATAATTTATATATATTCATTAGCTCAGTCTGCTCACCCGCTTTGCTTAGACGATGAATTTTGAATGCTTTGAAGGTTCCACGCGGCGTATGAAATTTATGTTATATATATTAGAGATATATATATATATATGTATGTATTACATATATATAAGCTGCAGCTCCAACCTTAGCTCTAGTTCCAGTTCCAACTCCAGGCTCAGTTCCAGCTTCAAATTTAGCCTCTAGCTACTGCGGCTGCTGCCTTTAGCTCAACAATTTGTTTCTACTAGCAAATTTATGTTTAACACACACATACATTGCCTATGTGTGTGTGTGCGTGTGCGTGTGTGTATAGGCTTGTTGGTGATGTTGCTGCTGCTGCTGCTGCTGTTCTTGATGTTGTTGTTGTTGTCTCTGTTGCTGTTGTTGCATTTCCGTTTCCGCTAAGCTTGAATTTCAAAATTTTGCTTTTCTCACTTTCTTTTCACTTTGAAATTTGTTTCTAAATTTTTGCTGTTATTTTTTCTTGACTAATTGCATTTTGTTAATAGCCGCTCGTTAGTTTATGTATATTATTATCTCTTTTTATGTATGTACATGGCTGTTGGGTCGAAACAAAAAACAAACACGCGCAAACCGCACTTCAGTTAAGCTGTTTAACTTCTTTAATTCAATATAAAAATATATATTTTTTTCCTTATGCACACAGTTAATTAAAGCACTTTATATATTCGTATATATATATATATATATATATATATATATATATATATATATATATATATATATATATATATTTATATATATGTATATATGTATATTTTTTTGTATTTAATTTTTTATGCTCGCATTGTTGCTTGAGTGCTGCGTGCTCAACGAGTGATTTGTAAGGGCTGTGCGAAGTTTTTTATGAAGTTGGTTAGAGCGCTGCCATACGCGCTCTCTCTCACACTCATGCACACAGTCACTCTTCTCTCTCTTTTTCTCGCTCTCAGCTACTGACACACATTTGCCTACAAGCACAAACACACACACACACACACAAGGAGCAGTGAGCGCGTGAGAGTGGGAGTTGTGCGCTTCCCGGAGTTGCCGGAGTGCGCGCGCTACGTTGTAACGTAAGCGTCTACGTAACGTTAGCGTAACGGACCGAACGAACCACTAAACGAAGCTAACGACATAAGGGCTACCAGAACCCGCCTGCCCTGCCCGCTACCTAGCCCACTGCTTGCTCCCATCCCCGCGCTTAACGCTAGCTACATTATGTTACACGCCTCCGCGCGCCTAACCCCAACTTCACAGTAAGTGTGTGTGCGTGTGAGTGTGTGTCTACTGTTATACAGCTTATAGCTATGCGTGTGTGTGTGTGTGTGTGTGTGTGTATGCTTTATATGTAGGTTGAAGCAATTTATAATAAATTTTTCTTTCGCTCCCATCAATCGATACGCGCTTAACTTGGCCAATATTATATATTGGTTATAGCTGCTCCTAGACATACGACTTGAGTTTGATTTATGCTGGACTTAGGCTGGCTGTAGGCTTTATACTTCAGATTTTGCTCGGCTTAATCATTACTTTTCGCTCAATTTTGCAGGAAATCAGTTTTCTGTATCCAGGGTGCCGTTGCGGCCTAAAGCACAATTGCTACTCTACACGCACACACTCACGCACACATATCAGTCTACACATATACACATTTAGTTATTTGTGATTTTTTTTGTTGTTGATTTTTTCACTTTTTTTTCAGCACAAATTTCAATTTGGCCTTTTTGTTTAGCCTTTTTTTTTTGGCATTTAAGTTAGATTTTTTTTTGGTTTATTTTTTTTTTTTTGTATTGCAGCTAAAAGATACTTTTACAGATACACACGCATACATCGTGTGTGTGTGTGTGTGTATAATCTAACCCAAAAAATGTTGTTGTGCGGCAGATTGTAGGGCCCGTTTTCACATATGTATATATATGTGTGTGTGTGTACATGTATGTATATGTAATTGAATTTTTTTGGTATTTTGTTTTTTCGGCAACGCCGTTGTCCAACTAACAACTACCCTCAATGTACTGAGCGCTGTTGGCTCGTGCCAGTCGCTGTTATAGTCGACACATATAAGCCATAGCCAAAAACGTAAACGTAGTCGTAGTCCGTTTCGCTGCGAGGTGAGTTTCGTAGTATTGTCGCCGTTGTTGTCGTTGTTGTTGTTGCCAACTATAGTGAAGAGCAGATTCGGCGTTTGGTGTTTGTTCGCTCGGCATTTTTCTGATTGCAATCAATGAATTTTTACCGCGCTCGCGCAGTTTTCCCTACCTCTCTCAGCTCTCACTCTTACTCTCTCTTACTGTCCATCTCTCCCTCTCTCTTAGTCGTGCTCTCTCTTTCGCACTCTCTCTTGGTTAATTGTCTATGTGCGGCTAAATGAAAATTCCAATAGTAAAATATGAAATTCCTCAACAACGGCTTTCGTTACGTTTTCGGCTGCGGGCGTTACTTACATGTGTGTATGTGTGTGTGTGTGTGTGTAATACTAAAACGTAACGGCATTCAAATGCTTACGTTTCTATTGCGTGCATTTTTCTACAGGCTGGCAATGCTGCAACTTAAAATAAACTGCCTAAAAGTATGCTAAGGGTTTCTTTTATGATTTGCAAATGATTTGTTCTGCTTGTGAGTGCTTTTTGCCATTTTAATGATAAAATTTGTCTGCAAATTATATAATATAATATTTATACATTTTTTTTAGAAAACTTTTAATTTGAATTTCTTGTGTAGAAATGTTGTGTTTAAATTTCGTTATTACATTTGAATGCAATTGAACTAGAGACAATAAAAAACTCTTGTTTTCAACAGTTTCGGAGTATAAATTTGAGAGCTAGAATTAAAATTGATTGTGAAATTAATTTCTGTATTTAATAATAATACAATATACAGAAATTCATTAAATTATATATATAATATATCTATAAAAATACATTCATCAGTTAAAAGACTAAAATCGTAAGCGCTTTCCTTGAAATCAAATATAAATATAAAATAATATTTTCAGGTGTAATTTTTAACGTTATAAAAACTATTTATTCGTGAATTTCAGTGTTTGAGTGTGCCTTAGAGTTAGAGTTTATTTGTGGACATGTCAGTGTGTGTGTAATACATTATATTTCGCATAATACTAGAAACATTTGAAGCATTAAGAACTATTCGTATCTAAGTAATACTAGCAACATTTGCATTTTTTACTGGCTTAGCTGACTGTCTGCTGATTACGGACAGCCTGTTCTCTATTTACATGTGAACTCCTCGTAACTCTCGTCGCACACGTCGCACTTCACTTGACAGCACCACTGGAATTGACATCTGCATTGCTGAGTGCGCTGTATGTGCTGTGTGTTATGGCCACGCCCACAGCACAAAAGGTCACAACTCTGCGGGCCATGACCAGTGCGATTGCAAATGCGGCCCATTGTACCCAATGTGCCCGTTTGAATGCTGCGCTCACAGTAATTCGGCGATGCCTCCAAATAGATGAGCTCCATGCGCTTGGGTGCCATCAGCGAGGGCTTCTGCGCCATGAGCTTTTTCTTTCTGAAACCAAGAGTTGAAGAGAAGATTCAGTTGACTGAAATCATGAAGGGCAATCGCATCGCTCACCTGCTTAATACTAATCTCAGTCCACGTTTGCCTCTCAGGCCCTGCACAGTTTTGGCTTTTTGATATTTTTGCATTAGCTTCTCGCCGATCAGGCGAAAGGGCGGCAGGCTCTTCCAGCAGGTTTTCATCACACACGAGCCGCTGACGCCATGGCACTTGCAGTCAGTGCGCAGCAGCTGCTTAACCAGCTAATAGTTTTGGGAGCGGGCAATAAAAATTGATTTATAACTAAAATATATGTTGTATACGCACCGTGCGCCCCACGCGATTATTATGCAAATTCATGAGCGTACGCGAATCTCGCTCCAATTCACGTGCGTCCATAAATTTGCGCGTATAACGCATACCGAATTCCACATCAGCGGAGCAGCCGCCCCATTTCCAAGGCTCCGGCGGTGGCGGCGACGCCTTGTGCCGCACATCACAGCCGCACAGCGAAATGTTGCCACGCGCACAGGCTGTAGTCACTGAAAAGGCGGCCCCAGCGCTAGCTATTGCATAGGTGTAAGCGGCCTCTCTAGAAGCTGAAACAGAGCGAGAGAGAACGGAGAGAATATTAGAGAAGATAGCAAATTCCATTTGATCTCTCTCTCTCTCTCATCCTCTCCTTCTACTCACCTATCGGTACAACATGTGAGAACACATTGCGCGGCCACACCTCCGAGCAATTCCAGCGATGGCCACGGAACTGATGCTGACACTCGTGGGCGCCGAGCTGCTGGCCCTCGCCGAGTGCGATCAGCGCATCGGGCATCTCGCTGCACAGCTTGCGCTGACCCATCGTCAGACCGGGTATTCGGCCGCAGAGCATGACAGACGTAAAGCTGGATACTAATCTGACGAGAAAGCAGAACGTAAATTCTCATATTAATGATAACCTCTAGGACGCTGATTATATCTATGAGCTTGACAAGTTAAGGCTGGGGTATTACGTTTGCAGTAGTCCAAAAGTAATTAGAGGGAGAGCCGATAGTACTATCGATTGCTACTAAATGTCATCGATGCTTAATGACAGTTACATCGATCGAGTGAAGGCAAGAAAGGAGCAGTGGAATTTGGTTGGTAATTTAGTATAAAAGTAAAGATAAAGTCTTTCGCACATATGTGTCCTATTATTTACTTTCTTCTATCTCCACCTAAATAACTATTTTCACATTTTCCGAACAAATTCCTGCCAATTTGCAAGTCCATTAATCCAATTGGGCATTAGCTTTATAAAGCTAGCGGCTTATTAGCTTGGATTATGTCAGCAGCTCTATGCTGTCTGGCATTTAAAGCCTTCGATTAGACATGCGAGGTTAGTGTTTTGGTCTGGCTTGGGCTTCTCTCTGCATGATTAGATGCTTGAGATGCATATGTAATTATGGCTAATAATATAGCTGGCGGCATTATTTTGACTAAAACTGACAGTAAAACTGTCTACGCCCCCCAAAAGCATGCCACTCACTCACCTGACTGCAAACAAAACCAACCACTACGAAAGCAACAACAACAACAGCAAAAACAGCTTCAATTTGAACGCATTAATCTTGGCTGTGAATGCGGCACATTTGCTTTTTCCATTGGCCAATTGCGACTTTTTTTTATAAACGTTGACTCGTGGCCAGTCTCAATTGTTGTTGTTGTTGTTATTTCCCTGGCAATGGCAAACTGAAATGGAAATGAATTGATCGCTGGCGGCATTTATTGAGCAGTAAGCACGACTTTTGTTTTTATTTTTTTTTGCTCAGGCTATTGACAATGGCTGCGGAAAAGGGTATAATGATTTTGTGACAATGGCTAAGCTTTTTGGTATCAGATATGCATATTCTTGATCATATCCAGAAACTAGATCAATTTATCATGCTTGTATCTGTCTGTTAGCTCTCTGTCTTTCCTTAGCTCTTCGTCTGTCACTCTCTCTAACTCATATGTGCTGAGCATCTATTTGCTGTTCTATCTCTGTAACTCTCTAGCTCCAATGTCTGTAACTTTGATCTATCTGCTTTCTTTCTTTCTAAACGTCCTTTGGCATAAGCTCCACTAAACTCTTTAAATTAAATTGCTTAATTTAGCCAAATTAATTTAGTTTATATCAATATTTTATCTATGTTTTTTATGAGACTTAATTAATTATAATGTAATTATTATTTCTGAATTTTATAATTTTATTATAGCTCTTTGAGGGTATTTTGTAGTCGTGCATTGCCAACATGCTTACTTTTTTTCGATCCATTGATCGATCCACATTTGTTTGTGCATATATTTGCCATTTTGTCATATTTAATTTATCGTTTACTTAAAAAGATGTACTCGCTGCAGCTGCTGTTGCAGTTGCAGTTGCAGTTGCAATATTTAGAGTCAACAAAAAGCTGAGCAGAATATGAAAGTTGTTTATAAATGATCAAATTTCGCAATGAAAAGCAAAGTTATAATAGGAATTTATAAGAGAAATATACTAATCAAATCATCCTACAATGTTTCTTGTTTTCCTAGAATACTCTGAGCAGAACACATTGAGCTTCCTATACTGTGTATATTGAAAGTAAAATGAGTTAAGCTTACATGCTCTACTTAATCAGTTGATTTATATCAAACAGATATTTTGAATTTCTGTATATAATTATATATAATTTCATTGAACTGGACTTGGCTATATAATACGTTGTATTTTTACAGCTATTTCTTTAAGCTTGTTTTCTAAAGATTAAGCAAGTCATAGGCGATAAACGCTCTGGAAGTCGTAGGAAGAGCATTTGTGAATGGCATGTGTAGCTCGAAAAGCGACTGCCCACACACACACACACACACGCACACACATTAACACTCTCGTATAGCATATGGTAGCATTCCATAGCCGCATTCATTGGATGCATAACGAGCAATTGTCTACATGTCGATTGGCCAACACAAAAAAGCCAATCAAACAGCTGCGCAGGCGACCAAAACATGAACAGCTATGCATATTCATTATATATAAATAATATATATATATGTATTTATATACAGCTGTGTTATATCCGCAGGGCACGTACCCGCCGCTGTCAGTCCATTGCCATTTTTGTCTTGCGATGTGCTAAAAAAGTTTTGGCCATTGCTTTCGCCCATGTTTACAACGCATTTTTAATTGGGCCAATTAAATCAATTTACAGAAATTACAAAGCTTACACAAGCAACTTGTAAAAGGGCGAGAGTGAGAGAGAGAGAGGGGGAGCAAAGGGCTGAAGGGCTGAAGGGAGAGAGTGAGTCCAAGTCCTCGCCCAAATTAACCCTTCAACTGAAAACTGGAAACGGCCAACAACAAAAATCGACGATCGTTTGCAGTTCAATCTGCAGTAATATACCCTGTATAGTGACAGTAAAGGAAAGACGTATAAGCCTATGCAGCAAGCTGATATTATTTATTATGTGCATTCAAAGTTATAAAGAAATGATGAAATTCATAAGTAAAACTCTTGAGCACCTTTGCAGGCAATATAAAGCCTTTGATATCAAATAACATTTATGTAAATGTGCTCTAGTAATTTAGCGATCAATGCAATTTCTAGAGGGTATCATCTTAGCTGGCTACAGTATTGCTCATTGCTGTTGCCGTTGCCGCTGTTGGCCCCTCATGAGTTGTTGTACATGTTGTTAACATGCAGTCGAGGCCCCGAAGACCAAAATTGGTAGTAAACTAATAATTAGGCTCGTTTAACAGGCACGACCACGCGGCCAGGTTGCCAGGATGCGATCACCAGATCGAGCAACAGCAACAACAATGGGCCACTGGCTGTTGTGTGGCTGCAATGCTTCAGTGGCAACGAACCACCAAAACCACCGTTGCCAACCTTCAACTTTTAACTTTGTTGAACTACGCTGATCGATCTGTCAGCGCATCCGTTTGTCAGTCAGTCAATAGCTTTTCGTGCGTTCGCACAGCGTGACCGTCATGCCCACCTCAATAACAAAGACAACAACAACAACAAACACTCCAGCAGCAACAACAACAACAAATGGGTAACAGCTATCGCTCTCTTTTCATCGTAGCCTTTTGTTTTTTTTTAGTTATATACCCTCAGCCTATTGAAAATACATAAAGAGGGTATATCGTTTGACACAGGGAGCTGTGCTTACAGAGCTGTGGTATTCGTGATCAGAATGAGCAGCTGAGAGGATAAAGTCTTCGTATAAAAGTTAGAGACTACAACAGTATGGAGCTATAAGCGTATACAATAATCCGACAATAAATATATAATGGTAAAGGTGTATGAAAATAGAACAGAAAGAGCGTAGAAGAGTTTAACCGCATAATCCTATTTATGATTGCGAGCCATATACTCCCAATTATCTGTGAAACTAGAGTGTATAAGAGTATTAGGGACATATATAACATATTGGTCTAAGAGCATTAGATTCTAAGAGTATTAGAGTCGAATAGTATAAGAGTATGAGAGTAATGATATATAGAAGTAAAGGAGTATAATAATATAGGTGTATTAAAACATAAGAGTATGATTATAAGAGTACGTATTTCCAAGTCAGATTTTTCTCCACTATTATGATACCTTGCTCTTTTAATATGTATACATAAGCTGTTGAGAGTATCTGATAGTCGAGCACTTCCGCCTAGACAGCTCGGTGGCTCGATTTAATTCTGCAGTTTGTTCAGTTTTGTACCACAAAACGCTGTTTTTTCCGCCGTGGCTTATTTAATTTGTCGTTGCCACTTGAAGCGCGTTGCTGCCCCATTCCATGTGGGTTCATTCCGTGCTGCCGGCTGTCTGCTGCCTGTTGCATGTCAACGTCGACAATTTCATCATCAACTTGAAGCAAACCCTTACTCCGAGCCTCTGCACCACTTACGCAGCGTCAACCGACGTCCGAGTCACGTGTACTTGATTTGTGCTTTGTGTTTTTGCACCGCTTTTTTAGATGGCCTTACCTTACCCTAACCTTAGCTATGCGGCTCTTCCTGCTGCTGCTCGTCTCTTTTATCTTTGGCTCTAGATCCGAGGCACAGGCTTTACGTTTGGGTCTACGCCTTCATTTCGTGACCCTTTTTTTGTGTTTTTGCTTTGTTGCGACGATTTAGATTCTTGTTCCCAGCTCAACGTGTGATGCGTGAGAGAGCAAGGACCTGTCATGAACTTGATATCAATGATATTGCACAGAAGTTGCCAGGGCAGTGCAGGCAGGCAAAAAAGTGAAATGGTCGCGGAATCATAAACAAATCTATTATTTGAAGAAAATGGAGCGATTCTCTGTGCTTGTTACTTGCCTAATGTAAAATAATTTATAATTGTTGATTTCATGGTCAATCAGTTGTTTTAATTGCAAAAATACATATAGTCAATATCATTATCCATATCCATTCTATTTTTGATAGTTATTGCCATTTGTATTAGAGCTCTAATATTTATTTTATAATTTAATTAATATGTTTTATAATTTTTATTGTCCTTATCATCCTTACTTGATTGCTTATTATGACCATTGTCAGCACATATAATTATCATTATTTTGTACATTATACTAAGCGTTTTCACTGTCATTGTCATTATCATTATCACTCTCGTTATCATAGTATTTATTATTGTTATTAGAACTGTCATTTTCATTGTCATTATTATTATTATTGGCAATAATATTTTTACTAGCATTTTCATTATCATTATCATTGCCAACACCAATATAAAAGTTAATTTTAATTATCATTATCATTACTATAATTCTCAATAAAAATAAATATTACGCCTAAATCTATATTCTGGAAGCTTGACCATAACTAGAAGTGAATTGAGTTGAATACATTAAATGAAATATTTATAATATATAAACACAACTTGCTGAGTGCCAAAATTTCATGGTATATATATATAAATAGATATCATCGTCGACTGTGATATATTGAGCTTATGATAGTCAAAGAAATCTTGTTTAATATATCACATTTGATACTTTTACCATATTTGTTAAGCATAATAAATCATGAAGGCACAGACTAGGAATGATGTCAATGCCGCTTGCCAAATAACTTGTTTAATATATTGGTTAAACAAATAAATAAATAAAAGTGTCAGGAAAACAAAGAAGCAATGCACAATTCCATTTGTATTGAAGCTAAAAAGCGTAGTTCCAGTTGTGAGTCTCGCTTTTCCAGTAGCCGACTTCCGCCTCTGCGTTGTGCATACGCTCAATAATTATGATTGGTATTTCTTTTTTATTGTTTTCATTACTTTTCGCATTGATGGATCGAAACTCGTTTATATATATTTGTGGGCCATTGATAAGCCATTGGCCAATCATTGACATGAGCCGAATATGTGATTTGCTGTTTTCGTGGGGCAGCTATCATTAAAAATGGATTAGGCCAGTCGCATAATTTAGCCACAGCGCCAATTAGCAAACGGCCCACAACAACAACAAATGCAACTGGAGCTGAAGCTGATGCTGATGCTGGAGTAGGGGCTGAAGCCGAGGCTGACTCTTAAAGCATAACCACTTATATCTCGTCTCCAGAGCATATAAACATAAATGCCTAAGCGCGCGCAGCGAGTCAATAAGAAACCAAAAAACAGCAGCAACAACAACTAAAACAACAACAACAACTAAAACAACAACAACAACAAGTCTTAATGCGCACTTCGGAGGCTCATAAAAATATGACTTTAATATTTTCACGCGCAGGCGTTGCAGAGAGCAGACCAGAGCAGAGCGCGGACAAGCACAAAAAAAAGCGCGTAACTGGGCCTACAGACCGGCAGAACTATGGCCAGGCGCAGGAGCAGCGTAACGTGTGATACCAAAAAGGGCAGCCAGGCCAACACTGAGAGAAAATTTGAGGCATTGAAATTGAAGAAAATATGCAATTGAAAGAGGAAATTGATTAGTGAATCAATTTGAAGTTGATTTCGATTTGTCGATGGTTAGTAAAAGTTCTATAAGTTCTATATAGACAATAATACCCTATAATTATAGAACATTTTCATTTATAAGTAATATTTATAAATATTTATATAAAATACGAGATGATGCCCACATTCTATAAATATAATTTAATGCGCTACAAAAAGCTCAAGACTACAGAGTTACTTCATATCCTTTGATAATATTCATATGAGGCTCCGAGGCGCTTCAAAGTCCTTTCAAATATATCAAAATACCCTGTAATTATGATAGGCTTTTGGTCACCAAGCCTACTTTGCATTTCACAAATTTAAGCAGAGTATAATATTTATTTAAAGACATACCCGATTGCAAGATCTTATACCCTTTTATTTTCTTTTTCCTTTATCCCTTTTGAGCCTATTCCGATCGCCCATTAATTTTTTTCATGTGCATATTTAGCGTCTAGGTTTAAGCGACCCACCGCTGTGGCAATTGGCTTGTCGTGAAAACTGCGGTGGGTTTTATATTTTATCTCTGGTAGCTACCGCTGCTCAACATTAAAGCAGACTTCAAATTATGTGTGCAGCATGGACATATATCATGTGGATGTATAGAGATCTGTAACTATATCTGCATAGATATATTTATAGCTGTATGAGCCTCTTTCCCCTTAGTTGCATATCTGTATCTATCCGTATCTGTAGTTACATATGTTTTTATAACTCCATCTCCATGAGCATCTGCATCTGCATCTGCATCTGCATCTTTAACTGCATTCTTCTTGCTGTTTTGTGCCTGAACCTGGCGCTTGCGTTGGCCGTGGGTAATTACATGGACCGCTGACATGTTCGTGGCGCTCTGCCCGCTGGCCGAAAATTTACGAGTGTGTAGCCAAAATAAAGCGCCAATTGGAGGCGGAAGCCACAAAGCCACATTAATTCAAACAATGCGACTGACTACGAGGCCGACTTCAGCTCAAAATGCAGCGTTGCTCTTAGTTTTCTGCGCTGTTTCTGTGTTTTTGTTTTTTGTTTTTGTTTTGCCAAGGCATTTGAAAGTTTGTGGCCTCGTGTCCAGCTGCAATGTAAAGTGGGCGGTGCCGGGGCACTGGCAGCACAACACACAGAGTCGAGCCCAAACTAAAAGAAAACCCATAAAAGCTGTTCAACATGCCATCAATAAAAAAATAAAAAAAATACACAACAATGCATAAAGCGAGCCTTGGCCAAGAAAGAGAGAAAAAAATGTGTCGTTGCCACGGCAAATGGCAACAATTGTGCTCAATCCTGGCTAACAGCTAAGGCTAAAAACGACGAACGACGTAATTGAGCCGCGAAAGACGTATGACCAGGGTCTCCCTAGCCGAATGGCAACAGGTAAGGCCAAACGTATCGTTCGTCATGGGCAATTGGCGAATGCAGCCACAACTAGCTGACCAAATGAGAGTCGCGAACCACGAGCCAGCCAGCCAGCCAGCCAGCCAGGCAGGCAGGCAGGCAGCCAGCTGCTAGCCAGACAAACAGACAGATCAAGCGCAGATAGTTTTGTTTGTGCCCGAGTCGATCACTCATCTAAAAGTACAAAACGATCCGCCAGGCAACCAATGACCACCGCCAACAGCTCCCGCGCCTACTTTGCAGCTCGGCCCAAGGAACCACTTGAAAGGCCATTTTTGGACTTGTAACTGGCAACGACTTACGACGATCTTGATCACAATTTGAGCGTTTGTCTGCACGTTGCAAGCTCATGAGCTTCAATTGTTCAAGGCATGTAACAAGCATCTCTCTCTTTCTCTCTTTCAACCTCTCTCTCTCTCTCTCCCTCTCCCTCTTTCTCATTCCCTGTTTGTCTGTGTTTCCTGTTTGTACAACATGCCATTTGGAGCGCTTTAAGATTGTGGACTAACCCCAATTACAAGAGATGCTGCAGTTTTTTCTGGGTTAAGTCCCTTTTGTGGGCAACCTGTTAACTGGTCAGCAAGCCTTTGTATACCCTGTACTCATTACTTATAGGGGAAAATGCGGGCACACAACAATTGAGCAGGGCTCATGTTGCGTGTATTAAGTGATATCTGCATTTGTCAATTCTGGAAAAACTAAAGGGATTTTAATATATAAAAATCTTCTAAGTTGCTAAGCAGTGGATATAACAAAATTTAACTTTTTCCTATATCTATAAATTTTACATCTCTGCTGGAGTCGAGTAAGATAAATAATTATTCCTAACTATCCATAACTCTTTGGTTTTTTTTTTCTCTCTGCCTCTTCTTCACTTACTTCCCATACCAGCTGTCTGCAGGATATCTCTTAGTCTCTCATTTCTTTGGCTAGAGCAATCTTACTTGTTTATAGCTGTTGTTATTGCTGCTGCCGATGCGCATTGTTGTTCAGCTGGCCGCCACGGCGGCGGCGTAGCTGCCCACAAGACCAGCCCACTGGAACAATCCAAGTCGAGAGGCTGCCGACGCCGCCGTATCTTTTAGATACTCGCAACTGACTGCGCCAAGGCAATTAGATAGCAGTCGAAAGACACAAAACACACACAAACGCACACAGAGAGTCGGGCACGTTGATGAGTTTATGGCAAAAATTGATTTCCAGTTGTCGTTGCTGTTGCTGTTGCTGCTGCTCCCGTTGCTCCTGCTTTAGCCAAGTTTTTTGATTGGCAAACTGTGTTTGTCTTTGGAAAATGGCATTCGTAACTGCCTCACACGCGTCTCTCTGTCTGTCATGCTGTCCGTCTGTCAGTTGGTTTTAGTTGCTGTTGCCATCATTTAATTGCCCATTTTAATGAGATTTTTCTGCGTTTTTCCCGCTGTTTTTGCTGTTGTTGTCATTTTTATTGCCTGCTTTCCACTAGAATCGACGATCGACGATCGACGAGAGACGAGATCAGCAGCTGAGCTGTGATTGGGCGTATTGTGCTTGGGCGTCTATAGATAACAATTTACATGCAACTCCTTGTAATTTTACCCTCTCACTCACTCTCTCTATCTCTCTCTCCATCTCTCCCTCTCTTCCCGCTCTGATTTCTCTCGCCTTTTTACACTGAAGAGAATTAGCGATTCGCCGCGATCTTAACTGTTGCTTTGTAGAGATCGAAAGGAAACAGTTGTCAACAACGGCGCGAGATTTGATATAGATAAGAAAAAAGAAAACAAGAAAGCAAAACAACTTTAACAGCTGGGAATATATTTGAGTTAACTGCGAATACCCTGTACTCTGCGAGTGTCTCTACAATTTTAATGTTTTCAATTAAAGTCAGTAGATCTTACAGATAGGATTTCAATTTGGAAACAGCTTGAATTTATAATTTAATTATGATCTATAATTGATAATAAGTTTTGATTATCCCCAAATTATTTTAATTGGGGTCAGAAGATATTTTGGAAATGGAAAAAAAATTCAGTTGAAATAGAGGAGTTAGTTGATACTGATGCAATCCAAAGTTGTTAATACTTAAATTTTATAATTTATAATTTTAATAATAGTAATTATTAATATTTACAAGAGATGAGCTGATAATTTTGAATTGTATTGTGTCAAAGAGACAGTAAAAGGTGAGCTTCAGATTTTTTTTTTATTATATTATATTAAATTGAATAGAAGAAAGAAAGCTTAGGGACACATGGTAGATAGATAATAGATAGTCACCAGCTAAGCAGTTGGACAGCGATTGGAAAAAGTCTAATTGCACTTATATGAAAAGTATCTCTATACATAAGTATTCTACACACTTTATAGAAGATAAAGACTAAACATAATTTCAATCCTAAATTTTAACCAACTAAATTAAGCTCTAATACTGTTTATATAAAGGCAACCTGTAAGCTTTTGCCCATAATAACCGACAGTTATTGAACATATTTTATAAACTTATCATTATTATTCTCTATTCACAGTAAAATGAATAAGCTGCTTAAAAAACTGTTGAAATATTAAGAATAATAAGTTCAGTTCTTTGCCCACAAATTTCACACTTTTAACTAAACCTATAAAAGAGTTCTAAAGCTATTTAGAACACAATTTTGTCGATATAAGAATGAAAACTGTTTAGCATAAGAACAAAACGTTCGTCGATCGTTTCTATGTCACAAGAATGAAACCAAATGACCAAAAGAAGCAGATTTGCGGCTTTATTTTTTGGTTGGCTTGTACTATACCTTATTTCCATAATCCAGAGTAAGTATATTAAGAGTTTGTTGTGTATTTTCCACATGGCTACGTCGTTAAAGAAAATGAGCTAGCACAGGCACAGGCACGAACACGAACACGAAAGCAAATAAAAATAAAATAATTCTGCATATTATTTTCATGCTAAATGCGCGGCCCGGAAACTTAAGAACTCGCCATAGAAAATTTGTCGAGCTTTGCACTTTATTTATTTTTTGTATATTTATATATAGATTTTTTACTGATGTATTGCAGACATTGGATAGCTTTGATAGCTTTTTATATTATGGAGCTCAAAAGTAAACAAACTGAAGCTGCAGATCGTAGACTGTGCTTCTGTTTGAGTTTGGGTTTGAGATTGCCGAAATTGTTGCTGCTGTTGTTTTTGTTGTTGTTGTTGATGTATTTGTTCATATGCTAATTAACACCTTCTGTGTAGTGGCATTTTAAATTAAGTCATCGTTGGGAGAGCGCCGAGTTGATGAAGCAGCTCGTTTATCACGTCTCGTGTCGTTGCGATTTCATTCATGCAAAATAACTTGGCTTTAACGGCGCATCATTCATCAGCAGCAGCATCAGCAGAGGCAGCAGCACACGCACCACTCACACCACTTGCACCACTCGCACTGATCGGGCAGCAGAGACTTGTGCTTCTCTGCGACTACACGACTTTTTAATTTATGATAAAGCGCCTGCCGACTGTCACAACCAAATTGCGGCAATAACCATAAACGGCGCAGCAGGTGAAAACTGCCAAAAACGAAGTAGAAACAGGGAGAGGGAGGTAGAAAGAGTGAGATAGGAAGAGAGTGCGCGAGAGACGGCGCGAGCGAGGAAGACACTTTGAAATCGTTGTACCGTGTGAGTGTATTTCGTATGGTGTATGTTAATTCACACAGCGCGCGATAAAGATGCCGCAGGAGTCGACATCATCGGCGTCGTCGTTGTCGGCATCGCTGACTGTCGGCTTGACCGCTTGAAAGGCTTAGATGGGATCGGCCCGGGTGCCGAGATTAACATAAATGCGGCTCATTAGTGACACAATTAAAGAGCTGAGCCGACAAAATGCAAAACGATCCCCAACACGCGACGCCACACGGTTTCGATTTCAGTTTCAATTTTAATATAAATTTTTTTTTTTTTTTTTTTAAGTTTAGGGGTTTTTCTTCTATTTTGTTGTTCGAGGTTTATTTTTCTGTCTGGTAAGCCGGGTCAACCGTTGAACGCGCTTGTCGTATAAGAACTGGCAGACGGCCAGTTGAAATGAAATTTGTAAAAACTATTCAATCAGCTGGCGCAGCGAACATGTTCGAGCTGAGTTCGAGGAAGCTGCGCATGAGCGAGGTTGGCTATTGGAGTTTATGCAGCTTTGAGGTCGAGCTGAATGGGTATTTTGGGTATGGTATTGGAAATAACGTAAGAAAAGGGAGCAGAGAGGCATGTATAGAAAAAGTGAGATAGAAAAAAGGGCGAGCAGAAATGAGACTGAGAGAAGAAGAGACTGAAATTGCAAAAATACATTGAGAAACAGAAGACGAGAGTAAAAGATAAGGAGAGCAAGAAGGAAGGCGAAAATATAGACAGAAACGAAGAGTGCAAGAATGTAAAGTTACTGAACAAAGTTTCAATCGACATATGTAAGCCTGTAGGTCTTAAAGTCAAAGAAATGTGTACAAAATAATCTTAATTAATTTACACATATGTTTATATTTCTCTATATATAAAATTTCTTTTATATCTTATATTATTTCTCTATATTACAGTTTTAACGTTCTAGAAGCTAGCAAATTTGCTATCATCAACTGCTGGGTAAGTGACATTTATTATTTTACATACGCTTTATTTCTCCAATATATTTATAAATTTGGAGTCGAAAATCGTTTGATAAAATTCAAAATTTCGAAAGTTTATAAACTGATTTGAGGCCGTGTATAGAAACTGAAGTCAACCACACAGAGCAGCTCATACTTGTTCAGGCCGAACTTGTTGAACCGCCCTTTGTTTTGTTTGCGGTCAGCCGCAACATGTTGCAAGCGATCGTTGCTTAGCGCTCAGTTACAGGGTCCTTAGCACGTGAATTAAGTCGAAGTCTGGCATTCTGAGACGTCAGTTCGGGGTACCATTAAAGCCCATTATTGTTGGCTGATAATGGCTTGGGAAAGCTTCTCTCACGCTATCCCCTCCCCAGTCCCGGCTCCCTGTTCAGCTCTCGCTCTCTCTCTATCTCTTACTTAAATTGTGACACGGCAATCAAATCAATTATTTATCGATGCGGGTAAGAGTCGTGTTAACGGGCCGAGAAGACATTACAGTGGGTTAATGTCAAGAGTTTGTGGCTTAAGGCTGAAGGGGGTTAGGCACTCACAAGCATTTATCAAATGGCCAACAGGTGATTTGTCAGCGCGCACACATATAGTCTCACACACACACACACACACCCATCAGGCTCATCAATGTATATTTACAAGTGTTTTTCATCATTTTTCGTCGTTTTGTTTTACAAATTTACAACTTGTTGAAATCTGCAACAAGCACTGAGATTACAGCAGTTAGCAGTTTACTATTTTACAAAAAATGTTTTTTGTCCAGTTTCTGTTTTGCATTTTGTATTTGTTCAAAGTGATTTATTGTCGGTTATTTAGTGGCCAGTTGTGAAACGCTACGCTACGCGCTTCTGCCAACAGTAGTCACAACACAGCTTGACAACAACTCGAGGGCAAAGTAGCTGGGGAGCTTCAATTAATGCTACCTGCCGTGTCCAAGACAACCAAATGCAACTGCAATAGCTACTGTAGTAACAACTACGCGCTCTCTCTCTGTCGCACTCTCTCTCTATATCTCTCTCCTTCTGTGTGTCGAACTCTAATGCATTTCTTGGATACGAGTTGTCGCCTTTTAATTGATTTACCATTTATGCAAATTTGAACTTGGCTTTCGTGTTGCATAAATCTCTTGCCTTATATACATATATTATTTCTAGCTATATATATTTATATATATATGCGGTCTTAGTCTGTCTATGTAATTGATGACATTTTAAGCAGAGTTTGTCTCATTAAATGCAATTTACTTTAAACACACAATTTCGCTCACCAGCACTAGCAGCCAATGACACAGTTCATAACTCAGCAAATCAGCAACAATAACAAAAACGATGACGATATATAAGTGTATTTGTCATGGCCCATTGTCTAGCATCGAGTGCTATACTTAGTTGCGATTGTTGTTAGTAACGCTTTTTTATGCCCCTTAAAATGTGTGTGAACAAGGTATGCTTGCTTTGTTAAAATATATGTAATTGGCCAAAGTAGACCTGGTATATAGACATTCTTGATTTGTATTAGGAGTTGGATTAAATTTGCACTGATTTTTCTTATAAATATATCAAAGCACATAATAGCAAGCAAACAGAATATTATAATCAAAGATGAGAAGAAGAATTCATTTCAAAAGACAAGAGAAGTGCTAATAAGAATAATAAAAATATAAGAGAATATGAGTATGACCTTACAAAAATATAAGAGATAAGATTATATAGATTCTCTTAAAGTTCTCACAACAGCTCAGTTTGATCTGTATATCTATAATTCATAATGTCAATAACATTATCAGCGTATCTCATAGCTGGGCAGCCTAAGTTGTCTTTCCTTTCGGAACTTTGTATAGGCAAACGTGTCTCGTCTGATGAAGAGCTGGCATTAGCTGTAAACTGTAATTTGGTTCCTAGAAAGATGAGCCAAGTCAAAAGTTCGATATTCACTATCAAAAGAGCTGTGGGACTTGCTTGTTCTCGCTCTTTTGTTGCCTCTGTCTCTATCTGCCTTTCTATATTAAATGGCCAATTGTGTTGGTGTTTCGATTAAGAGCCCATTGTCGTGATAGCTGTGGCATTTCAATAAATAATGCATGATGAGAATGGATGTAACAAGTGTAAAGCAGAAATACCTGAAGATCTGCAATTCCATGTATAACAAAGCCGAACTTTCTGAGTGATGAGAAAAGCCGCTCTCATAACTTAATAGTTCCTCACATATAGTAAACCTTCGAATTAGAGGGTATATTTTAGCATATTCATTCAATAGTCTCTTGATTACCATCCACACGTGTAAGACTTTCAATTAAAGTTGATATATTGATCATCATATGACCCACATATTGCAGCGTCTATTGCTAATAGTATTTACGATGACTTTTATTATGTGCCAAGATTGTTAAAAAAAAACCAAAGACAAAAAAAAAAGATCCAATATAATTGTTTTATGGCAAATTAACGGCAGAGACGTTTTTTATGACAGCCAATCGATTTTTGATTAGTTAATTATTTTTAAGAGCTACTTGATGAGGAATTTTAGCTTATTTATGTGAATTGCTGTTGAATATATTCAGCAGCAGCTAAGCTAGGCGTATTCATTCTCACAATAAGTTTTCAACTTAAGTCTTTTGATATGTGTTCCAATTAAAGGGAATTTTATATATAAAATCAACTTGTGGAACTATTTAATTGACGGGTATTCAAGCCGCACTCTAACTGCAATAGTAGCAGACGCAAGTTGTAAGAATGAGAGTCAACGACTAGATGATACCTAAGCCTCAGCGTGGCGTATATGTCAACAATAGCTACACTTCTATTCATATACTTATACCCTACACTATACTTGTATACTCATATATTCTTATACTCATATAGTCTTCTACTCCAATACTCAAATACTCTACATAGCTGTATAAGAGCACGCCTCACTCTGCTTGTTACATCGCTGTTAAAAAGCGCCTTATACCCTGTTCACCCATTTTACATGGATTCACTACAAACGAAAAAAATTAAATGAAATAAAAATCAGAAGCGTGAAACAATAAAATAATAACTCCAAAATTTCCAGCTAATAAACAAATTTTAAGTTCAAATAACAAACAAAAAAAAAACAAATTGTGGGCGTAATAAAATCTTTATATATATTTTCTATACCGATTGTCGTTGTTGGTTGGTGTTGTTAATAGCAACGGGAATTTCAATAGAGCAACGCTTGGCTTCACATTTCCCGCTTCCGCTGTGGCGGGCAACGGCCACTGGAACGATCCAGTCTAAAAGGCACAATGCAGACCCATTGGCCGGAATGGACACGTAACGATAACAAATCACATCATCTATTGCAGCTAGCGAGGATCGCGTGACATGACACGAACTAGGTGTTATATAACACGTACTCTTTAGGTTGACAAAAAGAAACCAATCATGACTTATGCAAAGCAAGAGAAAAACGGGTAGATTAGTGCCTTAAGCATAAAGCAGGATGGAATAAGAGTCATAGGTTTATATATATAAAAGAGATTCTGAAGAGAGAGAGAATGATTTTCAATATTGCCATAAATATAAAAGAATTTATTAATAAAATAATATATTTACTAATGATGGAATTAGAGTGAGAAAAATTCATAAAAATCGATTAAAGATATCAAAAATTAAAATTCTTGATAAATAAATATGTAAGAGTATATCTTAGTCGTTGACAACTCACTAACTGATGTTCTACTACTAACAACATTTTTCCTCCTATACAAAATCAAACTTTAATCAGCTTATTTCATATACATTTCTACCATTACCTCGCTCACGCTCACATCTCTAATGCGAAATGACTGCAACAAATCGCATTTGTCATAGAAAATGAAGAGGGAGAGAACATTTGATATGTTGTTTGTATTAGAAGTAAATTGGGCTAAACAGCGATTGGCAACAAAACAGGTGTAAATTGAGCCAGCACAGGAAGGCTTTGGGCGTCAGTCAGCATCCAATTACAGACAAACAGATTTGTATTAACAAGACGTTGCGAATGCATTTGGCATTTGGCATTGTCTACGTAATTAGGCAACAATGCAGCCAATAGATACAAAAACCAAGGCTCAGCGATGCTCAGGTGTTAATTGAGCTAGTAAAAGGTGGAATAGTAGAAGAAACACTTCAGCAACAGCAACAGCTGCAACTGCAGCCGAGGGCAGGTAAAAATCTATCTCTTATCGACAAGATGTGAGGTTTTTCTTGTAACTCTGCGTTGAGCTGACTTTCACCCTGGCCCATTGCCAAGGGTTAAAGGCGCCAGACAAATTGCTCACTAATTGGTTTTATTAAGTTATCAAGAATTAAATAAAAGGGTATCTCAGGGTCGAGGCTCTTAATAGGAGGTGTGACAGGAAACACATGACGCTGATAAGTTCGCTTTTTATGCCGTGAGCACATTAAAAAATGTGTAAACTGAGCGTAAATTAAAAGGTGGCGTGGCTGACCTGCCTTAGAATATATATATATTCTTGATCACAAGCAAAAGTGCAAGGAGAGTGTTTATGTATGAGATAATAACAGTGTAAGTGCTTGAGTATAAGAGTATGTCATTATCATAGTGCGAGTGTATGTCTAAGAGTCACAGAGTACACATATATCTCAGTATAAGAGTATGAAATTATACGAATGAGAGGGTATTCTTATATGAGTATAATATAACAATATATTACAATATGCATAAATATAAAGTATGCAAATCAGCTGCAGAGGATAAATGTATAAGTGGATAGGAGTATAAGAGTGCATATTTACTGCACGTATGTTCGCAGTGGAGTTGCCGAGCACAAAACGTATATAAGACCATCACATGGTTGGTAATTTTAACAGACCACAGAAGACGTGCCCGCACAACGTTTGTTTGTTAGTGGATCGCTTGTCCTGCAAAAAGTAAATTCTTTGTGATTCAGTTCAACTAAAGTGTTGAATTAAACTTTATTGAATTTAATTACAATTTTACATAAACTGGAAAGTCGTTTTACAATGTATATATATATAGTATATATACATATATATTAGCATATAGCATTCATATAATAACTTTTCTTTTGAATTCACGTTTAATTATAATTGTAAAATGTTACATATTTATTCATAATTAGTTAGTTATATATTATATATATATATACGTTTAAATGACATAAAATTGTTTTTTTTTTTTTTTTCTTTTTTGAGTTAACAGTTTCTGCTTTCTTTCGAAATAGATTTTCTTTAGAATCCTACAAAGTCTGGTGCGAAATTTATATTCATAGAATAAAGCAAACGTAAATGTAGTTGGTGTTTTAATTAAAGATATATTATCATTTTGCTTTCTCTTAAAGACTTTTTGAAAGTTTTTAGGGATAAGGTCTAGCTATAAGAATTCAATCCTCCAATTCATTTTCAACCGATATGTGAATACCAAAAACAATTTAGCTAGATTAAAGTTGCAAGTATAAAATATTTAATCGAATATCAACAATTGGTGTTGTTTAGTTTAGTTTAGTTTAGTTAAGGTTTTTATTTATATAATATAACAGTTTTTTTTTTGTTTGTTTGTTTTTTTTTTTTTTTTGGTAATGTGGATACTATGAAACTAGCATTAGGACAATATATTATTATTTTAATATATATTTTTGGTTTTGTTTTTAGCATACACTTATTAAAATTGCTAGAGGATAGATTCTTTTTTAATTATTTATTTTCTTTTGTTAAATTAAAATTAAATTGTTTATTAGTTTTAAGTTTTTAGTGCCAATTGGCTTAAGGTACTTTAAGTTTTTTATGTTTTTTACTAGAGTTTAGTATAGAGTGTGTCTGTTGTGTATGTGTGTATGTGTAGTAGTAGTAGTAGTAGCTGTATTAGTTTTAAGTAGTTTTATGTAGATATATGTGCAAATATTGCAAAGGTTTTTGTTCTTTGTTTTCTTAACATTCCAACAACATAACAGAAGAGCTTTAGATTGTTGTTATTTTTTAGCTCTAAAAATTGATTGCAATTCATTATTATTATATATATGTTTATAAGTCATTAAGTTGAGAAAATCTTTAATTAGTCTTCATTTCAGATTAGTTTCGTTTAAGTACATAAAGTAGTCAGTTATACATATATATATATATACATATATATAGTACATATATATATTGAAAGAAATGCAATTGAAGAATTTTAAGAGTAGGTGCTGAAAATGAATTTGTTTTTCTTTTGGTAAGTTTTAATATAGTTAACAATTGATAATCGATCTATAGAAATTGGCTTTAGCTCTAAGCCCACAACAAATATGCCTAGGGGTAGACAGAGCACATATATATATATATATATATATATATATATATATATATATATATATATATATTTATAGAGACTAACTCACAGCCCAAATGCAATGAGTTCTGTTTGCACATGCCGTAGAAATTGAAGAGTGAGTGTGTGTGTGTATGTGTGGCTGTGTGTGTCTGCTTATCAATTCTTAATTAAATATATATATATATATCTGACAAGATATCTTTCATTGTTTAATTTGCTCTTTTTCTGAGGCGTGCTGGAGGTATGTCTATATAAATTGTATGTATGTCAAGTTTCACGAGTTTTGCTCAGAAAACGTTGTTATATATATGCATTATATATATATATAGTATATATATATATATATATATATATATATATCGATTGCATGCATAGGATATTATTTTTCATATATTTTATAGCTAATTTTTTATTGCTAGACTACAAAAGTCACATGAAGTTGACAGACTTGGCTTTAAGTACTTGCGTTAAACAAATATGTATATTTATCTATACACATATATAATATAGCATATATAGAGCACAATTAATCTTACAATTTAGTCGAAAATTAGAAGAGAAAATAAAGAAGGGAAAAAATGTTTTTAACATGATATTTTTTTTTTCGCTCTATCGATTTTAGAAATCAACAACAACATTTGGACTTTCGAGCTGAGCTGTAAGTATAATTTATAATACTATATATATATAGCTTTTTATATTAATATTTATATATATATATGTGTTTAAAATCGAGAATTAATGCTTTTAGATATATAATTACACGCTGTTTTAGAAACAAGCAGAGCTCAAAATTTAAATACAATTACAATAAAAAAGTTTAAAGTTTCTTTAGGGTTTCGAATTAGAGCTAATTTTTATATATATATATACAAATGTAACTACTAAGCATATAGCATATAGTATATATATTTATGTTTTATATTGATTTATATAGTTTTTTTTTTCGTAAGTATTTTAGACTAAATTTTTTTTGCTACACTTGGAGTTAAAAAGTTTTTTCGAAGGCTTCGTTAATAAGTTCTTTTGAGTTGACAAATGGAAAAGTAGAGCTCTCTATATCTCTTTTTTGCGAAGATTTGTTTGTTGCTTTTGTTGTTTCTTTATAAAATTCTATAACTACGTTTTACAAAGTTTCAGAAAATCAATCGTCATTTATATATATATATATTAAAATTCGTTATGCAAATGAATAAAAGTGCAGATCTTGCTACTATATATAGTTTTTATATATATATATATATCAAGTCAGAAAAGAAAAGTTCCACTACAAGAGGTGCTGCGTGTCTTAATAAACAATTATGAAAGTAGAAAGTTTCACTCAGTTGTTAAAGCTATTAATAAATTCTTATTGAACATAGTTTTTTCCATATCTATATATAAATATATATTTATATATATTTGCTTCTCTTTTCGCTTCTCTCTCATTGATTGGATTGCATATGCTGCAGATTGTTGATGTTGTTGCTGCAAGATTCAAAATACATATTATATATATATATATTGGATGTAAATATATAGAATTAATTCTTACCTATTCTCACTATGGCATACTGACATTTCCGGTTGCCCTTGATACTGCAAGTTTTGAAGGTATTCCGCCCTGCGTTGGTGCACCAGCTTCTCTTTTTCGGCTCGCTCTCTCTGTAGTCTATATGGATAAAAATGAAAATCATTTAACATTAGTATAATAAAGTTTAATAAAATTAAAAATATTTAAATTAAATTAAGAAATATATATAACTTGAGTATATATTTATATATATTTAATACTCCATGAACATCTTACCAAAGTCGTCAAGTTGCCATCCCAAATGCTAGCGTGCAAAATGTTTTTATATAATTACAATTTTTAGTACTCTAACTTGACTGAGTTACATATAATCTTAGGTTTATATAGAAATATAGATATAGGTATAAGCACTTACTTAATGCGTGATTGTCTCATGAACTGTTGTATTTTTCTGGCTGCCTGATTTTGTGTAGACTGGGAATATGTACGCCTGCGTATATATAGAGAGAGAGAGCATATATTATTATATTTATATAAATTTATAGATAGATATAAAACATAGATATTTAAATAATACTTTTACATATTTTATTTTCAGCAATACTCACTTCAATGGACCCGACGGACTCGTCTCCTTGGGCGTGCTGGGCTGCGAGCTGAGCTCCTGCTGTTGCTGTTGATCCTGCTTGTAGTGATCGTAGAAACTGGACAAACACTGAGAATTGCTGCTGACGCTGCCCTGATCGCTGGCAGTGCCCAGTTGGGACTTCTTGAAGCGCTTGTTGCGCCGATACGACCGATAGCCGTGCTGTATGACTAGAGCCGCGTTGGTCATCTGTCTGTAGTAAGCGTATTGCTTATATCGACGATAATAGTTCTGGATGACAATTGCAGCGGTACGCTCTTTGTTCTGCTCCTCCATCTTTTGGCGGCCCTTGTACGAACGATATGCCTTCTGTATACACTTGGCTGCCTCGTAGAGCTCACGCTGTTCGGTGTCGGTGAGCGTTAGCTTCGAAAAGTCAGCCTCGAAAGGATATTGCGATATGCTGGAAGCGTGCAGAAACTCCGTCAACTGTTTTGTCGACGGCGGCGGACTGGGTGAGCTAACAGAGGGATCTGTGCCCAGTATCGAATAGCTGGCCGGCGATTGCAAAGGGCCCGAACTGGCGGGACTCAGACTGGAGCAAGGTGTGCTCACATCATGATATCGATAACTGTGATCGTGAAAATCAAAACTGAAATCGCTATCGAAATGCGTATTGGGCAGCGAATCGAGCAGCGGATCCATAAAGCTATCTGTCAGCGCCGACGACTCCGAGGTAAGTGGCTCTGTCAAAGGACTGCCCAACACCATCATTTCGTGTGCCTCGTTCTGCATAAACGGAGCACAATAAATTACATATAAATGCAAATTGTATATATAAAATATCTCACCTTGATTCTATCCGGCATGGCTGCTATTATATGCTCCGCTAGCGTTAAAACTTTTGCATCCGAATCCCCTGAAAGTAGGCCATACAAAATGAATTGAGCTCAACTTCGGGGCTTTGCACGCTACGCTTTGCACAGTTCAATTAACGAGTCTACATAATGCTATTTTTCTGTGTTTAAATATACATCGACAAGCACCACAGTTAGTTAGGCGAGGGCAGCTTGAGAAGTTAAAGCGAAAGTTGATTTCCTATAAACGAGTTTTTTTCTTTCATTTCAAATAAGGTTCAGCCTCTTTGAAGATTATGGATAGAATTTATTTTAAATATTTTTGTGATCCTAGAGAATATATGGGGGAGGATCAGAATAATAATCTGAATATATCGTATATATATATATTTATATATATTTTTTTTTTAATTTTCTTATAGTTTTTATAATATATATATATATTTTTTTTTTTTGCACAAATACAATTTAGGTAAACTAGATAATCGTTCCATGTCTACTTTACATAAATTGTATATTTCAATTACCCAAAAACTATTTTCAAAAAGTCATTTAGTTAATTAGATTTTTTGTCAGTGACTTGATATATATTAGATATTGATTGAATGTGTGTATGGAATTTTAGCTAAGCTGAGCAGGAAGTAAACTGATATTTATCGTTGCTTTAACACTCTAAGAATCTGTGACTTCTTCAAGCCGCCCTCGCTGATGCGTAGGTTTTGTATGTTTGCATTTGTGTTAGTTTTCGAATGGGCACACAGCGCACACACTTCATATTTACAGAATGAACGCATTTTGAGTACATATATGTATATACAGTTTGTATATGTGTGTGTGAGTGTGTATTTGTGTTAGTATTAGTCTTAGTGTAAGTGTTATACATCGATATTAACGCACATTTAAGATTAGCTCTAATCAAATACAAATACATATGCCGAACGTATATATATAGAGTTAGTTTTGTTTGTGTCTGTGTGTGTGACACTCAACGAGTATTTACATAGAAACCATAAATCGATTCATGAATACATCTCATATGCATATTCATGGCTAAAACAAACATCAAGAGCATCGCCAGTTTACAGAGATTAAGAGGCTGCAGCTCAGAGCGAGTTATGTGTGTGTGTGTGTGTGTGAGTGTGTGTGAGTGAGTTTGAGTGTATTTCTATATATTTATATATATGCAACAACAACAATTAGCAATAGCAACCAACAACAACAACATTGAGAGACAGACAGCGAGAAATATATGTATATATAAGAGTGTAAGAGAGACATATATAGAGAGAGAGATAGAGAGAGAGAGAGAGAGAGCGAGCGAGCGAGCTATACACAAAATGCATATTTGATTTCATGATGACCAGCCCTTCTTCTCCCCCCCGTTGGTTACGTTACAATATTACGATATTACGTTAAGTGGTTAGAGAGAGAGAGTGAGAGAGAGGGAGCGCTTCCTCGGACTAACCTACGACCGCATCGTTGAGCTCATTGTTTAGAGTTGTGTCAGTCACGCTCGTCGAATTGTCATCGCAATCGATGTCTTTGTCGTGTATGGGACTCGACTCGCCCGTGGATACCTCGCCTGGTGTTTAGAATTTCGATTTTTATAGCATTCATATACAAACGCACACAATAAAGAGTTTATCTAATGGCGAGCAAACGCTCTTGGATGTGCGGCCCACCACAACTTACATAGAGCGAAATCCATTTTACGCATCGGCGACAGCAAGCCGGAACAATTGTTGCCGCTCAGCGAATCCAAAGGGGAGTCCACGCCCAAAGCATAGTTGTCATGGGTCTCATAGTTGCTAAAGAGTAGAAATATTTATCGCACTGACTGTTGACTCAGCTGCACACGCCTTACCCGTGCAGTCGAGCCAGGGGCTTTCCAGATTTGCTGCGCACATCCATGTTGATGCCGCTGTCTATGGAAGAGCGCTTCGAGTAGCGACTGCTGTTGTTTGGCGGACTTTGATTGCTGTGAGAATAGGGATAGACATTCATTACTAAGCATAAGGGTCTGTCAGTAAAGACCTCTTACCTATTCATTGCCACAGGTCTAAGGAAAACTCCATCGTGTCTGCGCTGCAGTTCCAGTTCGTAGACGCTGTAGCTGGACTCTTCGGTGGTCGCCTCGACGCCCAGATTCATAGAGAGATTTGTTAGGCCGCCGCGTGGCTGTGGCTTGCAGCAACGTTCCTTTTCGAGCCGACACAGCTGCTGCAGCAGCTGCTTGTGGCCCTTCAAGCTGGCCAAATCGAGTGGCGTTTGCTGCGCCTGCGTCTTGATCTTTAGCGCATTGTGATTCCACTTGTAGAGCAGCAGAGTGCACTCCAAATGTCCGCGCACACAGGCCCAGGCCAGGGGCGTAAAGCCATGCGCATCCTGGCTAAGTGCATCCAGCTCCGTTTCCAGTATGATATGTGGATTCTCGGCACGCCAATTGAGCATGGCGCCCACCAGTTTGGCGTAGCCCAAGGCCGCAGCCAGATGCAGCAAGGTCATGCCGCGCAAGCCAACGCTCCAATTGGCGCCAGTGCTCGGTGTGCTCCAAGCGTGCTTGGTCAGCCGATGGCAATAGAGCACCAATTTCTCCTCAAAGTTGGGCTCCAGAAAAAGGGTTGTTTGATCGAACTGCGCGAGTGGAAAAATGATATAAGAAACGGGCTCAAGTAGCCAAGGCGAGAATTCACTTACTGTGAGCTCATTCTCCAGCTTCAGCTGCAGCTTCTCATCGATGGTAGACAAGCGATTCAGGAGCGTAAATTTGTACAGGCAATCATTGCTGCTGCTGGCATCGAACGGCGCATCTGCGAGCAGCGACAATTTGTACTCGAACATGGCCGCATTGGAGACCAGGAAGCCGCCGCATGCCACCTGCAAGGTAACCAAACCGGCCTCATGTGCCGGGCAATAGCAACGTAGTACGCCCTCCTGGACGAGCACCGTGGGCACGGGCTGTGCATCGAAGAGCACCGTGTAACAGCCACCGTCGCTCGTCCAAGGACCCGCCACGAGCACCTTCACTCCGCCCTCCGTGTAGGACCATTCCGGACTGAAGTCGCAAATGTTGAGCAACTTGCGCTGGCTGCTGGTGGCAATCGAGGGCTGGTGCGTGGCCAGATAGGAGCTGCCTGCCTGACTGTGCACCTGCACCTGCTCGAGCGCTGTATTATTCAGAGCCTGCTTATCGTCCAGATCGAGTTCGGGAAACTCCACCAACATATCAAAGGCATCCAAATTGGCAAAAACATCTGCCGTATCCTCATCCTCGCGTTCATTTGATTGTTGCTGTTGCTGCTGTTGCTGTGCTGTATCGTTGTTGCTGCTGCTAACTGTTGCTGCTGTCGTTGTACCTGCTGCTGCTGCTGCTGCTGCTGCTGTTGGCTGACTGTTGCTATTGTTGCCGTAGGGCATATTCGCTATGAGCGTGCGTTGTATATCCTCGTGTGACAGATCCAATGTCTCATTGAAGAAGCTCATTGACTCTGGCTGCGGCTGTGGCTCGTCGTCGTTGCTGTTGTTGCTGTTGCTGCTGCTGCGACTGCGACTGCTGCTGTTGTTGTTGCTGTCACTGATTTGGCTGCTGTTATCACTGGAAGCACTGTAGTTGGCACAACCATTAAGAATTTGGGCATCCGTTGCCTGATTGTTGACGCTATAGTTGCTAGACGCCTGCTGCTGCTGGTGCTGCTGCTGTTGCTGCTGCTGGTGCTGCTCGCTGCTGTTGCTAACGCCACCCAACTCCAGCTGTCAGTTAAATTTAATCAACATAAATAGGCATAAATGCAGTTGATTTGCGGTCAAAACTTACCTCAGCGTGCGCATTGGCGCTCATTAAATTATCACAAGTTGTTGTTGTTGCTGTTGTTGCTGCTGCTGCTGCTGCTGTTGTTGTCGTTGTAATTTGTTGCTGCTGATTGCCATCGATAATCGACTGTAAGGAACTGGAGGTGGACGATGTTGCTGATGTGGAAGGAGTATTGCCAGCGGAAGACGTTGCTGCTGTTGCTCCAAGTTGATTGTTGTTGTTGTTGTTGCTGCTGCTGGCGCTGCTGCTGCTGTGATGCTCGGGTGACATGCACATGGCCTCAACTGGGGGTTGATTGCTGCTGCAGTTGCTGGGGGTTGGTGTCTGTTGCAATTTATAATAATGTTGCTGCTGCTGAGTGCTGGCTTGCTGCTGTTGATTGTATATAAAGTTATTGCTGTTGTTGTTTATGGCATTTAATTCGTTGTTGCTTGTGAGAGCTGTTGCTGCTGCTGTTTGATTGGCTGTTGTTGTTGTTATTGTTGCTGCTGCTGTTAATTGCTTATTGCTGCTGTTATTTGTATTGTGGCTCATTTTGTTGCTGCTTGCGGTCAACTGCTGCTGCTGCTGCTGCTGCTGCTGGCTTTGGTTTTCAATTAGTTCCGTCTCCATGACATTTGCAGCTGTTGTTGTTGCTGCTGCTGCTGCGGCGGCTGCTACTGCTGCCTCCCTTGTTGTTGCCGTTATTGTTGTATTGGCAATTTGTAGGCGATGATTTAAATGAGCTGAGCCGTTGCTGTTGTTGCTGTGTTGATTATGACTTTGATTGCTTTGATTGTGGCTCGCCACGAAGCGCTGCAAGTTTAGATGTTGCTGCTGTTGTTGATATTGTTGTTGCTGCTGTTGCTGCTGCTGCTGCTGCTGCTGCTGTATTATCAAATTGTTTCTGGTAGCTAGCATCTGATTGGCGCCACGATATTGCTGCTGATAGCTGCTTTCGTTGTGATTGGTCTGCTGCTGCTGCTGCTGCTGCTGATGTTGCTGTTGCTGCTGGGGAATGATTTGAAATTTGATCGCCGACTCTTGCGGCAGCTGCTGCGTTGCATTGTGGAACTGCGCGTGTGGATTGTCCAAGTGCAGCGTCGCCTCACGCTGCCTGTGTCGCTCCGACCAGCGTGAATAAAGCTGCAAATAGCGAAGATTCTTAGGCCCCAAGTCCCTAGCTCCTGGCGGCTCCACCACTTACCTTGCTGGCCACCACAACGTTGGGCGTGCCGTTGGCTGTGCTGTAAGCGTCATTGGGTCGCTTCTCCGAGACGCTCTTCAAAATGCCGCCCGTGCGCCGCATAACGGGATGCGTGCAGGTCTTGCCGTCCGCACAGGTTGCATCGCCGCAGCCGCAATCGAGCTGCTTGACCAAAGCTGCCTGCCGCGAGAGACGTTGCTTCTCCATCAGCTGGCATACAATGGACTCCACTGTTTCGGCCGTCTGTGGGAGCGAATAGCATAGGAGTGACTGTGAATTAACTGTTATACTGGAACAGTCTGGATAACTGTTATACACATACTAATTTACTGCAATTTAAGCTAGCTATTTTATTTTATCAACTGTTATACAAATTGTACTAAGAGTACTAAAAACTGTTATATTTTCAGTTGATATATATTCTGACTCGTACTCCTTGATTTTGTATTCCTTATTTTGCCAAGAGTTAAAGAAATTTCGTATGCAAACTGTTATACTCACCGATATTTCTATATCATTGCCCGAGTCGGAATCCTCATCCGAATTCACTGTGGACACTGCGCGCAATGAAGGTGCTTTTCATTATTGGCTTCAGCTACTTCAACCCTACTGTTATACTCACACATTGGCTTCAGTTGACTAACCAGCTCCTCCTTGGTCCACTCCTTCTTATCGCCCCAGAGCGTTATGCTCGGCGCAATGACGGCCATTTTATTGTCATCCGGATAGGGCACATTCAGATAGTGCACCAAAACAATGTCCGGATTCTGTTGTTTGTTGATGTTGTTACAAAGATAAAGTAGCTCAGCTAAGTAAGTGTGCCTCACGGCCAGAAACTGTGATACCTACCTGCAATAGCCAGTAACATCTGCGATGAAATGTGGGCAATATGGCCGAGTGTACGTAACAACCATAGATGCACTGTGGAGCAAAAACAGAGAGACGGAGAGAGAGAGAGTGAGGGAGTTAGATTCCTCTCAGCAAATAGGAGCATAAAAATATTTGGATATATATATATATATTGATTTATACAGCTGGAGCTACACGCAGCGCCTTGATTTAATTGGAAGACATAAAAAAGACGCAGCTCAAATTAAATTACCAAACGCCCACGCCAGGGGGCGCCAGCAGAGGCAGTGGCTGAGAGTCAAGTGCCAAGAATCAAACCCTTTTTGTGTGTGACTTATACAACATTATCTACTGCCGCTGCTGCTGCTGCTGCTGGAAGTGCTGCTTCTTCCTGCTCATCTTCTGCTTCCTCGACACTTGTTTTTGTTTTTGTTTTTGCTTTCTGCGCAATTTCTTTTGCTATTTGGCGCTGATAAATTTTGTTGGCCGTCGCCTTTGAACGATATGCCGCTGACTTCTTTTCTGTTTCTGTTTCTTTTCTAGTTTGTTTTATTTTTTTCTTCTTCTTCCTTTTCGGAGTGTTCAGCGTTTATAAATATTAGTTATCGTGTAAGAAGACAGACGGACGACCAGACAGACAGACAGCGAAGGAAAACCCCTGCTGTGTGTTTGCCAAGTGCATAAATCTCGCGGCAGCTACTTGTCTTGAAAAAAACCTTCGCCAACTGCAAGCGGTATTAAAATAAAAATTAAAACAAACAAGAAAAAAATTGGCGTGAAATTGCCAACAGTTTTTTTCTCTAAATATATATATTTATATATATATATATATATGTATACAGCATAACATATGCAGTGCTTGGATATTTGACTCAGTCAGACAAACATACGCTTAACCCTAGCCAAAGCTTATTTCATTAGCAGACAAACGAACGCCCAGTACAAGGGTAAAGGCACAAAAAAAATGAAACTGTTATACTTATATTTCCGCCGGAAAATCATAATTCACTGTGAACAAAAAAAAAAAAGTGTTCCTAACAACCCTCAAGCAGTTAAGGCAGTTAAACTTAAGCTTTGCCTTCCGCTTATTTGTTTTTCTTTGGTTTGCTTTTTTTTTCATCTGGTCACTTTTAGGCTGCTCGGAACAAAGTGTTGGCCAGTTTTTAAGACTTTTTGGCTAATTGACTAATTGCCCAGCAGGCGTCAAAGTTTTCAAAAAAGTAAATGTCACTTGGAAAATTTTAGACGGCATTGAATCGCTTTCGTTATTAAATGATTTCTATTTGATTGTGTTGGTTTCTTAGCTGAGGTATAAAAAAGGATTTCTTTAGGTATAAATTGGCCTCTAGTTCAATTTTACATTTTAATTTGCAAATATTGAATATATATATTAAATCAATGGAATATTATAATAAAGCAAAGCAGATCGCTTACCTCAGTGCCTTGTACTTTAAGTTTCATGTGATCCTCGCGGGTTGTCTTCCCATCCTTGCGCTTCTTCCAGCAGTAGCCATCGCGTCGGTAGCGCACTTTCTTTCTGGAGTAGAGCAGCAGAGAGCCGCTCTTGGGTCTGCAAGGGAGAGAGAGAGAGAGAGAGAGAGAGAGAGAGAGAGATTTAGAGCTATTGCGTTGCAGACAAATCTGGGGCAATCTTTGGAGACGAACAGCGTGACTCACCTTGTTTTGACTTCTTTTGATTGCCATTCGCTGTGCTTATCAAAGCTGATAAGAATCGCTGCGATTTCCTGAAATATTTTAGTAAAAATAAACAAGCAAACAAATATTTGTTGAAAAAAGCGTTTAAATATGTTTAGAGAGTGCGATTATAAATACACTAATAAAAGGTCTTAGGAATATTTATGAATTTATATATTTATATATGCCAAATACGGTTTATGGCAAAGAATTTGTACTCAGCCTAACTTTGTAGCTTTATTATTCAAATAATTTGCAGAAATTTTATCTACAGACACCCATCAGCCCGTTTCTGCTTTCTACTGAGCCAGAGTCTTAGAGAGTATTTAGTATTCGTCTGCCCTGTGAGCGTCCTTCAGTTTGCCTAATCAGTAAGTCACGTGTGTTTACCAATTTTTAAAGCACAACAACAACAGCGATGAGAACTTTTATAAACTGTGCAAATTAATGTTAACCAAGTTAAGTGAACGTGCTAACAATTTCCGAGTTACTGGAAAATTTTTAGCTAGCCAAAGCACTCGCGGCATTTCCTGCCCCATTGTCCGGCAAAAGTTTCCGTTTCCCTTTTGCCTTTTCCCGTTGCTTTTGGTTTGCTGCGCATAAAACAAAGGAAAACATTTTAGAAATTTCATTTGACCGCAGCAGCAGCAGCAGCAACAGCAACAGCCAAAGCTAAAGGCAGGTAGCCACAGGATGCCCAGGTGTGACCACAATTTACAGGTGTCGCCACTTGACACCTGGGTATGAGTGTGAGAAGCAGAATGTGAAATGGAAGTGAGAGAGACTCTGAGACCCTTTAAAATGCCAGATAAGCTCAAAGAGCATAAAGAAAGAGACACAGATATGACAGCTAAAATAAAGAGAGATCGAGTGAGGCAGTTAAATATAATAATAAGCCCAGCAAACGAGGTGGCAACTCTGCTGGGCTGCCATTTGTCATTCGTCAATGGAATATAAAGTGGAAGACTACGAAACATGCGTAAGAAATGTGACAGCACTCGAGTCCATTAGAGAGTGAGAGAGCGCTGCTCCGACGTACATTAAGACATTCGAATGCAAATCACACAAAGAGCCAACTGAAATCGAGTTGGGCTTGGGTGGCAACTCTGTGCTTGTCTTTACCCATTTGGCATTTCATTGCATGTTTTGCCGATAAAGTTATCAATTTGTTTTGCCAGCCTTGACGTTGCATGAATAATGTAAAGTAGCCATACGCTCTCACACACACACACACACACACACATGTCCATTCTAAGACGAAGAACCCATTCATCTGCGCCGTCAACAACTAGCCAAAAAAAAAAAAAAAAAAAAAAAAAAACATGAAGCAACTCGCGCGCGCACAGCTGGCGACGCCCGTAGTCCATGCTCCGTATGCCATATGCCGTATTTGGTATGCCCGTAGTCCATAGCCCGTTCAGTTCTCATACATAGCCCATTGACGATGTGCAGCAACAATTTCATATGTCAGAAATCGCAACATTTGCGAGTGTCATAAAAATTGTATGCACAGCAGCTACACTGCGAGAAAAAGCGCAGCCATGGACAAGGCTAGGAAAACATTTATAGAAAGTTATTGAAGAATAAATATAGATAAATATATATATGAATATAATTATTAATATACTATATATATATATAGTAATGAATATACATAATTTTTATATTAATTACACCAGGTAAAAAAATTTTATAAAATTTTAGAATATAATTAATATATAAAATTCTTATATTTTTGCATTCACTAGTCAAACTTTAAGATTAAAATTTTTTAGACATTTCTTCAACAATCAAGCATATAAAATAGAAGTCATTTGTAATTCGATTGTCATTGCTTTTCTCTCAGTGTCCCATACGAGTTGGTCGCTGCCAACGGTTGTAGGATGAGAGTTAAGAAATCACAGGCGCGTGTTTGTCAAGTGGCAAACGTTTGCATTTTGCTCCAAATTGCCTTTGACTTTGGCATTGGCTCTTTTGCTTATTTATGCATGGCCCAAAGCTCTGGGCGCAGCCACTGCCACAGCCACAAGCTGCTTGCCACAGGCAACTCTTCATTTTTTTTGGTTTATGATGAATTCTAGGCACATACGTTCGACTTCGAGTAGCTGCGCGAAATGCGCATTAAATATTTATGCGCACCTCAGCGCATTTGCCACACACACGCACACACGGCCGCCCCTTGCCACACGGCCGCTGCTGCCACAGCTTGTGGCACTTGCAGCGATTGCAGCAAACAAAACAATTAGACGTGGCTATTTACAGCTTTTATTGTGAGACTTATTATCAATTTAAGTTTTTTGATTTCCCTCAAAGGCCACGCCCCTGCGCCATGTATAAATGTGACCAAAAGTTGGTATTATATTGCTCAGCTGCTTTATGGTCGAGCTGCGAGTCGCGTCGCCAAATTAAAACTGTGTGGTTAAAGCCAACAGCCCGAGCGAGGCCATTTAATGGTCAGACCCAAAGCTGAAAACCACCTTAAAAAGCACCCAATGCCTCCCCCTGCGCAGCCTCCCTACGCCCCTGCGGCTCAGCTCGTCCTGTAAGCAGACTAAAATAAGCGTGCGTAATTTTATTTATGCTTCGGACACGGTTACATTTTGTAATTTTTGCATGCTGATGCAGTCCAGCGGGAGGAGGCATAAGGAGATGCCAACTGGGGCTGGTTTATAGAGCGAGCGGAGCAGTTACTACGAGTGCGACCGCCGACTGTGTCCGCCCGCCCTCCCTGGCGAAACTTTATATTAATAAACTGTGGCACGGTCTGCTTTATACACTGATTATGCTTCAGTAGATAAAAATCTGCCTCTGCTCGCGCACTTTATAATGAGAGAAAGGGCGAGGCACGCTACTCATCTACCCTAGAAGCTCCTTTGAGGTACATATATCCCATACTGAGGCAAGTAGCTCTAAGAGATTTACACGTGGTTTTATGGTCATATATTATTTATCCTAATTATTTGTATTGCTTATTTTTTTATTTGTCCATTCTACTCTTTTCTATAATTCTCTTTGCTTCTATAGTAGCCTTAGATTATACCCTATAACTTATATCTATGTTGTATTATATATACTCAAAATTTGCCATTTACCCTTCACAATTATTTTATTCTCATATTTTATTTTCTTCTCATTTGTCAAATTCTTCAGCTTTTCTGGTTGCATATATCTAATAATAATCCTTGTTTAGATTCCATTTGTTCCTTTCTATTGCTCTATTCTTCTTTGTCTTCTCTTCTCTTATTCCTTACAATCTACGCTATTTGTGTGCTATCTCGACTTTCCTATTTTCTGTTCCCACATTTTTAAAAAGCTTTCTTCTGTAATCTTTTCTGCGATATTTCTCTTCTCACCTGCATCACTCTTTCGCTGTGTTTTCTCATTTCCCCTTCAATTTCGACCGATCTACGCTCTCTTCTCATTCAAGCTTCGTTTGTTCTCAGGATAAATTTAACAGCTCATTGTTTTGCTTGATTTTTAATTTGGCCAGCTTGTCGCACGAGTATGTAAATTGTAAATTGTCGCTTGCCGAATGCTGCTGCCCGATTCCACTGTCTCTCTCTCTCTCTCTCTCTCTCTCGCTGTCTCTCTCTCTTTCGCTCTCACTCTGTTGCAAAAACTTTACAACTGTCCAAATGAATATTTGCGGTTGCGTTTAATTCACAAGGAAAACAGAGAAACAGCAACAACAGCCACAGGGTCTGGGAGGCAAATGTTGTGCTTTTTTAAGCGCAAAAGTTTTATTGTAAACACAAAGAGCCGAAACGAAAGTTTGGCGCGTACGTGCGCTGCTCCTGGCCAGGACCAAGTGGACAAATGCCATAGAACCGCCTCGCGAATCCTGGCACGCCAAACAATTTCTATTTGTATTATAGTTTTGTGGCGCATGAAAAAAGTCGACGAACCTCGCGACTATTCCTAATAAACCAAGCAGAGCTGTCCACATCAGGTCGAGGCGTGTCTTATTAATATCTAGCGAAAAAAGAAGAAGTAGTCAAAGGAAGCGTGTCCTCTGGCGCTGTCAAAGTGTCCAGCCAGAACGACTGGCAGGCTCATCCTGCCTGTCAAGTGCGAGTCAAGACTTTTTCTGCTTTCAGTTTCGACATTTTTTATGTGCAATCAAATGCAAATCGAGCCACAAACACACACACATCAACAATGTATCTATATATATATATATATATATATTTTCATGTATGTTAAACTGACCTCATTTGTATTCCAACGATGTCGCTGCGATGGGAAACTGTCGGCTCTTGGCAGGCTCTCCAAATTGTCGGGCAGTTTGATAGGTTCGCCATCTGGAAAAACAAAACAAAACACGAAATAGAATGAAATCGTAGCGACGAATGCATTGAAAGTGTAAGTACGTCCATAAAAACTCACAATCCTGTTGCATAATGTAAATATATATATACATATAAGTGTTCGCTTCCACCAGCACGCCCACCGCTGCAGCTGCCCAACAGGTGCAGCTAAATGCGACAAAAATGTAAATCTTGATGATTTATAGAATTTCAAATGTCAACTTAATAATGCTTCAGGTCTTCAGCTCTTCTGGCTTCAGGTCTTCAGCAACTCTACACAATCATTTATCACTGGAATAACTTTTGGCATATGTCTGCTACTGCCTGCTGCCTGCTGCCTGCCTGCCTGCTGCTGACATTTGCTTCTTCTTATGGAAAATGCATTCTAGCCAAATGCGTGTCTCTCCCTTTAAAGCTCCCTCCCTCTCCCTCTCTCTCTCTCTCTGTCTCTCTCTCTCTGTCTCTTTGGCAGTCATTGAATAATTACGCGCACTTAATGACGCTTGCAACTTGTAAAACTTGGAATCGATTTGAGGTTTACTTCCAGCTCAGCATTTGGCTTATTAAAATGCCACGCAACTATAATAACAACAAGTCAATAGTTTTGCAAGTAAAAGTGCCTGCTGCTCAGCTAGCAGATACTTTGGAATCTACGAATTTTCTTTTTTATGGAGTACCTCGATATATTTCTATGTATTTTCTCACTTTCTTATATTACTCTCTAATATATGACTAAAACTTATACATCTCTATATCTCTACTACTTGGAGTTTTCTTGTCTACTTCTGTCTTATACGAAATATATTGCTGAATACGGCGTATTTCTATTCCAGCTCTCTCTATTTCTCGACTTGCGTCCTAATATTGCTTAGCGCTTCATCTCAGTTATAGAGCTTCTCTCGTCTATACGTTTTATCTCTTTGAGTTTTCTCTGCCTTGTTAAAGCTATTCCAATTTCTTTCTAACTCTATTTGTTTCAATCTGTAATGCTTCTATTTCTATATACTGCTTCTTTTTCTCTCGCTCTTCATATATATGTATATGTTCCTCTCTTACTCTTTTACTCTTTCTATATATTCTATATGCTTATCTATCGATATTCACCTTGATATTGTTTCTTTCGTCAATATCTCTGTAATAAATAATTAAGTAAATCTTTATTTGCAAGCCTCTCAGCCCGTGTGGCTAAGCTTAAATTTCTCAAACATACATTTTCCTCATAATTTCAATTCCAATACTCCCACCTATCTTCACACATATACAGGGTATCTCAATAGCTGCAACAACGGCTTTGTTGTTGCTCTTACAAATGGGCTATTCGCAATAAACTAGCGGCCAAAGTGTAATTTAGCAAAAATGTGTAATAAAGCGTCGCGCACTCGAAGAACTAAACGAATATATCAAAAGCCGATATATAAACAGATATATATATATATATATATATAAATATACACTATGTATATACATGTAGAATGCACTCTTAAGGGTCATAAAAAAAAACGTTGAGAAAAGAAAGAAAAGTATTGTAGAATTTATATAAAGTGCTCAACGTTTGCCCACAGCCGCGTAACCGAAAAAGTGTTGCCAAATTGCAAATGGCACAAGCTGAAAGGGTGATAGCTGGGGGATACTCGGGGTGTAAATAGGGTGGCATAGACAGTGCGTGGGGCCTCATCATGATGTAGTTCAGCCCCCTTTTTGGCAAATGTGTTGTCAATGTAGTCCTAGACGTAGTTCAAGTTGTTGTCGTTCGCGTTGTTTATGACCTTTTTATATGCCGCACGTTGGCAGCAGCCAAACACACAGAGAAAGAGAGGGGAATAGAGAAAGAGATGGAGAGAGGGGGATTGAGACAGAGGGAGAGAGAGAGAGTCCTTGTAATTGATGGCGATATCTTTAGTTTGATAGCACACTCAAGTTTTATTGCTCAACTAATTTGTCATGTGAAAGTCGCCTTGAGTTTGGCTTTAAAGTGCCCCAAAGCGATAATTGTCGTAAATACATAAATATATCTATATATATATATTTAAGTATGGTGTGCAAAGAATCGGTAATATATATATTTTATTATGCAGTCGCTGCCATTGTTGTGGCAAAAATGTCAAAAACTGTGAAAGCCGCGTAAAAAGTCTGTTTGATTAATACAAATAAAAAGTTTTTAACTGCGCTTTGCATATTTCATGGCAAACGCTCAAAAAAAAAAAAAAAAATGAATAACAAAAACTGACGGCTACAGCCCCCATGTAATAGACTGACTGCCCAGGGGCGCTTGGTCTGGGGCGTGGCAGCTACAGCTATAGCTGCCAAAAAATAAGTAAGTGACTGCTCTAGGTGGGGCATGCGTGACGGCTTGATGCTCCGTATTACAGAAAACTTTTAGTTAGCAATCCACAATGGCTTCAAGAATTTTGATTGGGGGATAAAGCTGGCAGAGAAGTTATATACCGAATTGGATTAATCTAGCTCATATAATCATCGGGCATTGCTTAAACTATATAAGCTAGTTAACAAATCCACAGTTAAATGCCAGGCACATGCCACATGGCTGACCGGCAAACCTATATACCCATTTTTAACTATAATAAGTCATTCAAAAAACAATGCCAAAAAACGTGGAGAGCCCCCATTGAGCGCTACAGCTCAGGTGCCATCGGGGATCGGCTGATGTCCCAGGCGCGCCATGTCGACGTCGACGTCAACGTGCAAGGACCTCAGTCTCAGCCTCCGCAACCACGGCAACTGAGCTGTGGCCGCGGCCGTGGCTGTGGCTGTGGCTGTGGCAAAAGGATATTTTATTATTTTACGCGCAGTTCTCATAATTTGCAAGTCCCTTCGCTTAATTGTGACAAATGCGCTTTGGCACCCAAAAAAAAAAAACAAGAAGAATTTGTAGCTCGCATAATTTGGCTTTAGCTTGCAGCGAGTTGGCAGCTGACCTCCAGGTGGGGGCCAGGTAGCACATCGAGGGTGGTCAGGCGCTTGCCTGGCTGGCTGGCTGACTGCCTGGCCTGACAGCGCAAATAGCACAAAAGAGTTGACATAAATAATAAATTTTCGTTTTACGATTTCGCGTTACGCGTCACACACACACACACACACACACCGGTTGAGAGAGCTGCCAATTTGAGGTCTGCCAAATTGTGGCTAATAAATATCTGACAGCAACAACAACCCAAAAAATATCGCTATCTTTATATATATATATATAGAGTGAGTTGTAGAGAGAGGGAGAGCGAGGCGAGCCGAGCAGGTGAGTGTAAGCGAGGGAAGTTCAGCGCTTTAGTTGTCTGTGCAAAGAAAAATTGTTTGCGCGAAAATCAGCGAGTGTGAAATTACTTTTGTTTAGGCTCTGTCACAGTAGCCGCTCGCCACTTGCACAATTAAAAGCCATTAAAAGCTAGAAATTGTCTGCGTATAAAGCAAAGTTGTGGCTAAAAAATAGTCTACCTTCAGGTTGCAACAAAGTGCGCGCGTGAGTGTGTGGGACAGTTGCAGGAGGCTGCTAGGTTGCTGGGCCATAGCACTTGCAACAATCAAAGACAGTCTAAAGAGCAAAAATAAGCTGGGATAGGCCCAATGATAACCTATAGGAATAAGCCCAATGATTATCCTATATACATATATATAAGACCATAAACCTCTACACTGAAATATTTTATACATATATATAAGACCATAAACCTCTACAGTGAAATATTTTATATATATTCTTATCTCTGCCTATATATTTACCTTGATCTACATAGCCATATAAATAACAAGTATATATGTGATTTACACTTATTCAAATCCAAAAGTATTATACGTACATAGCAAAAAATGTTCTATCTAACTACATATGTCTTTAGCCACAGTTAGCCATATTTTCCCAAATATCCATATCTATGTACACACACATATATGTCTATTGGCCTATTTATGTATACATACCCACATCTAAAATACATATATACACACTATGTTTACATACCTACATCTATCATACACTTCACTTTTCACAAAACTTAGTCAACAACTGAAGACGCAAGAATGAAAAAAAAGGCAATCACAGCACGCACCTATTTTAGCAGCTGGTTGGCTGTTCACTTGATGACGTCTTGGCCACATGCTTCTAACTAACCCCACAAAAAGAATATAATGTCTTATAACACAACATACCAAGAAAAAACACAAATGTTTTAGTACAAATCTTAAAAGATAATGCCACACACACACACACCGACACACACACCGACACACACATCGACACACACATTGGCACACACGCATGACGTTGCAACAAAACCCCGATGAATAAACAGACACAGAAAAAAGTGATAAAGCAACAGACGTCATTGTTGAGGAAACTTTTTAGAAACTTTATTGATAATAATAATAATAATACAGACAAATGAGGAGCTTTGATTATCATATAAAGTTGGGGATTTTGGCATTGCAACGTTGATAAAGATGAGCCATAGAAGAGAGTTTCTGCCGGCTTTTTATTAATAGACTAAGAGACTAAAAATAAAGTTTAATTTTTAATATATCAGCTGAGCCAATAATAAATATATATAGTATATATTTTGTGTGATTGAGCTGAAAGTACCTTTCAGTAGACAAAAGCCAATTGAACAATCGAGAGTACAATGGAGCCTACTTAAATGACTGCCCAATTGCTCACTTATCAGAAGTGTGTTTGAGTAGATACTTAAGAAAAATTTATTAATATTAGATAGGACACATCGACGTTAGACAACAAATTAAAAATTTATTTAAGATAGAATAGAATCTAGATCGAATAAATTTCGTATTTGGGTTATAGATAGATCTATCTAACTTTTGTTAGAAATATATATGTTTAAATTAAATTAGTAGAGCGAATGATCCAAGATAAAATCTAGTAAAGATGAATAATTTAAAATAAACAAAAGCAAAGTATAAAATAGATTGAAGATATATTTTAAACAGATCTAAGATAGGAAGGAATATACTAAATCTTGAATAGAAAGAAGTAAGATATAGTATAGATAGAAAATATAAGAAATTTCTTATGCAGCTAAGTAGATCACAGACAGATCGTAGATAGAAGATGGCTTTGAGCTACAAGAGAGCAGAATTAAAACAAGTAACGAAACTCTAGTCGAGACTGCTCGACTAAGAGATACCCTGAATCCATTGAGCTGTAATACCAATCATTAAGAGCTTCATTTATTCATTAATAGTAACCAACACATGCACACACACACACACAAACACAAACATATGCATGCACGTAATATGCTCACTGCGCAGTATTGCGGCTGCAGAAGAGGCTGTGCTATGCAAACTTTATTGTTTAATAACTTTTTTTCTAGACATACGCTCTCAATGAAATTTTCGGGGAATGTTTATGACATTCAAATGTACCTATTTGCCAAATTTCAAGTCTCTAGTATTTGATATACGTGAGTTATCGTTTTTGTTGAATTGTGGGCGAAAGGGGCGTGGCATCAAAAATCCAAAAATGACAAAATGTGCGGATTGACTATAGCTATCAACCACAACTTAGTGCACGATTCTATCTTTAACGGTGTGCACGCCAGACCTCAAAAACAAAGCGATATTTTCGATAGTTATCGATAAAAAAGAAATGGGATGAGTTATCGAAAAAAAAAAATAAACTCGTACAGCGTATGGTATTATCGAGCATTTTGCTTTTTATTTGAAGTCTCTAGCTTTTGTGGTTGCAGAAATCCAGGTGTTTACACGGATGGACGGACGGACAGACGGACAGGGCTAGTTGAACTCAGCTCATCGAGCTGATCAAGAATATATATACTTTATGGGGTGTGGCACGCCTCCTTCTGCCTGTTACATACATTTGCACAAAAACATTATACCCTGAAATTTCCATTTTCAATGGATTCAGGGTATAATAAAAAGAAGCTGCGCAAGATAGAAAATATAACGAAGATTCAATCAATTTAGAATTGCTATGCTTATTTTGATTAGTTCTTAGTTTATTCTGACAATCACTATGCCCTTTGTCTCAATTCACTGTAGTATTGTCATTTTCCAGGGTATATTGAGTATATAAACTGACATAGAATACAGAGAACAAGCAGACATCATGAAACACTTAAGGGAGACGCAACGTGTTTTTCGTTTATCTTGAGTAGCACAAAGTAAACTTCTCTATAAATTTACAACAACTATGACTTATGACAGATGTGCGAGGCATGATTTATTTGAAGATATACACAAAGAGAGAGAGAGAGAGAGAGAGAGAGAGAGAGAGGCGGAAAAAGAGGGAGACAGAGAGCGAGAGCGATACGTTGCGGCTGATAAAAATCATTTTGGCTGCATGTCACTCGCGTTTAGCTCGTGTAAAATTGTTGTTGATTGCGTTGCAAGGAACCATTTCTCTTGCAACAACAAAATGTTGCATATTATGTGGCAGCAACAGCAATTAAAACACACATAACAGCAAATAAGCGTGTCAGCCAACTGAGCGAAACAATAATTAGTAATAACCACAAAGGCTATGCAATTTGTGTTTTCTTTTTAAATACCAAAACGAAGGATTTCAGCTGACTTCGTGGCAGGCCATAGCAGGGCAGGTCATGGATTAACATAAAAATGCACAGCGCAGCCAAAATGAAACTCACTCCGTGCTCCAAGAGTTCCGTCTGCTGCTCGAAAAGTCATAAAAGTGCTATTAATGAATTTCTAACCAAAATGTCATAGAACAAAGCAAATGAGGTGCAGGAGGACGGACGGCCCGAGCCCCCTTCAAACAAAAGCTCTGTTCAAATGCAATAAATTATTCACATTTATGAGGGCTAGGCAGCGAGAGAGAAAGAAGGGCAGGGCGAGATAAAGACAGTGGCAGAGTGACAGAGACAGCATTGTCAACGCCGGCAAGGCACAGCGCTTAGCTCCAGCTAAGCCCCTATCCCATCAAGTGCTTTCTCTATCACCTGTCTCCTCTATCCGACTCTCTCTCTCTCTCTCACTCGTTCTCGTCTACATGGCTCAATGCAATTACGTGCGCATTTCATTTGTTTTCCGCTTTTCTTTTGACATTTCTTTGCCTTGTATAAATCAGTGCAAAAATTTCACATTTTCTAAATGATTTTCATATGAACGAAAAAAAAGGGTAAAACATTGGCTTAGAGTTACTCTGTATAGCTAGAGACTAGAAAGATAATCTGTTTATATATGGTACGATGTGTATATATAGCACTTAAGTTGGAGGGACGCTCCCTATCTCCTTTAGTGTCTACCCTTCTTTCTTTATCTATTACTTCCAGTCTGTCCATCTCAATTTTCCCTTCACTCTTCCTCAGCATGTCTGTCTCTCCATATTTATTTATCTACAACCCCGTCTCTTACTCTATATTTTCATCTCCTCCCATCTCTATGCGTCTATATATCATCTTCTCCTATATATACTACTTTCAGTTCACAAATTTACTTTAGAGCCCTATATACCCCATACAACTCTTACGGCTCATAATGAATACAAATAAAAATTCATCTCTGGCTAAAGCCCCCCTTGGCATATGCTACACATAAAAATTGTAATGCACTTTGCAAACTTTTGCTTAACTGTCTCAGTCTTACAGTCCGTCTTGCCAGCGCACGTACACGTATGGGCTGTCCCTGTGCTTCAGGGTGCTCGACGGCTTTTGTGGTGGGGACTTTTTCGTATACGGTCAGTCGCGGCTGCAAATTATATTAATATGCAGTCGCTGAATATCTCTACCTCTCCCGCTTTACCCGCTCACCTCTATACAAATATGGCATTTTTTCCTGCCCTGCATATATTTGTTTCCCATTTTTTTCGGCCTGCGGTTACCTCTGTGTTTATTTAAAATAAATATATATTTTTTTCCATAGTTTATTCACATATATCTCTTCTATCTACGACTACTTGTTATACTCGTTCGGGAAGTGAGAATGAAAGTATATGGGCTGTGGGATATATTATATGTATTCGAATTGTCTAGAAATTATGAGAGCATTGAGAGCTGGAGTATCTTGATGACAGGACCTGATAAGATAGAATCGGAGAGCCACTAAGAGCATGTTGAAGAGGAATTTTTAAGGATTCCATAGCTTTAGAGCTTGACGATATAATTTAATTAGGTCTAGCACATGAATTTCTGTTAAGCATGATTTACATATAAATATTAATTAAATTTTATTTGTATTTGCATTTTGAAAAATCTCTCTTGTAGATCTGTGAGCGAGTATCAAGAAGTCAGTTGTGCCCGATTGCAATCTTTCTTCCTCTTTTTTGCCTGTTTAGCAGCGAAAGCTGTAATTTATTTTAATGCTACTATTTATCAAGAAGTCATAAATACGTGGCCAAGTATTTGCCTGGCAGGCAAATACAAATATATATATATATGCATATATGTATGTATCCATGTACTCTCTATATATATCTAGCATATATATTTGTGTATTTGGTCTTTACATAAATTGCAAATTAAACATTTAAAGTGCCATGAAATTAGCGCTGCGAAAAACACATGGAAGCAGTTAGTCAAGCGCTGCTCCATTAAAAATACATAAAAACCCAAATTGCGTTGCACGAAAAGCAAATTAATCTAAATGCCCCGAAAAAACTAATAACTATAAGAGCAGACACAGAGCGGCTCTGATGGGCTAACCGAACACCTAGTCTAATGAAAATAAACAGAAATTTACAAAAATCATTTAAACAGGAGTTGGTTAGCTTTTGATCTGCTGTTGACAGTTCTCATTTGAACATCTCGTAAGCCTAATGCGATAGAATAACAAAAAATGTTTATAGTATATATATATACAAAATAAAATAAATAAATTATTTTATTTAATTAATTTTATTAAAATTTATTTCAGGTAACAAATATGAAAAGGACACCACGCAAAGCCTTTATCTTCAAAGTATACGAAAACCATGTAAGTAAAACAAAATTAAATTTGTATACATAATATTTTATACTATAAATATTTAATAAATATATATTATAAATATTTCACATATAAAGAAATTTTTTAAAATAATTCAAGTATTTAAATATGAATATCTTTAAAAAGATTCATTAAATTAAAAGTGAGATAGAAAATTTGGAGTTTTTTAATGAGAAATAAATGCTAGATATCCCCTCTCTCTCGGTCAATCCCTTCAATCTCTCCACTCCCTTGAAAGCTTTATTGTCACTATCGCAAAATATTACAGGCTAACTATCTCTCTGAACGGCTTTGAGCTAACAGCTTTTCACATTACAACGTAATATACCCCATTGATGATGGTACGTTAAGTACAGGTATTAAAACTAATATTTATCTAACAAAATTAATATGGTTGTGTAAGCTAATAAAGACAGCGATGCACACACACACTCACACACACACACAGACAGAGCCAGAGAGAGGCATTCAATATATTGAAATTGGAATTGAAATTGTGAGAGTTGTGGGGGCTTTTTTCGGGGTTTCGGGGCCTCCAACAAATTGTTTGTCTAACCGACAAATGTAGCACAGAATTTTTGTTACGCACAAATCGAAGGGACGGACGATAAGCCAAATAAATAACGCAGCCAAATGCCTCTGGCTGCCAATGCAACAAAAATGCAGCTGTGTGTGCGTGCGTGTGTGTGTGTGACCATCGTTTAGCAGCGCATTGTACAATAAATCTATTTGCGTGCGAGCTAATCGAAAACACCTGAACTGAAGGCAGAGCACAAGGCTCGAAGCGGAGCAGCAGCCTTCGGGCCTGGTCCAAACAAATTGCCATAGACAACAACATATTAATCCAAATTAGCATCAAAGTGATTTAATTGCTTGGAATTTTGGCATTGGCAAACACTTTTCGACTTTTCACCCAGCGACAGCAAGGACATAGCCGCTCGACCTGGGCAGGACATGCATTGCCAGCAGCTGGTAGGCAACGTAGTTGGCTTGTAAACATGCCAAGCGTAGGCCTTGCATTTTGTCACCATTTGCCCATCGATCAGGCTAAACAACAAGGCAGACACACACGCACTCACAATGAAAGGGAGGGAGCGATAAAGAGAGAGAGAGAGAGAGAGAGGAGAGAGATAGGTCCTTGCCTGCTTTAAAGTTAACTTTAAAACAGTTTGGCCATAAATTTGGCAAACGCTTAAAGCCCCCAACATTGCCTAGGCACGATTTATGTAGCTTTTAGTAATATGAGCATATATATTACGTGCGCACGTAAATTCCTACCAGGAGACACAGACACGGCCCGGATAACTCTCAAAACTAATTGAATTGCCTTCGACAGTGAATGGAAATTAATAGGCGCACATCAAAAATATACAAAAAGAAAGCGACGCCCACAGCTGTAGCACAGCCCATAACTGATACGAAATTAAAGGCTCAGCTAAAATACCAAACACACACTCACACACACACACACACACGCGAACACATACACATGTAGAGGCAGAGTCCAAAGTCCGTTACTAAAGTGTAGCCAACTGTGCGGCTCATGGAGCAATATTTATTGAGTACGTGATCTTTGACAAATCCCTTTTCATTTCTTGGCTTTTTTTTTGTGGCTCTTGCCTCATGTGAAACATTTTGAATTTTTTATTGCTGCCACATTGGTCAGCTGGCCACGCCCACCATGCGCCCACTTTTGCCAACTGCTCGTGAGTCGTTTGGCATGCAAAAGACGGCCAGCAAAAGTGCCTTATTAAAATTTTGTCAACTTGCGACTTCTGCTACTGTTACTGCTGCTGCTTCTTCTTCTTCGACTTCGACTTCCACTTGGACTTGGAGTTAGCTTCTTTTCTTTTATTACTTTTTCACACTTTGGGGTCCCCTGACATTGTGGCTTATACATTTATAAAATGTCACAAATGCTTGAACTTTATCCAGCAGCAGCAGCAGCAAACTGTTATATACTCGTGCATGCAACTGTTATATGCATTAGCATTGAGCACTTCAGTAAAATGTGTCAAATCAGTTTGAAATGCTTTAAGCTTGAATGTAGAGATAATTTGGCAATAAAAGTCAACTGTAATACCAAGACAGATTTATAACAGTTTATCACTAATACTTTTAAGAGATTTATAACAGTTTATTAGCAATTCTCTTTGTGATTTATAACAGCTCAAATTACCTATGCTCTGATTTGAGTACTCTTTATGTGTATAACAGTTGAAATTATACATAGAATATATATCATAATTATGCTAATATCAAAATAATATAAATTTCTAAAGTCTAGTGAAATTATCAATAGAAGGCTTAACACTTGCCTAGAAAATTCTACCAAACACTAAAGTGGAATTATCAGCTTTCGGTTATGGCATTAAATGTGTACTGTCAAGGTAGAGCTAGGTAGCTTGTCAATGAGGTCAAGCAGCGACAGAGAACAGAGAAGCAGCTGGAGCTAAAGAGGAAGAGAGAGCGAGAGAGGGGCAGACACAGAGTTGAAGACTCTGGCTGCTACTCAGAACAATAGCATGCCAAAGACAATAAAATTGACTGCCACAACAAATATGCATATGTAGCAACAACTGAACACGCACACAAATACACTCACACACACACACACACATGCAACACACTTGTTGGTTTTTCATTGACGCACTTTGGTTGGAAAACTTTTTTTAGCGTGCCCAAGTGACAAAACGGCGACTGCGATTGCAGGACGCGAGGCTTTGGAGTGTTTAAGTGGAGTTGAGTGGGTGTATAACAGAGGCAGGGAGAGAGAAAGAGAGAGAGAGAGGTGGTGAGGGCGCTGGAAAGTATGCTACAAAACGCGCATAATGAAGCTGCTCATAAACGAGAAACGACTTTGTTAAGGGGCGATTGCTGCGACTGTTGCATGAAATGTTAACTCGCACACACAGAGAGAGAAACACACACATAAAGCGCTATTGTCATTGTTTGTTGCATATAAAAAACACTTAAAATGCCGTTAAGTTAAAATAATAAAGTTAAGCTGCCGTCGGGGCCAACAAAATCTAATGTGACAATGGCCAAAGGGGCAGCCGCGCAGGTGAGTGGGTGAGCGCGTGTCGCTGGTTGGGTGTGGCACGCAGAGAAAAACCCGTTGCACAATTGCTGACATATTTCAATGTGCAGCAACAAAAGACAAGGAAGACACAACCAAAGCCACAAAAAACTAAACCGAAAAACGTAAAACAAACGACAAACGTAATGTGGACAACATAGATAGGCGGAGTTGAGTCCTTAGCAGACAAGCAGATACTCTGCATTAGTAAATAATTGTATAAATAAATAAATATCTCCCTGTTTATATGATACATTTAATTTGAGACCGAAATGTAGATATTCTGTAAACAGTATTACATGTACATATGCCAATACCCATTAACCATATTAGATATCTGCCATGAGTTATGAAAAATTAATTGCAACTATTATTTCTTTTAATATTTGAATTTTTAATTAATTTTTCTGTGAATTATTTTATATATTTAGATTTTTATTTTATTTTTATTTATAGTTTTTCGTATTATTTATTTAAATATTTGTTTATATTTTTTTTAGATAACTTTTCTTATTATATATATTTTTTATTTATATAACATTTTTTATATTGGGCTCTAAGCATCAGCACTAACACTTGATCAATTAAACTTATAAATATATTTTTAAGAAGTTTTTATAAAATTAGCAGAAAATTTAAAAAAAAAAAATTTAAAACGAACAAAATTTAAATTTGTAGAATAAAATTCAGAAACCCTTTAGTTTTTTAAATCATAAAACCGACAATTGTGTTAAATTTTCTTTAGCCTGTTACAAGTTTCTGGCCAAAAGCGTAATATCCAACTGAAAACAGTTTTCCAATGGGTTTCAGGCCATAAAAACGCAAATGTTGGGCATATTTTGCATTGTTAGCGGCATAAAATCGCACACACTCACGCACTCTAAAACGGCACACACATACACATACACATACACACACGCACACAGGGACACACTCAAACAGAAAACACCTGAGCCTTTGGTGTCTTTTGTTTTCAATTGTTTTGTAGTTTAGATTGAGGCGCTCGCAACTCGTTAAAGTCTACGCCCCGCCAGTGTGTGCATATGTGCGTGTGTGTGTGTGTGTGTGTGTGAGTGTGTATTGTATTGTATTGGTATTAGTGCATGTCCTTTTGTGTCAACAATAAACGCGAAGTCGTACGCGTTTTGTGGAATGGCGTGCGAATTATTGCACCAGGAAGATATGAAATAAAATTTAATGAAATGTTTATAAAATGAAAATGAGTTGCACGAGACGATAAAAAGGGGCTCGAAGAGCAAGAAGAAGAGCACGAATGGACACACATTCAATGTGGCCAAGTGAGAGCTTTAAAGACTAAACAAACAACATTGAGAACATCTAGAAAGTGGCTAAATTAGACATTGAAACATGCTTAACAATCGGTATACAAACTTGGCTTGATCGTGCCACGCCCAACGCCGGGCCACACCTCATGCATACTTACTGACACTGAGCGGCAATAGGGCGCTCTGCAAATGGCTAAAGATCTGCCGATGATGGTGATGATGATGGCCCAGGCCATTGAAGTACAGGTGGTTCTGATGCAGCGACAGCTGCTGGTGGTGATGATGGTGGTGGTGGTGGTGGTGCAGAGCGGGCGTCAGGCTCATATGTTGCTGTTGCTGTTGCTGCTGCTGTTGTATATGTTGCTGATGCGGCAGCAATTGCTGTTGATGCTGCTGCTGCTGCTGTTGATGTTGCTGGTGTTGCTGGTGCTGCTGATGTTGCAACATGAGCTGTTGCTGCTGCTGTTGATGTTGCTGATGCTGCAACTGTTGCTGCTGCTGTTGCATGTGTTGCTGTTGACCATAATTTGCATTTGCTGCTGCCGTCGGCTGCAAGGCAACAGCTGCTGCCGCTGTTGCCGCTGCCGTTGCTGTGGCCGCTGCGGCTGTTGCCGTCGCTGTGGCCGCTGTAGCTGCATTTGCCGCTGCCGCTGCTGCTGCTGCTGTTGCCGTGGCCGTTGCCGTGGCTAAAATGTGATGATGCGTGGTTGATGAGCGTTGTAGATGCTGACTTTGTACTGTATTCAAGCTATGTATGGAGGCGTGCACCGCCGACTGATAGATAATACCGTTATTCGACATCGCCGTCAGCGATTGGTGATGGGCGTGGGCGTAGGCCATTGTGGAACTCGGCTGCACGGCGGCCGCGGCCGCTGTGGGCGTAACGGGCGCCAAGGGCAGAGCGCGATAACCGGCCATAAATAACGAGCTCTAAATCGGACTCTTTTTATATCTATATATATATATATATATATATAATATTCACGTAATTTACTGTTTCAGAGTTTTTACTTTTCACTTCACTTGTTTGGCATCTGTGCGCTTTGCAATCTAATTGTTAACTAATGCCTGTGCTGCGCCGCTCTAAGTTATTTCCTGCAAATTGAAATCTTTACGAATTTGAATATATATATATTCATATATATATATATATAATTTTTTTTCTCAGCAATATATTTTTTGTTGAGATTTTGGGCTTAGTTCTTGAGTTGAGATAATGTCACTGATAAGCAACATATTCCCGTTTGCCTTATCTTGACACACGCGACTCAGCACAGACAAGAATTAAATTTTCTTTGCACAACAGCAACTGTTGCCGGCGTGTAGTGAGCTACAATAATTATATACATACACTATATATATTTCGATATATATATGCATGGAGAACACATAATTCACATAATTTCCACATTTATGATCTGAGAGTTTTCTTTGCTTATCTCCCCAGACACATGAACCTTACATGACAGGTAGATAAAACTTTTCAAATGGCCTTGAACCAAAGTTCAATTCACATTGCGTTGTCCAAGTTTTTAGCAACAACAACAATTTTCACGTCGCACATTTATTTGCTCCATCATGTAAAGCTGTCAACCGAAAACATGTGATTAAAGTAATTCGAGATAAGCTGAAATGTATCTATATACCCATGTATATACCCATATTATACAAGAATTGCTTTAGACTTATCTAGTTTACATCAATTGGTCAATTTTCTTCAATTTCACAATTTACGAATTTAAAAGGAAGAGCATAGTAATTTTCTTTAATATACATTTATATCTAGTTCCTGCTATTCTTTGGTCTGTATGAATTATGAAGCGAAAGTGGTCATATAGCATATATATTAATAATCCTCGCACTTCCTACATCTTTCTCTTCATTTCCAACAGCAATATTCATTTTAGTTAAATTTAGTATTTGTATTGTGAATATACATAGGCAAACATAATTCACCCAAATAAATACATTTAACATTGAACATTGAACCATCTGACATATTACTATTTTTGCACCTGAGCTTCATAAAGTTTTGTATTTGACTAGCTCCACAAATAAACCTTATATGATATGAACAACAAAGCTTTATCAAAATTCTTATTAATTCATGAGAATGAGTATTATGCAGTTTGCTGCAGCCGAATGTAACATTATTATTCAATTTATCTTTTGTTTTTCATTTTTTAGAAAATTATTTACTTTACTCTTATCAATTTTATTACAAAGTTTTTTTTTTTTTTTTTTTTTTTTTTCAAAAAATTAATTTACATTTATTAAACAAGTTTTCTGCTGCCCAATTGGCAGCTTAACAAGTTGAACATAAAGATACAATTATTTACAGTAGAACACTACAAAAATTAACAATTAATTAATAACAATAACTACAAAATTAACAATAACAATAACAATTAACATAAACAACAATAACAATATATATATATGAAATATTATTTTATAGGAACCTCGCAGGGAGGTCCTGTGGATGGCACTTCTTAAGTCTTCTTTTTCTGGCTCTTTTGTTAAGCCTTCTCGCCAAAGGGTTTGGGTGGCCTTCGAGTCTTGCAAGGTAGCTAGTAGCTACCTTTTGCATTACGTCTCCAACTTTGGGGACCTTGAGATCTTTTTCAATGTCCCTGGTACGCATGTACCAGGGAGCATTGCAAATTTGCCGGAGGATTTTTGCTTGTGCAACTCTTATTTTATCGAGGTTTGATTTTGCCGCAATTCCGTAGACTTGAAGCGCATATCTCCATATGGGACTGAGTATTGCTTTATAAATTGACACTTTACTGTACAGTGACAATTTATTGGTCGGCTTAAGAAGCCATGACATCTTTGCGCTTTTTGACATTACGGTCTTTTTGACCATCGTGGTGTGCATTTTAAAAGTAAGCCTTCTGTCTAACACTACGCCCAGATATTTGTGGCTTCTTTTGTGCGGTAGCGTTGAACCCTGCATGCTAATGCGACCACAGTTTAAAGTCCTTGTGGTAAACGTAACGTTTGCGCATTTGCTCCCGTTAATTCCAATGTTCCATTTTCGAGCCCAGTCTTCAAAAGTGTTCACGTACTGCTGCAATGACTCTGTAGCTTTATTGATGCAGGTACTACTTGTCAGTACGGCTGTATCGTCGGCATACGTGGCTATCAGTCCATTGTTCCGGTTTACTCCTGTGATGTCACTATGTGACGGCATATCGGCTGTAAACAGAGTATACAGGGTAGGGCCGAGAACGCTACCTTGAGGCACGCCTGCGCATATTGGCCTTTTTGACGATTTTATGCCATCAACGTCCACCCTAAAGCTTCTATCTCGTAGAAAGCTGCTGACAATCTGGTATAATTGTGGAGTGAGAACGTTTCTAAGTTTGAACAGTAATCCATCATGCCAGACTCTGTCAAACGCTTGTCTTATGTCCATAAAGACAGCAACTGCATACTTCTTGTGTTCAAAAGCGTCCAGGATAAAATTAACCACACGGTGAAGCTGCTCCGGAGTACCATGACCTCTCCTGAATCCAAATTGCCAGTTAGGGATTCTTTGCTTGACTGCTTCAAGTTGCAGTATCCGGTCAAGGATCACTCTTTCGGCCATCTTTCCTAAGGCAGGAATAAGACTTATTGGCCTATAACCATCTATTTCACTAGGACTCTTTCCAGGCTTTGGGATCATTTTTATCTGCGCTGTCTTCCAAATGTTTGGAAAGTATCCCAGCCTGAGCATACTGTTTAGAATTAGCACTATAAACAAGAGAGCTTTTTTGGGTAGGAGCTTGAGTGTTCTGTTATCCAGCCTATCCTCTCCAGGAGATTTTTTAACCCTCAGATTCCTAACAATATTTATTACCTCTTCCAGTGTGACAGGCCGTACAGGCAGAGTCATCTGGAACGGCATATCCAGCTGTAGTTCAACAGTTCTTCGCGTAGCATCGTCGGTGAAGTTGAACGGCATGAATCGCTGTTGTAGGCTGTCTGCAAATGTATCAGCTTTTTGCTGGCTGGAGTAGCACCATCTACCTGCCGTATCCTTAATCGGTACTTTAGGAGCCGAAATTTTTTTGAAACGACTCGTGAGCTTCCAAAGGGAGTAGTTAGAAGACGCATCCGGGCCAGCATTTTCCAGCATTTGATCAATACTGCGTTGCTTGATTTTAGCGAGGACTTTTTGTACGCGATTGGAGATTCTTTTATAAATCTGGTGGACGCGTATATCTCCCGTTCTCACATACTCTTTCCTCAGCCTTCTCTTCATTCTCAGTAATGCAGCAGCGTTTGGGGGCAGCATATGCTGGGGGTGCTGTCTTGTATGACGTACATTTTCTGGGGTCGCGTATGATGCAGCCAAAGATATGTTTCGCATAAATATTGCAATAGCATCTTCTATGTCAGCAGCGCTGTCTATTTGAGTGTTAAGATGAATTCTGCTCTCTAAGTTTGTCCTAAATTCATTAATGCGAGCTCCAGGTGCAAGGATGTATTGCCTCATAGGTCTAAGCTGTGGTGATTGATGCAAAGTCGCTACGACCGGCAAATGATCCGACGAAAGCTCATGATGCAGCTGGACAGATAGCTTGTTAGCAGCGAACCCGTTAAAAATGAAAAAGTCAAGTGCAGAGGGAGTAAGCAGGGTTTTGAATGAATAGAAAGTAGGTTTTCCCGTTGCTAGGATTTGCCACGTACCACTAGCAATGGCCTCTTGCAGCCGCTTTCCACGATAACAACTCCGCACATTACCCCACCATTGGTGTTTTGCATTAAAGTCTCCTCCTGCAATGAACCGGTTTCCCAGGGACTGAAGTAGTACCTTAAAGTCATTTTCACTCCAGGGTTCGTTAGGAGGAAGATAGATCGATGCTATTTTGACGCTTCCGATGTTTGTCATCAAACTCAAACTAGCCGATTGAATATTATTATTTGAAATGGGTTCATTTGCGTCATGAACAATGTTAGATTTTATTAACACAGCAGATCCTCCTTTCGCGGTACCACTGGGGTGATTTGCGTAATATTGGTTGTAGCCAGGTGTAAAAAGTTTAAGGCCTGGGCGCATGTGCGTCTCTGTGACCAACATCACATCAATTGATTTAGCATCAAGGAAAAGTCTTAGCTCGTTATTGCTTTTGACCAATCCTCTTGCGTTCCACAATCCGATTTTTAAAATCGAATTGATCATTTTGAAATGAGTTTCTGAACCAGGACACGAAATGCTTTGTTTGCTTCCATTGTTTCCTGGATAAGTTTGAACATTTGATCCATTCTTGCATTTAGATCTGATATTGCCTTTTCTAAAAGGTTAAATTTGTTGTCGTATTCTCGTTCATCGGCATTGATGTTCGACCTGGACACTTGTGTTCTGGAAATATGTTGCTGATTTGCTTTGGGCCTGAAATTATCCGCATAAGAAAAGCCTTTCTGAACAGTGGCATTTGAAATAAATTGCGCTCTAGAACCCTGAATGTCTGCATGGTTGTTATTGTTTGGCAGTCCGTGCTTGGGCAATCGTGCATCAGGCTTTAGCTTACTGGTTAGCTGGATTCTGACTGTGCAGCCTTTATAGCTAGAAATGTGGTTGTCTCCACAATTGGCACAAATGGAAGTCTCACTAGACTTTAGCTGGCAATTCTCAGAACCAGTAAAATGATCACCTGAACACTTTCCACAAACTGGGTTTTTGAGGCAATAATTTTTCGTGTGTCCGTAGTCTTGGCATCTGAAGCACTGGACTATTTCCCTGTTGGGTTTTGCTTTTAATACTGAAACTCTGTGCGTTCCGATATGAGTTATTTTAAAAGCCTCAGCAACATTTGGCGTCTTCTTTAAATTAACAAAGAACATGCTTTGTCTTGTCTTAGCATCATTCAATTCATCATCCTCTTTACTGATCTCAATATTGTGCCAGTCTCGTTTCCTGGGACAGTAGATGTTCAGTACTGTGAGGTTCCGATCAGTAAAAGCGCGTTCAATTCGCTGTTTTGATACGTTGGGGTGTAAGTCTTTAATGACTACTCTAAATGGTGAATTTTCTTTTAGTTGATGATGCCAAAATTGACAATTTTGCTTTGTTAATAGGTCAACGACAGATCTAAAAGCGTTTGAATTCTTTGTGTAAATACGCGAGATTCCAGATCTGGATGTGCGTATATCATACTCAGTATCCGCGATAACAGAGTTTAACGCTGCCTCAAATTTCATCATATTATTAACCTGCGGCACGCAAATAGCTGGAGGTTTAGGTATTTTCTTTTCCTGTTCCTCCCGAACAGGTTGATGGATGCTTTCATTTTCCCTCTCTTGAACTTCTTCGTCCATATCCATTAGGGATTCGGCTTCTTCAGCCAAAGCTGCAAAGCGATTGCTATAATTAGCTGCCGAGGAGGCAGCAGGGCTTTTGGTTAGGCTCCCAACATTTGAGCTAAGTTGGGCTGGCTTCATTTTGCGGATTGTTTTTGACAGTTTGTCCGCTTTTTTATGTTTTTTCGAGATAGTCAGCTTAGTAGATTGGAAAGTGCAGTCTTTCTTTTTTTGCGAAGGGATAGCAGCCACACTTGCGCAAGAAGATGCGGCGCTAGAAACAAGGACAGTAGAACATATGCTCCCAGTAGAATAGCTAGCAGTGTAGCTAGTATTAGAAAATGATAGTGTGGTCGTGGTGATGGTGTTTGTGCTTGTTGCGACCAAACCCATTTTACTTCTTGCCTCTTGAATTGCTTTCAATTGCTCTTCGGCCAGTTGGGTGCGCAGTTCTGCAGGCGACGCACCAGCTATTTTCCTCATCATCTCAGACCTGTCCTGCTTGCTATTAAGCTGGGGTTGATTAGATGAGCCTCCATCCATTTTGGGCAAGATTCACAAATTTGGTGCTGCCAAGTTTGCGACTTCCCAAGAGTATGTTGACCTTCCTTGGACAACAATCAGCCGGTGCGACTTCCGTGGACACCAACCAGCGGTCGCTGGCAAGCGGCCGGAGCCCGACTTACAAATTTCACTTAAACAATTAATTTGCGAAATGCACAGTATTATTGTCTTCACCGTGTCTTTAAAAAGACACTGTACAAGTTTTTGCCACTAACGCGGCCTTGGTACAATTTTTATTCACGATTTAACAAAAATTACAAAAACGAGTTTCAGATAAGCTGTGTGCTTGTCAGCAGTCGCCTACTCGAATGACAAAGTTTTTGACATGCTCGTTTTATATTTTTATTTGTCATCTATCTACTTTAATTTAATTTCTATACTATATTTTAATATAAATATATATGAAGGATTTACTGTTCGAGCCTTGAAGTAATCTTAAAGATATATTCTTTATGTGTATTGCTAGAATTAAAAATTATTAAATTCGAATGCACTTTATAAATTATATAAGCTTGCTCAGCAGTCATTCAATTTTAAGTCAAATTTGTATAAGATAATCCTTAATCTTATATATTTATTTTATATGTATATAAGATAATTAATTATATTTATATAATATAATTTTCATTTTCTTTATATTTTACAAGTATTATAAATGTAACATTTATAAAATATAAAATAGTTTAATTTTTGGGATATTTATTTTGTAACAATTTTCTTTATTTTATTTTTAGTTTTTTTTATAAAAATTAAAATAAATGGAATTTTTTAAATTTTATTTGATTTGACTAGCATGTTTTACTAATAAATTTAAAAATAAATCGATTTAGTTTGATAAACATTTTAAATGATTATATTTTTTATGATTTATAAATTCAAGTTGTATTCCGATACATACAAGCACTTAAGATTAATTTATAATAAACAATTTAAACTAAACGGTTACAATATTTTTAACACTTTGTTTATTCTCAGATAACATAAATGACAGTTAAAAATGAAGTATTATACATTTTTTTGTCAATCGCTGATAATATTTACTGTCCTCAATATATGTGAATTTTATAACAGATTTAACAACATTAACACATACTTTGCATCCCTCAGATACTTTAATCATTATACATTTTAATTATTTTCTTAAGCACTTTTTATGATTCAAATTTGAGCAGTTTTAGCAACTAAATGAAACATAAATTAATATTATATATATATATATATATATATATATATATATATATATATATATATATTATGCTATGTTAACAATAAGTTTTAGATGATCAAGATCGTAAAATTGCTGATAATTAAATATTTAATAGAAGAGTCTTTAAACACTTGAATAAATCGCATCACAGTTAACAACAAATATGAAATTAGACACATAAACACATAGAAACACACAGAAATTAGCATAGTTAAACTTATTTGTCCATATATTGGAAAACATCGATAACAACATCAATATATATATATCTAATATTAGTTAATAGTTTAATAACAACATCAATTGAATTACATTTAATTACATTCAGATTGGACAGGTGGAGGGGGAGAGTAAATTGTGGTATTCAAAAAATAAGCAGAAAACACCAATTACAGTGGGCAACATTAAAACAACAACGTAAATAAATAAACGAGAGGTGGAAATTACAGGTTAACACACACATACGCACACACACAGATATTGACACATATACTGAGAGTTAAACAAATTACATAAACAAACGTGGGAACCTGAATGGCTGTTGGGCCAAGGATCAGCATCAGCATCAGCAGCTGTTGGTTTGCTGGCTATTGCTATTGACAATAATAAATATTGGCATATTGGTGCGCTGCACGCGGCACGCAAGAATACGTAAGACGTAACGTAACGACGGCGACAACTACGTTGCGTTTATCGTTCAACGTTTCGCGACAAGACACGAGCCACGTCCGATGCGTTTGCCCAAGGTCTGCAAACTGAATGCCAGCAGCAGCAGCAGCAGCAGCGTCCGTGAAGCTTCAGACTCGGCCCGACAGTAACTTCGGGCACGACACGAAGCTAAACTCATTCGGCAGCTGCTGTGCATTCAGCTAGGATTCGTCGGTTTGACTGCCAACAGCAGGCAGCGCGTGCGAACGAGATGCACGTAGATGGATGTAGTTGTGTGAGCGAGAGTGTGAGGGCGTGAGAGTGAGAGTGTGAGTGTGAGGCTCTGCCAGCCTGTGTGTGTGTGTGAGTGAGTGTAAGCACAGTGGTGCTCAAGCTAAGCATTAGGCGGACAACATTCCGTATACGTGAGGTTCGGCTGGCGCTGGTGCCAACAATTAGCCTAATTCCAGCTTAACGCTGTGTGGGTTGGTCGAACAGCACCTACACACACACGCGCACACATTCCGATACACCCACATACACACACACACACACACTCAGTTAAGCTGTTACATTTCTATTGCACAACAATAACTGTGACAGCAGTTAGGGGTTGTTTCCGGCTGCGTTAGAGGAACCCAGCACCTAGCCAGGATCCTGCGCACTGCCTAAACGAGTGGCGCCTACCCCAAATAAAACAAAAACAGAAGAAAACTAAAAATAAAACACGGATATAAAAACAAATGCAATGCTATATGCTGCACGTGGCCGGCTTGCAGCCAGCCAGAATAAGGGCTATGGCCGAGGGCCGAGGGCCGAGGGGGACGGATCCTGTTTTTAGGCGTCATCCAGCGACGACAGCCAAAAGGCCTCCATTCAAAACTTTTGTTTGGCCAAGTGGAATTTTTAATCAAATATTGTGCCGCGAGAGACGCCAACGCGCAAATATGTGGCACGCACATATTGCACATACGCCAGGTGCCAGGTGCCAGGTGCCAGTTGCCAGGTGAAGCGGCCCACATTTTAATTAATATAATAATTATTATTATATTGTATATATTACAAATATTTAGACCGATTTATTAAGCAAAATATGTCAAGGGGTTGATAGAGCATTAAAGATAAATAAAATGGCTTTAGGATGAAATTCGACAGATAGAAAACGATGTCCACAAATCTAAGATGAATTTACAATTTTTGGATGAGGATCGATGGTGTTGATAGCCGCGATCTCAGTATATCTCTTTTATATATTTTTCTAAGAGCTTTTTATATGTCCCTTTCTTTTTCTCTTTTTATTTTATTTTAATACACAAATATATCTCTTTTTCTTTTCAGATAAAAACATGCTTCAGACCGGTACGACTTCAACAAGGTGCAGCGCGCCCCGATCGGCTGTAATATAACCCAACAAAGTCCAATTGCAAATGAAAACAAAATTGTATTTGTTGTGTGTGTATTTTTAATATAAATAAAATGATGAACTTAATAAAAAAAAAAATAACTAAAAAAGAAACATCGCATTTTATACTCAAAGCTTAGCTTAAATACCAGGCAAACAGAAGCAGCCAGAAAGTAAACAAAAATCACCGAAATAAAAATTACGTTGCATACACAACAGGGGCAACCATTGGCGGCCGTTTGGCACCGAATTTTGAATGAAAATCCGGCTGAAGTAACAGGCGAACAGAAACCGCAGCAGGCAGACAAAAAATTCACTAATAAAATTTTTATTGCATACCCAAAGGGGGCACCGTTTTTCAGTGCAAATTTGTGTTCCTTTTTATACGCTTAAGAAAAGCAATTTTAAAAATCCTTGAATGGCAATCGATAGTCCTGAGCTCAAAGAGTTCACAAAGTCATATCCTATCAAGATCCTTAAACATATAGCCCAGATATAGCACCATTAAAAATGACATTTTCTAACAGAAAAATGGCTCTAATGCGGCCATATCCTTGCGCAGGACAAAACGAAAAGGTGCATTACGATCGTGAGTGTCACCCACATCGATTCTCATTCAAAAATTACAAGCTCATCTAAGAATCCTGGACTTGTCATATTTCGTTTTCCATCTGGCCTCGGCAGCGAAGGAAATGGCCAAAAACACACAAAATCGCCAATATCTCAGTAACCACAAGGACGATTTGGATGTCCTTTGGCCAGCAGTTAGTCCTGTTGACCCCAATCAGTTTGACACCTCACCTGCCAGGATACGCAAGGATACTGCTGTGTTAAAGACTGTTTTATTGCATATAAAAACCTACTTATATCTCAACCATTAAAAGGACTTTTATCCTTTTGATTGCTAATTTATAATTAAGAAGTCGATGACGACATATGTTCCAAATTTCATCCAAATAGTCCTTCAAATGGCCAAAATAATGCTGCTTTTTAGCATTTTTGGCCATTTTTCGACCATATCCCTTGCAAAGATTTGAGTTGAAATTTTTCGTGGATTCCTGGAAATCTTTGAATGCCAATCGATAGTCTGGCCCACGACGAGTTCAAAAACGTAAGTTTTTCAAGGATCCTTCAGGATATGACTTAGTTATGGCTGTGTAAAGAATGTCCTGATTTCGAAAATTAGCTCTATTCCGGCCATATCCTTACCGATTCTCGCAGGACTTGATACGCTAGATTCGGAAGGAACTCTTTTATCGATAAGCTTAAAAATAATAACGCATTATCTAAGGATCAAAGGGTTTTTTTTTGGTTTTCCAGAAAATGTCCTGGATTTTTGAAGTCCTGGATTCTTAGGTGGATGGCAACCAAAGGATCTGTTTCTCGCTGTATTGTGTGCTTTAGAAGTGCCCAAGGATATGTTGCAGTAATTGCAAAAAACTGATGTCGTTTAACGTAAAAGGCAACTAACTCGATCAAATCCCGCAACCCGTATCTAAGGACATTCGCATTTAAAATCGCATTAGATTAACTCTTAGTATCCAAGTGCTTGGCAGTATATTAATATATCCGCGCGGAACTGATGTTTTCCAGCCATGCTTCTATTTTCCTTGATTGCATGCTAGTTTTCTGATATTAAATGATGCTTAGATGGAGTGGGTGAATGGATGATAAGCCAAAGTGTGCAATGACAACTGATTTGCTCAGTAAATCAGTCTGTAAAATAAAATGAAGAGTTCGATAATTAAGAGGACCAGGAAAGGACATATTTTTACTCAGTCTACTACCTTATACGATGGATTTGTTTTTATTGCTTATATAAGTAACCAATATAAAATAATTTCAGAAAGTTGCAAGGATAGCGATATAGATAGGTACGATATATATATATACATCTATTGATAGATACATAGATAGATGGATAGGCATATAGATAGGAGATAAATATATAAATATATATATATAAAGAAAAAAAATATACATATTGTGGATAGGAGAATGAATATGGATAGAAGAATAGAAGGAGAATGATATACAACTGAACTTATCTCTCCTTTTCTCTTTATATATACCCCTCTCTCTCCTTTTCTCTCTCTCTCTCTCTCTTTATTCTCTGAGTCTTATTGTAAATGTATGGCAAATACAAATCATGAAATTCATTAATTTGTTTGCCTAATGCAACACTTTGTGTGCGAATCTCTGTTTGCGCCTACCTAATTACTTTGTGAGTTCCATTTGCGGGGCGTGGCAGGTGCAGCAGGTGAGATAAAGCAAATCAGGGCACTGCAAATATGGTCACACTGAAAGCGTGCAACAGAAGGCCAACAAAAATTTCGAACTTGCGACACAATTATCAAAAAGAAAGAAAACACAAACGAAGTGTATAAGAGGGCGTGGCAGTGAGGCAATTAGGCAAAGGGATTAACTAATTAGACGCCCACACAGCAGATCTCACTCTCTCTTCCTCTCTTTCTCTCTCTCACTCTGTGTGAAGTGGTGCCAGGCGCCGGCCCATCATAATTTCGTTGCCAAAAAAAAATAACTCGATAGAAATGGGGAAAAAAAACGTTGCTCTGTTTGTGATTTTTTATACGCTCGGCTCTATTGGACGTTTTTCAACACTGGCTCAAGTTTCATAACAACGGAAATGCAAAAGTTTTTTCGCCTTTGTTTCATTTCCCTCTGTGCAAAAGTTTGCCTTTATTTCTCTTGGCAATTATGTGCTAGAAGGAGGAGCAACAAAATGATAATGAAGCGAGCCAAAAGGACTTTTCAAGAAAAAAAGACCAGAAAGTGAAAAAATCAAAACGAATGGCAAAAAGAAAATATAAAAACTTTACTCACATGACGTGCACATGCATGCAAAATGGGCGGAAAAAAAAAAAGAAAGAAAAAGTATCTCATAGATACTCGCACCTGAGCCGCCAGTTTGTTGGTAATTTGTTTAATTTGCTTACCTTCAAAAGATATAAAAAATGTGTGGCAAAAGAAAGAGTTGCAAAAAATAGCGCCACAAATGCAAATGCAGAATTGACTGACTACAAAATACCCTTCAGAGTGTAAAAGGTAATGGGAAGTTCATAAATCATTGGCGTTTGGAGTATGGAGTATAATAAAATTGAATTGCTTCTGGTTTATGGAGAAGCCATATAGAGTATAAAGAGTAAACTTATTGCCAGAAAGAATTATGCCCCAGAACTCTCAGACTCAATGATTTTTTTAAGTACTTCGAGTATTTTAAGAAAACATTGGCAGCAAGTGTTTAATATCAGATCGACGTTACTTAAAGGCAGAACACTTTTTAAGCAGACCTTATTCTTGCTACTGCTTGGTTAATAGATTTGGCCTTAGAAGAGAATAGCAATAAATATTTAGAGCATACTCTAATTTTCTATATGCTATTCATATTAAGACAACCCAATCTGCAAGTCAATATACCCTTCACTCTCATTTAATCGGTATCAAAAGAAATAGAAATGCAAGAATCAAATAAATTTTTGGCAATTTTGTGAAGGCTGGGCGCCTTTTAGCTAATGGCTTTACTCCATATGATAAAGCCAAAGGGCAGCAACAAAGAGCAGGACGAATACAAGTACAATATGGCCTCAAACTAAACTAAAACTAAATTAAAATTATTTAAAATTTTAGCCAAAGTTTTATCAATAAAATGCAATGCAAAAGGTCTGAGAGACGCCGCCTCGTGTTGCACTTTGTTAGCTGCAAATCAGATAAGTATCTCACGGATGTCTGCATTTAGCACACACACAACACACACACATGTGTGTGTGTGGGCATAGATAGCAGCGTACACTGCTAAAAAAAAGTCAAGTATTTCGGCAAGAAATCTAATGGAAATGTAATTAAAATAGTTTTAAGGAGATAGACGAGGATAGAATAGGAAGATTTCTAAAGAGAAAATAGTTAAGCTCAGTTTCAGTGTTTCTCTCTTATAAGCTGAGTTTTACTACACTGCAAAGAATATGTAGTGAATATGTAGTGAATATGTAGTGAATATGTAGTGAATATGTAGTGAATATGTAGTGAATATGTAGTGAATATGTAGTGAATATATATATATAAGAATCGAAGTTAATATTAAAATTCGCTAAGCTGACTATTTAATGAGCCGAGCCCTAAATTTGTGTCTCTGGTAACTCTGGCAACAGTCTAGTTTAGTTTAGTTTCAATTTGAGTTAAAGGAATCTTGGAACTCGCTTGTTTTTTAAGCGTCAGCCAATAGTCTAAGGTTCAAATATTATGCATTGCCTTAAGTAATTATCTGATTTCTATGACTAATTTAAAATGATTAAAAGTCACCTTTGACATATAAGTAATGCTAGTAGAATTTTCTTGTTTAAGGTCTATGTCTAACTCAACCTACACTAGCTCCTATTCGCTAATAACTCCAACTCATTGCCATTTCTGATCTCATATATGTGTAAATTCATGACTTTTCACTGCACTCTTTCTCACAGTGCATGAGCGCCGAGTAAGTTGTGCGCGACTGTCTGTCTGTCTGCCTGTCTCCCCTCCCGACCGCCTGTTTAGCTGCCTGTCTCTCGGCAAAAGACCAATTGAAACATCAGCAATACTCGAGCTTGCAATATGCCGCGACAGCTCGACACTTTTGGCCACTTGACGCCCACACCCAGAATGAGAGAGAGAGAGAGTGTGTGACAGATAGAGAGAGCAATCGTCTTGGCCATAACTTAAATCTGGCTTAAAAATCACTTAACAGCTCTTTGCTAGTGTTTGGGCTTGTCAGCACATAAAAAAATATGGCCAAAAAAACAAAAGAACGCTTCACACTCTGCCTCTCTCTCCCTCTCTCTATCTCTCTCTATCTCTCTCTGTCACCCACTCTCTGTATCGAGCGCAATAATCAACACCTCCATACAGAGAGAGAGAGTGAGACTGACAAACGGTCTGACAGACCAAATAACTCTTCCTACAATTGTCGCAAATTCCAGGCAACAACAACGCATAGAGAAACCATTTTCTGTTTAGCTCAGCAATAATTCAGCTGCCGCTGCTGCTGCTGCTGCTGCTTGAGCTGCTGCTGCCCTGAGGCATTCCACATAAACGTGCAACTTATTTTGAACGCCAGCTGCCACTTGGCTAATCGACGGCGACAATCTTCAATCTTCAGTCTCCACGGAATCTCAGAAAACTGCTTCACATAGATAATAAACACTTAACTGAGCTTAAAGCTGCTGATTTACAGTTATATAGTCAATGCTATGGTCAGTAAAAATATAAGATTTTACCTTGAGAGAGACTTGAACACAGAGTGAGCATCGAGCAGTATTTTATATAGAATATTGAGAAAGTCAATAATAGAAAAAGTTGAACTAGAAGAATATATTATTGTTCTCTTCTTCTAGTACAACTATTGCTTATACTTTTCTTATAATTTTCTTATAAAATATCAATATACTATAATTTGTTCAAACAACAATTTACTATATATTTTATTATATACATATATTTTATAAAGATACAGAACTTCTAATTGAGTGACTGTTGTCGCCCCGCAACCAGTGGCACTCCTCGCACTATAAGCTAAGAGCGACAATTAATTAATAATTATTTAAGAGCGATAATTAATTGCAAAGATATTTAGAATTTTGTTTCATTTTCTATTCATTCCTTAGAGTCGTGTTCGTTCATAATCATAATTGAGTTATTTTGAAATAGTGAAAATTGTTAAAGAGTCTATGTTAAGCGATTATCTCTATAGAGAGCAGCAATTGGAGTTGGAGCTGTGTGAGCGGATCTCGCTATGATCGCTCTCCATATGTTCTATGTACAATAATATTCGCCTATGCTCGCCTTTCCTAGCTGTGCTTACTTTTGAATTCGTGTAATAAAAGTCATACAAAAGTGAATACCAGGAAGTGAACGAGCATTTCTGTTAAAGTTCTAAAGTTGCTTTTATTCAACTAGATCATACCCTTTTCATGGGACACTCGACTTTTATTAAAAAGCCAAACTCCCTTTGAACGCGTACATGCACTGAGAGCTCTGCAAATATTACCTAGATTTATTAATCTATACATGGCAGCATCAATTGAGTTTATCTGAATGCGAGTAAGTAGATGCGTGTCTTCTGCTGCATTCTGCTATATACTAATATATATATATATATATATATATATATATATATATATATATATATTTAGTAGTATATCTCAAAATACACCAGGAAATACGCTCGCATTTAAATTGGGTTTTCAATTGTTTCTGCTTTATAAACTCCCCAATAAAATAAATTTAATTCTAAATTTTAAATAGATTTTGCTCTAGGACTCAACAGCAAAGCCAATGTCGCTCCACATTTTCCTTGCCTTGCTTCGAGCTTTCTCAAACGAGCTGAAGAGCACTTAGTAAAGTTTTAGTTGAGAACCTTCAATTGGATCAATCGAATCAAATATTATGTTTGAGAGTCGGTCGTAAGCACTTAACGCTCAAATGAACTAATTTGGCAATCGTTACAGGAACAACTGACTCGCTAATGAACACTGAGAACCCGGCGAATAAGAAGAAGAACTAGAAGCTGACGCCGATGGAAAAGAACAACAATAAAATATATTTAGTTTGTTTGCAACAAGCAACTCGAAGGCGCCCCCAGCAGACCAGCAACAGCCAATTGAGCCACGTTTTCATTCCGACCTCCAGAGAGGCCATCAAGAAAAGCTAAGCAGAACTAGCTATGTTTAAGATGCACAACACAGAGATACCCTGTAGTGCAGAAGAGAGATGTAAATGTGTATGTCTTATAGTAGCTCTGAGCTGCTAGAATTGTATGAACATTATTATATTATTTAAGAGCTAAGTTTTAGTTGAGAACATTTTAGGCTGACCATATTTTAATAAAAGCAGCTTCAACTTAAGATTACAAGGGAATTTTTGTATTAATATTAGAATTAGTTGGGCAGAGCACTTGTAATTTTAATGTAAGTTCGGCTTAAGCCTAGAGATTAGCTAGATAGACTCGAATTTGCGAGGTGTGCACAAAAAGTATTGTTTTCTAAGCGCATACAATGTTGATATTAACATATTTATTTATATATATTCATATATAATTGAAAATCAATTCAATTATCAGATTTCATTAGCTCTGTTTAAAGTTATTCACACAGGCTAAAATTAAATTTATTTTCATATCCAGAAAAATAAATGAAAAATCATAAACGGCTTATACTACCCTCGTATGTAAACGCTTTCTACAATAGATATTTTTAAAAAATATATATAAAATATATCCATATATAAGTAATATATGAATACATATGTATAAATAGAACAATATACCCCATGTGGCGCTTATGCTTCCAGGGTATCTAACAAATGCTTGGCTAGTGTGAAAATCAATGAGCCACCAGCCGCGTGCACAGCTGGACTACAACTAGAGACAAGAAAAAAAACGGAGCAAAGCAGTGTGAGAGCCTGAGAGACAGAGAGAGGGAGACAGGGAGAGTGAGAGAGGGTCAGACGAGCGCTCGCCTGAGGCCAAGTTTATTCGCATTTAATTGAATAATTGTTAGGCTAGCCACGTACGCTCGCTCCATGAGAATGTGTAGCCAAGGATTCGTGCGGCTTTAAAGCGCGACGCCTCCAAACAAAAATATTTTCGGCAGTTGTCAATTTTTAAGACTCAAAACAAAAGCAGCGGCCAGAGACCTGGCGGCTCTCGATTTATGTGGCGCATCTCAAATGCAGGTACAGATAGCAACTGTCCCTCTCTCTCTCTCTCTCTCCCGGACTCTCTCCCTCTCTCTATTTTACTCCCAGATCAAAGCTTTTGTGCTGGTCAAACTTACCGTTCCCCAGTGGCACATTCGTTTGTGGCTGCTGCTGCTGCTGCTCCATGGACAGTTTATTTGTGGTGGCAACAGTTGCTGCTGTTGCCGCTGCTGCTGCGGCTGCTGTTGTTGTCGCTGTTGCCACCTGCTTGTTGACGCTCTTGCTCAGTCTCAATATGGTCGTGCCACCAGCTGCCGCCGCAGCCGCTGCCGCTGGCGCCTTCAGCTTCTGCAACGTAGCAGCCACCGCCTTGGGCGCCTTCGAGCTGCGCGAAACGCTCAGCAAATGCGTCTGTTGTGCCACATTGTTGCTGCCGTTGCTCTTGTTGCCGCTGCTGCTGCTGTTGCTGCTGCTGTTGTTGTTGCTGCTGCTGCTCAGCTGCAGCGGCGGCGTATTGCTGGCAGCCGACGTGGAGTTCCGTATGACCAATATAGACTGCGATTTCTCCAGGCGCTTCAGCGTTTGCAGCACAAACGGCGATTTGCTGTCGCAGTTGCTCTCAGAGCTGAGGCTGCGAGATGCCTGAAAGAGGAAGGGAAAATGTTAGAAATTGGAGAAATATAATTGAAATTGAAATATTAATAATTGGGAAAGATAATTATAATAAGAATAATTATTATGAACAAGAAAATCTGGAAAATTAATAATGAACAATGAGCAACGATAAAGATCAATGAGCACTTAATAATTTATCATGAATATTGAATAATAAATAAGTAACAAATAATAAACAATAAATAAATAATAAATCATAAATAAATACAAATTAATAAAAAATAAATATATAAAAATTAAAAAAATAAATAATACATAAATAAATAATAGACAAATTATTAATCAAAAATAAACAACAAAAAAATAAAACATAAATAAATAATACAAAGTAAATAATAAATAAAAAAAAAATAAATAATAAATAAATAAGTAATAAATAAATAAATATTAAAAAATAAATAATAAATGATAAATAAATAATACAAAAATAAATAATAAAAAATAAATAATAATTAATAAATAAATAAATTATACATTAATAAATAATAAATACATAAAAAAATTAATAATAAAAAATAATAATAAATAAAAAATAAATAATTAACAATTAACTATAGAAAATAAAATATAAACAAAGGACAATTCAAACAATAAATATTTAATTATGAACAATGAGTAGTGAATTATAATGAATAAACAAAAAATAATAAATACTTAAAATAAACATATAAAAATCATATTGATAATAGTAATACTAATGATTATACTAATGCTAATAATAATGATACTTACATGCTTTAGCATAAATGGACGCTCAATTAGCTTTGTGGCATTGCCGTTGCTGTTGCTGTTGTTGGTGTTGTTGGTGTTGTTGGTGTTGCTGCTGTTCACCTGCGCCTTGAGCACGCTCTCCAACTGGCTGGCATTGATGGGCGTTTGCAGGAGGATCGTGTTGGTGTCCTTGCCGCTGCTGGCTACAATCGAGATGCTGCCCGAGCTGCCGTTGCTGCAACTGTTGGCGATGTTGATGTTGCTGTTGCTGTGGACAATCGTTTTGCGTGCCACAGTCGTTGCTGTGGGCAGCTGATTGAGCGTTAGGGCCGTCGCCTTATCCTGCTGCTGCTCGCTGAGCAGGCTGAGTATATCCTGCTTGTTCTGTATGATGATCTGTCCATTCTCGTTGCGAGTGCCACGTAGCAAAATGATGTTGCTGCTGCTGCTGCTGCTGTTGTTGTTGTTGTTGTTGCTGCTGTTGCTGTTGCTGCTCCGCTGCTGTTGCATGGCCTCGATCTTAAGTTTGGCAGCGCGTAGACTTGTTGTTGTCGTTGTTGTTGCCGCTGTTGCTGCTGTTGCGGCCTCATTGCTGTGGCTCGACTTGGCGCTGCTCTGCGATTTGACCAGGCTAACACGGCTCAGGCCATTCTTTGTTTGGTCTGAGAATGAAAAGTGTGCACAAAGCACATTATTATCGAGAGTCAAGTTTGGCTAACTTTGCGCATAACTCAAAACGCCCCAGTCCAGGCGACCAGCGGCTTTGTATGCAGATCTGAGAGATTGCCAAGCAAAACAGCTGGCAGATTTATGACTGCGAGGGTGGGTTGACGAGTTAAGTAATAGCTAAAAGTGTGTGCGAGCATCAATTGAATTCAATTCCGAAAGGTAAACAGTGAAGATCCCAAAAGCCTTTTATAGTTATCGAGATATGATAAGGCGATCGTAGAGAGCAGGCAACTAAAGCTCATTCCCAAGCAGCGTCCTCATGGCCATAGTAAAGTGAATAACTGAAGCTTAAGACAGGTGTAAAATGCGAAATGATCCATAGAAGAAGAAGAAGAGGAACAGCAGCTTAACTGATGGCCAAGACCCTGAAGATCAACTCTATCACTTGATTCAGTAATTAGTCGAAATTAAGTCTAAACTTCTGCTATCAGCTAATTTCTTTGACTTCCATTAGATAGACTTGAAAATTTATCCAAATTTAGAAAAATACTAATTTTTTTTTATTTTTTAATTTAATTATTATTTATTTATTTTTTATTATTTTTTTTTTTTAATTTTATTTATTTTCAAAAACATAAAAATATTACATTTATTTTTTTCTATTTTTTATTTGTATAAATTTAATTTTGTTTATTTAATTTTTATTTTTATAAAGTTATTTTTATTTATTTAATTTTTATTTCTATAAATTTATTTTTATTTATTTAATTTTTATTTGTATAAATTTATTTTTATTTATTTATTGTATTTTTTATTTGTATTAATTTATGACTTTCTATACTACGCACTCTTCAAGCACACAACTTTAATGACAGCCCTCGCATTTGCTGTTATTGTCAGCTCATAACGAGAAATTTGACAGCGTTTGGGGCGCAACAAATTTTGACAAGCTGGGCTGGCCCATTGTCATTGAGTGTGTGTGAGTGTGTGCGTCTATTGCGAGCAGATCAGTTGAGCGACATAGAGCTTAGACGGCCACAACAATGGCCAAAGACTAACTGTGGAGCGAGGCTATGACGGCAGAAAGAGAGACAGAGAGAGAGAGAGAGAGAGAGAGAGAGAGACTGGCTGGTCGCTAAATCAAGCGAAAGACGACATGTTTATGGCTCACACACAGGACTACTTAGCTGGTAAAACGCAATAAAAGTGCAACAAACAAACAGAGCGACGACAGCTGAGCAGAGGCGGGGCAGGCGTGGCCGGAGAGGGGGGGAGGGGGGCCGGTAAAGTGTCAGGCTGCATGCGTTGCCAAATATAGACTCCAAGGCTGAAGGCGACACGAAACAAAAGTGAGCGCCGGAAACATTTAAACGTAGCTAAACACTTGTATCCCAGGGAGGGGGGACGACAACCTCCCGGAGCCCTAGCCCCACCACAGCAGCGCAAGGCAACTGCCACCCCCTGCCTGCGCCCTCCACTCACCACAACGTTTTCAGCTGTTTGTTTTGAAAACGTGCGGGTCATAATTAGCCACTGCCACTGCTGGCCGTCTGTGACCATGTGCAAAGCTACATACATATATAGAAGTACAGTGAAAGCTGCCTAAGGTGAACCAAATATAAAGAAGTAATTAGAAAGGCGAGTAAATTATTGGCTTTAATTGAAAAAGTCAATTAGGTATTTACTGTAGACAGCTATTCGTGATGCGAGGCTTCACTGCACATAAATCATAAAATCATAAGAAGTCTTAGAATTTAAGAAAAACTTTAGACAATAAATAAAATTCAATTAATAAAACACATATTGACTCTACACAAAAGTTCGTTACGCGAGGCCTCACTGTACTATACACAAAAATCCCTGAAAAGCTATGAAAATGTGAGTCAATGTCTTAGACTAAATAAACTCAAGCAAATATGCGCTCAAGGCAGCTGTTCGTTTGCAAAGTATTCACTGTACTCAAGCCAGTGTGTGTGTGTGTAAAAAGGTCGCTAAGCAAAACAATCAGGCGGGCAGCCAGGCAGTCAGCCAGGGCAACAGAAGGAGTCAAAGCTGAGCAGCGACCATTCATTCGGGCGCACATACTTCATTGTAATGTATGGCAGGACACAGGACCGCCCCAAATGCAGGACCTACGCCTAACAGCGCCAACAACAACAATACCAAAAAAAAAAATACTAAGTAACAACAAAAGTCCTGGCACATAAAACACTGCTGCGAAAGGCGAAGGGCGAAAGGATGCGAGAGAGGAGGTTAGCTCGACGTAAGGCTTTGCTGAAGTTTCGCATATTTTTGCGTTCGTTCGTGGCTTTTGATGTGTGAGAGGCAGCGCACAGTGACACCAAAAGAGAAGTAGTCAAAGGAGCAAAAGAAAATAAGAATAAGAATTGACTAAAATCCTTGAATTTTTTGAAGAAAACTTAAAAAAAAAAATTTTTTAAATAAATATAAAAAATGGTAAAATTAAAATTAAATTAAAATAATATATATATATAAGTAAAAATTAATTAAAATACAAAACAACTGTCAATTAAATTTGTTGTTAAATTTTTCATAGTATATTGCAATAATAAATATATTAATGACCAATTGTACTAAAATATTAAATTAGGAATTTCAAAATAGAAATTATAAGGAAAAATAAATAAATTTATTTACGATTATTTACGACTTAAAGAGAAAAATAAATTTCTTTATTTACGGCTCATTGAATTGAAATAGAAATGGTTTGTTTTCACACATTGCTCATTTGCAGCATGTTCGACTACAGTCAACCACTGTGCAGGCCAACGCACGTGGCATCAAGCATGTCAGAGGCTTGGTGGGGGGAGGGGTAAGCTCAACGCATTGAAAGCGGACAAGGAGGCGGACTGGCAACGCTGCTATGCAAAAACGACAAATTGCAAGTCTATTGAAATTTTATTAGAAACATAAATCAAAAGCCAGAGAGAAAGAGTATGATAAACAAGGCATGACACTCAATAAATAAACAAATACACGATTTTCAACAGGATAACAAACAGACGAGCTGCACAAACTAAAAACAAATAAACAAGAATTGTGCCAAAAGAAACCGCAAATCCAAAATGCCCTTGAGTGAAAACAAAACAAAACAACAAAAATAAACTAAACAACAAAATCTAATTGGAAAACCAATACGGCAACGCTAATCGAAGCAGCGCACTTATCAGAGAGAGATAACAGCGGAGCTCATCGATAATTATGTTATGTACACAGTGCGTAAACATGTGTGTGTGTGTGCACGAATGGGAACGAGAGAGAGAGGTAGAGGGAGAGAGACAGCCAGCTTATGGGGTAGTGGGGTGGCAGTGTGGGAGACGTTGTCGTACTTACTTTGCTGCAGATTTAGATTCAGATTCAAATTCAGATTCATATCCAGCCACAACTACAACTGCGGGAGCGGGAAAAGCCAATTGTTTGGGGCTCGTTTTCCATGTGGAGCAGCGAACGCGAACGATTTTCTTCTCGTTTCGTTTCGTTTCGTTTAGTTGTTGTCGCTGTTGTTGTTTGCCTTTTTGGGGCCACACTCTTAAAATAAACACCTGGTGGGCAGCGCAGCAACTGCAGGCGACGGCATCTGCATCGTTGCGCATTAACTTAACTGTTCACTGTTAAATGCCATTTTCTACACACAAATATATCTATATATATTTATATATATATATATATATACAACTTGCACGCACACACATGCATATATCTGGCTATTTACATATGTGCGTGTACATATGTTGCAGCAGCAGCAAAAACTTCTCGATATCCAACACGGGAAAAAAAGGTAAACAAAACTATACTGGATCGCGCGTGTGTGTGAGTGTGTGCAGCGCGCGAATGCCTGACACTGCTATTCTATTAATAATGCGACCACGTTAAATGCAATACGAAAATTAGCGAACAAATGTAAATGTTTCAATTATAAATATTTTTAAGACGTTCAGCAAATCGCGGTGGTCGGGCGATATGCGCGCAACTAACTATCGCTATGTTAGCGCTGCTCACACATATCGATTGTGCGTAGGCACCAAGCTGTTAATGCTAAGCAGCTGTTATCCGAGTTTCACAACCATGCACAGCTGCCACACTGCTGAAAATAGCTAATAAGGGGCAATTGTTAATGCTAAACAGCTGTTAAGCATGTAACACAACCATGTAGCTGAAAAATTTAAGTGTTGCCACCTTGTTTAGTTCTGAGTGCGCGCCAATATTTGATTTGAATGTCAACGGTCTGCCATACGAATAGCATTTCATGACCTTGTCGCGTACTTTTGTGCTTTTTTTTTTGTGCAACGACTGCAGTTTATGATGCCATTAAGACACCCGATCTGTGTTGCATAAACAGAAAAAAATGAACAACAACGAAAACCTTCTATAATTGTTTTCCTTTTTTTTTTTTTGTTTTTAAACAAAACTTTCGCTGTTTTCCGTTTGCCTCTCTCTGTGTCGCCACAGCCGCCGGCCCCCATTCAACGGAAGTCTCACACTATCTCAACCGAGCGGAATACAGAATAATTGCTCTCTGCCAGTGCCAGTGCCAGTCGGTGCCATAGCGCCAACAACTACAGCGACAACTACAACAGCTACAACAACAGCAACAATGACAAAACTTATCTGTGTTGCTGTCGCTTGTTGTTGTTATTGTCGCTTGTTATTTTATTGTCGCATTGAAAATAATATACAAAATAATTGAATTACTCTGCATACATATACACGATATATGCGTGCGTGCGTGTGTGTGTGTGTGTGTGTTGGGGGCGTTCGGTGTGCGCTGATAAGCCCAAGTCAGGCCAAAGCCAGATCACAATTTGTTATTTTTAAGCGAAATAAGCACAGCCGCCAGTGCAGCACGCACAGGGTGCTCGCGGTTGAGACAACGCCAGTGATTACACAGGCGCGATAAGAGCGCAGTCGGCGTCGACGTCGACGTCACATTCAGGCGAAAACAAAAATAAATAATAATAAACAAGCGTGAAGCAAAAACGTGACTTGAGCTGCGCTTTAACATTGTCACGTATGTAAATTATGCTGCCTAACAGCGCAGCTGACGTCGCTGTCGGCAGCTAACTCTAGGCTTACAAAAAAAAGTACTTATTTATTTCGTTTTACTTAACTTTTTTTTTTGAAGATTGCGCTTTAGAAATACCAGCACGTCTCTAAATGGAAAACTGGCTGTCATTTGATAAATGCATATTTTTTACAATAAAAATGTTTATGACATTTCAATTTTAACAGACGCCCATTACACATTGTTGCTGTTGTTGTTCTTATTGGATTTGGTTAATTGGGCCTTTGAACTCAACGAAACCTTGTTGATAATGTCAGCTCGACGACAAATAACATAACTTGATTTAACACAAAAACAAGCCCTACCCTGGTGCTCGGTGGCAGTCAACGCCCCCTAAGAAGGCGGCGACGACATCGATAACAATGATACGCAATAACAAAAATTAAATGCCAATATTGTTTATAATTTGCATGATCTGTGGAAAAAAAACCACAGATAGAGGTCTCGCTGTCTCAGGCACAGGGTGCGGGGAGCATTGGGTGTGACATCAGCATGAGCACACAAGCAAAACAAAAATACCGCCCCAGCAATTTGCATGAGTCGCCCTATGTACGGCACGGACTGAACGAAAAGCCTCTCAATGAAAACAAAAAAGAAACATGAAATTGCAATGAAGGCAAAGAAAATGGCAAAATGCAGCAAAAGGTCTAACAGTAAATGCGCTCTCTCTCTCTCTCTCTTTATAGAGTTATTGCCTCGCTCAGCGGCAGCATGATTCAGTTTTATGAGAGCGGTAAAGTCGCAGGTACCGGGATTCCATTCGCAAGCCTGGAATACTCTCGCACACACGCACACAGGGACACATGCACTCGTGTACATGTTAAGCCGGTTTCGGGAGCATCAACACAGTTGGCCTGTCGCTGCAATTTACCGTGCAACGCTGCAGTCAAAATGTGGCAAAAATTGATGGAAATTACTGATGAACAAAATACAAAAAAATTCACGGCATGCATTTACCAGCAGCAGCAACGACACAACCATAATTAAAATCCTCGTATGTGTACAGATCAATACATTCATATGTACATAGGCATCGTGCATTTGTATTGTACATCGTACATTATACGCCTGACTTAGGAAACCAGTTTTATTGCAATTCAACCAACCAAAGGCAAAACCCCAAGAAATTACGTATCACAAATGTACATATATGCGCACATATACATACATACATACATACATACACACATATCATTTATACTTACAAACGTATTTGTATGTATGCCGCCGCTATGGCTTTGGTCTTCTGCCCTCTCCATAACAGCAGCAGCAACAACAACAACAACAATATTGTCTTCAAGTCAGGTCTTTGTTTTACACAAGCAAAGCTTACAAACAAACAAACACACGCACGTACACACACATATACATTTGTATGAAATAAATGTAAACGAATTGTTTGTGGTGTGTATTGAACCACCTGTTGTTGTAATTATTTGTACAGATCTTGAAGCTTTAACTGATTCTCTATACAAGCGAACGTTGGGCCAACAAAATGATGCACAAAATAATTTCTATCAAAATGTAAAACAATTGAAAACCAACAGGTAAAACTTTGAAATGCACACACAGAGCAACACTCAAAATACACACAGGCGCACAAATGAGCGCTTACTCATACCGCTGTATATGTGTGAGTGTGTATGTGTGTGCTTCGACCACAAAAGAGAAAACTACGCTTAATCTCCTACAGTTGCAGTGACGAGGCCCATGAGTTTATACGGTTAATTAGCTAGTAATAAAAATTACATTAATAAGTAAATAATTTATAAGTAAGAATTAAAAAAAAAATAAATTCAATTTTGTTAATAATATTTAATTATAGAAAATTATTAAATTTTATAAGTGACCATAATATTTGGCAAACTTACTTTGTTAATGCAGCGCATGCTTGCTGTTCATCAAGCCGTATGCTCGGAGTCGTAAGCGAGCAATAACTAGTTTTACGTCTGTATCACAGAAACCAGGGCTACATGTAAAGTATTTTTTTCGCTCATTAGCTTTTTCGCCTGCTTCAAATAGAGTTGCTCACTGGAAATCAGCCACTCAGTGGGATGGACATGCGCATTGATTGGGCAACCAACTGCACTTGGCAGCCACTCGAGCTGAGCGTTGTACGCTGAGTGAGCGTGTAGCCCTGGCAGGTGCAAAATGAAACGGCCTCATAACTTTTTGGTCAACGCAACGGCAGCTCGAGCCTCAGTCTCTTGCGCGTGATCGGTAAAAACAAATCGACGGACCGTGAAGGTGGTGAGGATATTCCATCGTCAGTGTCGATGTGTTTGTTGTTGTTGTTGCTGCTGCGGCTGCTGTTATCTTGTTTGTTGTAAATTTGCGCAGTACATTAAGAAAATAAAACGAAAAACGACACAAAAAAAAATTTAATTCGCGACAAGTCCGCATCACACCAAGCTGAGAGCGAGCGAGAGAGAGAGAGAGATCCAAGCAGTCAGACAGGAGGAGACGGAGAGCGCGCGAAAACTAAACGGTTGTTATTGTTGCTGTTGATGTATTAGTATTTGTACCAGCCGCAGCATCCCGCCATTGTTGCCGATTTTGTTATACTTGTTGTTGTTGTTATTATTATTATTATCTGTCCACCGTGCATCGCGTGTAACTGTAAAAACTGTGCCACAGCCGCAATCGTATAGCCTCCAGCTGCGCACTCTCGCCCGCATCGCATCAATTGCACTAATTTCTTCAATCAGCACACAAGGCAAGATTCACATTTTTAACGAGTAAAACTAGCGAAAATTGTTTAACAAGTGAAAAGTATGTACATACATTTATGTATTATGTATGTAGATTTGGCCCATTGTCCAAATTTAGAATCTAAATCCGGAATACACTGGAAATAAATCATTTAATGAGCTGCTCCTTGCTACGGGTGTTTTTCGTGTTGTTGTCTGTTTTGCACAGTCATCTGCGAGAGAGTTTTGAATTATGTGGGCGAGAGAAAGAAAACAGAAAGAGAGTGAGTGAATGAGTGAGATTTAAAGCAATGAGTGTGATCGAGGAGTACCCTTCACGTGTATTTAATTTTATATTAAATTAGAGTTTGGCAATATTTTTATGGTAAAAATGTATTACCGAATTTTTTGTGTGTGTATGTAATTATAAACGAATCGCTCTCGCAAATGCCCGAGGCGGCGTCATCTTTGTTGCTGTTGTGTGCTCTAATCTCGATTTATCTCAGCTGCGAGTGGCAATCTTAACAATTGTTTATTGTGTTTGCTCTCCCCCTCTCTTCCTCTCTTTGTGAGCATATGTGTGTACATGTGTGCCTGTGTGTGTTTGAGCTCAAATGCAAGTGAATTAAACGAAACGACTTGAAAAAGTTGAAGCTTTGCTTTTTTGTTGTTTAGTACGCAGCTGTCTCCCGACGTGTATGTTACGTGTTAGCGCCGTGGCGCTGTAGCGGTGAAAATCTGTAACTCAGTGCGAAACAGTTGCAAAAAAAAAGAAAAGTATTTTAGCATCAATTTAACGCCTTGCTAAACAAACGGTATGCGTGGTTTTTTATGATATAGACGCATAAAAAGCAAAAGTGCAAATGCAAAATTATAAATATAATTGCCTGCAGTGTGTCAGTGTGTTTGATTAAATATAAATAACATACTTTTTTCTTTTTGCTAATCACGCACGAGCACACGCAAGCGCAGTACGCAGCTCCCGCTAATTATGAAAGTTTTTATTGTTTTCTTGATTGAGTTAGCCCAAAAGAGCCGCCAGTGCTGCCACTGTGTTGTTGTTGCTTGTTAATCGTTTGCTTGTGCAATGGCTTTAGCCTTAAAAGACGTATATTTAATAGCAAACATGAATTTGTCATAGATTTCGTTGTTGCTTTTGTGTGTATACACAGCTGTGGCACTCCTGATAAAAATCCTAATAGAAAGTGCTGTCGCTTCAGGCCAGAGAAGAAATCATAAATCAACGTTTGCTAACACGTAAATAAATTATAGCATGTTATTAATGTCTGGAAGGAGAAAAGGAGGAGAAGATAAAGATGGCTGAGCTAAACAAAATGGTACCACCATAATAAAAATTTCACAGTCAGTACACATAGAAGTACCGCAATAATCCCATTGTCTGTGCTTCACACTCCTACGCAGCAATGTACCCCTGCTCTCTCCTCTCTCTCTTTCTGGCACTCTTTCACTGCTGCATTTACGATATTTACAATGCTGCGAAGTCGTTGAGTTGTTTTTGGTTTTTCTAATCTGTGCGCATAAATATCATACGCATTCTGCATGCTAAACTGAACGAAAGGGGTTGGGGCTGCGTCGTTGACTTCCGTGAAGCTGTCAGCGTCTGCGTCAACGTCGTCATTGCGGTTTGGCTACGAATTGTCGACTTTATCTCTTTTGTTGTTCAACTCGGTTGACGCTTGTGTCAGCTGAGCGCTGCTGCGTCTGCTTATGTGTTTAGTTCAATTTTTTTTATATTTTTAATTTCAATTTTAAGTTGATTGCGCAGCAGTTGCGTCGGCGGAGGAGGCTCCATAGTTCCGCACACAATTGCCATGCCATGCCAAATACAGGGTGTTACACTTTTCATTTCGTTTCGTTAAGCTACGCTGTGCTATTTTTGTGCCGTTGTTGTTGTTGTTGTCGCCGCTTTTGGATAATTTGGCTTTCGCTTTTGTGCCATTATTGCCGTTGTTGCTTTTGTTGCTGTTGTTGCCTAATACTGCGCTGCCAGTTCCCAAATCAGCTTCAAAATAAATCAAACTTGCGGCCATGCATACAGTGCGCATACGTTACAAAGTACAGACAATGCAAACCTGTTTGCTGGGAATCCCCTTAGTAATAGTAATTGAATCGACAGAAGAAAAAAAAACACATTCTCTTCAGCTTAAAGAATAGTGAGAGATAAATGTCTGACGATTCGTTGCAGCGCATGTCTACTGTATGCACATATATGAACAATGCTTTATTTATTATATTTAGCAAGATTTTTTTTAATTATGTGATATGGAAGCAAAAAACAGCACGAAATGTGAGAATTGCACGAGAATCTGACAAAAGATTTTTTAGAGTTTTATTAATACCATGTTTGGTTGACTGAATGATATATATATATATATATATATATATATATATATATATTTATATATATATATATTTGTGCATTTGCTTCTGAGAAACTCTGGCTTATTGTTGTCTTAGCTTTGTCTTTAAAGGCCGCACTGTGACGTCAAAGCCAGCTGATTGTTGATGTAAGCCAGTGTTGCACAACTTAGCTTTAAAAAAGTACATAAAAAGCTAAAAAAAAAAAGCTTAAGCTGAGGCTGCATTTAGCTAGTTAAATTGCTGCAAAAATGCCAAAGAAAAATAAAGCAATATAAATAAATAAAATTGAATTAATTTTTAGAAAATCTTGTGAAAATTCTAGCCAAATGCGCATCATTGTCTTCTAACACATTCAGCTTGCTAATGCTTTTTTAGCGCTTACTGCTGGCTGGCGGCTGCATGGGCAACTGGTTTAGCTGACGTTTGACGAATAAACCTATATATATATATATATAAATATATATATGTATGCATATGTATGTGTGTGTGGATGCAGATGCACTGGGGGATTGGTTTACCAGCTGGCCAGGAATGCATTCAGATTCATTGCAAGTTGTATAACAAGCGATTTAATTAGCAATTGGCAAATGTCTGGGCGCAAGACGTTTGGAATTTTTTGTAATTTTTTGCAAATTAAGTTTCTGCTTGCATAAGGGAAAATCCGTGCGGCAAACAAAACGAAACGAGACGAGACGAAACGAATCGATTCGAAAATTGCACATTGTGTAAAGTTCTAAGCGAAGTTTTCATAATGCATTTCTCATCTTACAGAGCTGAGGAGCTGAGAGCTGAGAGCTGATATACTGCGCCGCGTTGAGCTAAGCAAAACGGAACGACGGCCAAACACATCAAAGTGCGACCGAGAGAGATGCCTTATCAGCCAGCGGGCAACAGCGGCGGCGGCGGCGGCGTCAGCAGCGCCGGCAGCAAAGCCGCTGCGAAAATGTCGCAGCTGAAATTCTGGAACAAGCAGAATAGCAGCAAGCAGCAGGAGAAGCAGCTGCAACAGCTACAAGACTCATCCGATGGCTGTGATGCCGGCCTGGGCAATGGCAACGGCAGTGGAGGCAACAACAGCGCCACCAACGGCAGCAGCAGCGGCGGCGGCGGCAGCTCCAAAGGCGATTCGAAGAGCGGCAAACGCAATTGGCTGCATACGCCGGAGCAGCTCATCAATGGACATGCGGTCTATCTAGTCAAGGTAAGTTGGAAGTTATAAGCCACTCTCACTCGCACCCAGTTCTAATGTGCGCTTTTATCAATCTATTTAGTTCTTTGGTAACCTGAGCGTGGACCAACCCAAAGGCATCGAAGTGGTCAAGGATGCAATACGCAAATTGCAATTTGCCCAGCAAATGAAGAAGGCGGAAACGGGAACACAGGAGAAATTTAAAAAGTTGGAGATTACCATTAGCATCAAGGGCGTGGCCATACAGGAGCCGCGCACACATAAAATACTGCATCAATTTCCGCTGTACAACATCTCGTACTGTGCGGACGAGAAGGGCGTGAAAAAGTTCTTTAGCTTCATTGCGAAGACAATCAAGTCAAAAGATAATGGCGCACTGGACACGAATGGCTACAATGCGAATGGCAGCGCGAAGCCGGAGGAGACGCACGAATGCTTTGTGTTCATATCGAATAAATTGGCCTCGGACATTACGTTGACCATTGGCCAGGCCTTCGATTTGGCCTACAGGTGCGTTGACATCGCCCATCATCATCATCAATTATTCACTCACTCAATCAATATTCTTTACACTCGACAGAAAATTTATGGACAGCAACGAGAAGACAAATTTGAGCAAGGCACAGCAGCAAATCGAACATCTGCAGCAAACGATTTCGATATACAAAGAGCGACTGCGCGAGCTGTCAAACAAATTGCCAAAGGCCGAGCTGGATGCAATGCTCTACAAGCTGGGCATCAAGGATATCGTCGAGGTGCCCAACCAGGAGCTGAACGGCAACGAGTCGCTGAGTAACGGCAAGCTGGGTAAGCATTGTGAATGATCGAGTGGCAGCTGTAAAATAAACTCAATCAATTCCTGTTTAGATGAGGACAAGCTGCTGATTGATACCAACTCGATGACCACATCGTCGACACATTCGTCGTCCCCCAATTCGTTCTTGCCAATTGTGCCGCCCCGGAGCAATCTGTCCAGTCAGATGAGCAGCAGCAGCAGCGGCGGCAAGAACAATAGCCAGAAAATGGATGAGCTGCTCTTGAATTCGGATTCGGATAGCGATTTCGATCCACGCGCCGATGAGATACAGGATAATCTGAGCAATGGACGCAATGCCATTAGCAATGATCTATTTGGCTTCGAGCCATCCAAGAGCTTTGGCCAGCAGCTTTTCTTCAACAACAACAACAACAATAACAGTAGCCTAAATAACAACAACAGCAGTCTAAACAACAACAACAACAACAATAGCATCAACAGCAGCGGCTTCTCGAGCGAGCTCAACATAACGCCACCTCTATGTATGTCCACTTGAAATGCTTTTTTATTTGATCAAACATTAACTTTCGTTGGTTTCTTTCAGTGGCACCGCCGCCAAAGATTGCGGCACCACGTCGCATCACCTCGGTGTCCAATAGCGGCAACAATGGCCTGAACGGCAACACGGATCTGTTTGGTTCGGATCCATTTGAAATGAACAACGGACCGAGCGTGTTCAAGGTGAGACTGACTGACTGAAGACTAACCAGGGGCATTGAGTTAGCACTTAAGGGAAAGACTGACGGATGTTAACTTATATCCTAAGAAGTAGATGGATGGACTTACTGATTGATTGTGTCTTCAGACTTTTGCAGAGATTTGCAGCAATTCAAGCTGAAAATAGAAAAAATGTGTTTGATGAGAGAGATGATTGAAAATGACTGAAAAATGAAATGAAATTTAAAATTGATAGGAATTTATATCTATAAATATAAACTAAATATATTTTTTGATTTTTCAGAGTCAGCTTAACATTGATGACTTCTCGTTGGAGAGTTTGGATCCCTTGCGCAAGTGAAGGAGCAGGAGGCGTCGGCGGCGATAGATCGAAAGCGGTGCTAACTACGCCATTTGCTGCAATATCGATCGATCCGAAAGAAAAGTTGTGTTACTATCTTTATGAGCGTATACAGTTTGTAGCTATTTATAGCCCATTTGCAATTTACAAATATATATGTGTGTATAAAATATATTTGCCTGCTGCGTAACAAAATTCGTTCGTTATAATATTTTTTGAGTTTCGCGCCTGATTTATAAATATATGTGTATTATTGTTTATATAATTTTATATTGCATATTATGTATGATTATTAAATATATATGAATCTATATATATATATATATATAAATATTATATTATCGAATCCAATGCACTTTGTTTAAAGGAATCAATTGTTGCTCTAGTTAAATAGTTTAAATCAATGTCAAATGCCGAGCAAAATAAATAACGAAATCTCGTGATAATGTGCAAAAGCTAAAAAACCTAAATGTGAGAATTTTGTATAAAATAATTATAAACACATGAAAATATATAAAAACTAAATGAATATTATGATAATCTAACAGATATTCCATATAAATATATCTATCTATATATATGTATAAATATATATATATATATATATATATATCTGCAAAATGAACAATATTTATTATGATGTAAAAAATAAAATGTAGCGCCTAAAAAATATTTTATTATTATTATGGTTTATTGTTTATTTACAGTTATAAAATATGCAGTTTTTTATGTGTTTTCTTAACATTTTTATTTCAACAATTTAAAAACTTAACTGCCATGAATACAAATACAAAAACGTTGCCATTGCTGTTGCCATTGTCTGGGAATGTCGTTTGCCTAGGTCTAGTGATATATGTATATATACTGTGTATATATATACTTGCTCTCCCTCTCTCTCTCGCTCTTTATATATATATATATTAGTTCTCTGTAAATAATCTATTGTTGTTCGCAGTGTGTCCTGAGTTTTTGTTTGGGTGACGCTTTTCTAGTCCAAGTCGCTGTAGCGCTTCGATATGCTCGCACTGAGTTGCCTTGCATTCATGTCCGAGCTCTGCAATCAATCAATGAAACAATCAAAGTTGCTCAAATTGAATTGGGATAAAATTGTTTAGGCTTTGTGCTTGAACCAACACCAAAAGCAAAATCACTGCTAAAAAAAATATTTATATTTTTATGAATTCAAAAGAATCTTCAAAAAATTTTAATTAACAAATTTAATTAAAATATAGATAAAAGATAAATTCAGAAATTAAAACAAAAAAAATTTTAATTTTAGATCTAAATTCAGCGCAATAAACTCTTGACCAAATTCTGTTAGCCTCTTTAATTAGCTCCTTTTTAATAAAAATTAAACTAATTTAAAAATAAATAACTAAAAACAGTTTCTTAGCAGTGCTGTAGTTGAAATACCCTACAATTGGTGCAGTCTTTTAAGAGTATTTATAAGTTTTTTAAGAAACCATATAGATAACGCCAACGATTGGAAAAATTCTGAAAGAAATTCAATGAGAAGAAATTTAAGAGCAATAAAAAGAAGCGTCCATAAAATAAAAGTGCTGAAAGAAATATTAGGAAATTGGAGAGACATAAACAAAACTGTGAATAGGTGAGCGATAGACAATAACAGGCAAAGCAAGCAAACGTTTTAGAGCTAGCCCTAAAGTATGCCACGTTAAGAGGCTCGAGTGTCTCTCGGGCAATCTATGGCCAATCTTGAAGAGATATAGCTGTATATAAAGTAAATATAATTAAAAACAAAACTATCATACCCAGTTTTTCCCATTTACAATGGGATCAGTGTATAATAAAGCAATAAAAAAAATGCTTATACCTTATCTTATGTAAGTCAAAATTTAAAATTTTGTAATTTGAATGCCAATCGATGCTCGTCGTACGCATGAGTCTAAAGAGCCAAAATTATGCCAACGCATTTTGGAATGAAACTTAAAATACGTCCACAATATGCAAATAATAATTTATCTTAAAAAGAAATACGTTTTTAGACGCGTCTGCATCACTAGTAAAATAAAGTTAAATTGCTTAATTATCACACTGATAATACTCGAGATATTCGGTTTATAATTCGTTGGGGTAGACATGGGACTGTCAGGAGTTGGTTAATTTGTTAACTGTAAATTGGGATGGACAAAAAACAAAAACACAAAAAATTTGGTTCGTGTGTTGGGTGTGTAAAGATTTCAATCAGTTTATTTAAAACTTCAGTAGAACTTAGGAAATAAATAGTATTATATATATATTTGTATATATGTATATATGGGGTATATGTGCAGTGGTGTATATATATATATATTATAAAGTGTGTGCTCGATAAAACATATAATTTAAATAGGCTTACAAACTAATTCACATTAAAAGAAAACTAATTTCGTAAATCGTTTCAAGACTGTGTTTTTTGTATGCTCGGTCTAGGCATTACATAAATAGACTTTTATATCAATTTCTTTGCAATAAATATAGATATATATATAATTGTATATAAAATATATAAGACTTTATCGTGCTTAAGAACTACAACAAACGAAAGCCTAGTTTAAGCCCTTGCGAAAGATTTCAAAATTTTGGAATGTCAACGGATCAATGACAAAATGCAAAATTAGTTTTAAGGGGATAGAGTGAGGGGGTAGAGTGGGGAGAGTGGGGTATACAACATAAAGACAAGACATAATAGATATAATATTAAATTAGGCTTTTAACAAATAATTAGTTTAAAATTATATAATTTTTATGACTTTGGGCTTAGGTGAGGGTTCCATCCATCCACATGCTGGGGTTGGGTTAACTCGATGTTTTTTTTTTTTGGTAACACGCACGCACACACACACATACATACACACAGCCTGTCTTATTGGCTAACGGCGCTCGTCTTCTTCTTAACGTATTTTACCTGATTGGACCAATCACCTGTGGGCACCGTGGCCCTATAAAACTTTGAGCTCGTCTTATTGAAGATGGGCAACAGCTCGTTGGCCTCATCGGAAAGCGCCTGAAAGTGAGGTAATTAAACAACTTGACTAAATGTTCACGGAGAGCAATTTCGTACCTTCAGGTAGATAATGGCATCGGTGCCAAAGCCCTCGCAGGACAGCAGCACAATGTCGCCGTGGAAATAGCGCGCATAGAGCCGCGAGATGGGCAGGCCGTAGCCATAGCCGGCCAAGGGAGCTGTGTGCAAATCCGATTTCGATGGCTGCGGCGCCGTACTGTACATGTACTTGAACAGCTGATCGGACTGGGAGCGCGGTATGCCGCCGCCCTGATCGGAGATCTTCACGCAGATGTCCTCCTTGCCGCGACAGATGTGCACCTTGAGCGGCGGCAGCGTGTCGCAGTTGTCCTGATTGTGATGCTCGACAACGGCGCGCATTGAGTTCTTAAATAGCTCAAAGAGCATATAGTACAAATGCGAAGGCACGTAAACAGTGCGTATGGGCACGGCCTCGTCGGTGAGGCTGTGCTGCTGTATCTCTAAAGCGGGACTGGTCAAATAGTATTGATCACAGAGGAAGCGCGCGTTCTCATAGGCATCGCGCACCACATCGGAGAGATCACAAGCGGGATCCAGGCAGCCAATGTGACGGCCCAGCGAATGCGGACTGGAGCCAAAGAGCAGCGCTAAAGAGCGGAAAGAGAGAGAGAGAGAGAGAGAGAGAGAGATTTATTATCTGTATATATTATTATTAATGCCATTTCACACTCACTGTGCTGATTGATCAGCATCCGTATGCTGATGCGCGACATGTAGAGCCGGTCGAGAAAATATTGTATGGAGCTCTCTATGGGCGCCTCCACTAGGCCGCCCTCGTTCTCCTTCATCTCGATGACGCCCTGCGCCATGGTCTGCACCACATCATTGTGACGATTCCTAATGAGATCCAAATCGCGCACAAATCTGTAAGCGATCGAAAGAGCTTTTGTTAAAGACTTGAAGTCACTCTTTAGTTTTAGATTTCGCACTTTTGCAGATTCTCATGCGTGGGGTCGACCTTCTCGTACTCCAGCACGTCCTCGAAGCTCTTCACATACCACGAGCTCACCTCGCTCACGGATCGTGTGTGCAGCAGATTATCCGGCAGCAAAGCGATCTCCTTCATTATGTTCGCCAGCCGCACGGGCAGCTCCTTGCGCAGAAATATAAACGATTTCTTCTCGCATGCATTTTGACCTGCGAAAGGGGAGAGAGAGAGAGAGAGTTTGTTAGATTAGATTAATCATGCCATATGGCATGGAAAATTAGAAAATGTTTTTTGTTTACAAAATGTTTTTTCTTTTTTTATTTTATTCTCTGTAAAAAATTGTATTCTATATTATGTCTAGACCGCATTCTACTTTGGCTTATCAATGCATTTGCCGCGATCATGCACTCGGTCAATGGTCTAGTTACAATAGTTGGATGGAACAAAATGGAATGGAACACTAACATAAATGTACGAGCTATTCAATATGTCTATATGTATATGTATATATTAGATATACATTCATGTATAAATTATTTTAAATTTTGAACCAAGCGCATACAAATTTATGGATATTATTATTAAATTTTTGATAGAGCTTTCAGGCCAAGCCCAATATGCCGCTTTATATGCAGATTATACTGAGAATATTTGACAGAAATTATTTCATTTATCCTGAAAAATTGCATTTCTCATACCAAATTTGCTTCCGTTTTGATCAATTAAACTGAATTACTCCTCTCAAGTTCACAGCATTACCGTTATATACTGTATACCCGTTTATTATACTCAAACTGAACGTTTCGTTAATTTCTCTCCATTTCAGCTTAATTGATAAACGAGCTTAAGTCGAGAGCCCGCAGCGAAAAGTGCTTCAGTCATACGTTAAAAACAAAGCCGAACAAAAACTTTGCACTTTTCATTTATACATATATTATTTTTATTTTTTGTCTCGTCCACAGTTTTATAAAAAAAAAAAAACAAAACCGCAACATGGAAGAGAGGAGAGCGAGAACGAAAAGAGCGTATGCGAAAGATAAGCACAACGAACTAAACGAAAATGAATTCAAATACAATTATGTGTAAACACTTGTAGACCTTGAACTATAGAACGCCATCTGTTGACAAAATTTGACAGGGCACGCCTCTCTTTTTGTTTTCGTTGATTATTTTGTACGCGTGTTTTCATTAATCTAAGTAAGAGGCTCCGATAAGCAAAGTCCAGTTGGGGGCAATCGAAAGAGTATCAACACTTGCAGTGGGTCTTCGCACACAACTTACGACGAATATCGGTAAGAGAAAACAAACCAAATAGATAAATACGCTATTGTATATGTATGTATGTATGTGTGCTAGTCATAAGTGCGGCGATAACTTTGTCGGCCATTTTACTTACGACCTGCTATTGTAACGAATTCCAAAAACAAAACAGAATCAATAAAAACAAGTTATAAACACGGCGAACAGCATAAAACACAACAAAGGCGAGAAAAAAAAATTAAAAAATCAAAACAAGCAACGACGTCAGCCCAGTTAGAATTTGCGAGAAACTACCGGCTAGAAATGGACGCAGACGCAGCAAAAGCGAACGCAGACCGACAGACAAAAAAAAAGTGTGCGAGAGAAAGGGAGTGGGCACGATCGTAAGACAAACACGCGCAACAATTTAGCACCACCTGCCTCCTCACTCCCGCACAAGCACTGAAGACTGACCTCAAAATAGAGCTTCATACACACACACACATACATAAACAAATATGTATATTTGTATATTTAATTATGCTTTGTTGTGCCTTCCGCTTTTAGCGCTTGTTTTGATATGATGACGAAAACGTGTGGATTTTGAGGGGTGTGTGTGTGTGTGCTGTTATTATTGTTCTGCTTGCAAAAAAGAAAGATTTTTTGATCATTTGATTGGAACTGTCTGGCACTTGACAAACGATTTGCTGCATTATCAGTGATAAGAGTCTGGCCTCACTTTCGTTGTGGCTCGCGTGATAAGTAAAATTATTAGCAAATAATTGTTTCTTAATGCCCCCGTCTCGGCAGCGTACGCCATGTATGATTGTATGTATGTATGTATGTATTTATTATATTTGGAGGCCCATAAAGTAATTGGATATTAGCAGGTGACAACATAAAACGTCACGAATTCAATTAGAACTCAATTGAGTACTTTTCCTGCGAATTGTTAACGGATTAGCAATTCAACACAAAATTACTCAATATAGTGAAGTGCTGAAAAATGCGATAAATAATTTACAACGTCACGCAATGGCAATAAACACACCACTGGAGTCCAGTCAAGCCAAGGTCAGGGATAGTTCAAGTCGAGTAAAATGAGCTGAACAGACAGCAATTACAGTTAGAAATTCAATTACATATAGAATTGTACGTGAGCAGCCTTTGTGACGTCATTGCCGCTGCCAAAACACGCCCACAGTATATGTATATGTATGAATGTACATATTGTGTGTGAATATCTTTGGCTATGGCATCAGCATATTTATTAGATCCACTTTTACCGACAATCATCATCTTTTGCGTATATTCGACTCATTCGCCTTTGTCGCGCCCCTTCTTCGAGGCTATAAGCAAACGTGCGAGCGAATTAGCACACACACACACAAGTACTTGTACCGCAAGGCAAAGCAAAAGAAAGAAACGAAAAAATTCATACAAATGTACGTATGTATGTATGTATGTATATGCTAAGAACTCAATGCTGGACTGCTGAACTTTGTGTTGCTTTACACAGCATTAATTCACAGTTGCATATGCTAAAAACTTGACGAAGGCTACAATTGAGTGAAATGTGTACACTGTAATAGCTTAAAATGAACAAACATTTGTCGTTCAATTTGCAGACGCTGAACATATTCATTATTTTTCTTTCATCAAAGATAACTGTTGAATAAAGAAAAAAAAAATAATATACCCTGCAGTCTGGCAAGCAAGTGCGTATAACAAACAAAAAAAAAAAAAAAAAAAAACAAGGCGCGTGTGGCTGTCATTATAATCACGAGTATAGAAAAAAAAAAAAAACAAACAAAGCAGAAAAAAACTCACGGGGGTGTTTCTCACTCTTTTTTTTTTTGCTACTATTTTTTGGCAATATTTTTTGGCTTGTTTTTTTTTTCATTTCTTTGCTGTGCTTCCTCTTCTATTTGGGTTAAGTCTTGACGTCTGTGCTTGTATTTATTTATATTTGTTTTTCTTTTTGTGTTTCTTTTTTGGCTATACGAAACCGGCTGGGGACATGATCCAAAGTTCAAGATGTGCCAAAGTCCAGAAAACGCTGTTGAGTCTGATGCTGCTAACATTTCTTTTCTATTCTCATTGCTTTAGATGGTCATGTACCTGGCACGTATACATAATATACCATATGATAGAATGCCGTATACTTAACGAATGCGTCAAAAATTTTCCATCCAAACCCAAAAACAACAACTCGTGCTTATATATTTAGTCGACTTTAGTCACACTGCAATTGTTGTTATTTTATTTTTTATATATTTTTTCACACGATTTTTGATTTGAAAAAAAAAAAAATAATAAAAATATATATGCATATAATATAAATATTTTTGGCACATGATTTGGTCGTTCGCATAATCAAAACGAGCCTCCGAATTCGCCGTATCAAATAATTTTTATATGCTCCGACATATTGTTTTTTGCTCGTTGGCTTACTGATAGCGAAAGTGATTAAGGCCGATCGTATATACATATATATATATGCTATATAGTCATAAGTTTAAGAATTTAATAATATTGATTGCTTTGGGTACATGTGAGTACTATTTAAATATGCTATCTGAGAAATATCAGAGAAGAAGTTATAGATACATAGCAAAGCCTAAACAGTGAATATTATGGAAAAGTGAGATTTCGGTTCATCAAATGGTTCTTTAGCTTCACTGTACCAGGTATTTTAGTAAGTAATTTCACAATAGATGAATTCTCTTTCAAGCATTATGAAACTAGAAATTTCTGCTTATTACAGTAAGACCTACAAGAACGAACCTATTTCGGCATAGCTGAATGGATAATGAATGACAAATTTTCTTCATTCCAGAAACTGCGTTTTTCTTATATCTAAATTTTACTAATTTCTAGATATTTATACACTCGAGCCTCAGCTGTGCACTTGAGGGAGTCTTTACTGTATAAGCTTAATATGAATTATATGTATTTGTTTATTTTTAGCTAGTATTAATTATTTTAGCATAAATCTTAGTTCTATTAAAGACTCTAATAGTTCACTCTAGACAGACTTTACTGTATTAGCTTCACTTTTATATTTAAGAGAATATTTTATTGTATTTCCTTTACCAATCAGTTATATAACATTTGTTATTCACTCCTACTCTCCACACAGCCCCATGATGAATAACAATTAGCAGCTCTGTGAAGTGGAGTGTTTTCGTGGCATTAAACATTTTTGCATGTTGCAAGCTGATAACAGCGGCTAATGTTCGCATATTATGGCATATGGGTGTCATAAGAGATAATTCTCGATATCTGCCAAATCTCTATATATTACACTCTCGACAGGTTGTTAATGAGCACAGCAGCTGAGTTAATTCTCACGACTTCTCCATTCAGAAACTGCCTCGAGCTCATACAGTGCCATGTCGTGGCATATTTAGGTACAGTTGGGCACAAAAGCTGCACGAATCTTATCGCTCGCATCGAAAGTTCAATTCGAGTCATATATATATATATATATATGTTTGTCTGTATATATCAAGTATATTGATACTTGATTGTGTAGTTATTTTGTTTTGCAGTTCAGTAATGCGAAAACAAGAGATAATAAATATTGGATAAATTGGGGTTTATATTGGGGTTATATACTCGAGCCTGTTTTTCGTACAATTTCTATTAATAACAAAGCGAAACCCGACTGGCACACTCTATATATATATATTATATATAGAACAACAGCCTCCTTTCCGGCCAGGCCAGGCCCCCACCCTGTGCTCCGTGCTCCACATCTAGGCCCTTCAGCCACTTGGCTTGGCGCTTTGTTTCCAAGTCGCTGGCTGAGAACTTTTGGTTCGTTGTTGTGAAATGCCTAACAAAGAATGATAGGTGCCTGGGGAGAGGGTCGTGTGTGATACCCTAGAAAGATAGCGAGCGGAGGGTCAAACGCAGCAGGGACTGAGGCAAGGGGTGAAGGTCCTCTAGAAACAGGCTCTAAGGGTATATTGTGAGTGACAGTAGCTTCTGGGGAAAATTACGTGCGTAATACCCTATAAAGATGAAGAGCAGGGGTATATAGGGACAAGGTCACAGAAAAAGGATATAGCTGAAGTAAATGCTTCTTCTTCTTCAACTCAACTGCAGTTTAGATGAGCATAAAGAATATATTAGATATAAATTAATTTTTTTATATATTTTTTAGCTAGCAAAGACTGTACTTATTAAATAATATATATTTGTTATATATGTATATTCATATATTTTCATATTTATATATTGAGGAAATTGGTTTTTAAGTATATATACATATATCTAAGAAATTGCTTTTTAAGTATTTATTTTTATACCCATAGTTCCCATTTGTTATTTTTTTGGCTTGCTTGCTTTTAGACTGAGTTATTATATATCTTTTGTGCATATATAGTTTTTTTTTACATGCATAGCATTTTTTCCTAACTTCTTATATAACACTTGTCGGCCCACTTACAGGGTAGCACACAGTGTCATAGCGTTAGCTAAGTGGCGCTTATTGAGGCAGGTTTTCGTGCAGCTTAGAACAGTGTATGCAGCAGGCTTATAAATATATTTATACATATATATTTTAAATGCAAAAATACGTAGGCATATGGCAACTTTACATATGTATATATCCATGTTGATCATGAATTCGCCTATATATTCCCTTGCATATATGTATCAGTGACATTGAAACGTCCTTGGGCAGCGCGTGCCAGCTGTCATTGCAATCGGTGGGTGGGATTGGGTGGCCAAGCAACTAACTTGTAGCAAGAGTATAACATTTCATTGTCATTTATTGTTGACGGCTAATGAAAACTAAGCCCATTTGTGGGAACTTCCGTTTTTTATAGTTTTACACATCGGAGCGTGCAATTGAGATGGCTATTTATTTATGTTCTCTCTCGCTCTCGCTCTCACTCTTACTCTCGTTCTCGTGCTCGCTCGGTGGCCAGTCAACAGTTTGTTGTACAGTAAAAACGACTTAATTGACAATTCAATGAAATTAAATTGAATATTAGATAACGACGATTTGCGCAGTTCAGCTACACATAAACGAAAATCTAAAATCCACATAGCTAAGCTGAGCATATTTTCCATATTGAGCGCAAATGCTTGAGTGCTTTCTTAATTAACCCGTCTCGTCGTTCGTCAAGTTGAGTCAGCTTTCGTTCTGTTGATGAGTTACGCAAGATCATAACATAGCCCAGCTATGTCACGTACTCAGCACATTTGGCATATTGAGCACAACATTTTGAGCGTCTTTTGCTAATCCACTCTTCTTTCGTCAAATTGAACCAAGTGCATTCTGTTTGACAGGTTATGCAAGAGACAAGCGGACGCGCAGATCAAGAAGCGGCAAATCAAATGACGTCACAAAAGATATCAAATGTTTGTTATTATACAAGATTCTTCTCGCGCGTTGCAGAAGGGTGAGTGAGAGAGCGCGTTGGTTCTAGCTGAGCTTGAGTAAAACTTAACGAAAGCCGGCAAGGATGCAATCTAACTTTGAATTATTTATCAAAATATGTTCGACTTACCAAAATCCATAAACTGTTTTATTGACAGAGGCGACGGATTGAAGCCTGAGTAGAAATCCAACATTTTGGCCAGGCTCGCCATGGAGGACGAGGCGGCCGACAAGCGTACAGGAAAAATGCGCATGTTGAGTGTCTTTTGTGTGTATGTGTATATTTTTTTTTAGAATCGTTTATGGTTTAGTAGGGCACCTTAACGATTTATAGCAGCCGGTAGGCGCAATGTCCTTCGCTCACCTTCAGCAGCCGACGACAGCAGCAGTGAGGATAAAAGCGTACATAACCAAACTTTTAGGTAGGACGTTGACCGGGTCCACACAGGCCCAGCCACACACACACACACACACACTCTCGCTTTTCTTATTGGATTTTTCGATTTTCGTGTATCGTGCTTTTACCGCAATTTTCCCCAAACGAACAGCTGTCGAAAGTCTTTTGCGTGCAATTCGAATGACAACAACAACAAAAACCGCAATTAACAATAATAAATCAATTGTGCTTTAAACGTCTTTGTTGCAAAAAAATAACGAATTATTTCTATTTGTATAAATCAGCAATGTTGTTGTTGTGTGTGTGTTTGCTAGCTACTGCTGCTGCTGCCGCTGTGCCATAAAAAAAAACGTTTATGGCTGGCCAAATTTTGGGTCTTCTAGTCGGATTTTACACACTGATTTGCTTGATTTGTGCGCCACGCGTATCAAAACACAGTTAAAACTCGCTATTTATTTACTTTTGCACTTGGTCGCAGTTGTCGTGGCCTTTGTTGTTGTAGCGCTGTACGTCGACTGACTTAGGCGCTCGCCGCGTTTTATCTCCACAAGTCGAGCGACTGTTCGAGAGCGCGTCGTGTTTTGCTCATTTTATAGGCGCGCTCCAGAAATGTCCAATTGTGCGTGTGTGTGTGTGTGTGTGACGTATTTCAGCTGGAGCTAAATATGAGCAAAGTGTGACCGTATGTAAATTAGAAAATGGGCAAATTTCACTTATCGTGCAGCCGCCACTTTAGAGCACATACAATTTCGACTGCTATATACCCTGTTATATATATAGACAGTTAATTTTATTAAATTTGTTCTTTTATTTTATTGTATACCCTTACAAATGTAATCGATAAATATTCATAAGTTACAGCATATACAAATGTTTCACTTTTGTTTCTCTTAAATTGAAATTATTCCAATTTAATTGCAATAATATTCAAAAATCTTAATATGATTATTTCAACAAATAAAAAAAAATTGTTTTCGTGTTAATTTTAAAAATTCACAAATTATTAAAAATATATTAATAATGTTGTTTTTCTTCTTTTTTTTTTAGATTTCTGTGGCTGCGTGTTTTATATTTTTTTTTCTGTTTTTTTACAAAGCACAAAATAAATATTTTTTTGTGCACTTCAAACTTAATTTTATTACAGCTGTATTATGTATGGGGATAAATATATATATATATGTAGGTATATATATAGTTGGGTATTTATTTGGAGGCCAGAATTGGAAGTTTTTCTATAGCTTGTTTTGGTATGTGGTGAATATATATAAATATATATATATAGGGAATATCATTAACATTCTCGCTATGCTTCTTTTTGATACCTTGTTTTGTTTTGGCTATAACTAAATTTGTGTCTCAACAAAAAACAATGCGTAATTAAAAAAGTATAACAATTTTGTAAATATATGGAAATACAATTGTAATATATATGCTGTGTGTAAGTGTGTGTGTGTGTGTGTGTGTTAAGGAACAATGATAACGAAACTTAATGTTCGCCTTAGCGTGTGCAGACTGTAGAGCACATATGAATACATATATATAAACATATATATATATTTAAGTATAAATGTGTGTGTGTGTGTGGGTCATACATACATGTATGCGTGTGTGTGTGTGTGTGATTCACAATCAGTAGACGAAACGATTGAAATTCATGCCCAAATCGTTGCCGCCACAGCCGCCCGATGGCGGCGGCATCTGATCGTCGTCGTCGTCGCCATCGTTGACATTGCGCTGCAGCGAGGCATTGCCGGCCTCGTTTTGCCGCTTCGCATTCCGCTTGAAGCGCTGCAGCCTCAGCTCCTCGCTGTAATCTCGATTGTCTTGCTTCACATAGTCGCGCAGCGTGCGCGGCAGCTCGTCGAGCGTCAGGGGCGGCACGAGCGGCACCGGCACCATGGGATGCATTGGGCCATCCGGCGACGTCTCCGTCGACCGGCCGCACATCTGGTAGAACAGTATGTAGGGCGTGTTCGGTGAGGTCAGACTGTGCATCTCCTGCGGCTTCGAGTTGGTCACCAAGCTGTCGTTGAACTTGAACCAATTCTTCGACTGGTCGGCGGCAAACGTGAAGTAGTGACCCGAGTCCATGCTGTAGCCGGCGTGCACCACGCCCGCATAGAGATCATAGTGCATCGTGCACGTCTCCTGGAGCGAGTCTGTGGCGCACACCTTAACGATTACCTGGCAGAGTCAAGAGGGAAATGCGATTAGAATTCTGAGTGGCCAGTAAGAAAATTGAGAGAGAGAGAGAGAGAGAGAGAGAGAAACTCGGAGAGAGACAGAAGAGTCTTTGTCATGAATCTATACTAGGCGAATTTCAAAGTAGAACAATAGAAACTAAACAAGATTTGTTTAGAAATAGTTAAGTATATACAGAACTAGGTGATTAATCTCTGCAGTCTAATTGAGCTATTTATAAGCGCTGGGATATGAATAATCGATTTCTGTATAAGAAGCAATCTAGGAAATCTCTCGAGTGTGTTAAGCTGAAAGAATAGAAATCTTCTAAGTATTATCTAAAACTACTGCGGATATTTCAAGTAAATCAAATTTCTATGATAAACCTATATATATATATATATATATATATATATATATATATATATATATATATATATATATATATTATTTTTTCAAACATCTTATCTTAGTTTGATTATAATAAATTGTATTCCCCAGAAACTGATATTGATATGAAATATATAAGTGTTATTGCAACTATGGGGGATCTATCTAATCTAAATTGTTTATATACTTCAGTTCAAGTAAAAAGGTTTCATACGATTTATCAAATGCATTCTATAATGATATAGAATCTGAAGAGTTACATGAAAACAATATGGGATAATTTAAGATATATATAGATATATTAAAAAAATAGATCATTCAAAGCACTAAGCTTACTTGAAGACCTCTTTGCCGAAAGAAGTCTTCTATAGAATTATGTTCTCTAAATGTATACATCAAATACCTACTCCCCTGATCTATAGATGTATCTGTATTGAAGCTCTTTCTTCTAAATTTTCTCTACATTTATCTAAACATCTACTTCCTTTAATCAAAAGCATTTTTCTTTATTGGAGCTCTTTCTTTTAGAGAATCATCATCATATAGAATCTCTAGAGAATTATATTCTACCTTTATCTATCAAATATATTAAAAATGCTCCCTATAATCTTTAGGGTCTATTTACATTGGAGTTCTCTAGAATTATGCTCTACATCTACATCAAATATATATATATATATAATATATCAATATCAATACATCTTTCAAATATATACTGCCTAAAGTCTATATAATCTATTTGTATTCGAGCGCTTTTTCTCTAGAGAATTACGATTTACATCTAGATTAATCCTTCTATCAAATATCTACTCCCTTGAGTCTAGAACCCATCTGTTTCCCAGCTCTTTCTAGCTTACCGTATTTGAGTTCATACAAATCTCTCTCTTTCTCTGCCTCCCTCCCTCTCTCTCTTCTTTCTCCTCCTATCTCTTCGCTACTTGATTTACTTACGCTCTCGTCGTGGAACACCTTGTGCATGAGCTTTGTGCGGAAATGATACTTCTGATCGTATTTGAATTGTTTGAGCGTTAAGATAAGATTCCGTGGCGCCTGCGTGATGCCAATGCGTCGCTCGGCATCGCAGAGTTTCTTGCAGCGCGGGCAGAAGTATTGGTTGTCGCCGTCGAGTTTCTCCGGCGAGCAGTAGTAGTCGATCAGATCCTGCACGGAATAGTTGCTGGCGCCGCACTCGTCCTTGTCGTCCGGAAAGGACAGCTGCAGCTCACGGAAGCTGTCCTCGTTGCGGCTCTCCCACGCGCAGCTCAAGCACTTGTAGGTCGTGGACAGCTTGCCGGCGAAGGTCTTGTCGATGGTCGACGGCTTCTTCGGTTGGCTGGGCAACGAGGTGGGCGTGGCCGGTTGCATTACGGCCGCATTGGCGCGCTGATTGTGCACATGATCGTTGCTATTGTAGGGTATCACGCCAGCCGAAACGATCTCCGCCGTCAGCGTCGAATCCGTTGCCTGTGTGCCCTTGGCCAGATCCGTGTCCAGATGCTGCGCCGCGCCGCTATTGATCTCGTGCTCATGCAGCAGATCGAGCAAATAGCCTAGGAACTCGGAGCTGTCCTGCTGTAGGCCGGGCGTAAAGCCCGGCGGCCGAGTCGCCTTCAAGACGCGACTCGGCGTCAGTTCGTAGCGCAGCGAATGATGCATCAAGGCCAGCTGCTGCTGCACCTTGAGCAACAGCAACGAGCCGCTCTCTATCAGCAGGATTTGCCGCACGAAACTGGAGAGGAAGAAGTGTGAGTGGATTATTAGCTACATGCGGGCCATAGAAATGGGTGTTATTTGGCACTCACTCGCTGGTCATGGCCAGCGCTTGGAGCACGCTGTTCATATAGCACGTATTGCCTAGATTAACAAGTCCAACGCGCGCATTCCGAGGCAGGGCGTTCTCGAAGAGCGCCCTGGCTAAGGCCACACAATTGGGGGAGGGCTCGTAGAGCTGGAGAGCGCTCTTGATGGGCGCATAGAGCGCATCGTTGTCATAGAAACGCATCATCAAAGCATTGGTCAGATCGACCAGCTTTTGTATATAATTGCGTGAATCACTGGACAAGCCATCCTTGCCCTTCATACAGCCAATGACAAAGGGAATCTTGGAGAGAATCTACGAAACGAAACGAAATCAGATAAATATAGATCTCGTCCATCTCTGTTGCCCGCTCACCTTGTAGAAGATCTCGGGCGTCTGATGGATCGTTGACAACATGTGAAACACTATGGGCGCCACCTTGGGACGGAATGTCGGCAAGATCATCAGCATGAACAGCGACTCGATGTTGTCCAGGGCGATCTCATCCAATAGCAAATACTTCTCCTGGTCTCGCAGACCCTGCAGCAGTGCCATAATCCACAAGTTGAGATTCTGGCAGAAGTTACACGTGCTGATCCACTTGCAGAGCAGGCTGACAGTTTTCAGTATGCTATCGTCCTGGACATTGAGGTCCAGCAGCGACTGCACCGCCTCGATGATCAGATCCGGGCTGAACAGCTGAAAGACAATGGCCACGGCACACGAGGGCGGCCCGTAGGCATCTTGCGTCATCAGTTGATAGACGATGCGCAGATAATACATCAAATAGCACTTCTTCTTGGGCTTTGCCAGAAATTGACCCACTTTGGTGATATCCTCCTTGAAGCCCTTCAGATACTCCGGCTGATTGCCGATCTGCATGCGCGCCAGCTTGCAGATGACATGCTGATGCATGTACAGCGTCGTCTGCTGGTCGTCTGGACTGATCGCTTGCATTACGATGAGCAGGCCCTGTAGTTGCACGTGCGAGGAGCTGACCTTATATTTCGCGTCTGCCTTGCACTCGGCGTCATTCAGTTCATTGGGCGTGTTGACGCCATCATTGCCGCCACCGCCACCACCGCCGCCACCACCGCCTCCGCCTCCTCCTCCTTCATCCGTTGAGTTCGCATTTGAATTTGCCGCCGCCGACACCGCTGCAGCCGCCACCGCCGCTGCCGCTGCCGCTGCCACCGCAGACACACTATTCTCCTGCTCCTGCTGGTCCTGCTGGTTCTGTTTGACAGCCATCGCAAAGGCCACCAACTGCAGCTGCTGTATATGTAGTTGCCTGCGCACGGGTGGCACACGCTTCCGCGGACGTCGCGGCTTCTGTTTGGCGCGGGCGCTGCGGCTGTTGTTGCGTGGCAGTCGCCGCCTGTCCTTCAACCAGCTGCCGTTGCGAGTCGTTGTTAAAGCTTTGACTCTTTAGCTGTCGACAGCCAACTATCTCAGCGGCAGCAGCGACGCCAACAACAACAACAAAGGTAAAAATAACAGTAAACAAATTGCAGGCCAGCGTCAGCAGCCATTCAATGAGTCAAGTGCGCTGCTTACATATGCATTTGCAATAATAATGATACGCAGCTCGCCTCCTCTGCGCCCGCTAATTATAGACAACAAGATTTGTTTGCTTTGTTATTTTCTCCTCTCTCGTTTTTCCTCTCCTATCCTGCTTTTTTTTTTTTTTTTTCTTCTGTGTGTCCCGTTTTTTCCGTTCGCTCGCACGTTTTTATTGTTGAATTTCTATTTGCTCTCGCACGCAGTGTTATTTTTTTTTATTTTTATTTTTTTGTAAGGCCTAACGACAACAAAACTAAATGCTTTGGTTTTATGTTTACTGTAATTTGGACTGTATATGTATTTAACAAATTCTTTGTGGAGAATTTTTCAGTTTTTGTTAATGTTGGAGTCTACTGAGTCAGTGAAAGCAAAGTTTGAGACGTTCAAGCTGCATGATGATAGCACACACACACACACACTCATAACAACCAGCCAGGGCTGCAATAAATTTATATGTAAAAATATGTGGTCAGTCTTATTGCGTATTCATATTGGCTACACTCAATCGATATGTTAGATGTATATCGCAATGCCATATCAGCTGTTTAAATATCAGCATATTAATGATATGATGACAATAAAAAAATATTTATTTTATCTAACGAAAACATAAAAACAAGAAATTAAGCTAAAATTAGGATTTTTCGATTTGAAACTTTATTATCAATATTAAAGTGGAGCTCGTGACTAGATCATTTTATCGATGTTTTATGCATCGCTGCCACATCAGCTGTGCCGGTTTCGATATACCGACTATTCTATGTTTTTCTTATTAAATTTGTTTACCTTTTTTGTGCGTGGCTACTGGCTAAGCAACTTTGTTGCCTTTTTGTTAAATATCAGAAAACCGTATAGATAAGTTGTTTAAAAGCTTTCAAAATGCATCCCGGGCAGATAGAAGTAAACGAAATCACGGGCCTTTGGACATTTCTATTGAGCGTAAGTTGTGAAAAAAATAAGTGTGAAAATTGTCAACAAACTAAATTTAATTTATTCGCATCAAGATTGACTGGAAGGATCCTTGGCTTATTGGATTAATCCTGCTGCACGTCTTAACAACTAGCACAGCCCTACTTACGCGAAATAATACCAATTTTCAAGTTATTCTATTCCTTGTACTTTGTATGTATAAAACTCCACAAGTTCAAAGTTTATTATTTTTTTATTTTAAGTCAAATATTTCCTTATATATATAATGTTTATCTTTTCAGTGTCTGTTGTTTACTTCTCTGAAAGCATTAACGAATATGCTGCAGCGCATTGGCAAACATTCTCCAAGCAACAATACTTTGATAACAATGGCCTTTTTATTTCTACAGTCTTCTCCATACCAATATTATTAAACTGCATGCTTTTAATTGTAAATGTTATCTATTTATATATGTATAAATGTATTTTGTTAATGATAAACATATTTGTTCCGCAGGGCACTTGGCTTTATAATTCAACGCAAATTATGGTCACCCTGAAGACTGCCCAGCTTAAGGAAAGAGCGCGAAAGGAAAAAACTGCTGCCACAACCACACCATCTGCGCCCACTACAAATTTAAAAGAAGAATAGACATAAATACTAGAGCCATTTATCAGTTGTTAAGTGTTTGTCCGTAAATATATAAATGCAAAGCAAAACAGCAAGAAAATTAATTAAAAATATGTATTTTTTTATGCATTTGAAATTGTAAAATAAAAGCGCAGTAGCCGGCACATTTGGTATTTGCTTTAAACCTGTGGTATTTGGTATTTTTGGCGGTAACGGTCTGGCTGTATACGATGAGCACTCATTCTAGATTCTAGCGCATTCGTCGCGCTGGTCACATTCGTCAGTCGGTGGTTGAAAGTAGAGTCAAGTGCAGCAGCGGGCGACGTTTTTTAGCCGCTGCGTAAACAAAATTATTGTTAATAACATAAAAAGTAAGCAGAAGTCAGTTAACAATTAAAAGCAAGACGTGCGTGTTTGCAAAACTGCTGTTATTTATACACAAATAAAAATTAGTAAAAAAAAAACTCATCCAGCTTACAAAGCTGTGTTTGTAAAGCGCGCGTGTGTGTGTGTGCGTTTTAATGTTTATGTGTGTGAGTGCGTGCGTTTGTGTATGTGCGTCTCGGGCAACGTAAAAGCGAAGTCGAAGTCGAAGATAGCCCGAATAACAGAGAAACAGAAGTTGTTGTATATCTGTCTGTCAACATATTTCGCAAGGCCAAAGTCAGCAATCTACAGAGAGCTAAAGGGCGACGCAGGTGAAAAAATTAATTACAAAGAAAACAACAGTTAATTTGCAGCGGAAGCAGCAAAGTCAACGGTACTTCAGTGCTAGCAAAGGGCAAAAGAGCAAAACTCGAACAAATTGTCACAAAAACCGTCAAAAGTGACGCATACTCAACGCCAGCCAAATAGCCAATTACAAAAATAAAACAAAAAAGGTAAACAAATTGTATTTCAAACAACACACAAATTGTGTTTTTCTTTTTAACAATCGCTTGGCGAATTTGTTTCATTCATAAAAACACGATGCGAAGCATCGCGACGTAGCAGCTGGCACCCTACCCCTTCTCCTTTAGGCGAAGAAGACTATTCTCTTGTTTGAAAGAAGGGGAGTGAGCAGGAGGTTAAGTATCCCACACACGCTTAACACCTCTCTCCTCTCGCTCTAGCTCCTTCATAGTTGCGGAATACTTTACTCTTTGGTTTCCCTGTCCCTCGTCTGAAGTGTGTGGGACACTCTACCGCCTCTTGCTCTACCTCTCTCGCCTGTTACACATTTCTGTGGTTGTTTTTGTTTTTTATTTTGCTTCATTTGTTTTCGGTTACTGTAAATTAAACGCTTGCAATTCATTAAATTCATTTGTGTGCATCACCAATTCCCCTTCTCTCGCACCATTTTGTTTCCTTTTTTTTGTTAAATCTATTTTTGAGGTATTTCGTAATTAAATGGGTTTTTTTGTGGCATTTTTTGTTAGCTGTTGTCATTTGTTGTTGTTTCAGTGTATTTGTTTTCTTCTATAATTTTTGCTTGCTTCCAGTGCATTAGATCAGATCTTGCTCCCGAAATGGCATAAGTAATGTGATACAGTGAGCCCTCCTCGTTAAGAATACACATTGAAACATAAAACTTGTATAAAAGACTTAAAAAAACTTATGAAAGACAACAATTTTGGGACAGGTTCATGCTAATGAGCAATTAGGAAACCTATTGAAAATTCTGAAGCTCTGGAGCTCTAAAATTATTTGATTATAAATTAAGATTTCTTTTACTCAACGTTTACTGTACGTTGATTAAATACATTTCCAATTCGCTTTTAGTTTCTTTTAATTGGTATGAAATCATTGCATACCCTATATAGATGGATGATGATATGATCTTCTATTCTTACATCACCCAAAAAAGTAATTGATGATTAAAGACTTTAAAAGTTTCTTATAAGAGAAATGTGAAGACAACAAAAATTATCTAACATAAGTAGTTACCCATCTTCCATAATTTTAGTTTACTTCATTACAACTCCCTTTTGATGCTCAAGAACTTTGTGAAGTTAATCAATGAACAAATTGATGGGACTCCGATCAGACGAGTCATGCCAAAATGTCAAAAAGCAATGCAAAAAAAATAAATAAACGAAAGCAAAGCAAAATAAATAAATAAATACGTATGTATATATATATATAAAAAAAAAAACAATCAAAATAACTCGGTGACATCATTTTGACTAATCGCCAATTTTAGCATTTGAAAAACGGCGACTGCGGCTGCCTCTGCTGCTGGTGCTGGTGCTGCTGCGACCCATCCCATGGGAGCAAATGCCAAGCGGGGGCTGTGGTGTCTGCTGTTGCTTTCGCTTCTTCTTCCATTGGGTGCTACGCCCGCTAATCGACTACACGGGCAGACCGTCGCGCCAGATCTCGTTAATGCTCAAGCAGGTGCCAGCAGCAGCAGAGCAGAAGCAGAGGCCAAAGCAGAGCCAGAGTCAAAGTCATAGCCGAGTTAGAGCCGAATCAAGTCGAGCCTAGACGAATGAAGTTGAGCCTAGCCGAGCTCAGCGATCCAATCGCTTTAGTATTAATGCACTCACTCTCCCAGCGTGTGTGTGAACCGCCGGTCAGTAGAAGCAAAGGGCATAGGCAGAGGTTGAGCGTAAACGCACAGACAGAGGCCGAAGCAGAAGCAGAGACGCAGGCAGAGGCAAAACCGAACAGAACCATGTCGGGTCAAGCCGACTTCTTATTATAACAACAACACGAGCTTCGCAATTCTCATGCTGCATTTGTATTTGTATTGGTAGCTCAGTGGCTATTTATACGCTCTTCTTTTCTCTTTCTGTCTCACTGTCCAATGATAATGACCAGCAAAAGCTGAGCCTGAGCTAAGCGCTAGCAGAATCGCGTCGAATCGAGTTGGATTTAGTCGAGAGCTTGTTATGCGAATACCTATGCAGATCATTTGCTGTATTTGTGTGTGTGTATTAGTAGCCGTCTCTCCCTCTCGCGGCGACTCAAATGCTTGTGTTGTGAATTGATAATGAAAAATTTCACTTTCAGCTCGAAATTGTTATTGAATGATTTGCATATTCTGAGCATCAAGTGTGATAATATAAAATATATAATGGGCGTAAAGTTGTTATTTTCGCATAGACTATATAAACTATAAAGTGTTGTTGCTCACCTCAGTTCCGACCAGATTATGTGTAACACTTGCTTCGCTCAGGTGGTTCAGGTGCCATTGCTTCAATTTTGTTACGCATTTCGAAATATATTGCATGTAAAAATCTACGTTTTACAAACTTTGTATAGTGAAAAGAAAAAAGCAATGCTATCGAGCGTTTATTTATATTTAATCATCAGATATATGCATATATATATATACATATATATATATATATATATGTATCTATATGAATACATATAGCTAAAATAGCAAAGCAATGACTTTACGCTTGAGTAGCTAACAATCTGGTTAAGTCGGCTTTAATGGCATCAGGTACGCTTCGCTATACATGATTGATTCTCAGGCAATTGAGAGCATTGACAGAGCGAGAGAGAGGAAGAGTGAGAGTGGGATGGCGCTTAAATGCGATTACGGCATAAGCAATTAATTTTATTGCATTGCCCGCTCTTGTCTACTGATTAAAGCCATTTTCCAATTGAAACTGACAACACCTCTAACCAAAAGCAACAACTCAAGACTCTGAAGTCTGAACAACTCAACTAAACCAGCCACAACACAAAAGCAACTTCAAAGCAATTGTTGAATCGCCCTAGCGCCTGGCTCAGCCTGCACTTCCACAAAAAAAAGGGTTAATTGTCTGACCCTTTGGCCCCCATTCTATTATACCCTGTACACATTCAATGTGTTCTATTGAGATATATTGCAATTGCGCAAGGCTATGTTACATTTGATTTACAAGGAAATTCTGATATTGCTGAATTATTTTCTATAGTTAAAAAGCAAATAATGGCACAGATAAAAATTATAGAACTTTTAATCAGTAGTTAGAGATAATATATTAATAATTACCGATATGTAACTAGAACATATTTCAATGCTGGCTAACTAGTATAATTTAGAAATATGTATTAATAGAGGTCTGCCTAGTTGAGCGCTCTGAAGTGCATTTAATATACATTAATTTTCGACAGGGAATTTTCTTAGTCAGACAGTCACTCAACTAAAGCTCTACGGCTTATGTTGCCCTTCTCCCTTCTCTCTCTCTCTCTTTTCCCCGCTCAGTCACCCAGTCTGGTGTCATCTCTCTCTCTATTTGTCTATGGCCACTGGGCTTTCGTTTGTTTTTGGTGGTTTCGTCTGTTGGCCAATCTTCATCTTCTGCTTCTTGCGCTTTAAGCTTTTCATGAGATTTTTCAATTTTTCCACCGCATAAATATATTTCGTGCTTTTGTCTTAAATTTTCGCGGACTCTTTGTTTTTAAGCACAATGGCTTGGCGCTTCAGCGTTTGTTTATTATTATTGTTGTTGCCCTTTGTTGATGTTGTTGTTGTGGGTACGCTCCCAATTACCAAGTGCGTGTGTTTGTCTGTGTATGCGTGCGGTCTGCGCTTCATTTTCTATGTCACGCCTCATTTAGCTTTCCACCGAACAACTGAGCTGAACTCAACTAACATTTTCCGCCTGCCACGCCCACCTTAGCGTAACCCCAGCGTCGCACCCTTAACGTGTCACACGGCACAAAATATGTGGGGCATGGTTTTTTTTATTTTTTTCATTTTTGGTACTTAGTTGCCTCTTGGCCAGATTTCGAAATGCACATTTTTTCCCGTTGGCAGCGAATAGCGCCAAAGTTTGTTTTTTCCAGTTCCGTTTTGTCGCCGCTTCTCTTTGGGCGTCTTTATATATCTGTGAACTAGATCAAAAGACAGTATTGCGGTCAGCTGTGTCGAGCCGCGCAGATTCTGTTCTATGTCAAATCAAACTTCAATTAGTTGACAACATGTTGACAGTCAGCTCGTGTTGGGTGTTGTGACAGCGACAAGATATAGAAGGGGATTGTCAAATTGTTACGGGTGCCCGGAGATGAGGTGGTAAATATACTCGAAAATGATATACATATATAATTTAAATAAATGTACATATATCATTAAATTAAGTAGATAGAGAAAGACTTTATATAATCAGAGCTATCTGCATTATATTATTTTATAGTCTTCTTTCTTTTTATATTGATACATAAGGACTAGGAAATACCTCCCATAATACGTCTGCCACACTTGAATTAATAACTATTACATTTACCTTAATTAGCTGTTAAAGTATTTTCAATTAGTCAGATATGTTTTGCACAGATGTTTTTACAGCAAACAACGCTAAAGATATATCGCTCTGCTCTATAAACAATGCATAAAGCTTAAGGCATAAACAAGTTTGCATTTGTTTCTTCTTTTTTTTTTGTGTGTTTATAATCTAATAATGTTTACAAAATGAGCGTTTCCGGTTTGATTTGCAAATTGATTTCCTTTGCGCTGTCTGTTTGCCAGTCAAACGCAAATTGTATATTATTCTCGGCCAGGTAATTGAATTAAATAACTGTAATTGGGCTAACAGTTATGCGCAACAGAAAGCCTTGCATTTAATGCGTATTGATTGGCTTGTGCACTTGACATGCTCAAATATATATATATATATATATATATATATATATATATATGCATATTGTACTTTCTGTTTGTCAAGTATGACAGTCGCATTTTAAATCCCATTATGCATTTATGCGCAAAAAAAAGAACGAACCCACCAGAATGTTCAACTTTGTGAAAAATGGTAGAAATCGGGTATGAGCGACTGTCTACTGCTCTATAAAAATAGCTAATAGCTGTTCAAATGGAAATCATCAAATAATTTTGTTGAAGTGTGATAATAATCGGTTTAAGTTTAGCTGAGATTAGTAATTTTATACATACATATAAATTATATGTTATTTATATTACATTTGAGTTAAATATTATTCAATTTCATATATTATTATCTCATATATATTCTCAGTTACTTATACCCTCTACCTTAATGTCGGGTACGCTCGAGGCCAAACTCGGTCGAGAATAAAAACCAAATTGGGGACTTCGCCGTTTTAACTCTTTGCTCACTTATTTTTTGTAGAGCTTTAATCAGTGTAAATTAAAATTTACAAATTCAAATGATAAATAAAAGAGTATACGCCCTGTCTTACGCTGTATACCGAAAAAAACGCTCATTTAGTATCAAAAGCGTAGCCTGTGACACGAGCAAGAGATTTTGAAGGACAGGAGATGTTAAAAGTTTCAGCTTGAATAGCTTCAACAGAGAGGATGAAGGCTGTACAGTATTCTTCTCATATGAAATACCAGCTTCGCTTAGGCTGTCTGTATTAGACCATATATGCTCTGTCTCTTGCTATATCTCTCTTTCTCTTTATGTTTCGGTTAGGGTATTTGAGAGTCTTTACTTTCTTTGTCCCACAACCTTAACTGCCGCAACGCTCTATTTGCTTAGCCTTGTCTCCTCTACTGCGGCTGCTTTCTTCTACTTCTTTGTCTACTTTTACATTCCAGCCCGCATTGATTTGATTTTGTGTTCGCTGTCGCAATCACCTGATTTGTGGCAACACCTTCGACACGCCTCTCTGGCGCAGTTGACAAGCCCTTTAAGCTTAAGGGACAATAACATTTCTTTAGCTGAGTTATGCAATTTTCAGCGTTTTTGCTTTTTCTCTTTTTATGGCTTTTTGCTGTCTCTAAATTTAGTTTCTTATCGGCTGCTGCAGATTCTTATCATTCGTTACTTGACAAATCGCGCTGACACACCAACAGCGAGAGAATTGGCTGTTCGCAGTTGAGCTGGGGGCTTTCCTAATGTAACGTCAAATGAGAAAAGCTGCCCACGCCTTTGGGTAAAAATGTATAAGAAATAGATAAATATATATATATATATATATATATATAGATACACACACATATATATATATATTTGTTTAGATATTTGTCTTCCATGTCGCAAGCCACTTGCCACTCGTCGGCGCGTGGGACGCTGTCTGCGATTGCAGTTTCCAACTTCATAATAGCGTATAGAGCATAAACCTATATTTACCTACATATGTATTTATATGTATGTATCTATATATATATTTATATTTAAGCTCTAGCTGTTTATATAGTGCCGCGAGTTATTTGCTCCACAAAAATCAGAAACAATCGCAATTTTTCTGTGGTTTTTCTATACTCTAAAAACATTGCAAATACGCATTTAGGGCATATTGTCGCTATTGTAAGTGGATATATCTGATATCTCTATTCCTCCATCTATTTATCTCAAAAGCTATCGACTTTCCATTCTACATAGCTATATTAAGTCATTTTTGTATTAACATTTAAGAGCTAGAATCATTTGCTTACTTTTATGAATTATCGTACTGTTTACTCCAATAAATATAAATATATAAAATATAAATATATATAATATATAAATAAAATATATATAAGTATTTTTTTTTCCTCTCCTGCAACGTATTTGCTGGTCGAACAGGCATTGACTTAGGTTGATTGTGTTCTACAGCTAGATATCAAATATTGTTACAAATTGATTAGATATATATATTATGTAGATTATAGATATAGTATATAGATTATACATAGCATATACATGATTTACGTGGTTTACGTGTAAACTTATTTACAAGTTTTCACTTGGTTTTTCTCTTAGAGTCTTGATGTAAAATGCTTTTGCATGCATTGCCATTGAAGCTGTCCAAACGATTTTCGACTTGTTTAAACAATTAGCTTTTGGTCTAGAAAATTCAATTTACATGTGAGAGATATAATATGGGAAAACAATTAGGGCTAAGATCAAAGGCAAAGGCTGGTAAACAGCCTTAGCCTACAAAGAACTCTTAGCACTTATAATATATAAAATGTTGTTTTGAATTAAGTGAGAATGTTGCGATTGGGTTTTACTGACTCAGCCAAATTTGTGCAAAATATTGCTCTAATATTGTGGATGTAGTACTTATTTATATATCTTTAATTAAAAATTTTTCTCAGAGAGAAACTCACACTGTAAATTACAACTTTACTCCAAAACTCCCATTTCCGTTTGCAGCCAATATACTCTCTTCTAATTTTTATGAGCGGGCACATAATTTGTCTTTTGTTTTTTCAAAACTAACAGAATACAAAAACATGTTTGTCATATATTGTTTTTTTTTTTTTCGTAGCTGACTAATCATTATGATAATATATTTATTTTTCTCAAAATTTTCTGTCGTGTCATAGAATTATTTCAGATATTTTAGAATAGGGTAAAACCCTCCTTATAAATCATATATGCGAGCAAACTGAATACTTGAGCTTATAATCTATTAATAGCTATAATTCTGATAAATTATATAGTTTCTTCTGATGAAACGCAATAAATATATAAATAGAAATAGAGTTGCATCAGCTGAAACAAAGAGAGAAACTTAGACTGATATGAGAAAAACTTATCTTAAATAATTAGTATTTTAATTTCTTAAAACTTTTTGGTTTACTATAAAATTCCATAAATTCAGCTTTTAGCACTAAGAACAATTTGAACTCTGATTTTTTTAAACAATTTAGCACGTTTTACGTGTCTTCCGTTCTTAGTATATGCATACAAAAATAGGCGTGACGAATACTAGCAACAACAATAGCATTAACAATGGCAATTAATATAGTGTTAGTAAATATTTCAGAATCAAATAATTATTCAACTGGGCTAATTTTAAAATGCTGATCAGTAAAGCTAATAAACTTAATTAGCATTGATCATTAGGTGTAAAGTGAGTCTGCCTGGCTGAGAGCAACCTACCTATGTGAGCTTTGACTCTTGAGCTGTTGATCTTTTGGATACGCCCATTAGAGGTGTCACAAACTGAGCTTTAGTGTATTTATAATCCACCTGGGCTCAAACGATATTCCAATTCAGCAGTGAACGGATCTGAACAGCTAATTAATATGCTTCTTTACACATTGAGCGGGTATTAAGGAGGCTGCATATAAATGAATAAAAGACTAAGAAGCTAACTTCAAGAAGTTTAAACTTTGAACTGATCTGCTTTAAACGTAGCTCTATAGACCATATATAAATATTTTTTTATTGGAATTGGAAATCAACTTTTTGGCTATATGCGAGTATTATGCAGTCGATTGCAGCTGGTGGAAATTTTCTAACTTGTTTTTCTTAATTATTTAGTAAAATTTGTTTTGTTTATTTGAGAACTTGTCACACCTTAATTAGATGTCTCCATATGACTATAGATGTAGATGTAGATGTATATATAGATATATGCAGATGGATTATTGTTATTTAGTAATTATACATATTTATACTGACGTCACTTGTTCGGCATTTTCATTTGCATTTTCTGAATAATTTGTATCTGAGCCCAGGTTTTGAGTGATTTGTGTGTGGGCGTTGGGCGAGTTGGTATCGAGCAGGTGTCAACCTTTAAATCAACCTGGCTCAGTCGTTGCGACACTTTAACGAGAATCAATCACCAAGGAAAGGCAGCAGCAGGTCTATAATACATTTTTAATAAAATATGGCGCAACTTAACAGGGGTATGACTGAAAATGTATGAAATATTGAAAGCAAATGAAATGTAGCTGTAAATGCAGAATGTTTAAATAAATAATAAAGTGAATGGGCTAATAATAATACGAGTAGGCTTGAAAAGTATATTAAGATAAGTGAGTGGATGCCATTTATTCGGGGGATATTGTGTAACAAATATATTTTTTAAATAATAATTTAAAATGGGTATGCCTGTAAAAAGTAAAAAATTTAATTTATATTATTTTTTCAATTTAATATATTTTTAAAAACTCTGTATTAAATCGAAGGTATTAAGAAAATCAAATATATAAATTCTAAATTAAACAAATGTATTGAGAGAACCAAATATATAATTAATTTAAATATATTAAACTAAAATATTTATAGAAATTGAGCATCAAATTAATATTCCTAAGAAATATATAGCAAATATTGTTGTTACTACCTAGGGAATGCCACTAATATTTATTTATATTTATATAAAAAAATGTTTCTATACGTTTAAACAATTAAGTTAATATTGTGTTTAGCTAATGTATCAAACTGATTTTTGAAGGAGTCTGGACCGTCAATCAGAGGCTTTTAAAATCTGAGCTACGTTTTGAATGACATTTAATATTTGTTCTTCGTTTTCCATACTCTATATATATATATCTGTATTCATTTATGTTTATAATGGAATCTGTTTGGTTGATTTAATGCGCTGCTTTGTGGACACTTTGAAGTGTCCATATGCATACATATTATATATTTAAGGCGCCCTCTGTCGGTCCACTTGAGCAACACGCCGTTAATCCTCGGTCGTCTGCGCAGCTCGTCTCCTCTAATGGTTCTTTTTGTGGGTGCAGCTGACGGAATGGAATGTGCATTTTCCATTATCCAAACGCCAGAGTTAACTTGCACTCTAAGTAGCACGAAGCTAGCTCAGCGCAGCGCAGTGCTCCCTCGAATCTGCCGTCTCTCAACAGCTGTCCGTCCCTTGGTGATGTGCCCATTTCTCTGCATAATTACAGAACCGCCTGCTTCATAAACGGAGGGCGGGCCGGTGGTGGGTGGACTGTGCACTTGATGTGTTGTGATGGAGGACGATGACGTGCTTTGGCATCTCTAACTGGCACAGCATTTCCTGCTTCCAGTTGTTGTTGTTGCCAGGGTCCACCTACCTCATCGTGCCTGCCATAATGCTTCACTTGCCTGGCTGCTCCTCTGATGTGCCTGGCCCTGCTCCGGCCTGTGTGCCCATTCCATCAGCCTCTTCCCCCTGCCCGCCTCGTCTCTTCCTATCTCGCTGCTAACTTTGTGCTTACTTCCTCTTTTTTGCTGCTCTTCCTCTGTAGTTGTTCTGGTTTTTGTTGCTGTTCATGAACTAATTTCATTTTGGCTTCTCATAATTAAGCACTTGCGGCGCTGCCACGCCCCCAGTTCCAATCAATTAGTTCTGGTTTTCACCTGCTTTACGTTTCTCTTGCACTTTTCAAAGAGTTTTGCACAAATTTCACAGCTCTTTTTCAATTAAATGCAATTGCTTTTCTTTAGATGAAAAGCATTTTTCCTTTTAGCGTGGCTACAGCTTTATCTAACTCTGTCTTTGACTAAGAGAAACGAGACAAAAGGTTATTGTACGGTTGCCGATTTTAGATTATCATTCCAGCTTGACATGCAATGTTGATTGTTGTTTCGTGCTGTTGCTGCTGCTGCTGCTAATACCCTAGCTCTGAGCATTGATAGGGTGTGCATATGAGAAATGAAACAGAAAAAGAGCGAGCGAGGGAATAGAGAGTGAGTTTGTTTCTATAATCTCGCTTAATCATAAAGCTATATTGATATATATTTTTAGATAAATGCATATGAATTTATGACTTATTTTTATATTAAAATTCGCCCATTATTACTCCAATAATACACCTTTTTTATATCTAGTCCAGGGTATTTAAATTTTGATAAACCCCCTCTTAACTTAAACTAACTCTTTTGCTAAAGTATATTTCATGTCCCTTGTTTTTCTGTTTCTGTTTGCTGTGGTCGCATTTTTCATGCTGCAATCCAAAAAAAGGTGAATTAACACGAAATAAAACGGAACGATTTCGCCTCGACTGACTTGTCTGGAATTCGAAATGCAGAATTCTGCATTATGTGTCAGTTATCAAAGCAGTTGTTGTTGTTGTTGGTGTCTTTGATTTGACAGGGCACGCGAACTGCAGCAGTCAGCCAGGCAGGACTCTTGGTAGGATTTCGTTACGGAAATATGCCAACACCTTCCTCTTCGCTCCTTTGTTTTAGACGTCGCAAAGTTTTTCTTCTTCTTCTTTTTTTGTTAAGTCTTTTGAAAGTGCCCGGGACGGGATCCTTGTTTGTTGTGTGCCCGGCGCTTTAGAGCATTTTTGCCGAGCTGCTTTTCGTCAGTTTCACTCTTTCCTTTTCTGCCAGTGCTTTTTGCACTTCCTCTTTGGCGTAAATTGAGCATCAAGATGAAAGCTGGAAGGAAAAGTTATGCCATAAGCAGCTTAAGTTCAGTTCACCTGGGTCCTTTCCCTTGGCTGTGAGTGTTGCATAATGTTCAAAGAAAGAGCGAACTGCGCTTTAGTGCAAAGGGACGAACTAGATGACAGCTTTTAAAACTCAATAAAAATATTGTATCTCAGGAAGTATTTAGAAATTGGTATATTCGTAGTTTCAAGTCTTTAGCGGAGTTGCTTAACAAGTTTGGTGTTGTTATTCCATGTAGTCTTAGAGCTAGAAGTGTGATCTTAACGATTCGATTAGGTAAAATACGAATAAATTCTTATTCATACATTATTTAAGAGCAACTATAGATTCCGTTTGATGTTTGTATCTCTTGATTTTCTCTATATATTTCCTAAGAGCACCAAATGGAAATGGAACAGAGATATTGAGTCTTTTGTATATATAGCTTAAGCTTAAGCTTAATTTTCTTTCTCTCCCTCTCCCTCTATCCCCTCTTCCTCTCCTGTCCCCTTATTCAACGTGTAAAATTGCTTTTAACAATTTTCTTAACTATTTGCCATTTGAGCTGCTGTCGTCACACTCATGGCATTCGTTAGGGACGGCCGCTCTGACCTATATGCGTCTTGTCCTATGACATATAGTTGCCCCAAGGCCCCCGTGCGATATTTGACCCGATTCATGTTCAACATGCAGTTGGCATTTGATGATGAGCAAAGTTTTAGCATTTGCTTTAATCAAAGTTTTGTGACGCAGCGCACACAAAACTTTGCATTGGATAAGTTTTCCATTAAACATTGAGGGAAACACGCGTAATTCATGTTTATTTATATTTATTCATGTCCCACCATATTTACGTTGTGGTTGTTAAGCAACCAACTCAGTTCGAGCTGAGCCATGAATATGAAATGTATAACAAGAACCAAAACCAAGCCGAACTGAACTGAACTTAACTGAACTTTAACTGCAGCACTTTCTATCTGCTGCCATCCAAACGTTTAGCCATTTGCAATTCCATGAAAAATGTGTTAACGCTTTTCCGAAGCATTTTTCAGTTAGCCCAAAATCTCGGGGGCTGATGATACAAAATGCCAACGAGCAAACAAGCGAACGGTGGTCAGCCTTGTGGCAGACTCCAAAACTCAGTTCAGCTCAACAACCTGCAGGCAGGACAAGCAGCCAACTGCACAGTGAGGCAAAAAGTACTAGAGGAAACACGTAGAGATAAGAATTAGGTGGTAAGGCAAAGGGCATAGGGCGTGGAAGAGATCACAGATCAAATATGACCTAGACCAAAGGATATAGGACATAGGACATTGGACATAGGACATAGAACAAGAGACATAGGATAAGTCAGATAGGTCTTAGAACAAGAGACAAAAAAGATGCAAGGGATATAGAGTATATAAATATAGGACACATAGGACAAGGTGCATCAGAATTATAACAAAAGATATAGCAGACGGCTTAACTGATAGAAAATATAATAGAAACATAAGATCTAAGAAGTCTGACTCAAGATATGAGCTTTAATATTATTATAGGCTATACGCTATACTTATAAGTGAATCTTTCCCATATTTTTTATCCAATTTAATTTTGTGCCAAGTCTCGTTGAATTTTTGAAGTGTTTATTCCCTTATGCCATCCACTAATTTGACCCGATTGAACCACTGTCTAGGCCACTTGAAGCACACGCATACAAAGAGAGAGAGAGAGACAGAGAGACAAACGTTGAATGTCGTCGCTCTGGGGCAAGCACAACCGCATGCGTCTCCTTTGCTGCAGCTGCAGCTCTGCCGAACGGCGCCCGTTGCAGTTGCAATGCATCTTCATAGCCTCGTTGCCAAACTCGAATAATTCAGGCAGGACTCGTTGCATACTTTTGTGCGCAAATGTTTACACAGCTCACAGCAGCGAGTCCTTCGTACGAATGGAGGCAGCTATATACACATATTTATAAATATATATGTATATAAATGTATATCTCTGTGTGAGTGTGTTGTTTAGCTGGCCCACATCTGTCCGGGCAAACGGTATGTGCATATTTATATAAATGTACAAGCTTCTGTCCTGGCAGCTTTTGTCGCTCCATTTCATTTAGAGTCCAGCCCAAGGAGCAGAAGCTGGAGCAGTAGCATATGAGTCATCATTGCTCAGCCTCATCAACGTGCTCATTTGGTGGGAGCGGAGGTTACTCGAAATTGAATTCCACTTCGGACAACCAGATTGGCTGCTGTCCTCAGTTCTGTCTTAGGTCTTGTCATCTGAGTTTTTGTGTACGCCACAGCAAATATGGTTTGAGGGACTGGCAGCAGCAGCAGCATTTAAAGGAAGCGGAGTCCTGGTTTTAAATGTCCTCGTATTTCGTAACTGAACGTACTCGCACAGCTCACACTCCTGTCGCATGTTATTTCCGCCACGTTTGACAGTGCCGCGCTGTCTATCTGGACTCTAGCCTCCGCCATCCTGAATGCGTCATCACGTTCGGTCCGCACTCATCTACTGCAAATTTGAAACTGATGAGCAGCGGCACAGTGGTTAAACAGTTGACGTTAAAGTTTTGGAAAGCGACTGTGCTGCATATGAGAATCGCATAGAGAGGCTGTATTTATGAAAGGGTGAAGTAGAGTAATAATCTAATAATTTGAGGGGCAAAATAAATCACTCAAAAGACTGAGTTTAAAAGAGCTGAGTATGAATATCTGAGAATCGATAAGAGAGGCTAGACTGCATAAGAGAGTTAAAGCTATAGAAATATGTAAATATAAATTGCATCGCTGATTCACTGTGCGCTTGGTTTGAATTGTCGCTGACGGCCGGGAAACATGAGTTATGTTCGCACACTCATTCAGCGCAGGATAATATCCTGCTACTCGGGCTGATGTGTGAATTCAAAACAGAAAAAAAAAAACACAAAAAAATTGCAACAACCCGAACAACATAATAAATGACAGACACTTTGGGGCGACAACTGCTGCGTTGCTGCACAAAGGGTGCAGCAGTCCCAACAGGGAGCAAAGCCCCAGAGCAAGAGAGTGAGACTGCAAGTGCGAGACAGGGATAGCTAGAGACACAGCATCCAATTGGACTTCATTTCCCCTTTCGCTTAAGCGCTTCGATTAATTGGTATTGCTAAGAGGATTACAAATGATTTAATAAAATTTGCTTATCATCGCGCATTGTAGTTGCTTTTTTAGTAGGTAAAAGGATCCTGAATGTAGGGAGCATTGGGGAGGGGTCGAAAGGATTGTCGCTGCTTTGGATTGCTCACTTGCACTTCCGCTGGCAACTGGGGAGATTGCCACCGGCAGACAGACGCTGCGGTTGCTGCTGCTGCTGCTGCTGGTGCCTCCTCCTAACAATAGAATATGTAATAAAAAAAAAAGAAAAGAAAATTGTACAAAAAAAATATAAGCATTGTTGGCAGGATAACAGCAGACAGCAACGGAAGTGGGTTAGAGAGTGGGCCGTAAGTTGCGGGCTAGGAGGCAGGCAGCCGTTGTTGGCCTGGCTGCTCCTTTTGCCAATCGCTTTGGCATTCGCGTTGCGGCTGATGTTTATGGCACAGCAAAAGTGCTTAGACTCATGTGCACGAATAGCAAATGCCCTGTAAAATGTGATATATTCGGGGCGAAGGAACAGGAGAATTTAAGGAATAGGAGCCTAGATGAGCGGAGAGATCGATTAGCATAGAATGGAACAGGAATAATGGGATAAGGACGGACTGACAGATGGATTACTAGAAAGGCAGACAAAGGGATAGATAGACGGATGGAGATTCGGATTGACAACAATATAAGTAGATCTACTCGCCTGAATCAAGATGTAGAATATATATGATATTTATATACTTTATACAATCTGAACCACTCTTGCTCTGCTTATGTACGCTACTATACCCCCGTCCAATCATTTTGCGTGGGTTCATCAGGGTATAAAAAAAAGCTGATGATGTTCGCGACACAGCGCTTTGTCGCTTTCTCTGGCATCCTTTGCCAGCTGATGACCCAGTTATGTGGCTCTAAGCATTATTATTTATGCGTTAATTAAATATTCCGTGTACACATGTTTCTAAGCACCCACAGCATGTTTACAGGGCGCATATTAAGTTGTAAGCGGGACACATCTCTCTCCCCCTGCCTCTCCCACTCATCTGCTGCCATAAAATACATTACGCACATAAATAGATATATGTGTGGACTAGTTCATAAAATAATTCAATTTATGAGACTTGTGCGTCCTAGAATTGCGAGGCCATATTTATTTTTACTGTCATTTATGATTGCAAATAATTTACAGGAATTAAAGCTAACAGAAAGAAGAAGCCTAAAAAGAAAAAGCTTTTAAATAATAAAAGTAGATTAGGCTATAAACTAGACTAAAAATGTGGCTCAGGATACCCCTCGATTAAAACAATTTCCCTTAAATTAAATGTGATTTCAAATATGCTTATAAATTGAGTAAGTCTCTAAATCTGTTTTCTATTTACTTCTCATTCCAGAGTTGAACTCTATTAAAAAAATGATGGAGCTGGAGCCTCGCGTGGCTATCTTGCAGGATCTGCGACTACAGACATTTGACTCGATACGCTTCGCCTCGTATCGCACGGCATCCAAATTGCGCTACATACAGAAATCGACAAATTTACATTTGGTGGATATATGGAATGTGATCGAGGCGTTTCGAGAGAACGGCCTCAATACACTGGAACCGCAGAGCGATGTGAGCGTAGCTCGACTGGAGACTTTGGTCTCATCGCTATATCATAATTTGAATAAGCGTCTGCCAACGGCACAGCAGGTGCCAGTGGACTCAAAGGCGGGTCTCTTGCTCAACTGGCTGCTGGCTGCCTACAGCAGGTGAGCGATTGCAGTTGCCTGAACTGGAAGCCCTTGCCTAACTCTTTGCTAATCTCTTGCAGCGATAACTCTGGCAAAATACGCGTATTTTCCATTAAGGTAGCGCTGGCTACAATGTGCTCTGGCAAGCTGGTGGACAAGCTCAGATGTGAGTAGCTCGTGGGATTATTTTGGAGTCCCAAATCATTTCATATATTTTCTTCCTCTGTAGATATCTTCTCACAGATTTCGGATGGCGCTGGCCAGCTGGTCGCCTGGAAGCTGGGCGAGTTTTTGCGTGAGGTCTTAGCCTTGCCTGCGGCCGTTTATGAATCACCGACATTTCACTATAAGGATGGGCTGGAGGAGGAGATCTTTCCGGCGGAGAACAAGGTCACCGTGAATGATTTCATGGCAACACTTATGTCTGAACCGGGGCCATCGTGTCTCGTTTGGTTGCCGCTGTTGCATCGGCTGGCAACCGTTGAGACAATTGTGCATCCGACGATCTGTTCTGTTTGCCATAAGGAAAACTTTACCGGATTTCGTTATCGTTGTCAGCGGTGCCACGCCTACCAATTGTGCCAGGAGTGCTTTTGGCATGGCAAGACATCGCTGAACCATCAAAACGATCACGAGGTGAAAGAGTACTCGAGCTATAAATCGCCAAGCAAACAGATCGGACACTCGTTGCGCAAGAGTTTTCGCTGTGTGCCCGAGAAGACGACGCAAGTGTTGCCACGATTCCCCGACCAGCCCGAAAAGACACTCAATCTATCGCACATTGTGCCCCCATCGCCGTTACCCTCACACAATGGCTTCTCCGATCCCGCGCTGGGCCATTTGCATGGACCCGGCCCCGGACCCGGACATCATCCCGGCATCTTTGATCGTTCCAGCACGCTGGACTCACGTGCCACCGGCCGCAGTCTGGATACGACAATGTCACGCGTGGCCGCCGCCTCGGCCAATGATGAAGAACATCGTCTGATTGCACGCTATGCAGCGCGCCTAGCTCAAGAGAATCGAGCCGTGAGTACCTGGAATACGCCTCCAATTGGATTAAATCAATTCTAAATTAATTCACTCTTTGCAGCCCTCGAATATGCCGAACGCGGAGAGCATTACGCCCATTGGCACGGACAATTCGCGTGCCCAGCGTGAGTTGATCGCGCAGCTGGAGTCGAAGAATAAGGAGATAATGCGTGAAATCGCGCGCCTGCGTCGCCAGCAGGAGACTGAGCAAATGGCGCCGGAGAATCCGGCGCTGATCAATGAGCTGCGCGCGCTGCGGCAGCGCAAGGGCGAGCTGGAGGGCCATTTGGGTGCATTGCAGGACTCGCGGCGTCAGTTGATGGAACAGCTGGAGGGTCTGATGCGCATGCTCAAGAATCAACAGACTGCCTCGCCACGCTCCACGCCCAATTCGAGTCCACGTTCGGGCAAATCACCACCAATGCCAGGCGGCGGGGCGGCTGGCGCGGCCACAGCGGCTGCTGGTGGTGGCGCCATGAGCGCTTTGCATGCTCAACAGCTGCAGCAGCTGCAACAGCATCCCATGCTGCGGTCCACACAGCAACAGCTGCTGCAGCAGCAGCAACAACAGCAGCAGCAACAAAATCAATCTTCCGCCAGCTTCAGTCAGAGCCAAATGGAGCAGCTCAATCAGATTAGCAGCGACATGCGCAGCGCCTTTGCCGCCAATGGGAGTGCAAGTGAGTATTTAGACCCGAAAGGGGTTTCAGGTCTTACCTTAACTCTGCGTTGACTGGGATATTTTGGGTTTTGAATTTTTCTTAAAGTTGTTTAGGTTATCATCATAAGGAACACATTCGTTTATTAGGTTACATTCACTTTCTCTCTCTCTCTCTCTCTCTCTCTGTCTGTGTATTTGTCTCTCACACACATAACTTATGTCCACTCTATACAACACCATGAATCAATCTCTTTTACACAATTGTCACAACTATACATATAGACACTGAACCACTGAGCCACTGCCTAAACACGAACTTTAGTTGGCGTGTCACGAAAACGGTATTTTATCTGTAAGCAAACTAAATTCTAAATTCAATTCGGTAAAACGATAACTACATATGTATATATAATCGATTAATGCATCGATAAATCATATTTCTTTAATCGAACAATATGAATTTGAATTTATAGATTTAGTTCTATTAGCGACTATTCTCAGAATATTGATATACATATTTATTGATATACCTGAATGTGTCAAAACGAAGATAAAAAATTTGTGAACACGTTGTATGGCTGATATCATAAAATTGATCGATCCTGAAAATTGGTATATAAAGCTATATTGGCGAAACATCTATATCGATATCAAATAAATTACATATTGATAACACTTGATCTCGCTATCGATATAAATAACTTTAATCATGCCAATCGATAACACTCAATGGTGATTCGTGACACGTTTTGGTTTCTGCTGTGAGGTATACACGATTATAGTTCACCCTATATCAAATATCTCTATATATATTTTATATATATGTATGCATACGATATATATATATATGTATGTATGTTGTATGGCTTCACAGCCCCGTCGCCCATATTGAATGCCAATCCAAATGCCGATGCGGAGCTAAACGCAGCTGCCGACAACATAACATCGGCCATTTCCACGATGGTCAGCGATCTAAATGCAGGTAATTCTGACCGGTTCCCAAACGAAAATAAATCCCCAATTCGAAAAGCCAAACTTGAAATTGAAATTAGCATTCCCCAAATGAAAGCTCGAAAGAACTAATCGCTGTCGCTTCCTCTTGCTCTATTGCTGCTCCACTGCTCCTCCTGCTAGCTGCTTGATAAATATATATGATATAGCATATATATATATATATAGCTTATAGTTTTTGCACCTGCAATTTGCACCTGGCTTTTAGAGCTGTTTTCCTTTGATTTTTTGGCACTGATTGAATGTTCTCTTTCTGTTTCTCACACACACACACACACACTCTCCCTCTCTTTCTTTATCTCTTTCTGTCTCTCTCTGTGTGCTTTACTGTGTGTTCTCTGTGTGTTGCTTTCTTATGCATTTGTCCTTGCTCCAATGCCCCAGGACAATCGAGCAGCGTCGTCGGCTCCTTGCCGCAAACGCGTTTCATTTTGCCTTTGGGTAAGTTTTCCAAAAACAAACATCGTCGACTCCGAACATCGTGTACAGCGTTGCCACCCAGTTTTCTTTACTTTACTTCTTTTTGTTTTTTTTTTTTCATATTTTTTCGTATTTTTCTTTAGATTATTTCCCAAATAGACGGCATAAGAAAAAATGCTGCAAATGTTGAGTTGAGTTTTTCTTATCAATTTTGATTTTATTTTATATATCTGTATATATATAACTCCTATCGTAAAAAACCCCCCAATTTGAAGCGTATCGCCACATCGAGGGTCGCGAGTCGGCAAATTCGTCCATCGACTGCAATTGCGATTGCGATTGTCAGAGTTATGAGCAGATTTTTGGCAACGAACACGAGGATGTGGAATGTGAGGGCGCTGCCTCGGCGTTGAGTACGCCCCTCTATACAGATCCCTGCGATGGGGATGTTGAGGTCGAGGAGCAATTCGAATTAAATCGTCTGCTCGCGTATCGTCATCATCCCGAATTGTTTATCGACGATCAAGAGGCGGGATTTCCGGCCCTCCATGAGATCGGTGAGACAATCGATGAGCTGCAATTGATAATGCACGCTTACATTATGAAATATAGTTTGAATATATAAACTAAGCAAATTATGATCTTCAGGTAATATATGTGTATATATATATATAATGTATATACCACTGATATGCTATATAATCGTATATCATATATTTACCTTATGCCTCGTTAGTTTTTTCGTTTTGAAAGTAGTTTTATCTCGAGATTTTTCATCTGCTTTAACCTTTTGGACTCACAAACGGATTTTTTCCTATATAATATACAAATCATTCATAACGAGAAGCCAGCAACGGTGAAATGATCTGAAAAGGGGGCTATCATAGATATAGTATTGATAGATATAAGTAATCTTAGATCTTTAAGCCTATACGGCCTTTAGAGCTTAAGCTCATGTCATTCTCAATCTTTTATTTTAGCTATCTGCGTGTCCACTTGTCTGTCTGTCCATCCGAACTAATGAGCAAAATCACAGACTAGAATATTTCCAATAGCTATATTTATATCTCGTATAAGGTGCATAGTTTTCAATAATAAATCTATATTTTGACTACCTGCCTATAGACTTTATTTTTTTCTAGTCGTTAGTTAGTTAATAAACAGAGTCTATCTAGACCTGGACCTATTCAAGTGAGTAACTGATAATCAATCAGTTCACTCTTACTTACTGATTACATTTAATGTATCGAAGAACCCCCTTTCACTACGCCGCTGCATATCTTGACATTCGACTAGACTCCATATTGCACTCAAGTCGTCTCATATATGTTATATACTCTCTATATAAATCTGTATCTGAAGTTTAGCCTGCATTCGTCTACTTCTCTCTCTCTCTCTCGTTCATTCCCCTTCTCTATCGCTCTCTCGTTTGTTCATTTGACATTCCACTCGCCACTCGAACCAGTTCATTTGACATTTGAACATCGTGGCGCACTGTATTTAGCTAAATATTTCTATATAGAATATACAGAGATTGTGCTAAAAAGGTTGTTTAGCTTAGGCTTAGTTTTTGGAACATATATATATATATCTGATTCTTATGTAATTTGCCAACAATTTCAGATTTCGATGAGAACCAAACATATAATCCCGAATGGAATGAAAAGGTAAAGGATTTCGATATAGAAATCCTGCTAGAAACAGTTCCTTCTTTGCTTACATATATATATATATATATCTATTTTTGTTTCTACATGCACTCAAAATATGATAAATCATATCTATATATATTCGTTATTGATGTTGGTAGCTTGTGTAACAATTTATATATATAAAATCCATATATATATAATTTTATTTTCACTTTCTTTTGTATTTTGGTATTGCATGCTAAGGTCCTAGATTTGTGGGTAGCTATATAATCGTTGATATATGTACCTTATAATTATTTTTTATACCCTGAACCCATGGAATCAATCTGGCTAAATCTGTCTGCTCGGATTAAGTAAAGCCCGTAAGCGTTTTAAGCAGCGTGTGCATGTGCTGATAATGTATATATATATATAGAACAGGTTCAGGGTATCTGCTAGTCGAATATACCCGACTAGAGCACTTATATTTGCATCTTTTATAATATTTTACTAATTGAAATTTTTCGATATCTTTCAGGCAAATGCGAATAGCCAATGGCAGGAGCAATTTGCACAATGGAGTCTTAATTCACAAAATAACTAAATGGATTCGAACTGGGGATATATATAAATATATATTTATATATACAAAAAAAAAAATATATATATATATATATATATATATATATATATATACATATATATTTAGGCTCTCGCTTAGCTTTTTAAAGTAAAAAAACTTATGTTTGATCTAGAGCAATTTATTTATTGACTAATTTAGTCTATATACTATCTTATTATAATTTATACAACTGGCGTGCATATATTTACAAAGAAAAAGGTTATATATACATATTATATACGTACATGTGAAGTCTCTTCGGTCTCTTAATTTTTTTGCTATGATTTTCGTTTCTTAATTTGCTACAAAAATTTTAAATTTTGTTAAAATCGCATTTTTGCACACTTGATGTTGTGCAAACTATTTAAACAAATGGAAAATCAAATATAAATACAAATATAAAATACTAAATAGAAATTTATGTACTTAGAACTTAGAAATTGTTGAGCAAAAAAAAAAAGAAACACAAAGAAAGTCATAAAATCAAATTCTAAATGCTGATTCCTTCAAATTTAATCCTCCCTCTTAAAGCAAAGGCAGCAGTACAATAAAATATTAAAAGAAAAAAACAAAATCATACACTTTGATATACGATATAATTATTACATAAAGTATGCAATCTATGAGCTGGAAGAAGTTGAAGAGAAAATAGAGAACTTTCCAAAGTCTATACATTTAATATTTTGGATATATTGTATTAACTGAATTTTATTTAAAGAAATAAAAAAGGAAAGGTTAAGGTATCCATTGTTATGTCGATACTATTTAAATTATTATATATCAATTTATATTATGCATTCATATAAATAAAAACAAAAAATGTTATTACATATAATCGCAAGGCAAATGAAGAACAAAATGAGATGAAAAACAAAAACAAAATCAGACATTTATAGAAATTATACATAATTAACCACTGAATAATGGAAAATATTACAAAGAAAAATGAAAAAAAAAAAAAAATCAAATAAAAATACATTTTAAACAATTCTAAATATAAACTGTTATACTTTTTAAATTGAATGAACACGCGCCCGCCCAAGTTTATATCGTTATCGAAAAATGCAAGTCTGTTAGCTAGTGTTGTGACGCAAAATGCGTAACAGCAACGCAAAGTGCTCTAGCAACCAGTTCTGTTAAGTTGATTAACAGTAGCTTTCTCTCAAGAGCGGTTTACACTTTACGCAAGCGCCCGCTGCCATCGCGCTTCGGCATTTGAGTCATTCGTGTCGTGACAGTCAAAGTGTGCAGACGTCTTAAGTGGGCAAGCAGCAACAATTCGTGTCTGTGCGTTGAAACTTAATTGCAATTCAAGTAAACTGGGCTTACACATAGACAACAGTGAGCGTGAGTAAAAGAGCGCGCGCGTGCACACACACACACACTCAAAGCAGTTGAGTAAAATAAAATAAGAAACCAGCTTAGAGTGAGCTAACAAGTGTGTGTCGATCGTTCAGCATCTGCTCTGTGCCGTGCAACAAAAAGAGAGAAAGCTACCTGTTTTTCTATATATATTTGGGCACGTCTTCAGCGCGTTTTTCTTAAACAGTTAAGAAAAGTTGCTGTGGCCGTTGCAAATTAATAACAAAAGGGTGTGGTGCAAAATATTTGTGCATTTATTAAACCGAAATTAGTATTAAAATGTGGCAAGCTGAACTTATGAAGATAAACACGTTGTGGCACGCAATTTTGCTGCTGCTGTTGGCTGCATACGCACAGGCGCAACGAACGCCAACGATTTCTTACATCACACAGGAACAGATCAAGGATATAGGAGGCACCGTTGAATTTGATTGTTCCGTGCAGTACGCCAAAGAATATAATGTGCTCTTCCTGAAGACCGACTCGGACCCAGTCTTCTTGTCGACGGGCTCAACGCTGGTCATTAAAGATTCGCGGTTTTCGCTGCGCTACGATCCCAACTCTTCCACCTATAAGCTACAGATCAAGGATATACAGGAAACCGATGCTGGCACCTACACCTGCCAGGTGATCATCTCGACGGTGCATAAAGTGAGCGCCAATGTTAAACTATCGGTGCGTCGTCCACCCGTCATCTCCGATAACTCGACGCAATCGATTGTAGCCAGCGAGGGCAGCGAGGTGCAAATGGAATGCTATGCAAGCGGTTATCCAACACCGACCATCACATGGCGTCGCGAGAACAATGCCATATTGCCAACGGGTGAGTCTCAATTTGTATTATAATTATTTACTAGCACTATTTGCTGAGCCCCACCCCCGCCAACTCGCTGCCATTAACAAGCGTTTAACCTTATGCTTTACATGCCATGACATGTCTGTGTCTTTTTGGGCGCTGTCCTCTCTTACGCTCTCATTCTGCCACTCTCTGTGTCAATATGCATGTGTGAGTGTGTGTGACCGTGACTCACTCAGGCGTCAGCGTTGCGCGTTTGTTTATTTGCTGGTTTCTAGACTTTCTTTATTGTTGTTTTGCATGTTTTGCGCTATTTTCGTTTTCCACCTGTTCTTAAATACATTTTATAGTTATTTTGCTATTGACTTTTTATAAAAGTTGGTTTTCATGCCATTCGTTCTGGTCGCAAAGCTTGGGTCAGCTTGCGCTCTCTTGAACTCACACACACACACACACAATTCAGTTTGCGCTCTCTTCGCGCTCTTTCTTTTCGTTGTATGTGTGACTTGTTGTCTTTGCTATCATTGGAAATGCCCAACACTTGTAGTTTTATGAGGACCTTTTGCTGTTGCTCGGAAAAGCTAATAAAAATATGTGAATAGCTCAGCGCTTTACCTGCAGCTAGCAAGGTCAATGCTAATCCCTTACAGGTGCGTAATTTATGCTATATTCTACCTGTTCTAAGCACCTTGCGTGCCATAAACGACGCCGCCGGTGCCGCCGCCGATGCCGCCGCTGGTTGTGCAGCAGCCATAATTGATTTTTAAGCCTCGCAGCGCGTTTAACAAGATTGCAGCGTCATTTAGCGGCAGCGACGCTAGCAGAGGCATCAATTAGCGTTTAGTCAAAAGAGCAAGAAGAAGATGTTTTACAGAATTTCTTGAGTTTTACAGCTATCGGGCTTAGGCAGCGGCTTAACATCTTGGGCTTAAGTGCCGCACAGTTTCTATAGAATCATGCGGCTCTATAACTATTTAAGGTCTTCAATTATAGTCTTAGCAGCCCTAAGAACTTATTTCTAACTACTAGATTTGGTGTGAGGGAACAAATGCAGGCTTCTTATATATCAATATCCAAATATTTCAATTTTCTTATAATTACTAGGGATAGTTGTCCAGTAGCTAGATTTGATATTTGAGCCAAATTTACGGAACAACCTCTAACTATAGGCACAACTTATTTTATTCTATGAACACACCCGCTCTATCACTATCAAAATCATTTATATTCCCAGCTTGTGCAGTCTTTAATTACATTGGCCTTGATTTGTTTTCTGTTTGACATCGTCTATCAAAAGGCTATCAGCTTAAATTGCTTGGGTGTGTGGATGTGTTCGGGTTGGGGCACTTGAAACTGAAAGCTACTTAAGAACGAGCTGGGCTGTGGCTTGAAGTGCATTTGGAACAGGGGCTTGGGCTTGGGACACGCTTCGGTAACTTGCTTGAATTTTAGTTAGGGCAGAAAATATAAATATATGGGGCTATACAATAAATCAAAGTTAAATGTGCCTAGTCCTTGTGCAAGGCTCAACAGCAGCCGCAGTCCTTTGTAAACTTTCACACGATATTTTTCGCAATGCTCTAATTTAAAGCGCTTGGGCAAACAGCAATCGAGCTGCGCAGCTCAGCTTTGAAATGCGCCAACGAGCCGTGCAGCACAGAAAGCTGGATGAAGAGCTGGAGAGCTGGGTGGTTAGGTGAGGCGTGCATATAGCCGTTTGGCAAAGAGAGTTTTGCTCCCTTGCTGCTGGCACTAGAGAAGCTTTTTGTGCAGTCTGGTCGCATTCGAGGCATTCGACAACTTCAGCACGCGCAATTGCTTCCGCAACTTGAAAACGCGCCGTTTGATGATGCCAGAGCAGGAGGCAATCCAAAAAAAAAAAAAAAACAAGATGGGCGTGGCACGCAACGTTTGAGGTAACATGTGAGTGCGAGGCAAAGGCAAATGCTAAGGGCAGCAGGCGTTGCTGTGCATCAGACACGGTTACGGCTTTGCTACGGAGTACAGTGCAACACAAATAACATGAACAGCAACAACAATAGAAACTGCAACTGTTAAGGCCATGTCGAATGGTCCCACTCACCCCAGTGCCCCGGCGTGTGCATAATTTGTATTTTGATAGCCGCCATAAACAATGCAAACAATAAGCAAACATATATATATATATATATATATATATATAAAATATACATATGTATATGTATATAAATATATAAATTACAAGCCAAAAAGGTAAAAACAAAATACAAAGAAAGCGCGCACAAACCCTAAGCCTAAAAAACCCTATCCGTAACCTCTGCCCCTGCCCCTGCCCCTGCCCAATGGCTACCCCCTGCTCAATTGTGAAAATGCAAACAAACAGTTGCCGCAGCCTAAGCAACCCTACCCTATCCTGTCCTGCTCTGCCCTGCTCTGCCTTGCCCTGCTCTGCCCTACAGCAGCTAGCAGCAGAGGGTCTTTTGGGCCTGGGCGACGCCTTCGCCGCGAGCGCAAAAAACAGAGAAAAAGTGCAGAAAAAAAAACAGCGACACGCACACAAACAACAACAAACAAACAACAATAACAATAACAACAAGGCTGAAGGAACCCCTAATCAGGCGCTTCCGTTAGCAAAAGTGCCCAGAGCTTGCTGCTTGGTCGACTGGCAGTTACCATGTAAAGCACAAATTTGCAAAAATTAAGAAATTTACAGGGTTTATGGGAAAGATAGACATAGCAAATATAGATATAGATAAAGTGAGCAAAGCTCGCTCCACAGCTTGACAGCTGCAAACCTCGCTTACACACAACATACCCAACATACAGGGTATTTAGGACGTGTTTGTGCTTATGTGAATTTTCAACTCTCGCTCAATTTTTGCTTTGCCATGCAAATCGATTCGCGGACCTTTATATGAGTAAATTTTCATTGAGCCAAAGCGTTAACAGTGATCAGAAAGAAGCACCTGGCTGTTTACCTTAGCCACGCCCCTGCCCCTGCCGCTGCCGCTGCCCCTGGCCCTGCTTTGCCATGCAAAAAGTGCATTGGCCAGTGATTTACTTATGACTTACCTTGGCCCAGCTACAGCAATTCACGTGAGGCCCAAAAAACTGAATTGAATTGAGTTTTTCATTTTTATAGTCTAGAAATTCGAGCTGCGTTTGCTTAAAAAAAAAAAACAAGATTATTAAAAAAATAATAATAAAATGAAAACAAACAAAGACTCGGCCCTTCAATTTGCAACGGTCGCAAAATTGTTTCATAATACGGACAGTATTTGAAAATAAAAGCCAGCTGTTGCCGCAATCGAGGGCAGTTCGCAGAGTGCTGCATTAATAGAATAAATAATAACATAATATATTTTTATATTTTATAATCTTTTCTGATAAATTGACGGATGTTTTTGACATTTGAAATTTATAAATTAATGCATAAAAGCTTTTAAGTTCTTACACTTAAGCTGTTATCATACATATAATTAAAACTTATTCCAAAGTTAGCTTCTTAAGTATTTTAATTTATTTTTGCCATGATTAAAAAAGTAGATTTCAGAAGAAAATTAAGAAATTTTTTATTTAAATTTTGAATTTAGACTTTTGAATAAATGATTGTGCGAAAATGTATTACCCATCAAGGCGAAGCTGAATGAGTTTGAAGTCAATATTTTATTTGGTCCTTCTACCTAATTCTGCTATAATTCTTCTGCTAATTTTATAATATTTAGTATAATAATTCTCTATTAGTCTAATCAGATCGTACAGTCTCAATCAGTAAACGTAAACTCAGTTCTCAATTCTTTTTCGATCTCTTTGATCTCATGATCTTCTTCAATTATTTTAATATCTACAGAGGAAGTAAGTTCTGTTCATCGGCAACATAAAACTTATCTAAGTACGTGCTTATCCCAAATATTTAGATGCCAATAAAGCGATAAGCTTTAAAAATAACATTTTTCTTAGGTCGCGGCCAATTGACGCTAATTGGACAATAATGTGGAACGAAGCATAAAGATATGTTCTTCAGATATATACAAATATGTCGTCTGATCGCTTGTCACATGAGTCTTTAGAGCTGCTCCCCCTTGCCATTGGGAAAGAATGGGATCTACTTGAGCGTAAAAACGTTTATGCAAATGAAAATAACTCGAGCGCATTTTACTCAAGTGCTCCAATTGCGTAATCAAATACCAAATACAATTTCAATCTTAACTGCCCTAAGTTGCTCTGGCCTAGCCTAACTAGCCCAAGGGTGAAAACACATTTTATGTAAATTGTGTTCTGAAGTTGTGTGTTTTTTTTATGAAATTTACGCTTAAACATTTCGTTGCGCAATCGATGCGGCACTACAGATCGCAGCGGGGCGTGGCTAAATTAGTTGCCCTTGTTGCCAAAATATATTTAATGAAAAATCTCTAGCATGCCACTCAGAGTGAGTCAGGCCTAAGTCTCCTTCCCGCCATCGTAATACTCTCTCTTGATACAATTGAATTTGTATCTGTTGGCTGCATCCACTTTGATACTGTGCAAATATTTGCGAGTAATTATGAGCGAGCAGAGGCAAGAGTTGGAGCCATTTATGCTTTTATTATTGCATATGCATGCATAATTCCCCCTTCTGTCGCTCCCTCTCTTTCTTCTCTTCTACATACATTCTACCCCTGTCTCCCTCTCTCTTTAGTCTCTGGAGCTTTTTGAATGTTGTATTCCGTCTGTGTGCGTATTATGGCGCTGTGTTCCAGTTGCCAAAGGTAAAATAGAATAGCACGAAACCAGCAGAGTGTGCTAGGAATTCGTAATGGACTAAAATATACCCTGTAAATAGCTGTCTCATGCCGCAATGTGTCAAAGCAAAGTAAAAATAGTTGATTATGTTGCCCAGAAAATAGTTAATATTCAGAGTCCACTAGACATTGATTGCGACTAAGAGATACCCTGTAGACTATTTTTATGTGAAGAATATAAGCAATAAGTGCTTTATTTCATGGAAAATAATGAAGCAAGCCAAAGGAATGAAAAGCAATGTGTGGAGTGTGCTATGAGTTGTGGTATACTAACAGATACTCTCTGAAAAACTGTGACTTATAATGACGCATGCAACCCATGCCTTAAGATAGTTACAGGGTATTGCCAACTAACAACCGCAACAAGCAACAATATACGATATGATGACGTACTGAAAAACTTGTTTATGAATGTTGGTTGCTAGGGCAACGACCAGCAAAAACCGGCAACCAGAAGGGATTGGTAACCAGGCACCAGGCACCAGGCACCAGGCACCGGGCACTGGACAATGGACAATGCACAATGGGCAGAGGGTCTTTTCACTCTATACTTTGACGTATCTAAAAGTTAGCTGTAAGTGGCCAACTAACTTGTTAGTTAATTGCTGGGCCTTTTACGATATGAACATACATATATACCTTTTACAGCCTAGCCCCTTTTGTGGCAGACGATTTGGCTGCAAAGAGGCTAATTCTCTTGGCTCTCTAGACGAGCAACTAAGTTTGTATTGGCTCAAGCAAAAAATGGAAGATTTTCAGTGGATTTTAGGATTTTAAAAGCGACAAAAAAAAAACGTATTACGTATTACTTTTTACAGCTAAAGTAAAGGAATAGAGAAAGGCGCAAAAGGAAAGAAACACGGGAAATGCCTGATAACAAAAGGCAACTTCGTGGACTTCTTAACAATTAACTCAACGTTTCTATAGAAAGTCAAGCATTAAGATTTAATTAGCCAAGAAATTATTTTTCATATAAAGAGAATTAACAGAATTCTTCTTTGTCTGAGGAATTTATGAGAAGACTTTACAGACCTAAGAGATTTTTGCTGAGAATAATGTTGTCTATATTCTGTTATAAACTTCATTATTCTAAAACAATTTATATGGGAAACGGAATACTCATGCTCTTTAGCACAATATTTTCTCAGTTGCCTATGTATGAGAGCTTTACTGTTGGCTCTCTAGACTTAACAGAGCTCGCTATGTTAAGACAAAATGTTAGACTGCAGCAGTTTAAGCCAGGCCTGCGCTCTCTGTTTCTTTCTATTAATCTAACTCTTTCTTTAAGCTTTCACACAGAACAAGTCGTGGGAAATATAATATATAAAACTGGTTGGAGCATTTTCTCTATATAAATCTATTTGTTTTCTGCTTGCCTAACACTTAATTTCATTCAAATTTGCCGCCATTTTGTGAACTTACCTTTTTTTCCATAACCTTTTAACCCTAAGCGAAAAGCAAGCTTAGGGGTAAGGCAATGTACACATAGACCTGTATTATATGTATTTACTTATGTAGATCTGTGTGGCTCTTTTCGTTTTCACTTCTATTGTTCATGGCGCTTATCACGCGTAATTCACGTATTTCAATGCAATTTCTATATTTGCTTGGCACTTTCATTGTCCCATGTCACACGCAGGACAAATCCGACCGGCTTTTTAATCCTTATCACGTTTGGTTTGGGGTACGACTTTACCCTCCCTCTCCCGCCCAATGCCCCTGTCTCACTCACTCTTTCTCTCTCTGTCTGTCTTTTTGGGTTTTCTATATTTGTGTTTATTTTCAGGATTTGCCCGTATTTATTTAGACACATTCAGAGTCTCAGATATCCTTTTCATTGTTATTATTGCTATTTTAATAGCTGTTATATAAAGATTTATTTGAGATTAGTGCTTGAAAAGATTTGAACTTGTTCAGCGAGCAGAGAATGTTACTAGTTCAGTCAGTCTTGAGCTGCAGAACTAGAAGAAAACTGGCTGAACTAGGTATAAATAAATGGAAATTGATGAAAAATTCGAAATGATTTAGAGGTTTGAAAATTATTAAATATTGTTCAGGAATCGATCACTGAACTGGTTCAGCAAATGGAACTAGAATTCCCAATTCTTTTTAAGTACCCAGTACAGTCTACATATAAATTCAATCAGACGACATTTTTTATCAAAGAAAAGTAATCTGCACTAAAAAACTCAATTGAGTTTGTTCTTTTGTGAGTGTTGAACTGAAAAAATTCTTGAGTTACTCGGGTGTACGTGCCCGCGTGTGTGTGTGCATTATAAATCCAATAAATGGCATGCCGGGTAGCTATAATGTGCTCTACTCGAAGAAATCACTTTTCAAAAGTCAACAACACAGAGTGGAGTAGATATAGAGACAGAGTGAGAGAGAAGGAAGCAATACAGAGAGAGAGAGAGAGAGAGTAGGCTTCATGTGCTGTGGGGGTGGCTCAAGTCTCGCTTGCGTCCGGAGGGTGTCTCGTTCTGTGGGCTTGCGGTTGCTGTCGCTGAGAGATTGTTGAAGGTTGATGCGTTAGCCACCAAAGTGGGTGCATTCACATGTCTCAAGAGCTTGTTATATGCTCGATATATACACAGATATATATAAATATATACATATATATATATATATATATATATATATAGAAGTTGCAGAGGGAGATGACTTCTCATAATGTAGATGTGTTGATGAGTTTCGGGTGACAAAACAGGAAGAGCCGACAAATTTGCACAGCTATGCAATTTTTAATAAGAATAACAGAGCAGAAAGAGAGCGAAAGAGGGAGAGAGAGAGAAATAGGAAATAGGAGCGTAGGCGACGATGGATAATTTACAATGCGTGCTATAAACAGAAGGTGCAGCCAGGATGTAAGAAATGACTAAGACTTAAATTTGTGACTTTAACTAACTCGACTTACACAACAGTTGAAGGTTTGCAAGGCATAGAAGTATACCTTCTTCTATAAATATAAATAAAATAAATATCTAAATAAGTTGATATTGAAAAATACCATATAGTATATATATATATATATATATATATAGTATATATTGTAAAATTATAGAATAAAATATGAATAGATCATGAAAATAAAATATATGTGCAAATAATTAGGCAACAAATGCTCAGTAAATTCATATAACTCAATATCCATAACTAACTAGTAAATATTCACAGCTAAAATTTGTTATTTGAGTAGCTTAACTAAGTAATTTAAAAAATATATATAAAGTAATATTACAAGGTTAAAAAATTTGCCCGTTAACTCAAGTAACTCGACTTGTAGTAGAGTCGTAAAGTTGAAATTTGATTTATTATCATCAAATGAGCTCAAGTAACTTGACTAACAAAAGAGTTTGGTATAAAATAGTGGAAGTAAGTCACAAATTAATGATATATAATGCTTAAATACCCCAACTAAGAGAGCAAACTGTACCAGCCCATAAAGCTAACAACATGATCTATGTTCTATATACCAAACAAATCAACGCACGAAATCAGAGTCTAGAAAAAAAGTGAAAATTGCATTAGACGCAAGCAACGTGTGCGCAGTTTTTAATTGGATTTGAGACTAGGCTAGCTAGAGCCAGGGAGAGAGAGAGAGAGAGAGAAGAGGAAAGGCAAGATGGCTCTAGCTGGAAATGAAACTTGGAGAGAGGTTGGGCTGTGCCTTGTTTTGCTCTTGCTCTGGCACTGTGCAGCGTGCAGAAATAATATGAAGCGTCATTAAAAGCTCAGTTGACGTCGCAGTCGACGGCTGTGATGAGTCACATGAGATTGTTGTTGTTGTTGTTGTTGTTGCTATGTTGCATTAATATTCAGAATTTCCACATGGCAACGTTGCATAGAACCAAATGGAAAACCCATTTGGAGTTTGCTTCAATCCAACTTGATGCCGTTTCTAGTCCACCTGAACGGACGCTTTAGCTCCAGCTTTGCTTCAGCTCCATTCCATGTTGACATTTGAAGAGTCGATTGTGTTTTTTGCTTTCTGCGCTTTTCCAAACTTCAAAACAACAACAACAAGCAGGAAATTGAAAGGGAAAAGCAAATATGGCCACAGGCAGCTGCTAAAATGCGAAGGGGTAATGGGAGGCAATAAGCTACGGCAGACACCTCTACACCTCTAACTCCTGGCCACGTTTTTCCATCAATTTGATGGTTTTTTTGATATATCGCCCTCGCCTCGCATTGCCGTTGCTTTTGATTGGTGCGAATAGATTTTTGCATGGCATTTAATTTGCGCCAGACCTAAAACAGCGGTGGTTGTTACAGGCCAAAATGGCGGCGTCTAAACGTAGTTTACCATAACCAAAAAATTATATATGTATTTCTTATATGTATATGCATGTGCTGCAACCCTTCGACTTTCCCAACAACTTGTCACAAATTTTCCAAGTCAGCGCGCAGCGAAATAGAAATAAAAAACTAAGCGTTTGGCGATAAACAAAAAAGTTATGCTGGGCATGGCCATGGCGGTTAGGGACAGCAGCTAGGGCTAGGGCCAGCGGTAGGGGTAGTTTGTGTAACCCTCCGAAATATATAACTCAAAAACTCAACAGCTTGAATATATTTTTTGACGGAGGCTCGCTAAAAGTTGTTGAAGCGCCGCCAGGTGAAAGAAAGTGCCTCAATAAATTGTTGATGGTTTTCTCAATACGCTGCAGTGGGGTACCTTAAATGTGTTGAGGAATGTGTCGTTATATGGAATATATTTTAACATATTAGAAATATGTGTGAAAAGACGGGCCTTAGCCAAAAATCTATGTCTATGTCTAGGCTCCATAGAGTTACTTAAATATAAATTTTTTATATAATATATAATACATATTATATATTAAAAATATAATATCTTTGATATACATTCTATATAATAAATATACTAAATTTTATATTATTTGAACCCATCCATTAACAACAGTTGCTGATAGCTCTCTGCCTCTGTTCTACGTAGAATATTTTAAGTTAAGTTGTTCCAACACAATTTTCATTCGAAATAAAGCCTGATCTGTCTCTAGATTCTAGAAAGTTACTTACAAAATTGAGCTGCTCTATAAGAGAGTCAAAGTTCTGGCTCATGTTAAGTGTTAATGCTTGCTCTATGGCTCCATTTATCTATACTCTAATAAATATAAATATATTGAATCTCCTATGCACCTTCTCTGATTGCAACTGTCCTAAGAGATAATACCTTGTACTCTTCAATGTGAAGTTATCTGTGCATAAAAGACATTTTAAATCAATATAAAAGTTCTTTGAGCAATTCGATGCATCACCTAGTTTCGAGCCATTGTCTTAGCTGCAAAGTTATGCTGTTCACAGCTCACCTTCATTTGTTTTGTTAGGGTATACGAGCTGCTGTCATTTCTTATCTTTCTTGCTCGCTTCAGTTTATAACCTTTTGCCTTTGCTGCGCTGCAGCTTGAATGCATTTCCTCTGAGTCGGCATATTTTTTCTGTTTTTTTTTTTTTATTCAGACCCTCTACAAAAGAGGCCTTGTTACATTTCGCATCCTTTTTTACTTCTAGGGAGCAGGTATTACCTGCTGCTCTTACCTGTGCCACAAAAGATTGCCTCGGTGGCTGCTGCTGCTTCTTATTTATTTCGTCTTCTGCTCTTTTCTCACCTTGCACTTTGCACAATTTTCCTGCTCTGCCTTTAACTGACAATTTATCTCTGGCTGTTTGCCCAAGGGACAGCATTTGTTGTCGCTGCTACAGACAGGTTCCTTAGCCTGGCCTAAACAAATGCTGTCGTCTGTCTGATTTTTCATTACCAACGCTCATGAGTCGGGCATATGTTTGTGTTTTCCTTTCATTAGTTAGGCTTGCTGGCTGCCTGTTGGCACACACACACGCACACACACACACACATACACCTGACACACACTTGGAGAGTTTTGCCGCTTATCATTGCAGCCTCTCCTGCCCCTTTGAAGCAAAGTGTTTTTAATTCTCTCATTAGTAACTGAAATTACAACGCAACATTTAGACTCTGGCTCTGACGCAGTCTGTGAATCCAATTCCAACTCCAACTCCAACTCCAGTCACAGTTTCAGTTCCGACTTCATCTCTGCTGCCCTCTTCAATTCTGATTGTATAGAGCGAGCTGAGAGTGTGTGCGTTGCATCATTTCCGGCTAGGCCCTGCATTAGCTCCATTTGTATCATTATCTCTCGCCCTTTCCCTCTCTCTGTCTCTGTCATCTCCGCTCTGTATCATTTTCAGTTGAATGCGGGCTTTCAACGTTTGCCTGTTAATTGAGCGCGGTGTCAGGCTCCATTTCCAGTGGGCATCATTCTCAATTTGTCATATTTAAAACGTGTTCTCTCACTCTTCTTCTTCTCCTTCGTCTATATATCAATCAGTTGAGTTTAGTCGCTTGTACTTGAAAATTAAGTGATAGCACTTGATACAAGCTTTTTTTAGTGAAGGAAAAGCGAAATGTTTGGAATATTGCTTAATAATATATTATTATTATTGATAGATAATATATGAGATATAATCTCTATATTATATTATTCAAATTTGAGAAGTATTTTTTAACCACTTAAGCTGTTCTTGACTACAAGTTTTTCATACAATATTTTCTTATTTATATTTCAATATATTCTCATATATTCTTTATTACATTCCTTAAGTTCTACAATCTGGCTGCCTAGTTTGCTCGAGTGATATATGAGCTCTACACATAATTACAAGAGACCCTCGATTATGTGCAAGGGTAATTGGATATTTGTGACTTAAGGAGCGTCTTGTTATCGAAATGATATATGAACTGCAAATCGTAATTAGGGAAAACGCAGCAGGCGAAGGGTAGCTTATTTTGACAGCATGTTTTATTCTGCACTCTTGATATATGATGTCCAACTCTATGCCGTATTAGGCCTAATTAACGTCTCTTCATAGCAAGCAATAGAAATAATGGAAAAACAAATTCTTTATCCATGTTCAGGGCCTATTCATCGAGCAACTGTAAATGGGTTTTCTTCTCAGTTTTTTCCTCTTCGCGCTGCGCTTAATAAATTTAACCCAAAATGTCAACATTTGTGCATATTTCTTGACTTTAATTACAAACATGAACCCAAAAACAAAGAAGATCTTTCATGATAGCATGCTCACTCGCTCTCACTATTTCTGTCCCTCTCTCTCTCTTCTTTATACATTGCGGCAATAGAAAGTTGAGACTCGCTTCTTGCATTGCATATTTAATAGCTAATTAAATATTTTTTATTGTTTTTATTTTCTAGATTTTGTTTTGGGGTTTTTTTTTTGCCACACCCCAGCTAAATTTTGTAAGACTCTTGAGTTTAGCCTAACGACTTTGTAGAGATTTTCGCTTTAGTTCTCGACTAACGGTTAGCATATATCGTCATGTTCGACCTGACCTGCATCTCATTTCATGCAACGCAACACATGTTCACGAATTTCACACTCAACTTGACTCGAAACAATTTGTCAACCGAGCGGAGGTGGGGCCATTGGGGTTATTTCGTTATGGCAGCTGCGTTTAGCTCAACCTGTGACTGGGACACGGTCCGTCACGGTCTTGCACTTGGTATTCCTCCAATGACACGTTCAGCCAAAACAAAGGCAACAATGAAATATGGCTATATGCCATAGGGTATACCCTGTAAACGCTGAAAATGCGGCATGACGAGAGCAAGAGTAGTAGAATTATCTAAAAGGAAATGTTGATTGTGCGGAAATGTTGATTTTAACAATATGCTGTGTGAAATATACCCTGTAAATGTGAGCTGCGAGGAAGACAGAGAAGAAGAAGAAGAAAGAGAAGTAGAAATAGTAAAAGGGAATAAGATGAGGACTTATTAGCAAGTTTGCTAAGCTAGCAATGTTTTATTTCAGCAATATTTATATACCCTGTAATTTTAAAAATGTATGTAAAGGCATAAACTATAATGGAAATCAAGCTCAATCAAAATTACTAAGATACAAGCTTTAATTATTTCTTAATATACCCTATATATATTTGAAATGTTCTGTGTAAATAGATGTCATCGACATGAAACTATGGATCGATACATGTGTTATATATATTTAAGTATGCGCCCATTTATGAGTCACACGTAGCTGTCCAAGCTGTGTATAAAAGTCTGATTCGTTTCGGACTAATTAAACAGAAGCCACGCTACAGATGTCGTTTTTTTTATTCCATATCAAAATGAGTTTCTCTTGTTGCCCGCATCCAAGAGAGCAACTTCAGCTGCAACGGCATCTGCATCTGCATCCGTAGCAGCATCTAAAGTATTTCAATTGAAATTTTAGCTTAGCTATGCAATTCAATTGTCATCAGGCATTGCCCCCTTGCACTTCTTATCGCACTCTCTCCCCCCACTCTCCTCCGCCCCCCTCGTTTTGCCTGTCAATTCAATTTTAATCAAATGCGTTACTTCGATTCCCCAGCGCAATTAATTTGAAATGTTTCAGTCGAGTGAGCAGACGCCTATATGTATCATCCACACATTTATAACTTATATGCTTTGCCCTCTGTACCCCTTTTTAACCCGCATATTCAGGCATTTTGCATAGGGTTGTCCATGAGGAATATTTCCGAGTAATTCCATACCGTTGCTCGCTGTTGGCCCGGTCAACGCTCCGTGTGCTCAGCTTTTGATAGTTTGTGCTTGTTGCCAATTGTTAAAGCCAAATGGCTTGAAGAGCCGCAGACACTCGCAGGCTAGAGATGAGCGCGTGTTTAGCCTTATAGCAGTAGACGAATCAGAGAAAATGAATAGAGAATATATGGAGTTGTTTGCAATGATGAATAATATTAATAGTAATGATAATGGCAATACAATGATAATGTCAATGATAATGACAATGCTACTGATAATAATAATAATACTGATACTGATGTCGATACTGATAATGACACTGAGAATGATATTAAAGAGTATAATGATTATATTATTGATTATAGCATCAATAATACTAACTAATATTGATATAAATTTCATTTCCTTCTATTCTCATTCTCTCTATTTCTAACTTATGTGAACATAAGTATATCATATTCCTATAAATCCTCAACAATATGAATCAAAAGGAAAAAAAGTTTATTTTTGAATTAATTTATGTATATAATTATGTAGCTAAAGTTGTCCAATGATTATGTTACATCATATATAAGAGTACATGTATGTGTGTTCTCGTGTCTCTCATTAATTTTAACCTCACTTAAACACACGCACTCCCCCACCCTCGAGTGGGTGCTTAGGTATGTGCACAGGTAATCGACAGAGCGCATTGCACTTGTTTTCTACTTCCGGTTATGAGCTGAATGAATGCGAGCACCTTTTGCATTCGCATTCCCATTCACGTTTATGCTTCAGTTGATGCACAAAACTCTCACCCCTCTGCAAGCTCTTTGTACTCTTCCTCTCCCTGACTGGGATGCGCGCGCGCTTTTCAAATACAAAAGTTAGTTTTGCAAAAATGTTGACTGTGTGTCTAAATGGTTTGCTGCTTGTTAGAGGTCATTAACGTGGCTATTGTTATGGCTCTGCATATAGATGCTCGACGTGGCGATTCCAAAAAAAAAGGTCACCCACTATCTGAGAGTCAGCGGATACGACGCGGCGCCTCATTAAAATCAGATTTGAGTGCACAAACACAAAAGCCACAGCAAGCGGCATTTAACTCGAATTTCGATAGCTCGACACACTTGGACACCCTCTGTTAATGACTCTCCCTCTCTATATATCCCGCAGCATCTGTCCTCTAACTCTCTGCCTCGCTTACAACTCCAACTTTGATCAGTTTTATGCAGTTGAATAGACTCGTTCTTTCTCTCTCTTTTCTCTGTATTTCTCTGTCATTGTTTTTCGATATTTTCTGTTTCTCATTCTCCTTATCTCCTTTCGATCACCTGACTTAATGATGGCTCAAACTTTTATTAATGATATCTCCCTTTCTCTCTCTTCCTCTCTCTCTCTACCTCATTACAGATAGTGCCACTTATGTCGGCAACATTTTGCGCATCAAGTCCGTGAAGAAGGAAGATCGTGGCACTTACTACTGCGTCGCAGATAACGGCGTCAGCAAAGGAGATCGTCGCAACATCAATGTGGAAGTTGAGTTTGCACCTGTTATAACTGTGCCCCGGCCACGGCTTGGACAGGCGCTGCAATACGATATGGATCTGGAGTGCCACATCGAAGCGTATCCCCCACCGGCCATTGTATGGACCAAGGATGACATTCAGCTGGCCAACAACCAGCACTACACAGTCTCGCACTTTGCCACCGCCGATGAGTACACCGACTCGACGCTGCGCGTCATTACCATTGAGAAGCGGCAGTATGGTGATTATGTGTGCAAGGCGACAAATCGTTTTGGCGATGCGGAGGCACGTGTCAACCTGTTCGAGACAATCATACCTGTCTGCCCGCCAGCCTGTGGCCAGGCGTACTACGGAGGAGCTGAACACATTGCTGCATCCGCATCCTCCTTGGCATTGCTGGGCATTTTGCTGGCAGTGCTCTACTCCAGATAAGCCAATCTAAAACCAACAACGATGCTTCACATAATCATATCTAATCCATCTCGAATATACGAATATATATATATATATCTCGAAAATATATATAGCTAAACATAGACATCAGCTGTAGAAGTTTCATTGTCGCAAAAATTCCTTTTTCTGAAATTCTGTTTATCTATGTTTTGTCCAGTTTATATAAAACGTCCAATCTTATCTTAAGTTAAATTTAAGTTTTTGAAAGAGCTCACGCATTTTTAACTAATTTAGTTAAACAAACAACAAAATCCAACTCGAATCCCAAAAAAACAAAACCCGTCCGTTTTTTTCTGTCTCTCTGTATATTTTTTAATAACCTTAGCATAAGATTTATATATACATGAATATATATATATATATACCAGACATTCCCGTTCTATACATCACATATGACATTGTTTAATTTTCCACAATTTTCGTTTACAGAAAGGAGAATATTTTATTTTTTATTAAATAAATAATAAAGTATTTTCGTGCTGCTCTATATATATATATAAATGTGTAATTAGTTTGATATATATCTAACTGAACCATTCGAGAGACAAAGATACAAATTGCGAAAGAACAACAAAACGAAAAAATATTAATACTTTTCTAACCCAATTTCCATTTGGGTGTAAATAAACAAATTTTTGTATTAAAAACTAAGACAAAAGAAAACATAAAATAAAGCGAAAAAAAAAATATGTAAAATGAAATTTAAATTTTATATTAACTTGTAAAGCTAAGACAGCACACTGGGTTTATTTAAATGCTATTATTATGAAATTTCTTAGACTTAAGACTTAATCGAGCCACCCGCTGTGGCCATGCGGTAATATAAATTGAATTCGGATTCATAGACTGTAAAGTTGGCATTCTTATAACAGCTGCTGGGCGGCACATAATTACGCATTGGATTCTCGACTATAAAGCGATATATGCGCTTGATCCTCTGCAGCTGATGCTGTGTCTTGGTGCCTAGTGATTCGATATTATCGAGCAGCTGCACAATTTCCTCGTGCTGACGCCGTGCCTTCAGCTTCAAATTGTGTGGATCGACTGAAAAGCGAGAGTAGCAATGGAAATTAAATGCAAAAGAAAAGAGAAGGAGAAAGGGCGCTTCGAGCTTACCAATTATCGTCTCCAAATTCAATTTCAAATCGGATGTGTGTGCAGCAATTGCCGACGCCCACAAAATGCGTTTACGTACTTCCTGCAAGGCCCCAATGGGGGTTAACAAATGACCAGGAGCCAATTGCATGGTGGAGGCCAATTCCTGTGATTCCACGATGAGCGGATTGGCCGACAGCAAAAATGCGCTGCGCAAAAGGAAATTCAATTAGCATAACAGACGAGCTATATATATAGAGATATATGTACAATGAAACCCCCATTAAGGGGCTGATAGCAGTCATGTCTCGCAGTTATTACTCAGCCAGTTTCCAGGCTAGTCTTAACTATTTCTTTTTTATAGTCTACGCTCTCTTATATAAAAAGCCTTACCAGTTGCGGGGCACACAGCTAAGTTTCTCCAGCGGCATTTCAGCAAAGGTATTCAACTCCAGCAGATGAGAGGGCAATGTGGAGGGCGAGGTGCTAGCTGGCGGCAGCATAGGCGTCGACGTACAATTGCTGGGCATAATTGTTGTATTATCGAAGCTGCGACGCAGAGTTGTCTCCATGGGACTCGCATCGAACTCAAGTTTGGTGCTGGAGAAGACGCTATCGTTGGCCAGACTGAAGCTCTCCATGCCCAGATACGACATGTTGCCCACTTTAAGCTTGCTGCTAAACAATTGCGATTTGGCATTGTGTTGCTGTGTCGTTGCCTGCATATCATCGAGCATGTTCTTCAGTATATTCTTGGAATATAGGATTTTCTCTTTGATCTGTGACAGCTGCAACATGTCGTGCCGTATGCCATTGATTGAGGTATTGATTTCGGCATAGATTTGCTTGATCGAGCAAAGGAGCAGCTCATGGTTTTCCAATTGACGTGCGCCTGCTTCCAGCTCCAGGCGCAGGTGCTCAATCTGTTCACTGATATACTCGTTCCGTGAATGATTGAAATTTCGTAAATTGTATTGAAGTATAAACTCAGAGATGATCTCTTCGCTGCTGTCATCATCACTGCTGATGCCATTGAAATTGTTTACCTTCCTCTGCAGCTCGTCCAGAAAGGTGCTGTAGGCGGTGGCGAAACGTTCCTCCAGCTGCGCCACTTCATTTTGTGCTGCCAAATGCTTGGCCCCCAGCCCCAACAGTTCTGCCTTTGTCTTCAACAATTTGATATCAAAGTTATTCAGCGTAGGCTTCGATAATGTGCTAATGGCTTCAACGTGTTGGCTGTTCTTGTTAAGCTGCATCACTTGCTGGAGCTGCTCCTCCTTTATGCGCATGATCGCATTGAAAAGCAGGACATTTGGTATATTCGCAAAGATTTGTCTCATCTGTGACCAGAGATGATGCTTGGCCTCTGCCAGCTGCTGACTATTGTTGCCCTCTGTATTGCAGATTCTATAGAATTCTTCCAGTTCCTTGAGCGCCTGCTCCACGGCCTTTGTGGCCAGCTTTTCGCTGGCATTCTTATGATTAAGTTTTACCGGCATTGTGGATAAAATTTGTGCTTTGTTCACAAGCTCCTGTTCATAAGTTTTGGTTAGAGATTCCAACTTCAATTGCAGTATATGATATTTGGATTGATGCAGTTGCTTTTTGTGTGTCGCGCTAATGGTTTGAATATCTAAGGAAGGAGCGTGAGAAGGAGGGAGATAAGTATGCATCAGAATTTTATGGCAGCTTACTTACTCTTAGTTTTGATAGAGGCAGCTAGGTTATCGTACTCCTTCTTAGCTTCTGCGAGGCACAGCTTCTCCTTTTCCTTCTCCTTGAGCAAATCCTGCATTTTGAGATGAACTTGCAGCTGGCGTGGCAGAAAACTACGTCCACAGGCTGGCACCACTTTTCCTTTATGGTGCGCCACCTGCGCAATCAGCAAATTCTCACGCGCCTCCTGTACATGCTGGCGCGGTTGAATGCGCGACTGCATCTGCACAAATAGTTGTTTTTGTCGCGATTTAAATATGCTACAATTGCAAAAAAAATAAAATGGCAGTTCGACTTGAATTTAAATAACAAATTTGCTACGACTTACGATTTGAGCGCGTCTTCATTTGGTAGCGCGTTGGGAGGACACCCAATGCTGGTGGCCCACTCGCGAAAACCTTTTATCTGTTCTTCAAAATCCATATTTCAACCAAGTTTGCTTGAAATGTTTTTAAACGCTGCGGCCGCGCACATTCACAGCAAAACATTTACACTAACACAAATCAAAGACAGGGTTGCTGTGCGATTATATATGCCACTTTTTTACAATTAATATAAAATGTATAATGTACACACTTAAAACCGTAATGTTAATTTGAACTGTTGAATATTAAAATTAAAATATTTCGCAATGGGTTAATATTTACTTATTTATTATATACAAAATTTATACATAAGCAACAAAATTGATTACGAATGAAAATTGTCGAACAGCAAACACATACTGTGCTGTTATCAACGATCGATAAATAAACTTGTAGTAAAATGTAAAAAACTTTATTATGTACACACTTAAATCATAAACGGAAGAACAAATTTGAACTAAAAAAACAATTTTCTGTAAAATTATGCACCCAAACCGCATTGAGTTACAAATGTCTTGGCGAGCGCACACTCTGCGCTTTGTGTCCAGCGGTGAGCTGGGCAGTTTTTAAAATATTCCATATAAGTGCAACCAAGCACAATGGCTGAAAATGGACTGCATTTAGGTTGCTTTGGATTAAATTGTTGAATGGCTGCCAATCTGCGCTGAGCTTGTGGTTCACATTTCTTAAAAGCATCAGTCATGGCCTCTACATAAACTGTATCATTTGAGAATTTCGCAGTTAAATCGTTGTGAATTTGTTCAAAGTTGAGAGTTTTAGGCTCCAGTTTGTATTGGGCTGTGGTGAGAATGCATTCCGCCAAACACTGTAGGAATAGATAAGCGATTGTAAATTATCGATAATTAGAACATGATGTTCGTTCAATTTTAATTAATTATGTATATATCTGTTATAATTACGGTTGCCGCATCCACAGAAGGTGGTCCATTATTTTGCTGTCCATTTGGCGCTCCCAAAACCTTTTCTGCACATTTTTCTGCAATTTGATCACGTCCTCCATCCCGACAGCAAAGTGCAGGATCCTTAAATTCCAATTAACATTCACCAAATTCCAAGAAACTCCACCGATTTACTTACCACTAGCTGTGGCGGTCTTTGACAATCAATTGTTTGGCCATATACAATCGTTCCACAACCCAGCAAAATAAAAACCGAAATAGTTTCGAAATTCCACATAGCTTTAGCTGCTTTGAGTGATGCTTCAAGTTAAACTGCAAAAATAGTTTGGGCAAGCAACGTTTTTATAGGAATAGAGACTATCTAGCTAGCCAGCTATTAGAACCAGCCACGCAGAACAAATAACTCTGGGCCTGGGCAGGTTCATTGTTGCAATTCGTTGCTATTTGGTGCCAATGTCATATCTAATACTATATTTTGGAGCGTTGACATCGTGGACGGAAAAGGTTAACATTTTGTCAAATGAATTTTCAATACACATTTCTCGCTTGGTCAATTAAAAAGTAATTTTAGAGGAAGTACAATTACCGTATTTACATACATGTGCAATTCAAGGTGACAAATTACCGAAAAAAATAATCCCATATGTTTATGATTACTGATAATCATTGGTAATCTCAAAATTTAAGTACTTAACGATCATTGGGGTCACCTATTTTGACAGTCATCGTTTAACAGACCTGACCAAGCCGTTAACAATCTATACTGTGTAGTGTAATTAAGCTAATTATATTGGCTGGCAGTAGTATTCCACATTATATAATTGTATATGACGATTCATGGACTTTCACATTTTTTTAAATTTATGCTAATTGTTGGGATCACTTATTTCCTTAACAGAACTCTACACTGCTGTTAAAAATTAACATAAATTAGTCAGCTGCTAGCTCTGAAACTATCGAAACCGAAAATATCGATAAGAAACGCTATTAGACGAATAAACCGATGGAAGTGAACAATAAAATGTAATTAAGCAACCAAAAATAAACACTTAAAAAAAAAACTAATACATTTTCCATTACAGATTAGTTGTAGGCGATGTGCGCGGTCGTTTCAAGCAACTGTTTAGCCGAGTGGAGCAGGTAAACAAAAAGGCGGGACCATTCGAGATTTTGTGCTGCGTCGGTGATTTTTTTGGCGCCGAAAAACAAAACGAAGAACTAATTGCATACAAAAATGGCTTTAAACACAGTAAATAGAGTGGATTTGCAATATATTAATGTGGTGTCGACTTGCTAAACATATATATGCATATTTTACAGTTACAGTACCCACTTATATACTGGGACCCAATAAGGAGGAGGATAAAAAATATTACGACGACTTGTTGGACGGCGAAATCTGCACGAATCTTACATATTTGGGTAAGCGAGGAGTATATACACTGAGTAGCGGTGTTAAAATCGCTTATTTAAGTGGCGTGGAGGCAGCTGCTGACAGTGTAACGAAATGCAGCGAGCATGAGTTTACCAAAGCCGATATACAAGCTGTGCGCAATTCCTGTTTGATTGCAAAGAACAGCGGCACGGATTACAGAGGTGTCGATGTGCTCCTAACTTCACAATGGCCCTACGGCTTGCAGGAGCAGCAGAATGTAACTAAATGCATGCATATTTTATATATGAAAATATAATTCAACTATTTTATGCCTCCCCAGTCTAATGCCTCCAAGCTGATATCGTTTTTGTGCCGCGAAATTAAACCTCGCTATCATTTCTGTGCCATCAACGGCAGCTACTACGAGTGCCCGCCTTTTCGAATGCCCAAGGATGAGACAACGCAATTCGAGCTGTGTACGAGATTTATATCGCTCGCTGATGTAGGCAATGCAGATAAGGCCAAGTATATCTACGCCTTAAGCTTGAAGCCCGTGGACAAGGCGCGTCTGCTTGATCTGGTGCAAAAGACAACAAATGAAATTGAATGTCCGTTTATTGGCTTGAGCATGGATGGAGTTATCAACAAGAATGAAACAGTGAGCGCTTCTAAATTATATATTTACATCATATATATCACATTCCAGTTATAGTCGGAAAGTCGTCAGTATTTTTATGATATGGATTCGAGTGGCAATCGCAAGCGACGCGGTGAAATGGACAAGCGCGATAAGAGACCTAGGATAATGCAAATAGATCAAGGTATGTCTGATCTATACATATAGAACATTAGTGAAACATTCCCTTATCGCTCTCTTTACAGATAACTGCTGGTTCTGTTTGTCTTCAGAGAAGGTGGAAAAGCATTTGATTATCACTGTGGGCGAACGTTTCTATTTGGCATTGGCAAAAGGACCCATAAATAGTCAACATGTTTTGATCTTGTCCACCCAACATATACCCTGCTCTGCGCAGCTGAGCTCAGAAGATTGGGAAGAATTGCTGAAATTTAAGACAGCTTTGCGTAAACTGTTCAAAAGTCTTGGACAAGTGGTTTGCTTTACGGAGCGACATTATAAGACTTCACATTTGATCATCGACGTTTTAGGCTTCGAGGAGGGCTATGCGTGGAAAATTAAACATAGTTTTGAGGTGGGATTTCGTATAATCATAAATGCTTTTTTGTGTTCAGTATAGAGTTGTAAACTAATAAGCCATTTATTTAGTCAAACTTCAGATCTAACATATTTCCTCTTTCAGGACAAAGCTGAGGAATTTAATCTAGAGTTCGAAACTTTGCCCGCTTTGACTTCATCTAAAATGCTACCCGAAATGGGACCCTATTTCCTAGCAGAGCTCCCCGATGATACCGCCTTGATTACACGACAAATGAAACATTTCCCTCTACATTTTGCTAGGTGCGTGGCCTGGACTTTAAAATAGATTTCTTATTTATATACTATTATAATTATATTTATAGAGATGTTTTCTGTGCGGAGAACTTGTTAAATTGTGATGAGAAAGTGAATTGGAAAGATTGCCTGCTTGATAATGAAGAGGAGAAGGCAAATGTTAATGAATTTCGGAAACTATTTGCACCCTTCGATTTTACAGATGATTGATTGGTTGTGTGATGATTAAAAGCAGAACATAATTCGTGAGTTAAAAAAACCCTGTTTTACTTATTGCATATATGTGCTCCATTGATATTCAGCCTAAAAATTATTATATATATATACTGTATGTATATTGTATTATGCTTAAGAGTCTCTTTGATAGATTTTGTTAAGTATTTGCAAGAATGTTTGATGTGGCACTCCTCGAGATGTTTGCTGTATATGAGTCTTGATCATATTGTAAGATTCCTCCTCGAATATGGCATAAGTAGAGGGCAGGCTAAGCTCCTTGTATAGAGCCTTAATGCGCTCTACTTTGAGAGGATCTACAACGATAACATATAAACACATATTTATATGAGGTTATTGATAAGTAGCTCCATTATATTCCTACCATTTTGTCCATAGCAGTCTATCATGATTTGCTTTTGCTCCGCATTGGCGCGCTGCATGGCCACCACAGCGAGCCAAGAGCATTTGTTGTCCTGTATATCGGTGCCAATCTTGCCAGTAACTTCTGGATTGCCAAAGCAATCCAGAAAATCATCTTGCACCTGGAAAAAGTGACCCATTTCTAGGAGAATTGTCTTTGACTGTCTAAATGCTTCGGCATCTTTGTAGCTATAAGAAAATTAAGTTATTATATATATATAAATTATTAATTATATTGATTAATACCCGGCTAAATGCATGGCTAGAGCAAACGGCAGGTAAAAGGAATAGTGTGCGGTCTTATTATCCACAATTGCTTTATAGTTTTCCATAGTGAATTCTGAGACACGTTTATTCGAGTTAAGCAAATCGAGAGATTGTCCACAGGTTGTGATATAGGTGACCTCATGAAACAACTCCATTAAAGCCACATAACAATCCAAATGACTAAAATGTTGTTTAAGTATTGCATAGAGGGCATTCTCTATCATAAGCGCATCATTAATGGCTATGAGGCCAACAGATTCCACCCGATGCCAGCACTTTTGTCCTCTACGCGTAGTACTATTATCCATCACATCGTCCGACATAATGAAGAAACTTTGCAACTGCAATTTGAATAATTTTTAGATAATCAAACCTAATATTATTTTAATATATAAGTTTGCTGACCATTTCGACACACCAGCCCAAATATTGAGCAAGCTTAATATTCTCAGGTGTGAGATCTTCAGCAGCCACTAGATTCTTGTAGGTGAGCACTGTTAGGATGCCACGATTCTTTTTGCCACGGGGCACATTGTATTGCATGACCTGGGCGAACCATTTGACAGCATCGTTGCAATTGAAACCCTTTGTATAGGTGGTTAGGTCACGCACCACATCTGGAAGAGTATAAATAAAACATTATTCAAATACAAAATATAAATGCAAATGTTTAGCATTATTATGCTAATTAATGGTTCACCTGGAAATACGGCCATAAAGTCGCGACTTTCATCTTTTGAAACTGTGACGCGCGCTGCAATTGGCACCGAATGATTTTGAAGCGTAGATAAAGTTCTGTGAAATAATGTAAGTAGAAAGCAGAAAGAAATACAATTTAAAGTAATTTAATACAAGAAATAACAGAAAAATACTGCAGCAAATGTTGTATGTTGACTTAAAATACTGCAGTAACAGCTGTTCGCGGCCTACGTGACCGCCCACTTTCACTCTATGCGCGACACGCCCCTAGCGGCCGCTGCAGCAGCGCAGCATCATATTGTAAACAATTGTGTTGTCAACTTTTCTTTTTTTTTTACCTCGTTGTCTTCTTCAGCTTCTGTTCGTTGACCAATTCAGTGGGCAAGCCGCCAATTGTATCCACAGATTTGACTTCGTCGCTGGTTGATATAAATCTACGCACTAAGGCAGTACGTTGTAGCAAACGCTGCTGCGGCAATAACTTTTGGGCCAACTTGAACATGTTTTTAACTATTTTCTAAATCTTTAATTTTATGCGTTTTCCCAACTCTGCGCAAAATAAAATTTTGTCTATATTCCTTTTCACTATTCTTGCTACATTCGGCATTCAGGTCCTTCAGTCCTTTTCTAATTTAGGCAGCACGGGGGCTCGAAAATGTTGATTTCGTTGTGAAAAAACAGTAAATTGTTGCGCACTTGACATAAATCTTTCCTAGTCGAAAGTCGAGAGTATTTTGACCGACTATGTAGTGTGACCACGATTCTAAATATGCGAAAAGCCAGCAAAAATACTAAAATTATCGTCGGCAATTTAGTACATTAATCGATTGTTAATCGCTTCGATTTATAAGTAGCCTCATGTTGTTGCACATCGCTAATCGCCGAAAAGAGTGGAGCGCAGGCAAATAACAAAAAAAGAAAAATCGTGATTTTTTCCGCTTTATAACTACATCATGATGGATGAGCAACTTATTGATGAAGTCGCTCAACACGGCGTAATATACAATCGCCAAAAGTATTACTTAAATGGCAGCGCCAGCGGTGGCAAATACGAGACCAAGGACGAGGCTTGGCAGCTCATTGCGCTAAAGCTGCGAACGGACGGTAAGCCCAATGAAAAAGTTTCAAGTCAATTTGCGCTAATTAGCTGAGTAAACTTAATAAACAAATACATTTCGATTGACAGTGGAGACTTGTAAGAAGCGTTGGAAATATTTGCGCGAGCGGTATGTATCGCAGCGAAAACAAGGCGATCCACCTGTTTATGAGCATTTATCCCGTCCGTATTTGGAAAAAATGAAATTCCTGGATCAGCATATACAACCGCGAAAGTCCTACCGAAATGTGCCCAACTTTTTGACCTCTCCACAATCGGCGAACAGCTCCAATTATAGTGAATATAATGTAGACTCCAAGTCGAATAGCTCACACAAGAATATGTCGCATTTTGCTGGGCAAAATCATCATTACCATCATCAGCAGCATCAACAGCAGCAGTCTGGATCCGTGGATCAGCAACATCCAATGAATGCACTCAGCACAGCAGCAGCGTCAGCTCTAGAGAATGTTAACGGACAGGTGAAAATAGAGGCTGAAATATTCAGGGACTTTGCTGCTGCCGTGGCCTCTCAACAACTGCAGCATATCTCACAGTCGCAAATGCAACAGCAACAAGCGGCCGCTGTGGCCGCCGTAATGGCTGACTCATCTCAGGGCTATCAGGAGCCGATAATGAATGGCGCTGGCAGTACAGGTGGCCTTACCTCAACGTCTTCCTCAATGAAATCACCGTTATCTTCTCCTCTGCCTGGCATGGGTGTAACTCAGACCACGCAGCAAGACGAGCAGTCGCCCTCAGTAGCGTCTGCTAGTCAGTCGGCTGTACATTCCTCATCCAGTGTCCAGGCGGGCTACACTCACAAGAGCAGCGATGAAATGCATTCCTCTTCCAACTATCACAATAAGAAGCCCCGCGTGCAACTAAATTCCAATGGAGTCAACAACCATGTACAGCACGCCAGCAATGGCATGTCTAATCCTAATGGACATTTCGGTCAAGACAGCGATGATGATTCGGATGATAATAGCAATGATCTAATGGAGCCACAGGCTATGCTACAGCACGAAAATCACTACAACAATTCCCTAAACATGCAACGCAACAACTCAAATGGCAATATCAATAACAATACGAATCAGCAGCAACAACAGCAACATCAGCAGCAGCAGCAACAGCAGCAGCAGCAGCAACAACAGCAGCAGCAGCAGCAACAACAACAACATCAGAATATGTTTCCATCGAATACAGATTTTCTCTTCCAGCTTTATCAGCAACTGCCACAGCAACAGGGCGCAGGCAGCTCGCACGCTTCCAACTTTGGCAAATTCCAAACGCCAACAAATCCACATGGCATACAACGCTCCTCGGAGCATTTGCTGGGCGAGCTGGTCACCACGGAGCTGTTGAAAATGAATAAGGATCGACGAAAAAATGTACAAAAAAGAATATTGGAAATTCTCTTCTTTGACGACTAAGCAGCAGGGCCTTCAGTATTAAGGGTCGCTCTTGTACATAGTGTATATATATAGGGTATATGCGACTATTTTGATCATGTATGATTTAAGTTTAAAGTTTGCTTAATCTGTATTAGAATAGGACTTTGCTTTTATGCTTAAATTTATTCCGAGTTGAGAGTTATACTAAATTCTATGGGCCTGTTGAATTAACAAAGTGTGTATATAGATATGCATATTTTTATACATCATATTAATTATTCTTTAAGCTACAAGTTTTTCATAAAGTTTTGCGTTTTTCCATAATTTTTGTTCGTTAACCCACCAAGGCATTTGAGAAGATTTTTCATTTGTGCTAGTCATGAACAACTTTCCAGTTTATATATATATATATAAATTATTATTAAGAGGGATTATTGTATAATGTATTTTAAGCAAGTAAAAACTCATTTATAATTTATTTAATTTGTGTTTATTAAATATGTAACAATATATATTAAAATATATATACGCGTATATATATCTATATATGAACATAGTTTTAGTTTAATATAGTTAGCCATATTAAGATCGGTTAAATGTAGTCTATATATGTATGTAGTATATATATATATATTTATGTATGTGTGTGCCTATGTTATTGTCTGGAAACCCGCCGTATCATTCAGCTCACGTGGCTTCCACCATAGATCTACGCTGTGATGCGTTTTCGGATTGGGCGTATCACAACCCGTCGTGCAGTTCGACTTAAAATTATCAGCTGGGTCTGGCGAGTTCACAATGAAATTATATTTTACATATATAATGGATGAGATTTAATTATGCTTACCATATTTATGATCGTGTTGCTCCTCACAATTTCTGGGACAGAAGACGACCTTCACGTCGATGGGCTCGTACACCTTCAAGATGAGTTCGGGCACCTTTTCCGTCGTATACTCTAATAATGATGAACGATTCGTGTGAGTCACTGGGTTTCTATTGCCAGCCGCTTGCAAGGGCATTAGATGTATGCTTTGTTTTTGTGATTCCAGCAGCCAAGGCTTTCGATTGACTGTTAGAATCTCTTGGTGTGTGGCTGCTGCAGCCGATTTTGGCTGTTGTGTGGTGCGAGTGGTTGAGGTTTCTTTGAGTATCGATTCTGTGGTGCTACTGGTTGTTGGGTTTACTGTGTTTATTTTTAATTGCTGTTTCGGATTTGATGTGTCGCGAGTGTTTGTTGTGGGTTTTACTCTGTTGTTTTCGGGTTTGAGTTGTGTTGAATTTTCTTTGATGGTGAGAATCTCTTGATGGGTGACTGCTGCAGTTTTTGGTTCTGTGGTGCTAGTGGTTCTAGTGTCTGGTGTTGTTGATGGCATCTCTTGACTTCTGTTGGTGTCTGTTGTTGTTGTTGTTGTTGTTGTCTTGGGTTTTACTGTGTTTCTGTTTGACTTCGATAGCTGTGCAGCATTTACTTTTATCTCTTGACTTCTGTTTAGCGGCGTGGTGCGGTCATTGCTGCTAGCTGCTACTGTGCTAGCTTTGCTTTTTACGATGCTGTTGCTATCTACGAAATTCTCATTCCCTGATTTATGCTTTGATATTTCATTAAATTGCTTCGCTGATTGCTTGAGAAATGCGGGTACTGGCAGCGGCACACTTTGTGGCTTAAATGCAAAAGGCTCAGACGTTTGCGGCTTGTTGGCCTCGCTCGTTAACCCATGCACTTGGCTGAGAGACGGGTGTACCGAGTGTCGCTTGGCCGTGGCTGCTCTGAGCGCTGTCTGCTTAATGCTCGCCTCTGTAGCTGCGCCTGCGGCTCTGTCCGTTTCCGGGGCATCGTTTACATACTCATAATCCTCATCGTCGTAGTATTCCGAATTGCTACCGATTGTATTTAAGCTCTTGGTCGTTCGGGTGCCCGCAGTTGTGCTGCTGCTGAGTGGCACTGCAGTGGTGCTCGTTCTGCTCAGCTTCTGTTTTAGCAGTCTCATCAATAGGCTCTTTGGCACGCTTAACTCTCTTTGGCTGCTGTCAATTTCATTAGGCTTGGTGGTGGAGCTTAGTGGCGCAGGCGCCACGGTGGTGGCTGCTTGGATTAGCTTCTGCTTTAGCAATTGAATCAACGTCTGTTTATGGGCACTCATATCTGGCATGGCGGTGCTTTGTTGCGGCTCCTCCATGGGCTCATCATTGGCATAGTCGGAGTCTACATAATTTTCGGAGTAATCTTTACTGTTGGACTTGATTTCGGTTGCATTAGCTATAGCTGGCACAGGCACACTGGAGCTGGTTTCAAGCGGGTCCATGGCAGTGGCTGGCATTGGCATTGCTCTTGTTGTGCTCTCCAGAGCTGCCGTGGTGCTCACAGCTGGCTTTATCTCGTTCAGGCTCACACTCTCCTGCTCATTCGTATCATATTCGCTATCATAGTACTCCGAATCTTCGTCAACGTCTGTGCTGACGCTTTGTGGCTTTGGTTTTGATTCGCGCGTCAACTGTTTAATCGATTGGCGCAGGGAGACGGCTATGAAAGGCTTCGATGTGGCCAAATTGTGTCGCGCCATTTGGGCAAATGTTACCCTAGCTACAGGTGCGGCTGTTGTTGATATCACCCGGAAAAGCTTTTCGAGTATATGTGCTGCAGCTAAGCTGGACATAGTCGAGGGCTTGGCCAGTGGTTTTTCCGTTGTCCACTTGATTGTGGTGCTTTCCGCTTCCGGCGCGGGCTCATCGTTCATATAATCTAAGCCAAGCTCGCTGGAAACTAAGCTCTGGGATAACAGCGACGATTCTGAGTCACTTTTCACAAATAGATTTTTGCTCGATTTGCCTACGGCAAATTGTGTTTCGTTTTCTGTGTGTTTGATGTTGTTGAGGTGTTGTTGTTGTTGTATGCATTGTGTGTCTGTAAAGCAGTTGATTGGGTGTGGTTGAGTGTATGAATTTGGCATTGCCTGCTCAGTTGGCACTGTTTGCTGCATAAAAGATTATAGGCATAATAGAGGGTTTTTTTTTCGGACTTACCTTCAGTTTGACAGGGTGGCAGTTCGGTAGTTGTTGTTCCAACTCCAACTGTTGTGGTCGCATTGATGGTTGTTGGTGTCGTTGCTGTTGATTTCGGAGTCGTTGGTCGTGGCGTTGTTGTTGGCTGAGTATTTTTGGTTGGCTTAGAAGTTTTTGTTGGTTTGGATGTTTTGAGTTCGCGTGTTGTCGTTGCCTTAGGAGTTGTTGTGAGCTTAGAGCTCGTGGGCTTAGGAGTTGTTGATGGCTGAGAAGTTGATGTTGGCTTAGAAGTAGCTGTGGGCTTTGATGTTGTCGTAGGATTCGGAGTTGTCGTGAGGTGACGTGTCGTCGTTGTAGGAGTTGTCGTTGGCTGAGCAGTTGTTGAGGGCTGAGAAGTTGTTGTGGGCTGAGCTGTTGTGGTTGGCTTTGGAGTTGTTGTAGGCTGTGGAGTTGTAGTTAGTCTGGTTGTTGTTGGCTGAGGGGTTGTCGTTGACTTAGAAGTTGTTGTCGGCTGAGACTTGGGAGTTGTTATAGGCTTGGTTGTCGTTGTTAGTCTGGATGTTGTTATGGGCTGAGCTGTTGTCGTTGGCGTCGGTGTTGTTGTTGATGGTTGAGACGTCGTTGGCTTGGGGGTTGTTGTTGGCTTAGATGTTGTCGTTGGTTTGGGAGTGGTTGGCTGAGGTGTTGTTGTAGGAGGTGTTGGTGGTTGAGACGTCGTTGGCTTGGGGGTTGTTGTGGGCTTAGATGTTGTCGTTGTCTGGGAAGTTGTTGGCTGAGGTGTTGTTGTTGGCTTAGGTGTTGTTGTGAGGCTTGTTGTAGTGGATGGATTCGAAGTAGTTTTCGGCTCTGCATTTGTTGTTAGAATGCTAGTTGTTATTGGCTTTGATGTTGCAGTGCTTGCGCTTTGAGTTGTGGGAGTTTTGGTTGTTGTTGTTGCTTCACGAGTTGTTTCAGCTTTGAGAGTTGTCGACTTTGGAGTGGTGGATGAAGGCTTGCCAGTTATTGGCTTGGAAGTTGTTGTTTTTGATTTAGTTGTGGCCTGACTAGCAGTGGTTGGATTAGAACTTGCAGTAGTTAGCTTAGAAGTCACCTTGTTGGTGGTTTCTCTCTTAAATGTGGTTGATCTGTGGGTTGTTGATGGCTGAGGAGAATTCGTGGTTGGCTTCGATGTTGTTGGTGTGGGAGTTGTTGTCGGCTTGGCAGTTGTTGACTGAGCAGTTGTTGGTTTCGAAGTTGTTGATTTCGGAGTTGTTGGTTTCGGAGTTGCAGTTGTGGGCTGAGGAGTTACGGTTGTGGGCTGAGGAGTTGTTTTTGGCTGAGGAGTTGTTGTCTGCCTTGAAGTGGTGGGCTGAGAAGATGTGTCTTGTTTAAGAGTTGTTGGCTGAGGAATTGTTGTTGGCTTGGCAGTTGTTGACTGAGCAGTTGTTGGTTTCGGAGTTGATGGTTGAGGAGTTGTTGGTTTCGGAGTTGCGTTTGTGGGCTGAGGAGTTACGGTTGTGGGCTGAGGAGTTGTGTCTTGTTTAAGAGTTGTTGGCTTCGGAGTTGTTGTTGGCTGAGGAGTTGTTGTCGGCTTGGCAGTTGTTGACTGAGCAGTTGTTGGTTTCGGAGTTGTTGTCTGCCTTGAAGTGGTGGGCTGAGAAGTTGTGTCTTGTTTAAGAGTTGTTGGCTGAGGAATTGTTGTTGGCTTGGCAGTTGTTGACTGAGCAGTTGTTGGTTTCGGAGTTGATGGCTGAGGAGTTGTTGGTTTCGGAGTTGCTGTTGTGGGCTGAGGAGTTACGGTTGTGGGCTGAGGAGTTGTGTCTTGTTTAAGAGTTGTTGGCTGAGGAGTTGTTGTCGGCTTGGCAGTTGTTGACTGAGCAGTTGTTGGTTTCGGAGTTGATGGCTGATGAGTTGTTGGTTTCGGAGTTGCGGTTGTGGGCTGAGGAGATGTGTCTTGTTTAAGAGTTGTTGGTTTCGAAGTTGTTGGCTGAGAAGTTGTTTTTTGCTGAGGAGTTGAGGTCTCAGAAGTTGTGTCTTGTTTAAGAGTTGTTGGCTTCGGAGTTGTTGTTGGCTGAGGAGTTGTTATCGGCTTGGAAGTTGTTGACTGAGCAGTGGTTAATTTCGCAGTTGTCGGCTGAGGAGTTGTTGGTTTCGAATTTGATGGCTCAGCAGCAGTTGTGTGCTGAGCAGTGGTAGTTTGCTTTGGTTTGTCTGTTGCAGTTGGGTTTGGCTTTGCCGTTGTTGTGCTCTGTTTTTGAGCTGTTGTGGTCTTTATTGTTGTTGTAGGTGTATTATTTGTTGTTGGTCTAGCAGTTGTCTGAGTTGTTGTTGTCTGAGTAGGTGTTGGCTTAGCAGTTGTCGTTTTCTGAGTGGTTGGTGTTGTCGATGGGGCATCTGTTGTACTGAGCACCACTGAGGTTGTAATCGGTTCTTCAGTTGTTTGAATGGTGGTTGCGGGTGGCAGAATAACAATTCTCGGCTGGGCTACAAGTGAAAAAGCGACGCCTGTCTGCTGAGTCGTAGACTCTAACACTACCTTATCAGTCGGAGTTTGCGTGCTCGTGGTAGTTGGCCTTGCAGTTGTAGTTGGTGCTGTGGTAGAGTCTGTTGTTGGCTTTCCCGTTGTTGGGATGATAACAATTTGTACAGGTGATTCAGGGTCGGGTTTCTCTTCAATCAGTGCTTCTGGTTCGAATTGCGGATTGACACAAGGGTATACAGGATTTGGGGGATAATAAGGATACGAAGGATATGAGGGATATGCGGGATAGGGTGGATATTTGTAGGTGGCAACTATTGGTGTCGTCGTCGATGGCTGCGCTGAAGGCTCTGTGCTTGCTATAGAACTTCCTTCTGGTTGCTCTGGATTTTCTTGCGCGTCCGTGTCAAAATCTGCCTCGGAGACATACGGCTGATACGGCGGAACGGGTGCATAGGGCAGATAGCCAGGGCAATCGACTTCATGATGTGGTCGGCAAAGTTTACGCTTTGGGTCGTAACTGTTGTTGCCAGGACATCTATAAGGATCATATGATATACAAATATATTTAAATTTAGAATTTCTTAAGAAACTCACTTGAAACGCGTTTGCAAATAATTTCCACTTGGCTGCAATTTGCAGCTGTAGTACAAGGCACAGTCCTTGGGTGACCTAAACGTGCCCTCTGTCGTGCACTCGGGAAACTTGAGCTCACAGTTCTCTGGTATATAGCTGCCGCTGTTCGAGATTTCCGTCGAGGGGCACTCGTCGCCGGGTATACACTTGCCTTCCAGCTGCGAGAAGATGGTGCCCGTGGGGCAGCCATACAGCTGTGGTGTCAAGTGCTGGTCACATTTGTAATAGATTCTGCAGTCGTATTGATAGGCAAAGCGTCCCTCCTTCTTGCAAATGGGTGGATAATCAGGATTCACACGCTCCACACAACGTCCAGTGCTGGAGTTGAATTTCTGAAAAGCCAGAAAGAGAGAGAGAGAGTGTAGAGCAGAGGCAACTAAATTAGCTGAAGACTAGCTTACCTTCAGCTCTGGGCATTTGCTAAAGATTACGCAGTTGGGCTGGCAGACATAGTAGTATTGCTGCTGATCGGGATGCGGTTTGATGCCTACGTAATTCCTTGAGCAACGATTGTTCTTTTGAATAGAAGAAAAAAGAGATACACAAATATAATTTGAGGCACAGAAATATCCACGCGTGAGTCTGAACCTACATAGTCCACAGTTACAGGATTTCCACCACCTGGCAGGAATCTGTAGACGCCGTAGTAGCGGTCGTAATAGCTGCCCGGTGGATTGTAGAGCGTAGGACGTGCGCGATGGCCAAAGTCCCCAGCAGCTGCATAGCTATAGGGCGGATAATAGTACGGATTGATCGGACGGTGAGGAACATCAACTCCACGCGGCACATGCAGCGAGCGGGCATTAATTGCCACCACAAGGGCCAATAACCAGATGCAGTTCGACATGATAGTACCCGAAACTAAGTGTGTTTAATAATTGTGTATCTTTATCAGCTTTTGCTTATCTTGTTCACTGCGTTTGCGTTTTGATTACACATTAGTTGAAACAATAAATCGAGCTTTGATTATCCTTTGCTGTATGCGCGTTCGCGCTTCGTTTGTTACTTGTGGCTTAGAGACGTTGTGCACGGCTTTTAAATGCGCTTTGTACGCTTTAAGAATGTTGCATAATTGAAATGCCAAATGTGCTGATGCGTGATTTAGCAGAAGAACCTAAACTCTGCTCGCTGCTCACTGCTCGCAGCTCAGTTCTTGTTGCTCACTTCTTGCTGCTGGCCACACCAAGAAAACAAGCAACAACATTTCTCACATCGATTCATGAGTGCTCGCCACGTGCGCCAAGAACCGGAAGAGAAGCTGTAAAAGCATCGCCGCATTACTGCAGCCCAAAAGAATACCTGACTCAAGCCCATCTTGATGCTCTGCTCTGAAGCGAGATGGCAACTATTTGCTCGACTTTGCTTCCGTTGCAGCGACTTTTTTCTCTGGTTGTTGCTGGCTTTATTTTTATGTACCAGAGCTTGCATATAGTCTGAGTAACTATACTCTGGCTAGTTAGTGCTGGGGGTATATTGGTTTTATTATGGGTTTGGCATATAAACATCTGTCAGTTCTGCTCTCTTTTTTATCCGTCAACCAATCTGTCTGTCCGTCTTTCTCAAAAATTTCTCTTTTCGCTCTGTATTCTGTGCTCAAAGTATCCGTTATCCGCTCGTTCATTCTCTCGTTTATCCGCTCGTTTATCCGTACGTTTATTTCTTCATTTATCTATTTCTTTGTCTGTATGTTTATCTCATATCTTATCTACATATCCGGCCAATTATCCCGCTGCGGACATATGAGCATGGGAACTCTTTAAATAAATGATTAAGCTTATAGATAAAAGGAAGGTCAATTGGATGTCTGGATAAATTATATATTAATCTCTTTATGCACATATCTTTTGCTCCATAGCTCAATAAATATATGAATATACGTCCACATCGTTTTTTTATTTTTTTCTACAACTACATGACAAACCAGAACCAGGGTATTGCCCAGTCGACTACTATAATTCTCTCGCACTTGTTTTTGTTTTCATTCGTGAACGTGATCGATGCGGCTGCAGTTGCTGATACCGGAACAAGAATCGCACAATGATTATGCGAAATGCTTCCATGCGGGTCGATAAAAAATCCAACTGGGCCCGAATCAGCTCGCATGCCTTTGGCATAGCAATAATTGTCTATCAATACACAGCGACTCGCGCCACTAAATCTATTAATTACCCATATAAAATATTATAATATATGTAGATCAAAGATATTTGAATAGTTTGGGAACCATTCATGTAACCCGCTCGTAAATGTCATTGACAATCGTGTAGCGCTTCTTTAGTAATTGTTTATTTCGGCTCTTAATATTTACACGTAGGCGAGAATTACGCATAGAAATAGTTTAATTTTGGTGCGTCTTTTAACACGTTCACAGCTCTTAGCCAAAGCGACACGAATTTCGGGCAGACACAACAATAAGGCCCATAATAGACATAAAAATATATATATATATATATATATATATATATATATATATATATATATATATATATATATATATATATATATATATATATATATATATATATATATATATATATATTTGGAGAATTTATGCTGTAATATAAATGTGCATTTACACAAAAAAAGGGCCATTACATAAAGCCTTAGTTAATAGTAATGTGAAGCGGTCACGTTTTGTTAAAAAAATCTTCTTTGCTTGAGAATTACAATTTATGTGTGCATTGACTAACATTGAATTAAATTTTTACTGAGCTCCAATTTTTATTTGAATTTTATTTTTAAACTTGGCTTAAAGCACACACGGGAAATCCCTTCTGCAAATATCATCTGTTTTTTGCTTCCTTAAAGTACTGATATCTTTTCTGTTGCTTATTTACTGAAAGCTTTGTTAACTGAGTTCTGTGAGCTAAATTTGTTAATTATTTATATGAAGAGAATACGGTTTGCTTATTACGAAAAAAATATTGTAAATATTGTAATTCTTAAATTTAATTGTATTTAACGTAGCCTTGAAGTAATTTAAAAGCATTGCAGACTAGAAAATCATCACAATTACTTGTTTATCAAATTTTACATTACTATTATATTCTCTAGAGCTTACTTTCAGTTCTATCTAAAACAAACTTCGCTCTAAGTCATAAGAAATTCACTGCAAATAAAGAACTGTCAAAATTTTAATACCATTAGTGCAGAATTTTATAAAGTCTGATATTGCAGCTGGCTTAATCTCTGTTGACTAGGCTAAATTGCTAGCGTGTATGTGTCTTGGATATATTTTTATATATTTTTTTAAATATATAAAAATATAATATATCATTATTATATATGTATAAATATATATATATATATATATATATATATATATTTATATATATATATATATATGTATATATGTATATATATATACCTAATATTTGAATAAACCTAACTTTTGAATTCATTAAATATGCTTGGACTGATGCTCTTGCTTGAATAGTCTGGAATGGTTCTAAAATTATATTTGACCTTCATATTAATGTTTCATATTATGTTGGGAAGATTTCTTTCTTTTCTTGATCAACATCGTCTCGTTGACCTTAATTCAACTTTCTGTTTACTTCCGCTTCTTGCTCACAATGAAGAAATAAATGGGCTGATCATTTTTGATATGGATAGGGTTTTATGTTTTATTGCATTTAATATATATAATTTAAGTAGCTTAGTCATGTAGAGATAATTGTGTGTTTGACATTTTGGTTTTGGTATTTGCTGTTGTTATTAAGATTAATATAGATCGATACACGATTTGAATTGTCTTAGATCTAATTGGATTATCAATATATTTTTTGATATTGAGCCTCGAGGCGCATTTGACGCAAGTCGAGGTAACCGAATGCACGTGCAGTAGCCTAATGCAATGGGCTGTAGATGTGTATTGCATGTATCCATATTATAAAACTGAATTGTTCAGTTCAATAAATATATATATAGATATATATATATATATATATGTAGGCAGATGGTACGCTTGGTATTTACAGCTAATCACAAGAAGACGAGCAAAATTTTCTTGTGCGATGCATTTTAGACCTCTTGATTATCTTCCGACTCAGCGACCATGGTCAGACTTCGCAGTGATCTGTATTAAATAGAAAATAAAATATATTTAATAAAAAACAGAAATATATTTATAAATATATAATATATATGTGAGTAATCTAAATCATATGTAAGAGATATGCGCTTTTCGTGTTAGATGAGCGTCTTGTACGAAATGTTCACTGATAAGCCTTATCACTATCGGAGAGCACATGTCTAGAGCTACAGTAAATTCAGTCTTTAGTCTTTCGCTGTCTCTCGAGATTTGTGCACTTAAATATTGAACGAAATGAAGAGCTTGTGTCTAGTTTTGTGGTTAATCTGGTTAGTTCAGGTTAATGCATGTAAGTGCAACTGCGGCTGCCAAAGCTGATTAATTGTGCTTAACGTTTTCTACAGCTGCGGGTGATTTGCCCACATTTACGGGCGTTTGCGCCCTGCAGGGCGATTGGTGCTCAACCAGATGCCAAATCGCTGGTGGACGTGATGGCATTTGCAATAAGATGCAGCTCTGCGTATGCCGGCCGCTCTAGTGCGCATTCGATTAGAGACTAATTCCAAAAAAAAAAAAATTTAAATAAATCATACATTTATAATTGCGTATCGCTCTAATGGAATGCGGCTTTCTCGAGCTACGATGAAATAAAGTTCACAAAATAAGTTGATCAGTAGAAGTCTCATGCCCACTTAGATTTAGTGAGCGAGCATTTTTGGTTTACCTGGAGCGCTCGAAGAGCGATGGATCGGTGTAGATAGGCTCACTTGGATCCTCGAACTGATGATTGGTATTGCCGGCAGTGCGTATGGGATTTATTACTGGCAGCTGGCACATGCGCGCCAAATTGCTGTAAGTTGAAGTAGATTTGTAGAGCTTGAGAGATAAGTGAACTGGTCTCTGCTTACCCTGTGGCAAAAGTCTTATGTAATGAGCCGCCAAACATGGACATGTTGGTGCGAAAGGCGTTCGAGGCGCGATTCGATGCACTGCGATGGCTACCAGCTCCAGCTCCAGTTCCAGTTGCTCCATTCCCATTTGGCATGTGCCCAATTTCGGTGAAGCGCTCGTGGGTGCGTATCGAGGAATGGGAATGACCCAGCGAGTGAATGGGCGAGTGTCGATCCACAAAGCGATTCTTCGACATAGATTTCCAATAGCGTCTGCAAGGCATCGAGTTGACAATAAAATTGGCTCAGTTAGTCGTTAGCTCACCTGTAGCCCAAGCCCGCCACTAGCGTAATGCTGAATAGTAAAATCATCAGCAGAATTATGGCTGTGATCAGGCCATGATATTCGGAAGGTGTCATGCAAACAGTTTCCACGGGCGCCACCAGCTTGCGTGGATAGGATTCCTTTTCAATTTCCTCGCGTGTCTCAAAGACCTGAAAATCAAATCGTATCATTTAAAATGGATCTCTTACCACTTATCTTTGACCTACCTCAATCATTTCTCGCACTTGCTCTGGTTCTTCGTTCTCTTTTGACTTCTCACCCTCTTGCGTGGCATTCAACTGCGCTCCACCCATTGTAGCACCAACTGTGGTGCTATTTACCACCGTGATCTCCTCCTCCTCCTCCTCCGCATTGTTGACAGTTTCCAGTGCTTGTGGCTCGGGTATTTCTTCGGTTAGATTCAAACTGCGTCGTCTGCGTCCAAAGGACGGCTCCTGGCGACCCGCTGGCCCAGGACAATATGCGGGCTGGCAGCCCTCGCGACAGGATCTGACGGTGGCCTCAAACACTAGGAAATTCGATTCGGGTATCTTAAAGGCATTGAAACGTGCCTCCAGTGTATCGCCATCGCGCAGCTTGTCCAGCTCAGGGAAGACATAAGGATCCACGGGGCAGCTAGAGAAAGACATGAATCAAGTGAGGTTCATATAAAGTCTATATAAATTGTATACCCAAAGCGATCTATCAGCTGTATGCTACGGCCGGAGTACGGATCCCTGGCGACCACATTTGTAGCAAATATATCGGTGACGTGATTATAGCCATCCTGCGCTTCGAGACGGAATGTGAGGGGATCACCCACAGCGATGGTAGTTGTGGGCCGGCCCTGATAGAGAATGCTCAGACGCACCTTTGAACTCAACGTGTTCTCAGCTGGCAAATATTCGATGGGTATGGGGCTGCCCGAGCTATGATGGCAGAAGAGAGTTAAGCATTAATCATCGAGAGATAAGAATCATGGCTAATGATTACCCAGCGCCGATATAGCCAGAGCTGACGACCGCTTCGCCGGGCCCACGAAAGATGCAAGTGAGATTGTAGCGCTTATCGCGACTTGTTTGTACATTGTCCGAAAATTGCACGACTACAATATTAGTCAGCGTGTCGCCGTACTGAGAGATAGAGTCAAGCGTGAGATCAACGAACGTGATTAATGCGCCGAGTTGTAAATGGACTTACGCGCTGTGTACCACAGTCTGGATAGCCCTGGGGTCCGCTAATCCGCAGCACATTTACAGTGCCGCCATTACCGCGGAAGAAGCAGCGATCGTAAAAGCCGTATGTGTAAATTCTACCCAGAAAGCCCTCCGGCGTGCGTATCGTAAACTCCATGCCTTCTTCGTTGCACGTCTGCGTCACTGCAATGGGCAATTAGTCTTAGTCAATTGGTGGTGGAATAATAGATCTGCAGCATTGTTACCGTCCATGCACTCGCCGTCGCTGCGACCAATGCTGCGCTCGTAGAAATCGTAGTTGGAGGCATCGAACGAGCCCGGATCGTGTATATCCAGCTCGCGTGAATCGCGGTCGCTTAGCTCGCAGTTGGGCGACTCGCGATCACGTTCACGTTCACGATCCCGATCATCATAGCTGGAGGCAGTGTCTCTGCAAATTGAATATGCGATTGCGATTGCGATTGCAGTTGTGGATTTAGTAGCTGCTTCCATCTGTGCCACATCTCCCTCTCTCCCTCTCTTCTCTCTCTCTTACCTGTAGTTGAAGCTGCGGCAGACAAAGTCTCGACTCTCGATGCACTCCCGTTCGCACTGTATCAGACTCGGCACGATTAGAGCGCGTCGCACGAAATGACGTCGCATTTTGTGCCTGGCGGCGATCTGCTTGAAATTATCGCTCTCCTCGCAGCGCGTTATGGGCGGACGCGGTGGACCAGCGCCGACAGCTACGCCCACATGCGATGCCCCACCGTATGGTGTGGGCGGATGTGACAGCCCCAGACCGAGACCGGGCAGCGGCATGGGACGATCATCGAGATTACCGCCAGCACCACCGCCGCCATAGGGGCGATTAAAGGGCGTGTCGTAGCGACCATAGGGACCACCCACAAGCGGTCGGCGACCCGGCGGTCCATCATATTCGCGATCATAGGGCCCAGGTGCATAGCGATCGCCATACCGCTCCTCATAGTCGTAGTCATAGTAAGGCGGCGGACGATCCAGACCTAAAGGCAAATATAAATATTTATATAGACTGATTAGTGTAAAATCCTAAAATTATTCTGCTGATCTCGGTGCATTCTCAATTTAGAACGAGTTACTAAAAGTATGCAATTTTATGAATTTAGCTAAAAGCTTTCGATAATTGAATTATTTGCACTAAATGTAAAAGCCTATAGCTGAACTTGGAGATTATTTAGTGTAAAAGCTTTATTACACGTAAAGCACGTTTTGGTATATAAAGAACAAAATGTAAAATAGAACAATTTAGCTTTTCTTCCGATAAAAAATCTTTATTAAACAACTGAAAATGGTGAAATATTGCAGCAACTCGATTCTGTAACTAATTTGAGATCTGCCTTAGGAGATAGCAATCGACCATCCTGCCATTATTTTCAATATCTGTTCAGTAGATTTGTGTGTGGTCATATTAGACGGATCAGTTGATTAGTGTCGTGTACTTACCGGGACGCCTGCCTAGGTCGCTGGGTCCTAAGCGATTTCCGTACTTGTAGACGTCAATGGGATAGCGTTCACTACCTACCGGAAAACGATTTGGGGTCGAGGCATACTTGCTGGCGCTTCCTGTGGGCGCGAGTGGAGCTGGCGGATATCTTTTGGCCGACTCCGGTTCGGGGCGTCGAGCACTGTGCACAATATCATCGTAGCGTCCGGGTGGCGTGCGCGAGTCAGGTGCATATGGATAGCGGGACGAGGGCATAGATGAGGGGCGATAGCGTCTGTCCGGGAATATACTATCGGGTGCATCGCGACCCGTATAGCCGCCCACAGGATCGCGACTGGGCGGATAACGTGCTGGATAACGGCTGTCATAGCGGCTATCACCGTATCGTCCACCTCCGCCATAGCCATACGGCCTATAGGGCGCATCATCATCGCTGGGAAATGGTCGTGTGTGTGGCAGATCGCTGGGCAGTGAATTATCATTGATGGCCGGATAAGGCAGCGGGCGATAGGGCAGCAAGTCACGGTCACGGTCACGATCACGATCACGATCGCGATCGCGATCCCGCTCTCTTTCCGGATAGCGCCTGTCTCCATAGCGGTCGGGCGGATAGCGCTCTGGATAGCGATCACGATCACGGTCACGATCTCGCTCTTTTGGGTTAGTGAATTAGTTGTCAGTATCGATCAGTGGCAAAGCGAAGCGTGCTGTTATTAAAGGTTATAGAGATATGCAAAGACTTACCATAATCATCTGGATAGCGCTCGTAGGGTCGCCCCGGATAGCCCATGCCCATGCCATCGCTGCCTGGATAACGCGAGCCGCCATAACGATCGGGTGGATAACGATCGCGGTCACGATCCCGTTCACGATCCCTATCACGATCCCGATCGCCATAAGGGTATCGATCTGCTAAGATATCCAAAACCTATTAATGCTACAAGTGATGATATTATCGAAATTGTTACCATATTCATTGGCTGCATAGTCTGGATATCGGTCGTATGGCCGGCCATAATCAATGCCCTCTCCCTGCGGCAGTCTATTGCCGCCGCCATGTGAGCCTAATCCGTTCATGCCCGCACCCCCTGACCCCGGACCGTAGCGATCGTCATGCTTGTTAGGCTGTCTCCAGTTGCTGCCAGAGTGATCACCAGGTCGCTTGGCATCGTTGCTGCCACCGTGACCAACGTCGCCATCGGCGCCACCATTGCCGCTGTTGCCGCTGCCACTGCCGCCGCTGCCCACAACATTCACTGGGAAGACAAAGATTAGTACAACCATCCCATTAGCACCAGCAGACACAGGCTCCGGCACAGCTACAGCACTTACACATCAGATTCTCATAGTAATCATAATCAGCATCATATATAATGCGCATGCCATCCTTTTGATTGTACCGACTGAGGCGACAAGTTCGAAAGCGATCGCTATAAACTGCAGACCTGCAATTTGTTAAAAAAGAGTTTTCGAGTGGGTTGGCACATAGGAAGACAGCAAATGAGTAACAACAACAACAAAAAATAGAAAAGAAAACAAGAAATACACGACAAAGACAAAGACAAAGACAAAGAGAACGACAAGTAAAACGCACCTGCACTGGAAGCTTGTCTGGCGCAGGCATTCGTCCAGGCACTCACTAAGCGAACGTCCCGTGATCTCAGAATGAAACTCGCCGCCCAGTCGCGAGTTGCGGTAACGCTGGAATGCTGTATCTGGTCGACGGCCGCTGGAGAAGAGGTGCGAGGTAACTGAGTTATCTGGATAATCGGTGGCTCGTTCTGCAACGGGAATACAACAGCATATACAGTATACAGCTACAGCAGCTAGAACAACAGCTAGAGCTAGAGCAAATGGCAAGTGGCATAAAACGTCGACATAGACATCAAAGTAAAGCAGAAGCACAAGTCTTTATGGTCAGCGTTTAATGGCGCACTTAACGCGCTGGCTGCTGTCTGGCCTGGGTCTTGGTCTTAGTCTGTGTTCCTGTCTGTCCTCGTTAGTCCGATCTGTCCAGTTCTGCCCTGTTTGCCATTGAGCCGAGGCGCTAACTTGTGTTTGCCCACTTACGATTATCGAGGCACACAAGATCGTAAAAATGATGTGTGGGACTGGAGCTAATGCTAATGTCATCCTTCTGAGAAATGGAGTCCTCCTCCGACAGTATACACTGTTTGCTTTGATCATCAAATTCAACTGAACGGCAAAAGTATCTGCAATAGTTTTTTTTTGTTTTTCTCGATTAGCCTAATGTAGTTTTGAAGTATCAAGCGCAGTCTTTACTTCTCGGCACGCAGGCACATGGTCTGGCACTCTTCCAGCGTCATATTATTGAAGATATCGACTTCAAAGGGGCCGCCCAGGCGCTTGTTCTCCTCCTTAACAAACACAGCCAGACCGTCGCAACGTCGCTCAGCTGTAAAAATTAGAATTTAATTCTAGATCATTTTATTAGCTAAATTGTGCTTGTGCTTGCCATTTAAGCACGTGTTCTCTAGATAGTCCGAATTTGGATCATCCTCCATTAGCTCTGGATGTGTGCGTCGCGTGAATCGACTCAGCGTACAGGAGCGCATTGTCGAATCAAAGTTAGCCGAGCGACACACAAATGAGAACTCATTCAGGCACTTATCCTCGCAGTCCGAGCGATTAGCGGCTGTTATCTGAGGAAACAATATAATTATAGCACGTTAGAGTGGACAGAAGGCGTTTCAGCTGCAGTAAATAGGAGTAAAAAAAATTTCTCTCATTCTGTAGAAAATCTGAGTTGAGACTGTTTGTGCTTAGCTCCTGACTTTTGTCGTAATGAATTAACAGCATTCTTCTATAGATTCTGCCTTAGAAATTCTGAGTAGAAACTTGTAATCTAGTAGGTCAAAGTCTAAGAGAAACTAAGATTACCCTTGAGCTCTGACTCTTATAATTTATTCAGATATCATCTTTCTCGTTCATTCCTTCATTCCCTCATTTTAGAAATTCATAAAGGAATAACCTTTTTTGATCTCCCTTGAGTTCAATAACTCACAATAATTCCTTAGTTTTCCTTCTATATATCTATAGCAATAAGTCTCTGCACCTTCGTCGACTCATTCCTTTTCTTCCACCCCGTTAAATTGTAGTAATCTAATTCACTGAGTGCCACAATTCGAATTAGAGCAACGCCTCTGCTAATCGCTCACTCACCTCCTTAATGTCGCTGATGGGCAGCTTCAATTTCTTGCGCGGATGTCGCTCGAAAACATATCGTCGACTGGGACACTCACGCTCGGGGCGGCTAGCTGCAATTAGTTGAATGAAGAGAGTAATTTGAGCAGGCCGATTGGAAATGGTGCCAACACCCTCAAAAGCACACTCACATGTCAGACAGATCTCGTTAAAGTGCACGCTGTTCGGCACCAGCATTAAGCTGCCAATGCCCTCGGGTCCAGCCTGCTCGGAGGTTAGATAGCAGAGTGATTCCTCGTATTCGGAGGTGCCACCGAATGAGGTGATCCGACTGCCAGGCTGAAAGTCAAAGCTGGTGCAGGTGCGCACCAAGTTGTTCGTGCCGGTGCGATCGCGCAGGCATAGATCCTGGCATTTTTCCAGCACGCGAAATGGTGGTGCTGTATCTCGCACCACGTCGTCATCGTAGCCCTGCAGCTGTTGATTGGGCAGACGCTCATAGAGCACGCGTCCCAGTCCATTCTTGCAGGTAGTTTGAGCTGTGTGTGAGGCAAACGGGCTTAGGAGTAGAGCTCAAGCAACCAACTCTGGTACTTACCATAGCTCTGGCTCAAGCCAAGGCTTGCCAGCGCGGCTATTAATATTAAGCGCAATTCCATAGCGCTCTATAACTCAACGTTAACTATCCCAAAGCTTAACGCGGCATTATTAGCACAAAGCACATTCAGTGGGCGATCGCGTGTTCTAGAATATATATATATGTATAATTCAATAATGGGCAAGGTTTTATCAAACATGGTCGAATCAGTTCGTAGGCTAACAAAATTACAGCTCGACCTCAATAGGTGACTAAAAAAAATTTCACCATTGCCACAGAATCCATGCTGCCCCCCAATTGGAAGTTAGAACTAAAAAAAAAAACATAGCCACATGAATAGTTAAATATTTCTAAGTACAGCACCATAATGTGCACAATGCGTAACGCCAAATTGGATCATTAAACGAATAGGCGAACAATGCTACGTGTAGCTTTGCTCATATCGATCCACAACTCCGGATGTTGCTTCCGGCTTATTGTACCACTCAGCTCTATTTATGCTTAACACAATACGAATCCAGTTTTTTTTGGTACTCTTTTTTTCTAATTCTGTTGAAAAGGAAAACTCACTTAGCTTTCGCATTGACCTCAAAGGGGCTACGACTGCATGAGTGAAATGGTCTAAATGGATATTCTTTGATCAATGTAAAATCTCAAAAAAGTTGAGCCTTTCTTTTAGTAGAATTTTAAGTGTAAAAGATCTATATTAATTAGAGCTGAACGAAAAATCGTCCATATTTTTCGACGATTATTTCAAAAGATTCAAATTTGTGTTTATAATCAGTTCATTTTAACTTTAAAATCATTTCAATACATAATTCTCCAAGTTTATTAAAACTTCGATTAATTCACTTATATTTTTAATTTTTTATACCCCGATCCCATTTAAAATGGGAAAACAGGGTATATTGGTTTTTTTTTCTCATTTATGTTTTTTGCTCTAAATTTTTTTAAATTGATAAATCAGGCTATTTTTATTTAATTTAATTATTAATTATTTATTTTTTATGTTGCTCTACAAACTTTATTCCGCAATTATTTTACAATTTTTTTTTTATTATTTGTAATTTAATTTATAGATTTATTTTACATTTTTTCAATTAGAAATTTAATCATTAATAATTGTTTTTTATAAATAATTTTTTTATTAGAAATAAAGATTTTTAATTTAATTTATGCAATCATATATATTATTTTTAAAAATGTAAATATCCATACTTAAAACTTCTACGACTTTTATTCCTTTAGTATTTTTGGCTTATGTTAACACATTTTGATCATAGGATCTAACTCTATGCATATTTGAATTTGATTAACTTCACATATTTTCTATAAATATCACAAGTCTCTGATCCTTACTAGATCCTAGCGGACTTTATTCTCACTTTGTTTTTCGACAAATATTTTACACACACCTTTATTTTGTTCGAAGGATTTTGTTGAATGTTTTAGATATTGATTTTCAATAAAATCACTTAGCACTTGATCAGAGTTTAACTCCGGGCGACGATCGACCAAAAAAACTCGACCGATCGTTAGAATTATTTGCGACAAACTAAATGCGTTGGCCGCTGGGCAGACTTTTGAGTTCTGTCGCTTCGGCTTTGGGCTGTGGCTGCAATTGGATCGGTATATTACCTCAATATACCATTAACATTAGCCGGCGAGGGCGGGGGTGGCAGCAGCAGCAACTCCACAGCTAACAATGGATCCAAAGAGGAATTAATTAGATGTGGAGACAACAACAACAAAAGCCAAAAAAAAAGTTCTAAATAATTTTTTATTCTTTTTGTGAATTTCAATTCAAATGTTAATCAGCGCACAAAACTCCATCTGAACAGAGTTGACAATGGACACACACGCACACCTTTGGGTGTGTTGTAGCTGTGGCTGTGTACAGGTATGAGTGCGTGGCTGCTCTGCCGCGACACAGCACAACGTTCTGGGCCAATGTGCAGGGCGCACATTGAACGCTGCCCATAATGACACCTGTGGGCGTAGCAAACGCACACATAGGTAGATGGATACATATAGTTACTATATACTATATATGTATGTTTCCAAATTCATGAACAACATTCGGGTTCAACTACTTTCCTAGCTTGTGTGAAGGGCAAGCGCGCTGCTCCAAAAGCCAGCAGCTAAACGTTTGCTGCGCCCGCGCCTCATTGTCCGCCAGATCGAAGCTGTAAATGATATATATATATATATATATATATATATATATATATATATATATATATAAAGAGTTGAGTTAAATGTAGATTCGGAATGTGAATGTGAATGCGCTTCACGTCTGAATAAGTTCGAGGCTGGAGAGACACACCACACACAGACGCTCTCAACCCATCAACGGTCATCGTCAATTGCAGAATTATTTAAATATTATGCGCTTTGCAGCTTGCACCTCTCGCTGGGTGTGTGTGCGTGTGTGGTGTGTGCGGTGTGTGTCGGGTGTGTGTATCTGGTGTATACTTAAGTGGGCGCGGCTTGAGCTTTAACGAGCCAAGGGCGTGGCATGTCATGCAAATGCATTGACTGCATTTCAAGCCCTTCCACTTAACAATAAATAGCTTCTTGTTTAATTTGCTGGGCAGTTTGCAATGAGGCTGTGTAGCTGGTAAACTGTGACTTTTTCACTCTCTTTTCTCCACACAGTTAGTTGACCTCTTTGCGAGCTATCAAGCCTTATCATCCGCATTTATCTACAAGCAACTTTTTCAAGTTTGATTTTCTTCTAAATTGATTTACCTGTCACGCAACTAATCTGCATGGTAAATATTTTACCAGGCATTTGGCAAACTTCTTACATCTGCTTCTTGCTGTCAAATCAAGGTGTTGGCCTTGTCATAATTGTAAATGACACACATATATTTGATAGACAAGCAAGTATGCAGTATCCAACTTGCAGATACCCTGCATTCCGAGTGGTATTGAATGTGAGGAATTTTAAATATAAATATAAAAGATTAAATAAATAAATTTTATCTTTATTTGAATAAGATTTGATAACAATTTTGACAGATTTCCCTAGGCTTATTTATAGATATATCTCGAATTTAGGTATTTAATATACTCATTACAGTATTATTTTAATAACTCAAAGCTTTTACATGGCCTCACGTAGCAGGGCCAAAATTCTATAGCACTGCTGAAGTATCTGTAATGGAAAATTTATTAAATATATTCTCTAAGATGTACTTACGTAATTCCCATTTGCCTTACAATTGAGTAGGTGGCCAGTGTAAAGGGCGGAAATGGCTTAGCCGCATAGTACAAGGGCTGCTGAGATCTCTTGATCATAAAGAGAATATTGCGTTGTATAAAAATGGACTTCGTATGCCAATCCTTAAACTCAAAAGCAGCCTGAGCCACATGCATGGACTGAAAAGGGAATTCCCAATTATATATCTATGTATATTCGGGTAGTTAAATAATACCTGTGTGTAGACTAGTGTGCCAGCTATGCACCAATAGGACAGCTGCACGAAGGTGATAAACATGAAGATCAGAAATTTGGCCGCTACTTTGAGATCGCCGGCAGCAGCCATGGCCTCAAAGGTGGATATCGATATCAATGCAAAGCTGGCAATCATTTGAGCTATGTAAGTGCCATGAAACAGACGATTGTTCTTCTGCACAGTGCTGCGGGAGAGAGCTGGAAGTTAATATCTTCACTCTCAGAGCAAACAGTCTTGACTCCCATTTTGGTTTACCTATGCTATACTCACCTTATTAAATGCTGATGGAATTGAACAATTCTGCGAAACTCAGCATGAAATTGTAAATCGGTTAGGTTCAACTTGCCCAACTTTTGCATCTCCAGACAGAGTATCTTCAGATTGAGGGCCGTGTGTAGAATGGTGTGTATGCCCAGGGCATCAACCTGACAAATGGCCAACAGATTGAACTGCGAGGTGAGCGATTGCCAAATATAGATGAGCCTATAGGTGACTGGATGCTCGACAGAGCTGTGCCAGCCAAAGGGGAAAACCGCATGATAGGGCAAATCACGTTCTGAAAACAAAGGCTGAATGCAAATGGCCAAATTAAAGATAAACATGAAGCACGTTAGAGTAGAGCATATGGACGTCTCGACCAAGTAGCACAAACGCTGCCAGCGACGTATTTCCACATTATCCGACTCAAGTGCAGCTAGCGGGAAGCTCTGAGTTGGCCTAAAGTAGCTTTCATAATAATTCAAATCCTCAATTACTTCATCGATCTCATTGGCGCGCCAATAGATGTACAAGTTCTTGGTCACAATCAGACTTATCTGTGGAGCAATAGACTTGATGGTTATGTGGGAGATAAGGTTAGTTATTGCATAGCTAACCCCAATCATCCAGGACAAGTCATCGCCCATGTCGACGACATTCGTCGACTCGTGTATGGCGAACATAATCGGCAGCAGCAGCGAGGCCGAATTAGCCATGAGAATGCGATTGCTGCGTTTATAGTTGCTGTATTTGCCCAGCAGCCAGCGAGTCGGATAGATGCCCAATAGACTAGAAAATGCAACGAATTAGACTAAATTTCAGCGTCTCCATAATTTTTGGCTCCGGCATACACCAAAAACGCACGATTGTAGTTCATGGCGAGGCGTGGCGGTGGCTGCGTTTTTTGCCTAAGCACCGTTCGATATTCGTTAAAGAAGCCGCTTAGCAGGCGCAGATTTGACTTGAAATCCCCATGGGCCATCGTGTCTTGGCTCTCTTAACTGTGTCTGGCTCGCCGGCAATTGAGCTCTGCTCTATCTATATCTCTGCCTTATATATGTGCCAATTGATTGGCCATGCAGGATTCCAATTACAATATTTACGAGTTGGCTACACCGTTTAGCAGGCCAGACCTATGATTAGCAACATGTGCCGCAAATCGCAATCAGCTCTTGCATCTAAATAGCAGAAGTCTTAGGCCTCAAGGAAATTGCAAGTAATTGTCCAGCGTAGGCGTTAGCATGCAGCTACAAACAGACCAAAAGAGGCTTTCAGCTGGCTAAGACCCATTTTAATTACTCGTAACAGAAAAATTTTCTACATCTGCTGTTTGTGCATTTATAAAGAGCATTTAACTAGGCAAAGCTTTGTTAGTGGTGATTAATACCAGATATCAGACTTCCTTTAACTAGGGTGATTCAATGGAAATGATATGAATAGAAGTCTAGATTTAATTGATGACTAGCAGCTTAAGAGTTCTTTTAGTTTGATTAGGATTATTGATTGATTAAAGCAGAAGCTCAACTTAGATCCAAGAATTATTTTATCAAGGGAAACAGGGAACATTTTAGCTTCTCTTTATGCAAATGAATTATTCGCTTATAATTTATAAAATAAAAGAGAACCCAATGATAGGGGACTAAAGATAAAAGCAAATATCATACATGGTTCATGAGTAATCAATCAATATATATATATATATAAATATATCTCCCGCTAAAGGCGGATTGATTACTCATGAGCCATGTATGAGTTACATATAAGATAATTCACATAAAATTATTGAATCACTCAAATAGCACTCGACTACTATTCCATAATATACATAACATATTATACATAATATATAATATATATTTATATTCAACCACATAAGAGCGTGCAATGAACCCGCTCAATGTATAGAGTTGGCTGGACATTTTTCGCGTGACTTGGAAAGCCATTAGATCATCAGCATCATTAACTGACAATAAAACAGAGACAGAAATGAAAAAAAAATTATATCAACTGAAATTCATGTTAAATTTTATTTATTCACAATTTTTGAAGCGTATAGCAAAACATAGGCAAAAATAAATAAAATAATAAATAAATAAAAAAGAGTTCAATCAACTTGCCACTTTGGCACTTCCGTTGCGAGACGCGTACTACATCTTCTTTACTTTATTTATGATTTTATAAATAACGAAATTTGTTTAAATATATATATGCATTACGATATGATTGATGACTTAATTTGTGCCTGTCGAGAAATATGAAAAAAGAAAAACTCGCTTTGCCAGAGATTTAAAGCGAGTTTTTTTAGTGTGTAGGAAAAGGAGTTTTTTTTTTTTTTTTTGTGTGTGTTTGCTCAGGATTGTCGCGTGTTTCAGCTTACGTACAGGTTTATACAGGTTCTTAAACGAGTTGCAGGCGTCTAACGGAGCGCACAAATGACCAGCCAAAATAGCAATAGACCACGTCGTTTGCCGTTGAAAATGTTTGTCTAGCTGCAGCTACTTCCAGGTGTTGTCATAAAAACTCAAGAAAGCGACACTCTCTAGATCGACTGTAACATGAGGAGGGTGGTCTGAACTCAAAAACTGCCAAGAATTGAAGAGCTTTAATAAGTGCAGGGTATATGATTGCTAATGTTAGTTTTATAGATATTATAGATAGCCTTTTTCCATTAGTACAGGGTATCTACTATGAAAGCCAAGTGACTCGCTATGCAAATTAGTGCAGCGTATATTTATTTACTATGCTGCAATATTTATGGCAGTTGGCATAACACGCGCCAATGGACGCAAGACTGCTGACTCCTGTGGCCGGAGGGGGAGCAAATAAAGTGTTTTAGTTAACATTGACCAGGTTTAACAATTTAATGGCCTCATAATGGTAGCGGCATTAAACCAAATTGATATCAATTTAACAACAATATATGCACAAGTGCAGAGCACATCGTTAGCCTCGCGGCTGCGCCAGTAACAATTGCTGCAACAGCAACAGCAACAAACAATTGCAGCAGCATTGAACTCTGCTGTGAGCTGGAAGCGAGATTGAGGCACACAAGGCGCACACACGCACGCTCCAAGCTGGATATACTGGCCATGCATCTGTTTCGATGGAGCCAATAACAGTATAGACCAGTTCCGAGTTGGCAAAGCGCCGTTTGATGCTCTAATTTATACAGCATACTGATGAGCAGTTGACCGCTCTGCCGCAGAATGGTACTCAAAGGCGGCTTCGCGCGTCTAGCCACGAAAATGTGGCAACAAAACAGCAGCAGCGACTGGGCAACGCAGCAGTTGCAAGCCACACCAACAACAACTGTTCAATGCTCGTTCGGCAGCGACAAGTTGATCTCTGGAGCATGTCTATAAGAAGCCTTGATGACAGCTGTCAAAGGAACTCTTTACAGATACGACTTGAAGTCGGTACATCAATTTATTGAACTTCATTTCTAATGAATTTCTATGAATTTATGTGATCTAAATCGTATCAACAATAATTGGGCTTTGCAACTTGTTGAGCTCTCTCGCTAGATCATCAGATAACTATCAGAGCTATCAAAATTCTCTTAAATATTACTTCCCACAAAAGCAACCAATATGCCCCTTTTAATACGCTGAGCGTGTATAACAAGCGGTTCTTAGCGCTGCGGCTGCCACTTGACCAGCTCACACAAATGGAAATATTTGTAGCGGTTAGCGTTTAATTGAAATGCATTTGGCTTGTTGGCTGTCAATCAAGCGACATTGCTGCAGTCGAAGAAACAGCATGCCATAAGCTGCTGAATGCAACGAACAAGGAGTCAGCAGTCAACGGTCGGCAGACGGCAGTCAGCGTGCGGAACCACCTAGTACGCCACACAGTGGGTTGCCGCCTGCCTGACCAATGCCCTGGCTAATGGAAGTGCTGTACGCTTGGCGACCTTCTGCAGCAGCTGCCCCCATCATATGCCACAGTGGCATCCACAGTCCGTTATGGAGTCAGGAGCAATGTGTGAGTTTTATGTGCGCTGCCTCGTAGCCGTCTCGCATCCGTATGGGGTGCTACCTCTTGCGCTTTTTATCGCACATTTGTCTAGTCGCCGTTGTCCAGTTTTATGATGATCTGATAATTAAGCCCGGCTAACTGACTTAAGTCTTATTTTATTTGCTATCGAAAGCGGGTTTCATATCAATTATAGTCGAAGCTCTGCCTCTGATTGCGTCCTCGATGCTCCCCATATTTGATATCTTTTTTATATGTGCGGACTTTACGCTTTCGTGGGCAGTGCGATTGGCTTGATCATTTAATTGAACAGGATATGGCTTAGCCAAGACATTTTGACTTTTATGATACAATAACGAAAGCACAAACAGGCTGATTGGTAACTGAACTCTTTTAGCCATATCATGTGTTATCGTAATATTATTATGATAATTTTATTATAAATTATTATTTATTAAAATTATTTTAATATTTTTAAAGTATATAGTTAACTGAATATATCTCTAATAGAAAATAATTGTTATGAAAAGGCCTGAGATCATGCTCATGCTTAGCTCATAACTATAGCATCTTAAAGCATATTATGTTTATATAGAAAGACAGTTGTTTTGTAATTATCTTGAGAATGATTGGAGAAATCTATTATCTCCTAAATTATCTTAGCCTACATATGAGAAGGCTACAGAAAACTTCTATCACACACATAGAGGTATATACAAATAGAATTATAAAATCTCAAATAAGTTTTAAACAAGTTTGATGAGCTTCAGAGCTGATTGAATGTTTTTTCTTTGGGATGCATCATTTTGGCAGACTTTGATCTATTCAATAAGATCTAGATTTATTATGCATGAGATAATTTTTATAAAGTCAGAGCAGCATTTTAGCTAATTCATCTCTGGGTGCATCAAGAATTAGTCTAATCGTGTAGTGGATTATGTATACTTATAGAGTACACTAAGTGAACTCTTAGATTTCGATGATGTCTACCTATTATATATGCTCTAAGTAACCTTAATATATGTCTCTAATATATATCCATTATATATATTTCTTTAGTATATATCCTTTTATGATACGTTCGACTACCCCAGCTCTAGTATTTTTTTTTTTTTTTTGCCATCAGCCTTATCCAATTTCAAGCTCATTGGCATTCTTGTCGCATGTGAGTTGTGGCATATTTCATTGACTTTGATTAATTAAGAACACATTCCGCCGATTGCATCACATACTTCGAGCCTTGCATAACTGGGTCCATGAGATCACATTAACTAGCTAGACAACTCCCCCATAACATAATTGTCTTGTAGCTTCACTTGTAGCTCCACTTGTACCGTTATGGACCCCATGCCGACTCTCGCAATGCGCAGCTCATATAAAGCACATTTTCATGTTTATTGCGGCGGCACATCGAGGCAATTGATAATAAGTTTTCGGCCGCGCATACATAAAGGAAGGCAAAAAAAATCGGAAAAAGCAGAAAATACTGGACCAATGCAAACATTTTTCAAGCGTTATTTATGAATACAACCGAAGTTGCAGCCAGTCGCGAGCATCTCGCATTGCACGTTGCAAGTTTGTTTAGCCGCAGTAACAAGAGCAATAACAGCAACAGCAACAGCAACAACAACTGCAGCAAGTGATTCAATAACAAGGCTGACGGCTGACGGCCAGCAACCACGGGGTAGAGCGGTAGAGGCAAACGGGACTGCACGTCGACGACATCGACGGATCAGACGGGCACCGCTGGACGGGACCGCCTGTCCAGTCGCCTGGACGTCGCGAGACGTGTGTACAAAGTTTGCATAAGCTGCTCTAGCCCACAGACAGCGCTGCTGCCTGTGTTTTATGCTCGCTCAAACTGCGCAAGAGCGGGCATATGGGTGATGAGTGTGAGAGGATCGACTATCATGGGTTGAGGCTGAAAATTGTCATCTTTATGTACTCTTTATATCCTCGACCTTTCATGACTCTCTTCGTCGCCATCTAATTGTATAAATAGTCATATCTTCTGAGCGCGTATCACGGAGTCAGTTGTCCTCCGTTGGTGCGTGCCCACTTGTTTCTTACGTTATTTTTTCTTATTTTGCGAGGTTTACAGTTAAAGATTTATGGAACATGTTGCCTGCCGATACGCGGGGTAATTGTGTGTAGGTAACGCAGCAAGCAGAAGCAGCAGCAGCAGCAGCAGCAGCAGCAGCAGCAGCAGCAGCAAGCAGAATCTGCAGTAAAAAACAAATTTATGCCGAATCTGAAGATAAGTCTGGGCTGAATGTGCAGTGCAGTTAAAGCTGACCGTGAGGCAACTGCATTTCGATTTAGATTTCGAATCGAATCAAATAAATACATGTTCACATTGAGTAGAAACTGAAGACGAAATGGAAATGCATAGCAAAGGCAAACGCAAAGGCAGAGGCAGAGGCAGAGCGCTCACTGGGTCATCAAAATCGAAGACGCCTTCAGAATCGATAGATCTGGGATAATATGAGCTGCATTATGGCGCCCAGCTGCAACGGGCCGAGCTTCATAATAATAAAAAAAGAAAACTTTCTAAAAAATAAATAAAAAGCAAACAAACTGTAAATGCAGCCATTAATAGATATAGCATGAATTTGTTGCCTCTGTCGCCAACTAAAGCATAATTATTGCCCAGGCCACATTTGGTATGGGGAATGGCAATGCAAACTGAAACACGGCCGAGACGTGAGCGGCGTCAGAGATGCAGCTAAAGCAGTTTTATTTTTCTTTTCTATTGCATTATACCCTAACTGTGAGAGCATTATCAATTTGCCACAACTTGTTGGACTCAGCTCAATTATGTATGACAATAAAAGATTTTGTGTTTTGGCTAACTTGATTCATGCTCGATGTAAAATTTAATCAATACAATCAAAATAGCTTACAGAAAGGCTTTGCTACTTTTCAATCACATTGAAGCTGTAAGTCATGGTAGCTCTTTAGTAACTTCAAATGGTTTTTATTTGCTTCATTCAATTTAGACCCAAGTGAAAGTTCTGAATCTGCTAAGAGTAGAAAAGTAGCTAAGAAAAGTTGTGAGATGCTGTGCCTTTATCTCATTATCTATTTTATTATATTTATTTAAATTCTTATTATATTATATATTGTAAATAATATATATAATATATTAATTATTATATATTATATATATATAATATATTAATTATTATATATTATATATATATATTTATTAACATATTTTTCATACTATATATTTTATTAAATTTACTTATATTTTTCTTTTATTATATATTACTTTATTATATATTATATATATTTTTTTCTCATTCATAAAATATGGAAATCCTTTTACTAGTGCATAAAAACTTCGACTATTCTAATATGACAATTCTTTGTCGATATTTTTTGTTATTTCTGTAGTTTTGTTGCTGGCTACTTAACTGTTTTTAATTGAAACCAGTTTGTGTAATCGATTTTGGCCGGCAACGCAGCAATCGCTGCAAGCGCCTTATATGCTTATAACTCGCTTATGTCAAACAGATTGGCCGTGTAATTTCAGCAACGGCATAGCTCATAACTCAGCATTCGAAGTGATGCGAATAGGAGTCAAACAGCAGTGGAGGATCTTTCATATTTGTGCTCATTCGCTGGAAGAAGCTGTTGTTGCATGCAACGTGAAGTTGTCAAAGTTTTCACTTGTTCTAGTTAATGTGTTTTTAGTGGATAAAGAAAAAACACTCAGCTGTGACTAAGATGCTGCAAATGGCTTTGTAAATTGTTGTAAATGATGTTGAACCAATGACAAATGATGCCAACTGATGTGGCCAATCAAATTGGAGCGAGGCCGAAAATGCGGCATTTCTCTTTGTGCAGCGTGTGGCACGTGCAACAGCCAGTGGAGATGGAGCGATAGAGAGGGAGATGGAGAACCGTTAGCTGTCCAGACACGCAATGTTATTTGCACTTCAAACGGTACTCGAGATGCAGCATCTAGCTAGTGCTCTTATCGAGCAGCTCTCGCGGCGTATACTTGATTTGTATAAGTACATTAATTAGCTGCAATTCGCAACACATCAAAACATTTCTTATACAATTTGTCAAAACAAACTTATACTTTCGACATATAAGAGCGTAAAGCCAAGTAGTCAAATGAAAACAAATGAAAAATATACAAAAGAAAAACTCGTTTGAGCGCAATGCCAAAGAGCAAGCAGCAAGCAGCGAGCAGCCAGCAGCAGCAGCCAACAGCAGAAAATTTTCGCCGACTTCCTCAGCGTCTCGGCTCAAGCCGCAGTCGCTTCGTTGATGGCGACCTTGATAGACGTGCCAGCGGCTTAAAAACTAACAAGAAGACGAACCACTCAACAAAAAAAAAAAATAATAATAATGAAAAAAAGCTTTCTATAGCTAAAAAAAAAGTGTTTATTTTTGGCGTGACCAAAAAAAAATATATCATAAAAACAAATGTGAAAAATGTTTAAAAAATTTGGATGCAAAAATGATTTTTCAAGTGCAATTCATGTGTGCTAAAGCAAATATTTCTATGTAAAATATGAAGTGGAGTATTTAGTTGATATTCAACGAAAGAAAATTGCCAAAGCAGTGCGAAAATTCAAGCTCCGAGAGCTGTACCGTTAATAGCAATTGTTCAAGCATTTTCCGCAACTCTAGTTAAGGTGTTAATTTCTATTCATTGGCCGGAACCTGCGAACGAGCTGTGAGTACAAATTTGCATTTCCTTCTGCCCGGCCCAAAAGAAAAACATGACAAGATAGTTACAGTTAGATCTGTCAAGCGTTGTTGGCTTGGCGAGAGACAAAGCTTGTTTAGGAACTCAAGTTTTGATTACCTGTTCGAGTTTTCTTGGCTCTAATTTTTCTAGGTGACAATAAGATTTTGGTGACTTGCATATTTAGCTTGAGTTGGAGACAGCGACACTATCATTAGGCAGAGACTAAGAGATTATATGTGTCTCATAACAATCTTTTGTATATCAAATCATATGTAGAGATTCATTTATACATATCATATATTTGAGTGCTTTTGAAAGAATATTTTTTAGGTTTCATTGTAAGAACCTTTGTCTAACGTAAGCTACAACCTTTCTCTCCCGCAAACGGATGCTGTCTCAAACAAATCTTTCGTCTTTTGATGTGAGCCAAGAATCGACCCAATTTTAAATATCAGATTCATTTGCTGTGATTTATGGATGCTAAGCTTTGTGCCATTCACTCACAAAACTAACATAGATACTTCAGACTATATATAATGATTTTATATATAATCATGTAATTTACATGTGAAGACTTAATTAATTTTTATGAACTAAAATGTTTGAGAGCCATAGAGTCTATGAGTTCGTGTCTATAATAATTTGTAGATTACTCTTTAGGCTTTATTTTTAATTAAAAGGCAAAGTTAAGTCGTTTTGCAGTTTTAGCCAAAACAAAATACAATTCTTGAATGACAATTTCATAATTCAGACCAAGATCGTGACTTAAGCTTAGCTGCTTTGGTTGCTTTATTATTTTATAAATTGTAATTACTTTTATTTTTATATATTTTATTTAAATTAGGAATATAAATTTAATTTTTCACACCATTAAAAACTCAACATTTTTAGTTCATACATAAATGTTTTGTTTTTACAGAAAATTTTATTAACCTTATTAGTTAAAAGTCGAGCTATATCTACCTTGTTAGCCAAGTCAAAGTATAGTTACAGAGATAATATATATATATATAATTTCATATTTCGCTTTTCATATTTCAGACATAGTTCTTCTAGCTTCAATTATGTCTTCTCTTAATTAAATTTTGATCCACCGCGTCACCAGTTCCATTTACTGTTCATTCATATAACACACTTCATGCGCGCGACCTTTAGCTTCTACTTTGTGCCACATATGGTTACATTTCCGCAGCGTTATCAAGCTGTTTTTCACACATTTCCAACATTTCTAATAACGAAAAAAAAAAGAAATGAAAAAGGTTCGTTTTTTATGCCTCTTTTAGGCCCTATTTTTTTGGGCTGTGGGCTGCGCTTGCTGTGCAGTTGAATGAAATTAAGCTTATCAGACCATTGAGTATAGGTCACTGGGCAGGGGCACTACGAGTAGATCAAGATCTTTTAAGGTGAAAGTAATTTAGCCAAACACCAAAGAGCAAACTAAACCAAACCAAACCGAACCGAACCAACCTAAGGCAAACTGAAATCCAGTCAAAGCCAAAAAAGCAAGAGCAAGCAGCAATATGGTCAATATGGTAGCTGACCAGTCGAGTGGAGCTCGACTTGGAGTTGATTGCACTGTCGTAATTTAGTTTTAACAACTATTTTGAAAACCGTTGGCCAGCCCTAGCTAGATGTAGCCAAGAGCCTAGCCCAGGCCAAGCATAAGTACATATTAAAGCACATTAAGGCGTCGAGCAAATGATGCGCTTCTCTAACCACACAATGGACCAACTCAGTCAGCCAGGCGGGCAGGCAGCCAGCCAGCCAGCCAGTCAGCGGGCTAGCCGCAAATATGTTGAATAAATTTCAAATTTGTTATGGGAGCAAAGTGGGAAAGATCGGGAAAAGAGAGGGGAGCGTTTACTATAGAAACTCATATGCGACTAGCGTGTGTTCTAAGTGTTAAAAGTGAGCCAAGTGTGACGTGGACTCGGAAGTGTACCGACTGCAAAAGCAGACAATGCCCCCCCAACAGCAACAATTGTGTGTGCACTGCATCTGCGTGTGCATAGGTTACAGCTGCATATATAGATATAGATATATATCTGTATTGCTATATATAGAGAGAAACATAAATTTATGCGCAAACTTAGAACAATGTGCAGCATATCGTGTTGCCTAATAATTAATGAACGTGCATGCAGCAAGCATGCTGTCCATACACACACACATACACATGTACAGATGGCGCGCAAAGTTCAATTACCTGTTAATTGAGTTTAGACGAATGCAAAAAGTCAAGTCAAGTTCCCAGTGGCGTTCATCAAAATCACATCAGTCAAGCATCTGCTGCACCAGCCATAGCTAAAGCCAAAGCTAAAGCCTCACACAAATCGAGCTCTCAAATTCAGGTCATTTGTGTCATTAAATTGTTTCAAAATGCAAAGAGATTGGGCCACATCAGCCTCATCCATAAATACATGGTATTATATATTATTGTTAGTCTTTAAATTGCCAGCTAACTGTACAATATGGCTCGCTGTTTTGACCGCTCAATCAATGAGACTCAAGCCACCAACTGACAAATCAAAAGACTCAGGCAACGAACCTCAGTTTTTCAACACACCAAAAAAATTTTACTTTCAAATTAGGCCGCAACTGTTGCTTTTTTTATCGCTTTCTTCTCATATTCTAGAGCCCCAAAATAACAAAGTGAAACAAAAAAAAAACATAATGATTGTTTCCACTTAGACTATTGTTATTAACGTTGTTTTTGTTGTTGTTGTTGTCGTTCTTCTTCTTTGTGTATAGCTTAAGTGTAACAAACAGTTAGAAGTCCCCAATAATATTTTTGTGTGAAATATTTATGTAAATTATGGTCAAGCGTCTAAAGTGCAACTGATTAGCGGTATAAATACAACAACAATTCAACACATGCCCCTCTCGCTCTCCCTCTCTCTCTCTCTCTATCTCACTCTCTTTGACTTGGGTGTATGTAGATTAAGCAGACATAACTGCAGTCGCATTTGTAACGGTATACGGCGACCAGGCCAGGTTAGATACATATGTGGCATACACGCAGCTTGTTCCCAGGCAGAAGCGACGCACTTGCTCCACCGCTGCATAATTCTAGCCGGTGGTGCTTTTAGCTGTTGCTGGCTGCTCGTGCTATCAAATGTGTATGTCTGTGTGTGAGTGTGTGTGTGTGTGTGTGCATGTGTGTTTTTATAAATATATACATTTCGCCTCGCAGAACGAGTTTTAATTGCAACATTTGTTTAAATGCTGTCCGTTAGCTGACGCTGCAACCAGCAACTAACTACAACAACAACAACAACAACAACCACTTGGCTTTTGATGCTGCTCCATTTACAAAAATGGACGACAACAATTTTTGCCTCATTACCGCCGCTTAAAGAATGTCACCTGGGTGTGCGTGTGTGTATGTGTGCGTGTGTGTGTGGACAAGCGCAGTCAGTGGGGAAATCTAAACGTATTTGTTTTTCTTTCATACCCTGAAGCTATGGCTAAAGAGCGTAACGGGTATTTTGTTTATGTGGCAATGCAGGTGACAGCTGCCCCTAGCCGTAGCTAAACACACGAATTTAAAGATAACGATACTGGACCGGGCCAATTTAATCAATCTAAAATATAGAAGACTTTAAATTATAGTCATATATATATATTCCGTTAGTTCAATCACAAAACAAGTGTATCCAAAAGTTTCCCCAATATCTATCAAATTCTCATCAGAAATTGGGTTTCGTTTAGCAGAACTCAACAGCCTCAAGAGCAAAAGACATTAAATTTGATATGTAGAAGCTCTTGAGGTATTTACATATGAGAAGCAACTCACATTGGAAGTTAGTTCAACACAATAAATATTAATTTATTTTTATGTTTCTTACTTTCTTTAACTGAAATTATTCACAGTTGTTCAATCTCTTCACTTTTTATGGCCAATAAAAATTCAATTTAAAATAAGCCTAGTTAGAGAACTTTAGGTAGAGCTATCAAATTTAATGTGTATGTATGAGAGATGCTTGAATTAAAAATACATTTATGTTAATTTAAATAAATAAACATATATTTATCCAAATTTTGTCCATATGTACTGATATTAGTTTTAAAGCTACTTATTCACTATTATTTAGATAAATATATTTTTATTTATTTTAATTTACATACATTTATTTTACTTTATTTATTTTCTAGCTCAGAGCATCTTCTAGCCGTTTACTGCAAAATTGTTTTAATTTGTTTCCATTCGCTTCTGTGTGTGTGTTTTTTTTTCGCCTTTTGCTGTTGTTTTTTTCGCGTTGTTGCGTTTTGGATTTGTTTTAATTAGTGGCGCGTTTTCTCTCTTGTACAGCTTATTTATGGCTTAAATGTGCTTGTTTTTATTTTTTCTCTCGTTTGTATTTGTTTTAGCCCCAGTCCGACCTGGTCGCATGCATTAGCTATGATGCGCTTGCTGCGATGTCTCGCACCAACATTGGCTATTCCTTCTGGCTGCCGCTGCCTCTGCTGCTGCTGCTCGCCTGCTGCTGTCACGTTGCAACTGGCACGCCCACAGCGCCTGCAAGCAGAGCTGGCGGGCAGGTCATTGGCGCCACCTCCTTGGCAGCGACCCAAGCGGCTGTATTTGCGGCGGCCAACAATAACAACAAGAGGAAGCAACACAGCGACATTCAGAGAAATCAACTAGCTGATTTAATGCCAGCAAATTTACTGTTAGAGGATCTGCAACAGTCTAACGGACAGCTAATCAATCTGACAAGGCATCACGATGGCGATATCTTCTATACGAGCGGTAAGCACCTACTACTACATATATTCACTATATAACCCCCTAGTACAAATCCAAAAGCCTAAGCTTCATGCTTGCGAGCTGCAGCTGATGTTGCTAATGCTGTGAGCCATGCTGCTGACAGCAGCAGTAATTTCCAGCTAGTCAACTTATTAGCCACGATTAGTTACACTCCAAGAAATTCAAGTGACTTGAAATAAATAAATACAAGAGTAGATTTAACTTACGAAATGAGGCTATGCTTGAGCTGATTCAAGGAATAACATTTTGATCATTATCAAAATAATTATTAACATTTTTCTTTAAATACAAATAAATACATATATATTAGAAAAATATGTGAATGTTTTATACCTATACTTAAGTTATCATATTATCCATTTTCAATCAGATAAATGTAAATATATATATACAAAAAATAAATTATATATATTTTTTTAAATTATTTATATATATATATATATATTTTATTTTTTTTTTAATATATATTTATATATATAATTTTTTTTAATTCTGTCTTTAATCCTTAAAAGGTTTTTGATTTACTATCGTCTTCCTTAATTTATGCGCATTATATTTAATATCTCCATGCTTGCTTCTCTCAGTGTAGTCTCTTGGCGCGTTCTGTTGTGACGGGCTTAAATCAAACTGACAACAGTTCTGCCCCCTTCCGCTCTCCCACTCTACGGCTCGCGCTGGCTCCCTCTCTTCATGCCTTCTCCCTCTATCTCTTTGCTGTCTGTTTTCTTTAACAGTTTCTCTTTCTTTTTACGCAGGCCTGCGTCTTGGCGGCGCTTGCAACGCGGACACCTGCATCGGGCTGTCCAGCGGCACAGCGGCTGTCGTGCAGCTGGGTGGCGACTCCAACGGTAACTCGTCGATTCATATGGAAATTTTATTTACCACTCGTTGCCTAATCTGTGCCTCTGTATGTTTATTTCATTTGTTTAGCTGTCGATGCAGTGGGTCAAGCCTCCGCCTCTCTGGCCGGCTCGAGGCTCGAGTTGCTCACGCGTCGCATGAAGCTGCAGCGCGGCAATGCCAATGCCCAGGCCGGAGGCGTGGCTATGCAGAAAGAGGCTGGTGCGCAGGAGGACGAGGGATGCAGCTGTCGCTGTTTGCCATATTTGCGCGCATATCGCGAAGATTTAGGCATCTGTGTGGATGACATACATGGTAAGTGGCAGAGTGGGAGCGCTGATGCGCTGATGACGCTGGTGACGCGGAAGCGCTGGCTAAATAATTAGTCAGCCAATTCGTTGCAAATTGTGTGCTCCATTTCCACAACTGGCAACTGGCAACTGTCGCTGGGAAATTTTGCCACCAATTTCCCAGGCATTGTTAGCTGAATATACATTATAGCCAAAAAACGAACAAAAAATCACAATGGTTGCTCAACTATTTTTTTTTTCTGCTTTGATTGCGAAAAAGAAATGCTGTAATAATAATAACAAAATTGTGCAGGGCGCGAGCGCTCCAGCTGGAGAATGAAAACGAAACGTGACGCAAACTATAAGCGACAAAGAGACAAGCGAAGAGCTCCAAATGGAGCCAGTCGAACACGGAGTACTCTCTATGAAAACGCAGAATAGCTTACCCTAGGTTATAAATTAGAGTTGCGAAATGCCCATGAAAATATATTTCATATTTTAAGAGCATCAACTATATAAATTCCAAGATGAATTACAGTTTTATTTCTATTTATTTTCATCTTCAGATGAGAATGATATATGAATATATATATGCTGTTAATTATAGTATATATATAATTATTATTAAAATTATTATATTTCTAAGTTCTACAATTTTACTTCCAATCAATCTCTGACTCTAGAGAAGTCATAGGATTTTTTCAAAAATGTTGCTCTCAATATTTACTCAAAATACTCGACATACATTCTCTACTTCCTGCACGTCAAAGCTCGCATGCAAGTGCAATAACTGCACATATTAGGGTAGCTCATAGCATAATAAATGTTAGCTGTAGACGTCGGCTAGTATGGCAAATATGTGCTATTATTGAACATATCAACTGGAAGCATTTTTATGAAAGGAAAAATAGTTTAAGCCAACTTTCGCTGGCAATAACAATGACAATATCAGCCACACAATAATAATAAACCTTCGAAAATCCATCAAGACGGAAAGTAAGAGCGTTTCGAAGAAACAAAAATAAAAAAACCTTTTTTCTTTTTCTGGAAAATTTGTCTGGCCGTGTCTCAATAATAGATCGAATTTTGTTATCTCAGCCATAGTATAAATATCGCGCTGTTATTTCTAATTCATGTTTCATACTTTTCTTGTCGTCGCCGTCCAGACTTTCTCATTGAGCGATTTTTTGTTTGTTTTTGTTTTTGTTTTTGTTATTTTTGTTGATGTTTTTCTTGCATTTATTTTTGCAGAATGCTCTCTCTCACCATTTGTTAGCGGCTCATCGTCGGAGAAAATTCCATTTGTGTTTTTGCCGCTGCGCGGCCAAATCATTTACCCCAGCAGAGAAATCAGTTTTCCCAGTAAGTATGGCCCACACACCATAATATATATATACATGGCCAGCTCTACACACACACACACACACTCGCACTCATGCAGATATACACACGCCTGTGTGTGCGGTTACGGGCGCCCAGTACCTCGGCTCGAATGGCTGGTCGGATCTGCGTAACCCCATTGACACGGACTATCCATTTCGCATGTTCCGCGACGAGGGTCGCAGCTTTCTGCAGTGGCTGGGCGAGACGGAGCTGCGGCAGAAGATGCAGGGCCGTCTCATCGTGGTGCATCTGGTTTGCCGCGACATGACTGTGGCCCTAAACGCCAGCCAGAAAGGTGAGTGTAACCCAAAGACCAAAGATCGACACACAGACAGACAGACATAGATACAGATAGACTGAGAGAAGCAACTGATGCTATTTCTATATCTTATTTTCTCTTGCAGATCATCTGATGCCGCCCAAGAATGTGCACTCGCCGTGCGTCGCCTTCCGTGTCAATGGCAGTCCAGTTAAATATACGCACAGTAAGTACCCACAGCCGTCCATCCGTACTCAACTCTTAACTCTGCGCTGTCCTACTCCTTCTGGTTAGATGTGCCGGAGGTCTTCTTTCAGCCGGCGAATTCAACAACTCTGGCCTCCACCTCGGATGGCATGACCATGCGAGAGTATGTGGTCATTGGCATCTGCAGCCTGCTGCTGGGTCTCATTTATGTGGCGTCCGTATTCCTCTATCTGTACATGAAGAAGCGCAAGAGTCGCGGACGTCACAATTCACGCCACTCGCTGGACAATCTGGCGAACGAAATCAACTATCCGAAGAACGATCAGGTCACATACGGAGCGCCCTTTAGTCGCGTGGGCAGCATCTACTCGGCGAACAGCATGGGCTTGGGCAATGGGAATGGCAGTGAGGCGGCGGGCACACGTGCCAGCATGGCCAGTCTTAAGGATGATCTGGGGATTGTGAAAAATAATCCGCTGCTGCAGCACTTTCCGCAGCTGAGCGAGCGCGAGCACAATTCCGGATTTTCCAGCGACATCTCGAATTCCAACTCAGAGTGCGAAATGGAGGAGAAGATTAAGGTGAGTGTGCATTGGCTTTGCTCATTAGCTATGGTAGACAGCCTGACCTGGTTCTACTGCAGAGTTCGGTTTCGGTTCTGGTGCATCCACAGCTGAACAAATCGCCCAAGCCGGGTCACACATCGGGAGCGGAGAGCTCATCGCGCGAGTCGGATGACTTTCTGCAGGACAACGAGTGCCTGCCCACAGAGAACGTGGCTGTCATCGAGGATCTGATGAGTGAGGAAAAACTAGAAAATCTACGCGCCATGGTCAATGGCAATGTGCGCAAGAAGCTCTATTTCAATCCAGCATACTTTGAGCCACATTTGTTAGCGGTAAGCTTAGGTAGCTTTCCCTCTCCTCTTGAGCCCATTTCTTAACTCCATAATTTGTTCCGTGCAGGAGCCGCCTCAAGCTGCCATTGAGTTTCTGCAGAAGATACGCGAAGTTATTGCCATTGCCAAGTATAAGATGGCCGCGAAGCGCTATCAGCCATCGCTGAACATCATACACGAGGAGGCCAGCCTGGACTCCAGCTCGACCAGATACAATGCGCCGCTCCAGCAGCAAAATTTGCAGGCCAAGAGCCTGGGCGACAAGCGGAACAGCATCGAGCAGTGGCTACAGAGCGTGCCCAACTCGGAGCCCACGCAGCCGTCGAAGAAGAGCAGCGGCTCGCCAACTAAGCATGCGCAGCGCAAGGAAATTTGTGCACCAAAGGAGCGTCCACCTCCGCCGCCCATGGCCAAGTCGCAACAACAGCCGCAGTGCAAGGCAGAGCCACAGTGCTCTTCAAACAAAGATTCAGGTTCCAGCAAGTCCAGTCCCGAGCCTGCCAAGCCCAAATCTCCCTCCTATGACAGCTACACGGCGTACTCGGCCAATGTCTATAGCTTTGCGGAGACGGGCGGCGAGATCTACAATAACCCGAAGTTCATGCTGGCCGACTCGCCAGTGGGTTCCATGCGCAGCACCTCCAGCCGTTCCAAATCGTTGCGCAAACGCGGCGATGTCCTGGATCAGTTCGCCGCGGCCAATTCGACGCCCACCTCACTGAACTCCTTCGACCGGCAGCATTATAATATGCTGCGTAACATGAAGCCTGCCGAGCTGATATACGATTCGCTCAAGCGTGAGTATGCGGCGCATATACCAACGCCGGACTACGATAGCACCATCGAGAAGAAAATTAAGGAGATTTACAGCAGCACACAGAGCAGCATTCCATCCGTGCCCACGCCTGACTACAGCTCACTGAGCCGCAAGAGTCTCAAGCAATTTCAGCCCGACTCGCCGGTCTACAGGCGGAAATCGCCGCAGTATCTGATCGTGGACTATGAAACGGACAGCTTGGAGCGCTTGGAGCCGAGCAAACGCAAGAGCTCACATTCGTCGAGCTCGCCGTCATCGGATGTCAGCTCGCAGCTGAGCCCCAGTTTGAGCACAGCTCTGCCGCTGGAGGAGGAGATGGAGATCAGCCATACGGTCTACGATCGCATCAACGGATTTCGCAAGGAGGGCGATCTGAAGAAGCGTATGGCTGGCAAGCATCAGCATGGCCACCAGCTGAACCAGGCGCAGCGGCACAAGGAGGCGGCAGCACGCATCAAATACGACACGCCCTTTCGTGGCAGCATGACCATCGAGGTCGAGCACGAGCCGCCCTCCGACATGGAGCGTACGGACAGCGATCAATTCGAACCGGACACACTCGATCGGAAGCCCAAGAAGCAGAGCTTTTGCGATGTCAATGCGTGGGATAATCACGGCCGGCAGAGCAGAGCCGAGGTCGAGGATTACAATCAGATCAACTCGTTGCCGGATCTCAGTCGCCAGCTGGGCAGCTGCTCGGTGGAGAGCAGCCAGCTGAATAAGCCACGCACAGCCTCCTTTATACTGCGCTCCAGCAACTCTTTTCGCAATCTGCGCGAAATATACGAATCTCCGCTGGCTGTGCAGGAGCACTTCAAGTGTGAAGCGCAGCAGCAGCAGCAGCAGCAGCAGCAGCAGGGTCGCATCTTGACGCTGGAGGCCAAGCACTCCAGGCGACAGCGTGGCTTGCAGTCCTCGCCCACACTCTCCGTGGTGGATGTGACCAGGGCAAGTGTCAATAAGACTACCATAACTATATCCTCGCCCAAGCTACCCGAGAAGCAGCAGCCGTTCAGTGGCGAGCCAAGCAAGGCGAAGCAACACTATTGCGCTCCATTGGTGCACAACAAGCGTCCCTTACCGCCGCCACCACCCTCGCCCAGCTACCAGGAGAGGGGAGCAGCTGCTGATGAGGATGTCTGCAGTCTGCGCAGCGAGATAACCGAGTTGACTGGCGTCTCGGATACCCTGGATAACTCCTGCAACAACACCATGTCCAGCGTCATCTCGGCCATGACAGAGCAGTCGAAGCAGCTAAGGGAAAAGTCCAGCACATTGGAGCAGCAGGCACAGCTAGATGCAGACTACGAGGGCATCTATGGCAAGAAAATGAACAGCCTGCGCAATGACTACAGCCTCAACAAGTATCTCAACAGACGGAAGCGGGAGGGCAACAACGAAATGGAGCAGCAACAGGAAAAGGAGCAGCAGCTGGAGCTGGAGCTGAAGGACAGCTCCGATCTTGACTGCAGCAACAATAATAACAACAACAATGTGAAGAATCTTAAAGATGTGGATCTCAATCAATTCGAATCGTTGTCGATCAGCTCGCGGTCGAACCGCAGCAGCAGCCACCTCTCCGAGCGCACCAAGGAACTGTACAGGAATGCTGGAGTGCCCGTTGGCATTGCGTATCCACAGAGGGCTGCCAACAGTGGCGTCACCGCCTCGACGACCACCTCCAATGTCAATGTGCAGACCGTCTATCGCTGTGAGATTGAGCCGGCGCAGCTGACGGCGGGCATGCAAATTGCCATCGGCTTGAAGGATCGGGCCAAAAAGGCCAAGGATCTGAAGAATGCGTGGCGCAAATTTGTGACCATGGCTGCCAACAAGTTCAGTCCAAGTCAAAGTCCGGCGCCGACCTACGGCACCAAGAATACAGCTGGATTTTTAGAGGATGAGGATGGCATCGCTTCCATCATAGAGGCGGCGGCGGCGGCACAGCCGGGGTCACAGACACAGCCGGTGGGCCAGAACTACTATGAGCAGCGCTTCGGGCAACTGGACAGCGGGTACATGAGCACCGATTCCACGGAGCTATACAAACGCAATGTCTACGATCGGTACAACTTCAAGCGACAGATCATACGCGTCGATACTATCGAGGACAATGAGGAGGAGAGCGTGAATGGCAACAGACTGGAGATGGACGCTTCGCGCTTTGAGGATCTCGAGCATATGGTCTCGCCAGGCAACAACAGAGCAGCCACCACCGCTGGCGAGGATCTGAGCGATGCCGAATCGGACAAAACACTGACACGTTCGCAAACCAATGAGCTGCACTGCTCCAATACGATGTCGTCGTACTCTTCGGAGGATGAGCAGCGACGAGGACACAGCACCTGCTGCGGCTCATCGGACGAAGAGACGAATGCCGAGGATATGTGGGAATCAGGTGCGGAGAGCATCGAAACTCATTCGGTGCTCTACAAGATGATACGAAAGAGTTAGTTAGCTTAGTTATAAATATACATATATATATATATATATATATATATATATATATATATATATATATATATATATATAAGACATAAGGAGTTAGGAATGTGCAATATCTGAACCAGACGAAAGACTTCCACTAAGTTAAGCCAACCAACAGGTGCAATAATACTACGATTCTTGCCAAACCATAAGGTGCAATTTATACCTAAATATAAGAAATATATACATACATACATATATATAAGTAGGGTGGGGGAGACTGCAGTTGGTATTGCAATGCGGAACTCCCCCTAGACTAGACAGCAATGAATACTCTATAGTTAACTGAACAATTGTGTAGATTATACATATATCGATATATACACATATTTATAGATATTTACATATATGATATGATAGCTTACATCGCATCAGCTAGTTATCGGATGTGAATTGTGATAAATGTTAGCAGTCTTTGGGCCGGAAATGTGCAATCGTTAATTTTAGTCTCAGTATAAGGTCGAAGCTAGAATTATATACATTATGTATCAATAAGTTTACCTACTGAATTTTTAAAAAATAAATGTATATACATTTTCGTACGAAAAAAAAGAATCTTAAATTACTGACTTATACAGCCAGCATACTAATTGAAGCCACTGTATATTTATTCTCTCCAATTTGCTTTAACCCTGCATTACATAAAATGAACAGAGCAAATGAATCACTTGCCGGCATTCACTCTTTACTCTCATAGCCTTTTGCTCTCCATAAGATAAGAATACACAATGCGTCCCTCTCTTTCTCTCTGATGCGTTTGAGTTGAAAAGAACTACGCAAAAAATATCAACACATATTGCCATTGCCTCTCCCTCTCCCTCTCACTCTCCCAAGCCTATCATTTTGAGTATTGTAGCTTAATCTTCATACACGGATAACTGTCAATAATCAGAAAGCATACACACACACATGCCAAATTTACAGGCATTTTCATATATGTGTGTGTATGTGTGCATGTTGAAATTGTTTTTGCATGCAGCTCTCTCCCTAACTTTTACACTTCTTAACTGTAGGCTGATAAGTAAAGCACTTATAAAGTATGCTAGTATGTGTGAGTATAAGAATCTGAGCATAATTCATTTTCAAGCAAGGCGTCAGTTCACCGCCAGACACGGAACAGTGCGGTACGATTGCTTAAGATTGTGATGTCGAAAATTTTATTTGTGATTTGTTTCGCGCTGTCCAGTGTTTCGCTTATAGCAAGCAGAGGCCATTGGTTTCCAGCCAAGCTGCAGAGTGATCATGTCACATACTCCCCGGAGCTGAAGCGGGATCTGCACGACTTCCTTGCCCTGATACCGGCCATCACCATTGATGATGTGATCGCAAAACATATGTTAGTAGATTCCAAATTCCGCAAAGCGATGATATTTCTGAGTAGTTCGAACTTCGACAAATTGAAGCAACGCACCGAAGCATTGCCCGAGATAATTGAGGTTATGAATTTCATGCATTTGAATGATACGGTTATCAGATCGAGAATCCTTATTAACGAACGCCTCAAGCAGCAGCTAAGAACATTTGTGTACAAAAGCTATATCAATAAAGCGATAACTGAAAATGGCATCGACGAGGAAGAGACGGAAGACGTGGTCGTGGTGCTTGTGCCACTGGATGCCCAGCAGGCGCCCAAATCAGCAGCTTCAAGTTTCGGCAGCTTCGTGAGCTTCGTTAATGAGCTGTTGACCCACCTGCCGCGCGATCGCTTTGTGGCGTTAATCAACGAGAAACGTAAAACCGGCAAAGTTTTTCCCAAATTCTACGAGGCCATACGCAGTGAGGCATTCAAAGTGCTCCTGGACAAGACAATGGTACTAAATGCAATATTTCATCTTTATATTTAGTTATTTTATTGTCTTTGTCATTACAGAAAACGCAGAATGTACAGAATATAATTAAGACTTTGGCCAGCAATGAGATCGATGTTGAGAGTCTGAAGAACATTGCGTTGGAAGTTATCTCTTGGGGTCCGAAATAACATTAGTTTTAATATATATATATATGTATATATACACATAAGCATTCAAGTGCATTTATTCACTAATTTTTTTTTTTTTTTTTTTTTTTTTTTTTTCAAAAAATTAATTTACATTTATTTAACAAGTTTTCTGCTGCCCAATTGGCAGCTTAACAAGTTGAACATAAAGATACAATTATTTACAGTAGAACACTACAGAAATTAACAATTAATTAATAACAATAACTACAAAATTAACAATAACAATAACAATTAACATAAACAACAATAACAATATATATATATATATGAAATATTATTTTATAGGAACCTCGCAGGGAGGTCCTGTGGATGGCACTTCTTAAGTCTTCTTTTTCTGGCTCCTTTGTTAAGCCTTCTCGCCAAAGGGTTTGGGTGGCCTTCGAGTCTTGCAAGGTAGCTAGTAGCTACCTTTTGCATTACGTCTCCAACTTTGGGGACCTTGAGATCTTTTTCAATGTCCCTGGTACGCATGTACCAGGGAGCATTGCAAATTTGCCGGAGGATTTTTGCTTGTGTAACTCTTATTTTATCGAGGTTTGATTTTGCCGCAATTCCGTAGACTTGAAGCGCATATCTCCATATGGGACTGAGTATTGCTTTATAAATTGACACTTTACTGTACAGTGACAATTTATTGGTCGGCTTAAGAAGCCATGACATCTTTGCGCTTTTTGACATTACAGTCTTTTTGACCATCGTGGTGTGCATTTTAAAAGTAAGCCTTCTGTCTAACACTACGCCCAGATATTTGTGGCTTCTTTTGTGCGGTAGCGTTGAACCCTGCATGCTAATGCGACCACAGTTTAAAGTCCTTGTGGTAAACGTAACGTTTGCGCATTTGCTCCCGTTAATTCCAATGTTCCATTTTCGAGCCCAGTCTTCAAAAGTGTTCACGTACTGCTGCAATGACTCTGTAGCTTTATTGATGCAGGTACTACTTGTCAGTACGGCTGTATCGTCGGCATACGTGGCTATCAGTCCATTGTTCCGGTTTACTCCTGTGATGTCACTATGTGACGGCATATCGGCTGTAAACAGAGTATACAGGGTAGGGCCGAGAACGCTACCTTGAGGCACGCCTGCGCATATTGGCCTTTTTGACGATTTTATGCCATCAACGTCAACCCTAAAGCTTCTATCTCGTAGAAAGCTGCTGACAATCTGGTATAATTGTGGAGTGAGAACGTTTCTAAGTTTGAACAGTAATCCATCATGCCAGACTCTGTCAAACGCTTGTCTTATGTCCATAAAGACAGCAACTGCATACTTCTTGTGTTCAAAAGCGTCCAGGATAAAATTAACCACACGGTGAAGCTGCTCCGGAGTACCATGACCTCTCCTGAATCCAAATTGCCAGTTAGGGATTCTTTGCTTGACTGCTTCAAGTTGCAGTATCCGGTCAAGGATCACTCTTTCGGCCATCTTTCCTAAGGCAGGAATAAGACTTATTGGCCTATAACCATCTATTTCACTAGGACTCTTTCCAGGCTTTGGGATCATTTTTATCTGCGCTGTCTTCCAAATGTTTGGAAAGTGTCCCAGCCTGAGCATACTGTTTAGAATTAGCACTATAAACAAGAGAGCTTTTTTGGGTAGGAGCTTGAGTGTTCTGTTATCCAGCCTATCCTCTCCAGGAGATTTTTTAACCCTCAGATTCCTAACAATATTTATTACCTCTTCCAGTGTGACAGGCCGTACAGGCAGAGTCATCTGGAACGGCATATCCAGCTGTAGTTCAACAGTTCTTCGCGTAGCATCGTCGGTGAAGTTGAACGGCATGAATCGCTGTTGTAGGCTGTCTGCAAATGTATCAGCTTTTTGCTGGCTGGAGTAGCACCATCTACCTGCCGTATCCTTAATCGGTACTTTAGGAGCCGAAATTTTTTTGAAACGACTCGTGAGCTTCCAAAGGGAGTAGTTAGAAGACGCATCCGGGCCAGCATTTTCCAGCATTTGATCAATACTGCGTTGCTTGATTTTAGCGAGGACTTTTTGTACGCGATTGGAGATTCTTTTATAAATCTGGTGGACGCGTATATCTCCCGTTCTCACATACTCTTTCCTCAGCCTTCTCTTCATTCTCAGTAATGCAGCAGCGTTTGGGGGCAGCACATGCTGGGGGTGCTGTCTTGTATGACGTACATTTTCTGGGGTCGCGTATGATGCAGCCAAAGATATGTTTCGCATAAATATTGCAATAGCATCTTCTATGTCAGCAGCGCTGTCTATTTGAGTGTTAAGATGAATTCTGCTCTCTAAGTTTGTCCTAAATTCATTAATGCGAGCTCCAGGTGCAAGGATGTATTGCCTCATAGGTCTAAGCTGTGGTGATTGATGCAAAGTCGCTACGACCGGCAAGTGATCCGACGAAAGCTCATGATGCATCTGGACAGATAGCTTGTTAGCAGCGAACCCGTTAAAAATGAAAAAGTCCAGTGCAGAGGGAGTAAGCAGGGTGTTGAATGAATAGAAAGTAGGTTTTCCCGTTGCTAGGATTTGCCACGTACCACTAGCAATGGCCTCTTGCAGCCGCTTTCCACGATAACAACTCCGCACATTACCCCACCATTGGTGTTTTGCATTAAAGTCTCCTCCTGCAATGAACCGGTTTCCCAGGGACCGAAGTAGTACCTTAAAGTCATTTTCACTCCAGGGTTCGTTGGGAGGAAGATAGATCGATGCTATTTTGACGCTTCCGATGTTTGTCATCAAACTCAAACTAGCCGATTGAATATTATTGTTTGAAATGGGTTCATTTGCGTCATGAACAATGTTAGATTTTATTAACACAGCAGATCCTCCTTTCGCGGTACCACTGGGGTGATTTGCGTAATATTGGTTGTAGCCAGGTGTAAAAAGTTTAAGGCCTGGGCGCATGTGCGTCTCTGTGACCAACATCACATCAATTGATTTAGCATCAAGGAAAAGTCTTAGCTCGTTATTGCTTTTGACCAATCCTCTTGCGTTCCACAATCCGATTTTTAAAATCGAATTGATCATTTTGAAATGAGTTTCTGAACCAGGACACGAAATGCTTTGTTTGCTTCCATTGTTTCCTGGATAAGTTTGAACATTTGATCCATTCTTGCATTTAGATCTGATATTGCCTTTTCTAAAAGGTTAAATTTGTTGTCGTATTCTCGTTCATCGGCATTGATGTTCGACCTGGACACTTGTGTTCTGGAAATATGTTGCTGATTTGCTTTGGGCCTGAAATTATCCGCATAAGAAAAGCCTTTCTGAACAGTGGCATTTGAAATAAATTGCGCTCTAGAACCCTGAATGTCTGCATGGTTGTTATTGTTTGGCAGTCCGTGCTTGGGCAATCGTGCATCAGGCTTTAGCTTACTGGTTAGCTGGATTCTGACTGTGCAGCCTTTATAGCTAGAAATGTGGTTGTCTCCACAATTGGCACAAATGGAAGTCTCACTAGACTTTAGCTGGCAATTCTCAGAACCAGTAAAATGATCACCTGAACACTTTCCACAAACTGGGTTTTTGAGGCAATAATTTTTCGTGTGTCCGTAGTCTTGGCATCTGAAGCACTGGACTATTTCCCTGTTGGGTTTTGCTTTTAATACTGAAACTCTGTGCGTTCCGATATGAGTTATTTTAAAAGCCTCAGCAACATTTGGCGTCTTCTTTAAATTAACAAAGAACATGCTTTGTCTTGTCTTAGCATCATTCAATTCATCATCCTCTTTACTGATCTCAATATTGTGCCAGTCTCGTTTCCTGGGACAGTAGATGTTCAGTACTGTGAGGTTCCGATCAGTAAAAGCGCGTTCAATTCGCTGTTTTGATACGTTGGGGTGTAAGTCTTTAATGACTACTCTAAATGGTGAATTTTCTTTTAGTTGATGATGCCAAAATTGACAATTTTGCTTTGTTAATAGGTCAACGACAGATCTAAAAGCGTTTGAATTCTTTGTGTAAATACGCGAGATTCCAGATCTGGATGTGCGTATATCATACTCAGTATCCGCGATAACAGAGTTTAACGCTGCCTCAAATTTCATCATATTATTAACCTGCGGCACGCAAATAGCTGGAGGTTTAGGTATTTTCTTTTCCTGTTCCTCCCGAACAGGTTGATGGATGCTTTCATTTTCCCTCTCTTGAACTTCTTCGTCCATATCCATTAGGGATTCGGCTTCTTCAGCCAAAGCTGCAAAGCGATTGCTATAATTAGCTGCCGAGGAGGCAGCAGGGCTTTTGGTTAGGCTCCCAACATTTGAGCTAAGTTGGGCTGGCTTCATTTTGCGGATTGTTTTTGACAGTTTGTCCGCTTTTTTATGTTTTTTCGAGATAGTCAGCTTAGTAGATTGGAAAGTGCAGTCTTTCTTTTTTTGCGAAGGGATAGCAGCCACACTTGCGCAAGAAGATGCGGCGCTAGAAACAAGGACAGTAGAACATATGCTCCCAGTAGAATAGCTAGCAGTGTAGCTAGTATTAGAAAATGATAGTGTGGTCGTGGTGATGGTGTTTGTGCTTGTTGCGACCAAACCCATTTTACTTCTTGCCTCTTGAATTGCTTTCAATTGCTCTTCGGCCAGTTGGGTGCGCAGTTCTGCAGGCGACGCACCAGCTATTTTCCTCATCATCTCAGACCTGTCCTGCTTGCTATTAAGCTGGGGTTGATTAGATGAGCCTCCATCCATTTTGGGCAAGATTCACAAATTTGGTGCTGCCAAGTTTGCGACTTCCCAAGAGTATGTTGACCTTCCTTGGACAACAATCAGCCGGTGCGACTTCCGTGGACACCAACCAGCGGTCGCTGGCAAGCGGCCGGAGCCCGACTTACAAATTTCACTTAAACAATTAATTTGCGAAATGCACAGTATTATTGTCTTCACCGTGTCTTTAAAAAGACACTGTACAAGTTTTTGCCACTAACGCGGCCTTGGTACAATTTTTATTCACGATTTAACAAAAATTACAAAAACGAGTTTCAGATAAGCTGTGTGCTTGTCAGCAGTCGCCTACTCGAATGACAAAGTTTTTGACATGCTCGTTTTATATTTTTATTTGTCATCTATCTACTTTAATTTAATTTCTATACTATATTTTAATATAAATATATATGAAGGATTTACTGTTCGAGCCTTGAAGTAATCTTAAAGATATATTCTTTATGTGTATTGCTAGAATTAAAAATTATTAAATTCGAATGCACTTTATAAATTATATAAGCTTGCTCAGCAGTCATTCAATTTTAAGTCAAATTTGTATAAGATAATCCTTAATCTTATATATTTATTTTATATGTATATAAGATAATTAATTATATTTATATAATATAATTTTCATTTTCTTTATATTTTACAAGTATTATAAATGTAACATTTATAAAATATAAAATAGTTTAATTTTTGGGATATTTATTTTGTAACAATTTTCTTTATTTTATTTTTAGTTTTTTTTATAAAAATTAAAATAAATGGAATTTTTTAAATTTTATTTGATTTGACTAGCATGTTTTACTAATAAATTTAAAAATAAATCGATTTAGTTTGATAAACATTTTAAATGATTATATTTTTTATGATTTATAAATTCAAGTTGTATTCCGATACATACAAGCACTTAAGATTAATTTATAATAAACAATTTAAACTAAACGGTTACAATATTTTTAACACTTTGTTTATTCTCAGATAACATAAATGACAGTTAAAAATGAAGTATTATACATTTTTTTGTCAATCGCTGATAATATTTACTGTCCTCAATATATGTGAATTTTATAACAGATTTAACAACATTAACACATACTTTGCATCCCTCAGATACTTTAATCATTATACATTTTAATTATTTTCTTAAGCACTTTTTATGATTCAAATTTGAGCAGTTTTAGCAACTAAATGAAACATAAATTAATATTATATATATATATATATATATATATATATATATATATATATATATATATTATGCTATGTTAACAATAAGTTTTAGATGATCAAGATCGTAAAATTGCTGATAATTAAATATTTAATAGAAGAGTCTTTAAACACTTGAATAAATCGCATCACAGTTAACAACAAATATGAAATTAGACACATAAACACATAGAAACACACAGAAATTAGCATAGTTAAACTTATTTGTCCATATATTGGAAAACATCGATAACAACATCAATATATATATATCTAATATTAGTTAATAGTTTAATAACAACATCAATTGAATTACATTTAATTACATTCAGATTGGACAGGTGGAGGGGGAGAGTAAATTGTGGTATTCAAAAAATAAGCAGAAAACACCAATTACAGTGGGCAACATTAAAACAACAACGTAAATAAATAAACGAGAGGTGGAAATTACAGGTTAACACACACATACGCACACACACAGATATTGACACATATACTGAGAGTTAAACAAATTACATAAACAAACGTGGGAACCTGAATGGCTGTTGGGCCAAGGATCAGCATCAGCATCAGCAGCTGTTGGTTTGCTGGCTATTGCTATTGACAATAATAAATATTGGCATATTGGTGCGCTGCACGCGGCACGCAAGAATACGTAAGACGTAACGTAACGACGGCGACAACTACGTTGCGTTTATCGTTCAACGTTTCGCGACAAGACACGAGCCACGTCCGATGCGTTTGCCCAAGGTCTGCAAACTGAATGCCAGCAGCAGCAGCAGCAGCAGCGTCCGTGAAGCTTCAGACTCGGCCCGACAGTAACTTCGGGCACGACACGAAGCTAAACTCATTCGGCAGCTGCTGTGCATTCAGCTAGGATTCGTCGGTTTGACTGCCAACAGCAGGCAGCGCGTGCGAACGAGATGCACGTAGATGGATGTAGTTGTGTGAGCGAGAGTGTGAGGGCGTGAGAGTGAGAGTGTGAGTGTGAGGCTCTGCCAGCCTGTGTGTGTGTGTGAGTGAGTGTAAGCACAGTGGTGCTCAAGCTAAGCATTAGGCGGACAACATTCCGTATACGTGAGGTTCGGCTGGCGCTGGTGCCAACAATTAGCCTAATTCCAGCTTAACGCTGTGTGGGTTGGTCGAACAGCACCTACACACACACGCGCACACATTCCGATACACCCACATACACACACACACACACACTCAGTTAAGCTGTTACATTTCTATTGCACAACAATAACTGTGACAGCAGTTAGGGGTTGTTTCCGGCTGCGTTAGAGGAACCCAGCACCTAGCCAGGATCCTGCGCACTGCCTAAACGAGTGGCGCCTACCCCAAATAAAACAAAAACAGAAGAAAACTAAAAATAAAACACGGATATAAAAACAAATGCAATGCTATATGCTGCACGTGGCCGGCTTGCAGCCAGCCAGAATAAGGGCTATGGCCGAGGGCCGAGGGCCGAGGGGGACGGATCCTGTTTTTAGGCGTCATCCAGCGACGACAGCCAAAAGGCCTCCATTCAAAACTTTTGTTTGGCCAAGTGGAATTTTTAATCAAATATTGTGCCGCGAGAGACGCCAACGCGCAAATATGTGGCACGCACATATTGCACATACGCCAGGTGCCAGGTGCCAGGTGCCAGTTGCCAGGTGAAGCGGCCCACATTTTAATTAATATAATAATTATTATTATATTGTATATATTACAAATATTTAGACCGATTTATTAAGCAAAATATGTCAAGGGGTTGATAGAGCATTAAAGATAAATAAAATGGCTTTAGGATGAAATTCGACAGATAGAAAACGATGTCCACAAATCTAAGATGAATTTACAATTTTTGGATGAGGATCGATGGTGTTGATAGCCGCGATCTCAGTATATCTCTTTTATATATTTTTCTAAGAGCTTTTTATATGTCCCTTTCTTTTTCTCTTTTTATTTTATTTTAATACACAAATATATCTCTTTTTCTTTTCAGATAAAAACATGCTTCAGACCGGTACGACTTCAACAAGGTGCAGCGCGCCCCGATCGGCTGTAATATAACCCAACAAAGTCCAATTGCAAATGAAAACAAAATTGTATTTGTTGTGTGTGTATTTTTAATATAAATAAAATGATGAACTTAATAAAAAAAAAAATAACTAAAAAAGAAACATCGCATTTTATACTCAAAGCTTAGCTTAAATACCAGGCAAACAGAAGCAGCCAGAAAGTAAACAAAAATCACCGAAATAAAAATTACGTTGCATACACAACAGGGGCAACCATTGGCGGCCGTTTGGCACCGAATTTTGAATGAAAATCCGGCTGAAGTAACAGGCGAACAGAAACCGCAGCAGGCAGACAAAAAATTCACCATCGAGGTCGAGCACGAGCCGCCCTCCGACATGGAGCGTACGGACAGCGATCAATTCGAACCGGACACACTCGATCGGAAGCCCAAGAAGCAGAGCTTTTGCGATGTCAATGCGTGGGATAATCACGGCCGGCAGAGCAGAGCCGAGGTCGAGGATTACAATCAGATCAACTCGTTGCCGGATCTCAGTCGCCAGCTGGGCAGCTGCTCGGTGGAGAGCAGCCAGCTGAATAAGCCACGCACAGCCTCCTTTATACTGCGCTCCAGCAACTCTTTTCGCAATCTGCGCGAAATATACGAATCTCCGCTGGCTGTGCAGGAGCACTTCAAGTGTGAAGCGCAGCAGCAGCAGCAGCAGCAGCAGCAGCAGGGTCGCATCTTGACGCTGGAGGCCAAGCACTCCAGGCGACAGCGTGGCTTGCAGTCCTCGCCCACACTCTCCGTGGTGGATGTGACCAGGGCAAGTGTCAATAAGACTACCATAACTATATCCTCGCCCAAGCTACCCGAGAAGCAGCAGCCGTTCAGTGGCGAGCCAAGCAAGGCGAAGCAACACTATTGCGCTCCATTGGTGCACAACAAGCGTCCCTTACCGCCGCCACCACCCTCGCCCAGCTACCAGGAGAGGGGAGCAGCTGCTGATGAGGATGTCTGCAGTCTGCGCAGCGAGATAACCGAGTTGACTGGCGTCTCGGATACCCTGGATAACTCCTGCAACAACACCATGTCCAGCGTCATCTCGGCCATGACAGAGCAGTCGAAGCAGCTAAGGGAAAAGTCCAGCACATTGGAGCAGCAGGCACAGCTAGATGCAGACTACGAGGGCATCTATGGCAAGAAAATGAACAGCCTGCGCAATGACTACAGCCTCAACAAGTATCTCAACAGACGGAAGCGGGAGGGCAACAACGAAATGGAGCAGCAACAGGAAAAGGAGCAGCAGCTGGAGCTGGAGCTGAAGGACAGCTCCGATCTTGACTGCAGCAACAATAATAACAACAACAATGTGAAGAATCTTAAAGATGTGGATCTCAATCAATTCGAATCGTTGTCGATCAGCTCGCGGTCGAACCGCAGCAGCAGCCACCTCTCCGAGCGCACCAAGGAACTGTACAGGAATGCTGGAGTGCCCGTTGGCATTGCGTATCCACAGAGGGCTGCCAACAGTGGCGTCACCGCCTCGACGACCACCTCCAATGTCAATGTGCAGACCGTCTATCGCTGTGAGATTGAGCCGGCGCAGCTGACGGCGGGCATGCAAATTGCCATCGGCTTGAAGGATCGGGCCAAAAAGGCCAAGGATCTGAAGAATGCGTGGCGCAAATTTGTGACCATGGCTGCCAACAAGTTCAGTCCAAGTCAAAGTCCGGCGCCGACCTACGGCACCAAGAATACAGCTGGATTTTTAGAGGATGAGGATGGCATCGCTTCCATCATAGAGGCGGCGGCGGCGGCACAGCCGGGGTCACAGACACAGCCGGTGGGCCAGAACTACTATGAGCAGCGCTTCGGGCAACTGGACAGCGGGTACATGAGCACCGATTCCACGGAGCTATACAAACGCAATGTCTACGATCGGTACAACTTCAAGCGACAGATCATACGCGTCGATACTATCGAGGACAATGAGGAGGAGAGCGTGAATGGCAACAGACTGGAGATGGACGCTTCGCGCTTTGAGGATCTCGAGCATATGGTCTCGCCAGGCAACAACAGAGCAGCCACCACCGCTGGCGAGGATCTGAGCGATGCCGAATCGGACAAAACACTGACACGTTCGCAAACCAATGAGCTGCACTGCTCCAATACGATGTCGTCGTACTCTTCGGAGGATGAGCAGCGACGAGGACACAGCACCTGCTGCGGCTCATCGGACGAAGAGACGAATGCCGAGGATATGTGGGAATCAGGTGCGGAGAGCATCGAAACTCATTCGGTGCTCTACAAGATGATACGAAAGAGTTAGTTAGCTTAGTTATAAATATACATATATATATATATATATATATATATATATATATATATATATATATATATATATATAAGACATAAGGAGTTAGGAATGTGCAATATCTGAACCAGACGAAAGACTTCCACTAAGTTAAGCCAACCAACAGGTGCAATAATACTACGATTCTTGCCAAACCATAAGGTGCAATTTATACCTAAATATAAGAAATATATACATACATACATATATATAAGTAGGGTGGGGGAGACTGCAGTTGGTATTGCAATGCGGAACTCCCCCTAGACTAGACAGCAATGAATACTCTATAGTTAACTGAACAATTGTGTAGATTATACATATATCGATATATACACATATTTATAGATATTTACATATATGATATGATAGCTTACATCGCATCAGCTAGTTATCGGATGTGAATTGTGATAAATGTTAGCAGTCTTTGGGCCGGAAATGTGCAATCGTTAATTTTAGTCTCAGTATAAGGTCGAAGCTAGAATTATATACATTATGTATCAATAAGTTTACCTACTGAATTTTTAAAAAATAAATGTATATACATTTTCGTACGAAAAAAAAGAATCTTAAATTACTGACTTATACAGCCAGCATACTAATTGAAGCCACTGTATATTTATTCTCTCCAATTTGCTTTAACCCTGCATTACATAAAATGAACAGAGCAAATGAATCACTTGCCGGCATTCACTCTTTACTCTCATAGCCTTTTGCTCTCCATAAGATAAGAATACACAATGCGTCCCTCTCTTTCTCTCTGATGCGTTTGAGTTGAAAAGAACTACGCAAAAAATATCAACACATATTGCCATTGCCTCTCCCTCTCCCTCTCACTCTCCCAAGCCTATCATTTTGAGTATTGTAGCTTAATCTTCATACACGGATAACTGTCAATAATCAGAAAGCATACACACACACATGCCAAATTTACAGGCATTTTCATATATGTGTGTGTATGTGTGCATGTTGAAATTGTTTTTGCATGCAGCTCTCTCCCTAACTTTTACACTTCTTAACTGTAGGCTGATAAGTAAAGCACTTATAAAGTATGCTAGTATGTGTGAGTATAAGAATCTGAGCATAATTCATTTTCAAGCAAGGCGTCAGTTCACCGCCAGACACGGAACAGTGCGGTACGATTGCTTAAGATTGTGATGTCGAAAATTTTATTTGTGATTTGTTTCGCGCTGTCCAGTGTTTCGCTTATAGCAAGCAGAGGCCATTGGTTTCCAGCCAAGCTGCAGAGTGATCATGTCACATACTCCCCGGAGCTGAAGCGGGATCTGCACGACTTCCTTGCCCTGATACCGGCCATCACCATTGATGATGTGATCGCAAAACATATGTTAGTAGATTCCAAATTCCGCAAAGCGATGATATTTCTGAGTAGTTCGAACTTCGACAAATTGAAGCAACGCACCGAAGCATTGCCCGAGATAATTGAGGTTATGAATTTCATGCATTTGAATGATACGGTTATCAGATCGAGAATCCTTATTAACGAACGCCTCAAGCAGCAGCTAAGAACATTTGTGTACAAAAGCTATATCAATAAAGCGATAACTGAAAATGGCATCGACGAGGAAGAGACGGAAGACGTGGTCGTGGTGCTTGTGCCACTGGATGCCCAGCAGGCGCCCAAATCAGCAGCTTCAAGTTTCGGCAGCTTCGTGAGCTTCGTTAATGAGCTGTTGACCCACCTGCCGCGCGATCGCTTTGTGGCGTTAATCAACGAGAAACGTAAAACCGGCAAAGTTTTTCCCAAATTCTACGAGGCCATACGCAGTGAGGCATTCAAAGTGCTCCTGGACAAGACAATGGTACTAAATGCAATATTTCATCTTTATATTTAGTTATTTTATTGTCTTTGTCATTACAGAAAACGCAGAATGTCCAGAATATAATTAAGACTTTGGCCAGCAATGAGATCGATGTTGAGAGTCTGAAGAACATTGCGTTGGAAGTTATCTCTTGGGGTCCGAAATAACATTAGTTTTAATATATATATATATATATGTATATATACACATAAGCATTCAAGTGCATTTATTCACTAATAATGTATAAAAAGAAAAATAAAAAACTTAATAAATGTGGCATACTTTTAGGATGAGTTGTATATCGAAAGTCATAGGCTGCCAAGCGTCAACAGCTGTTTCTGCAAAATTGCCTGCTACTATAATTCATGCGCTCCTGTTACATGCCAGTTGAGCAGCAGCCAATTTTAAAGCGTTTGCAAGCTGCTGCACCTGCAATTTACATACATACATATACATAACTTTAAATGACCATATCTCCGGTTATACACATCTGATCTTGGAAATTGAAAACGTTTCGAGCTCGGTAGGATCTGTAGATTCGATTGCCGTCAAAAGTTTTGAATTTTAAGGTGAACTTAGTTTTTGGCAAAATTAAAAATTTGTATTGTTCAACGATAGTATGATTTTTATACGAGTTTGAAAATATAAAAGTTTTTTGTTCGAGATATGCGCACTTTAAAATCTAAAATGTTGATGAGGTGCTGTTGCAGCCGATATATGTCAGACACAAAAGTATGCAATGGTTTTTCTATGAACGAATGCGTACCATTTATTCGTCAGCATAAAAAAAGGCACCAATTTTTAAAACAGCGTGAAATTTAATGAATATGCCTGAAAGTATGCAATATGATTTATTATTTATGTCGGAAAAGTTTTATCATCATTAAAAATGTCCATTTCTACTACATATTAAATATAAACACAATTTTGTCATTAAGGAAGTTTCTTAGCATTGCCAAACTTTTTATTTACCGATCAATCAACTAGTTTTGCATAATATCTGTATCAAACATCAATTATATGTATTTATTTATTGTTACATAGTCGTAGTCGTCTTTGATGAAGCCCTTTAGTCTCTTTCACTCTCTGCATTGCCTACTTTTGCCTGCTTTTACTTTATTCCATTAAAATGTACAGCTTGGCTTGCTGGTATGCTGGGGATCGCCGCCACTTGTTGAACGGTTCGACTTGTTGATCAGTTGGTCTTTGGATATTTCGGAGTGCAGTTGTCTGGCGCGGAAGCATTTAGTGAGTGTGTTAAGTAAAAAGCCAAATATGGCAATTTTTGAAATGAAATATTTGAAACGGAATGAATCACAAATATGCAAATCGAAAGTGATGAATTTTACCTTCTGCCCACACTCATCGACAGAGATTTCAATATACAAAATGACAGTTAAAGTTAAAGTGAATCATGCTTGTAATGCAAATACAACACAAATAACAACAGTAAAATGAGCCAACCGCAGTTGGCAAACTGCTAAGCACTTACGACCCACACAAACAACAACAAATGTAGCACAAAAAAAAATTTGAAAACACGTTTTTCAAAATCAAGGAATAAAAACGCAAAAGCACAAAAACAACAACAACAAAAAGAAACTGCAATTAATTAATGAACAATTTTAAAGACAAATGATTAAAAGACCTCAAGCGCTAGTCTATGCATATATAGATATTTTAATAAATACATATGTATTCTTTATATTTTTAAAAGTACTGTGACCTCATCTAAGCAGAGTTTTCTAAACAATTTTTGGCGTATTCAGTGGGCAGCGTTATTCAAAAAGAAACACTTGTAGCTGCCTTTTAAGGCAACGCCTTTGTCCAGAAATAAGTTGATAAAATGAGAGAATAACTTATATTTATATATTTCTATATATTTATATAGATTGTGGTTTTCGCTGGGTTATGGTGGTATTCAAAGAGAAACACTCGTAACTGCTTTTTACGGCTACGGCTTTGCCCTGACATAAGTTGATAAAATGAGAGAATAACTTATATTTATATAGATTGCAGTTTTCACTGTGTTCCTCGATTAGCATTGGCTTAAGGCACAACCATACACACACACACACACACACATAGAGAGAGAGAGAGACGCTCAAGCACGCACGGACAAACACGCCATTTCCGTTAGGCTCAATTATGAGTAGATTAATCCAACTCTATATAAGTCTGCGCATGTGTTAGCATTTGCATATGATTATTGCTCGATTAGCTGCATAAACTAAATAATTGATTGCCTAAGGCATAGACACGTAGAAGCCTCTTTGATTCTCCCTCACTCTATCTTATTCTCTCTCCCTTTCTCACTAAACAAACGTTTTGGCTACCTGCCCACCCGTCCTTCTGCTTTATTGCTATTGGCTCCGCCCAAGTTTTTAATTTTTTTGTTCACTTTTTCAAGTCTTGAACAGTGGCGTAGGTGGCATATATTTGATTGGGGGACGGTTGGGGGTGCTGTAATTAGCTCAATAACTGTTAACGCATTGCCTGGAAATTTTAATTTTAGATTCATTTCATTTAATTAATTGGAATATGTCGTGTGGCGAGTCGCCACGATTTTCCACACTCTCTGCTCGCGCTCATGTGTGTGTGTGTGTGTGTGCGTATTTAATTCGTTTAATTTTACAAATTATTGAAAGAGGGGCAGCCCATGTACACCCCGCTGCCCTCTGCCTCACTCTCACTCTGCCCACTTGAACCTCTTGTTATTGTAATCGTGAAATGTTTTTGTTATTGCTCTCCATCTAGGCCAGCCAATTGTTTATGAAGTGCACAGAGGGTATATAGACACTATATATATCTACTTATTGTCTCTCACTGTGTGTGTGTCTGTGTGAGTGTATTGTATTTCCATGCTGGAAATGAAATGTTTTTTTTTTTTTTTTTTTTTTTTTTTGGCGAATGCCATTGAGACTGAGAGAGAAGAGAGCGTAGCATGAAGTCATGCTCAGCCGGCTCAGCTTCAGTCCCTCCTCAAGCACATCCATCTTAATTATGACGTTTTTTATGATGACAATTTCGGAGATGCTCAAAAATAAAGACAAGATAAAGCGCAGAAACAAGCCATGTTTTCGTAATACCCATTAAAGATGAACGGAAAGTTTGCCTAATTAAATTGCAGCAGCAGAGAGTGAAGCAGCAACTGAAACGGACTCATAGTTATATATCTATCTCTGGTCATCCACGTCAATAGAGAGTCTATAATGTAGCTTAGATCATGGGATATATCCATATATAGAGATTCTGGTCAGGCTCTAAAGCATTGAGGCCGATCTACCATGTGTAAAGCTGTTTTTAAATATATTTTAAAGGAAGCTAATTAGAGGATAATATATATATATATATATCCTATATATGCCATCTTTAAGCGCTTCTTGCACCAGAAATAATGAAATTTTAGACATTTCTCTCCTTAATACAGGGTATACGATCGTGCTCTACTTTTCTGCTTGTACGACATGAACTGTTTATAATTGCGCACTTGAGCGCATGAAGAAACAAGATTTCGTTAGCTCTATGTAAAGTGTGTTCGTGTTTATAGACTTCTGTTGCTTATTCTTCTGCTTAAATGGACTACAAATTCCTTAATATTATAAAGTAAACAGATTTTTTTGCAGCTGCATTAAAAATTGGCCATTTGGATATACAAAAAAAAAAGTACTCATTTCAATATAAACAAAATTGTAACAGTTTTGCTATAGCACGCTATACATAGATATATATATATATATATATATATATATATATATATATATATATATATATATATATATATATATATATATATGGACTTGACTATGATGGACGTTTATGTTTATGCAGTTGCCCCATCTGGAGAGTTTCTGCTGATTTTATAAGATCACGATGCCCGACTTTTTCGACACGCCCGTCTCCCTTTTAAAGACAGCTCATCACGTACAGCAAAGTCGAGTCCCAAATTGCTGACAAACAAAATGTTTTTTTTTTTAATATGTTTGATACCCATTAAAAGTGGTAGTTGGAAGTGTAACGCTTTTGTAGCAATGTATGTAACAGTGTTTGATATTAAAAAGTCTATATAGATATTTATATTAATAATCACGATTCGTTGCACAGCTAGTGTTTCGGTCTATCCATTCGTCTATCTGGTGCTTCTTTGGTATATCTGTCAGTCCTTTGGTATCAGTCCTTCTCGTCATCAATTTATATTTCCATTCGTCTGTTTCTTCCCATTAGCCAGACATAGAAATGTTAAGAGCAGCAACTCTTGGCACACGCTCTTGCAGGGTATCTGCCAGTCTCTGATTCTGTTAATTGTTTTTTTTTTTTTTTTTGTTTCCTTCGTGTTTTTTGTTTATGCGATCCGTGCAATAAACTTGTCATGGAACTTGAGTTGCGCAAAACTTCCTCGAAGTTAAGTATTTATTTCTCAACTTTTATTTTTTGGCTTTCAATTTCTGGCTGCAAGGAAAACTCGCTGAACGAGTTTGTCCAGCTCCGCGAAATGCAGCGGATATTGCAGCAGAGATCTGTGCACTTTTACTTTTCAGATCTTAAATAAAAACTTACAGCGAAGAAGAAGTCCAAACGGCTGCTTAATTACTTCATTCTAATACCTTTAACTTGTATTTGCTTAATAAACAATGAATTGCTTTGTCATGCGACAGCTTTAATTGGCTTTGCAAACATCGGACACAAGCAAATAGTGCTGATGCTAATGTGTTGACAATTGTATTATTGCGAGAGTTGCCCAAGACATTGCGGAGTTCGATTACATGTTATTATTGAGTATTGTTTCTCTGTATCTATACATCTAAATATCATGCGGAAGTTATGTGTAGTAATTGAAATCAGTCGTAAAATATTTACAAAATATTGTTTACTTAACATTCGACTTGAAGATCGAAACTTTGAGGAATATTCGATCTCTCTCGACTCGGCAGACGACCTTTGCTTAAGACAAAGCTGAAGCTGGTGACTCATGCTTAATCAACTCAGCTTTCAAATGAAAATTAATTTTAATTTTGTTTAATATTTTAACTAAATTTCCATTTAGCGCAGAGCTCGAACCCTTTTCCTCGCTTAAGCTGCCTTTAATTAAGCGGCTTTAACACCTTCCAATAAAAATCTGGCTGATAAACAAAATTCAAGTTCATAGGCCAAACAAATTATCATTTATCTTCAATGTAATAATAGAGGCAGCACAATCTGAAGTCTTTCAAAAAATTCGAACCCGAACCAAAAAAAGCCAGCCAATTAGCTGAAGTGATGCTGCAAATAATGCCCAGTGGAGTTAGCTCTCAAGGCATGGATGGGGGGTCAAGCAACGCCTTACAATAAATAATTTGTAAAAGCTATCAAATGACGACAGCTACTTATTAGCTGTTCGCTGATTACTAATAGATATCCACTCTGCTTCTTCCTCGTCGCCATCGTCGTCTCAGCTGAACATTTGATTATATATACAGCAGCTGCGGCATATTCAAATAAGCTTCTCAAGTCTTCTTTTGGCGTGATTAGCCGATTTCTCACACATATCAAGCGTCAAAACAGATTCGAATTCAAAAGGCCCCCACGAGACGTAGAAGAAGCAGCAGCAGCTTCGGATGCGATTTAACTTTGATACTCGTTAAGGATATATGTATAAAGAGTAGATTGGCTTCTGTGCCCAAGCACTCGGAGATGTTTATTTATAAATTTCTTCAAGAGAGAATTTTAGAGTTTTCTCATTTAAAAATTTGGGAAATCATGGAATTGTCATATTCGGTAATTGGGGAAGAAGAATTAGAATTACTAGATTTTTCAAGGCTGTGCAGCTGGTATTAACAAGGCTTGCACTTGAATATGAAGAACTACAATAATAATAATAATAATAATAATAATAATAATAATACAAAGACCTACAAAAATAATGATAATAATAATATTAGTAATTATTATAGTATTAATGAATATATACATACAAAGACCTATAGTTTGGCTCAGCAACCTGCTCTTCCCAGCGCTCTTAATGACACAAGTGACTACAAGCGACAACTAATCAATAGATTAGCATTTAAGATATATCTGTGATTTGCACTGTTTTAGTTTTGCTCTCCACGCTTTACACTCACATTCATGCTTGCTGTGCAGCGGCTTATCTTTAGGCAGATGCTCATGAGCAGCGGCTCTGCAAGCACTTACACATATTGCATGCGAGCATGATTTAAATGATTAAAGTGAGCATTAGAAATATATGTAATTTGATATATATATATATAAAAATAACAAGTTTAAGTATTTAGTCAGTTGGTAGTAATTGGAGTAGTTGGTGGCATTGAAAAATCGGGAAAAAAACCTTTAATTTATCTTTTGAATGCTTTTTGAACTAGAGACTTTAAATTGGAATTCATAATTGATTACTCAATATATATCTAGAAGATTAAGGCATCGATTTTTCCACTCACCATAAGCGAGCATTACACGTTCAGTTACACCCGACTGCCAAAAATATTTTTTATTTCGGAATTTTCAACTCGAGCTGCGCGGCTCGAAAGATCGCAAAAGAATTGAAAGCGTAAAGCGCAACAAATTGATTGCTAATTGATATTGATATTGATATGTCGATTATTTTACGATTATTCTTTATGGATGGTTCATAAACGAACTATAGAGAACTGGAAAGTCCACCAAGCCACAAGCGGATCACAAGGTTAGCATGTGGCCACGCCCGCACAGCTGTTACAATTCCATAAGCAATTAGATGAGAGCGAACCACGGAAAGCACTTAAGCGAACACTTTCTTTAATTACCACACAAAATCCAATTGTACATTTATTATCTTGTATTTGAAATTCTCCTTTTCATACCCTGAATCCATTGAAAATGGAAATTTCAGGGTATAATGTTTTTGTGCAAATGTATGTAACAGGCAGAAGGAGGCGTGCCACACCCCATAAAGTATATATATTCTTGATCAGCTCGACGAGCTGAGTTGAACTAGCCCTGTCCGTCCGTCCGTCCGTCCGTCCGTCCGTCCGTGTAAACACCTGGATTTCTGCAACCACAAAAGCTAGAGACTTCAAATAAAAAGCAAAGGTTTAATGAATAAATGAAACTTTTTATGATTGGTATTACAGCTCAAGGGATTCAGGGTATCTCTTAGTCGAGCAGTCTCGACTAGAGTTTCGTTACTTGTTTTCACTCGTTGTGAGAAAAACCTGTAAGCTTTTGACCAACCAAAAAAAGAAACGGCCAAGCGAGCATCAACACATGGTCAAAATCCGCTCGCTTTACAGCTTGTGAAAATCAACGTACCATGAAGCGTGTGTCTCTATGTGTGTGACAGCCAAAAACTTTTGTTTTGCTTTAAAGTTTCATGCCCCCATCTCGCATTTAGCATAGCCCAAATGGAATAATCGTAGCTGGATAAATGCGACTACGTTTTAAATTAAATGTGGGCTGCTTTTTTTTCTGTCCGAGGGGCATTTGATAAGTAATCTAGACTTGTGCTTTATCTTATCAATATTTGTTCAATACATATATATATATATATATATATATATATATATATAACAACTAAGTAATATGTCTATACCAAATATCTTTGTAGTTTAGCCTGCGCTCTGTTCACTTACTCACCTTTGTCGTTTTTCTACTCCAGTTAACAAATCTATCAGAGAGATGGACTTGACCGGTTGCGGCTTGAGTGATCCGCAGGCGCAGCTGGCCGCTGCGCTGGCAACGCGCAATATAAACGAGTTCAGAGAGGCGCTGCAGAATGGCGCACAACCGGATCTGGAGGATGAGCGGCACGCGAGCATCTATGAGAAGGCGCTATCGACAGCGGGCTGTGCGGAGTTCATCGAGCAGTGCCTTCTGCATGGCTGCAATGTGAATCATGTGAGTAGAGGGCGAGCTTTGGCTGCAGTTTAAATGAATCTTTAATCGCCTCGATTCACGCCCGCAGATCAACCAGAAGCACAATAAGGCAGCGATTAGCTATGCCAGCGATTCCAGAGATCCCTTGAATTTGGCCGTGCTGCTGCGTCGTCCGAAGGTGCAGGTGGATCGGAAATATGGAAGGCTAACGCCGCTACACTCGTTGGCCAAGAATCTGACGGCAGAAAATGTGGAGCAGGTGCAGAGGTGCATCCAGCAGCTGCTCGCTTACGGCGCCTCGCCCAATGTCGTGGATCAGGGCGACCAGACGCCACTGCACCTGGTGCTGCGCAACAATAAGCTACAGTCTGAGACCAAGCAGGAGCTGGCGAGGCTCTTTTTGCAGCAGCCCAATGTGGACATCGACACCTATCGCAATGGTGAAGTGCGTCGGCTGCTGCTGGAGCAATATCCCCAGTTGCAGCTACCGCCGCAGCGTTTGGCAAAGGTCGATGGAGAGATCGACGTCGAGCAACTGCTGCGGCATCTGCGCGATGGCGACGAGTCGCAGTTTGAAGAACTCTTCACAGAGCATCAGTTGAACCTCAGCGACAAGGACAATCAGCGGAATATGCAGCAGGAACAGTATTTGCCGCTGCTGCTGGAGTCCATTAAACGGGGCAAACATCGCGCCTTAGAGGCGATACTCAAAACGGGCATCAACATCAATCAGAAGGCATTGGGAGAGGGCAGCTCAGCTGTGGAGCTGGCCATCATCTGGGGCAATTGGCGTGCACTGGAGCAACTGCTGCAGCATCCCAAACTGAGACTGGAGCCGGGCAGCAGGCTGCTCAATACCGTGATCAGCAGGCTGGACCAGCAGCCGTTGGATGACTTTTGTGACTATTCGCGTTGCTTTGAGCTGCTGCTCAACAGCCCTCTGGTGGATATCAATGAGCGGGATGCCAGTGGCCAGGTGCCGCTCTACTATGCGGTCAAATATCGCAACATGCAGGCCGTGCAGACGTTGCTGACTCGCGGTGCCTACATCGGCACGAAGAGCATCTTCGGTGACCTGGCCATTGAGGACATGTGGCCGGAGCTGCTGGAGCAGCATTTCGATTCCTGCATCACCACAAATGCCCAAAAGCCGGGCGATCAAAACTTTGAGATAATCATCGACTACAAGAATCTGATGCGACAGCCGTCAGAGGGTCGGCAGAGCCAATCTATGTCGGCGCAAGACGAAATGGCGCCCATCGCTTGCATAGCCAAATCTAAGGAGCTGCAGCATTTGCTGCAGCATCCGCTCATCTCGAGTTTCCTCTTTCTCAAATGGCACCGACTCTCCTTCATCTTCTACATCAATTTTGTCATCTTCACCTTCTTCACGGGCTCCATCATCGTCTATACGCTGCTCAAGTTCCACGAGAGCAGCAATGCGGAGCTCACGGCGCTCTTCGCCATCTTCTCATGGGTCGGCATATTCTATCTAATTCTGAGGGAGCTGATTCAATTACTAATGGCACCCAAATGGAATTACTTCCTCTCACTTACCAACATATTGGAATTGGCGCTAATTGTGCTGTCCATCATGACATGCACGGAGTCCAGCTTTGATAAGGAGACACACCGTGTACTTGCTGTCTGTACGATCCTTCTGGTTGCCTTGGAGTTCTGTTTGCTCGTTGGCTCGCTGCCCGTTTTATCGATATCGACGCACATGCTCATGCTGCGTGCTGTCTCGAGCAGCTTCATCAAGAGCTTTGGTCTCTACTCCATCTTCGTGGTTACCTTCAGCTTGTGCTTTTACATACTCTTCGGCAAGCCCCAGGATCAGGAGCAGCAGCAGCAGCCGCCGCAACCGCAGCCGGAATCTGAAGAGGATGGTGGCTTCAATAGCTTCTCGAAGCCCATTGAGGCTTTGATCAAGACCATAGTGATGTTGACGGGCGAATTCGATGCTGGCGACATCAAATTCGACAGCGTCCCCACCTACTTCATCTTCCTGCTCTTCGTCTTCTTCATGACCATTGTGCTGTTCAATCTGCTCAATGGCCTCGCCGTGTCCGACACGCAGGTAAGCTTCGCTCGTGCAGAGCTCCACGTGCGCTTTGACTAATCACATGTGCTCGTCCCTTTCAGGCCATCAAGGCCCAGGCGGAGCTGAATGGCGCCATCTGTCGCACCAATACGCTGGTGCGCTACGAGCAGGTGTTGATGGACCGCAAGGGACGCACTGGCTATCTGATGAGCACGAGGCCCATACGCTGGACGTATGAGCGCTTGATGCGCGTCTATCCCAACTATTTGGCACTGCGCCAAATCTCGGTGTTGCCCAATGATGGCAACAAGGTGCTCATACCGCTCGTCGATCCCGCCGAAATGAAGCGCAACAATGCCCTCTTCCAGGCGGTGCCCACCAACCAGGATTGCCAACAGAAACTACTCGATCCGCCCCTGAATCTGCTGCCCTGCTGCTGCTCAGTGCTAACGGGCAAATGCTCCCGCATCGACAATCGCACCGTCAAGCTGGCCCTGGCCCTCATCGAGCAGCGCTCCAGCGGCGAACAGAAGCGACAGCGAGAGCTAAACACCGAGCGGCGTCTACAACATATCGAGCAGAAGCTGGAACAAATGCTGCAACTGCTGCAAAAGTGACAAATTTCGCGAGGGTCGCCTAATAAACATATTGACATATAAATAATTAAATTAAATATAAATAAAACTTAAAAACTAAATTAGAATAAACAATTAATTTATATATAAAATTAAAATGTATAAATAATTTTTTTTCTCCTCGCTTGCCTCCTGCCCACTGTGTCTACAATACTCTGAGTCCTGCTTCCACTCGGCTGTTATTTTGTAGTTGGAAATTATTTTTATTAACATATGAATATATAAATATAATGAAATTTAACAAAAACCCTTAAGAGTTACTAACCGAATGGAAATAATCACTATTATATAATAGTTACGATTTGCTCCATATATACATATATATATATGTATATAAACTATATTTATATATATATTTGGAGCTTGAAACTGAAAACAATTTGTTTTGCTATTTTATATTGTTATCAACAAGTTCTTTCCTTTTATTTATTTATATATATATATATTTATATATATTTGTTTTTAATTTTCATATAGACTATATGATTTGCTCGTAACATTGTTCACATCCACTGTGCACCGTGGTCAACTGATGTTATTATTCAATATTCTTCTCCTTTTGTTTCAAATGTTTTCAGTTTTAAAAGTTGATTTTCATTTTTGTTTTCTTTTCCAGTTAATAAATTTTGACTTTTGATAAGTTATACGTATAAGTAATTCATTTTTAGTATAAGTACAATGATTATATTATATTTAGACAGTAAATATTGTATAAACGAATGTCATTACTGTACCAATTTGTACCCGAGTAAACACGTATATATAATGTATATATATATAGATGTTTTTTATTGCAAATGTTAGATTTTCTTCCTTTTGTTTTGATATGAATTCGGTTCAATATATGACGCTATATATATTTATATATATATATATATATATATACATGCATATATATATATATGTATATACATATATATATTTATATATATTATATCTTTATCTATGGCTATGAGCGTGGCGGATCAAAGCATATTAAATTGACAAATAATTGTCATTGAGAAATTAAATCATTTCAAAAATGTGCCTAAAATATGTACATAAAATTTTTGATTTTCGATCCTGTGAATTTTGAGAGCATCTATGAATATGTATATACATATATAAATATAATTTGAAGCTAATTTTGTTTTTTTTTTTTTATGCTTGGAATGAGGACTAAAACGCGTTACTAATATACAAAAAAATGTTTTGTTTTTATACTACATTTTGCTTTTGCTTTCTTCTATTTATACTCGTTCAAGCTGTGCGAAAAAGAGTGTTTATGTACTTTGTTTTCATACAAAACTGAAATCTTTTCAATGCGAGGTATATTGGCAATTCTGTTTTGCCAAATAATAAAGCGAGTTATTTGTAATATAAAATATATACATTGCATGCAACATAGATATACAAATTGTAATTAATTTAAAAATAAACAGGTAGAATATTGAACTTCTCTACAGAGTAATAACAGTCGTAAAATACAATTACAAACAGCATGACAAATCGGAAAAAACAATGCGACAAGTTGAGTCACTTTTGAGCTGTTCCACAATTCCTTCTCTGCTCGGAGCACATTTGTCTAAATTTAATTTAGCTACCCTTTGCAACATGAACGAGCATTGTTCAGTCGGTTATACCCGACTACTCGCACTTATTGTGTATTATTTTGTTGTTAACGCAAATTAAAAATAATTGACATTGTTTGCAGAGCATATGTTAAACAATTCGTATGCTCCTATATATAACTTATCATATATAATTATTATTAATATATAATTTCTTTTTTTTTTATATTTTTGTTAGTATATATATGAAACGTTAACTTTTTTTTGTTTTTAATTTACTTTGAACCTCAACAAATAAAATCGTTTATATTGTAAGGCATGCCTAATCAAACCAGCTGTACTTAATTGTTATTAACTATGTTTGTATGTACACTATTTGTTTATGTATATTTTATGTATTTGCATTGTTTGACGATTCGTTCCACTGCTATATTAAATGCATAGGACTGTTTTTTTTTTTATTTTTGGTTTTTTACATATTTGGTTGGTTCAATTTTTTTGGACTAAGTTTTATGGTTTGTTTAGCTATTTTTAAGGGTTCTTTGGAATTTTTGAAGCTCTGGCCCGACTCTTTATAATTTATATATATAATTTTAATATATGCCCCATTCGGTTTTTATTGTCTTTATATTCTATGACTAAATCAAATGTTGCCTTTGTTGTTTTATAGTTGTGAATCGAAAGTTTTAGTTTACATTAAGTTTAAGCAATTATCTGAATGAAAAATTAAAGCTTTGCTATATAATTTAATAATAATATATATATATGTGTATATTTATATATATTTACAAATTGAAAGATGGTACACTCTATTTTATATATGTTGTTGTTGCTCTTGTGTTGGTTTTCATAGGCCTATATATGTACCAATTAATAAATATCACTTAATTGACGAGTGTTTTGTTTTTGTTTTTTCTTTTTTGTTGGTTTCTTTTGGTTTCTGACTGCTCTGTATTCAATAAATTATTACTTAAACATTAATTAGCAATTTGTTAACAATTCTAATTAAAAGTTTATTATGATCTCAAGTTTTGTTATTTGTTTTGTTTTGTTTGGTTTTGTGTAAAAATTGCAGTTTAAAATCACAAGTGTGTACGTCTTTGTATTTGTTCTGGAGAAAACGATTTGTAGTTGGTACCATAATTTCAATTTACGATCAATCGTCTGTCTGATTGTCTGTTGTATATATAGATAGATTAGTATATGTATATATATATAGTATATAGTAAATGTATAGTATATAGAGTAGATGAGTGGGCGCGTGTAGGAGGGGGTTCATTAAAAACTTAACATATGATTGATTGCAGCATGCAGCTAAACTAAACATAATATACTTTTGTTTCTTCGAAACTTGGCCGAGGCCCAATAAAATAGTATATATAGTGTATATTAAATGTAAGTATATCAAATGTCGTTTTGTGGAAGCTTGTATAGAAGAGCATTTATGCAAATTTTGATTTCACAATTCAATATATATATAAGAAGAGTTCTGCTTAAAAACAATTAATGCCTAAATGGTAGATATTCGATTTAGCATAAGTTTTATCAATGCACATTGCTTAGGTAGGACTGCGGTTCGAACTGGCTGTTTAGTTTCGTTACGTAAGAGTAGTACAGAATAAAGAAAACGTCGTGTGACAAGTGTTACTGTATCATAAGTATCGTAAATGGCGTATGGTGTATGTAATAAACACCCGATCGGGCCTTACCTATTAGATGAATGTAAATTGCTTTATAGTTTTCGTTTTTTTTTTTTTGGAATTTTAAATCACTTGACATTATTTGTGTTTTGGCTTTCTTCTAGTTGTTGAGTTCTGAGAAATAAGTGTGAGTAGATTGTTTGCAAAGAGTATTGAAAACTACTTTTCTTAATACTTCTCCTTTGTACTTATATGCTTAAACTATCAAATGAGATAAATAAACAAATGAATGTAGAGAAAAAGTAGGGAAATTGTTTTCTCATAAATATTTCAATTGAATTGTCGCTAACTAATTCCTTTTATATATTGCTATGAAATTTTAATTCCTAAATATAATTAGCTTTAAAATACTTCCTTTGGCATATGTACAAAATACATATACATATATTATGTATGTATTGCATTGAAGAAAAACAAACTCTAAGCCTAAGTCTACAACGCGATTGTTAAGTTATGCATGTATATAGATATATATATACCCTATGTAAGTATGTTTTGTATCGTATCATATATGTATTGTATAATTAAAAACAACCTTTAAAATATCTTTCGAGATCGGCCGATAAAGCCACTTGACTGACTGACTGACTGTCATAACGAAAATTCAACCGTTTTAGCTAGTATCTAATTATAAATAACTCTATCATATATAATGTTAATGTTAATGTTTAGATTTACTGTTCATGTTAATGTACTGTTACTGTTACTGTTAATGTTAATGTTAATGTTAGTGTTTTCCATTTGATTTGATTTTTGAGTATTACAACGTGTACGCACTTGTACGGTATAATGCACGTTTTGTTAACACAGAGTTTATATTGATTTTCTTTGTCGTTACAACTAAGCTAATTCTAGTTCTAAATCTAGGCTAGACACTTGGCTGGACGCACAGCGCACTGTTGCCAAGACTTAATTATATATGTATATAGAATGATATAAACATTGGATAGATCTGTCTAAGTATCGTATAAAGCAACTATGTATACATATATATATATATATATATAATTAATCGACTAGAATAACAAATGGGGCAAAAACGTTTGCCCCGTGCCTAGGTCTAAGCATTTATAAGTACTCTTCCAAAATGCACGTGAAAATTGCTCTCAGACTGGAGTTTGTCAACTTGGACGCTGTCCAGTTGACTGGCTAGCTGATGAGGTGCTGCTGCTGTCGCTGCCGCTGTTAACGCTGCTACAGCTGCTCGTTTTGCTACTGCTGCTGCTTGAATGTTTTTCTTGATGTCGTTCTTTATCTGGCTCTGCCACATTAGCCGAAGGTCATCTCTGCTTATCTTCAGCATCGGGCAGCTTTTCCTCCATGGGCTCTATGTCATTGCTATTATCTACATTCGACTCGGGATTGTATTCATAGAACACTTGCGATGTATCGCCTTGCACATTCACATCGATGGGCGCATCCACATCGACAGCGGGCGCATAGGCTGCACTGAAGTCGCCGCGAGGCGGCTCCTTGGGACTATCGACCATTATCTGAACAGTGGGCATTAGGCAGGCATCCATTCCACTCTCTACTGAGCCAGTGTTGATGCGTATTTGCGGCGGTTTCGGCTTGTCCTGGCCACTGCCATTTGTTGAGCCTTGGCCCGGAGAGGAGAGGCTGCATTCGTCCTCCTCCTTGTACTCCTCGCTCTCACGATGCACCAGCACATGAACGAGCGTCGCATTGTCCGGCCGCAGGCTGAGTGAGTGGACATGCGGATGAGTTTGCTGCTCTGGCGATGGTTTCGTCACAATCACCTCCGGTGCCGGGGCCTCCGCTGTAAGTTTGTCGAAATGGGAGAGATTACATAAGTGGAGTTGCTCCAGTGTATAGAATAGGGGTTCACACATACAGACATAAGCGTTCTTGTTAACTCTTAAAGCGCTTTGTGCTGACAAACCTCTTTCTAGGGGCGGTTTCTTGCGTATAAAACTAGAGGCGCGCTTACGCGTTGGAGTTGCCGCCACCTGTTGTTGGTGTTGCGTTTGCTTGTCGCTTTCAACGGTAGTGGCGCTAGCAGACACGAAGGCAGAGGAAGAGGCGGAGGCAGATGTGCCGGATGTGGAGATTGAGCTTGTGTTGTTGTTGCTGGTGTTCATTGCTGCTGTTGTAGGTGAAATGCACAGCATTAGTGTATAACGATCGTGATACGAACAAAGTACATAATACATAGAGGAGGAGGATCGTGTGACAAAAGAGGGCAAAGATCAACAGGTTATAAATTGTAAGTAAAGTAGGTAAAGGTAAAGTAAGTGAGCTTAAGTAGGTAAACAGTACATAAGCTAGAAATTGACGATAGATCATTTGTGGCTAAGTAATGGTAGTAATAGTAGTAGTAATAGTAATAGTAGTCGTAGTCATAGTAGTAGTAATAGTAGCAGTATTAATAGTAGTCGTAGTCATAGTAGTAGTAATAGTAGCAGTATTAATAGTAGTCGTAGTCATAGTAGTAGTAATAGTAGCAGTATTAATAGTAGTAGCAATAGTATAAAGTAGCAACAATGGTAGTAGACGTAGTATTAGAAATTATGGCAATAGTTTACTGCGCATTGCTGTGAGAATATTGAAAGTCATGAATATTTTTATATGCAAGATGCGCTATAATAGATCAAAGTTTAGGGATCTATCCCTATCTATCTATCTATCTATATATATGGATGCACTTGTGCAAGTGTAGAATTGCAAAATTCATAGTAAGCAGCTAGTACGTAATACCTATAATAGGTATAGGCAGTCATTATAAAGACAGAATTTGGAATTCAGTATATATTTACCACAAAAAGGTCAGTCTGTATACAGCAATTTATTCATTAAAAGTCAAGCAAGTAAATTGTCTGTAAAAGTCACTAATTTTGGCTATTTGGTATTAATAATTTGTACAGTCAGTAAATGGTAAAAGAGTGTACTTAAAATACTAATAAAAATATATATATATTCAGTGGTATTTACTTAAGTAAAATTTGAAGGTATATATATATATAGAGTATGTTATGAATAATAAAATTTGCGAGTGTGTTTGTACAACGATGATTGATTTTGATTGGCAAAAGCAACGTTTGATGTGCGATTGAATCGTTGTGATTGAGGTTTGACAGTTGAGACAGAGACAGAGAGAGAGAGAGAGAGAGCGTAAAATAGAGAGAGGGAGATATTGAGTCTTAAAGCCACATGAACTGAATGAATTGTCTATATACTGGAATGGTATATGTGATTAGCTTATAAATAGTTGTAAGTGCAGTCTATGGTGGCGGCTATGTACAAGAGAATATATACACATACATATTGATTGGTTGATTGATTGATTGATTGATTGATATAGTGATAGAGTGATTCGGTGTTTTTAGGCACTTGTCAATAATTACTTTTTCTATGTACTGAAGGTGAGGTTAAGCTGTCATCGACAGCATCCTGATGACGCAAAAAGAAATTATAAAAGCTTCGGCGACGAGTTGCTCGAGGCGCTTCCACAAATATGCTACCGCTAATGATAATAGATTGATAGAAATAATAATGATCCAAGGAAAATAAACCAATAAATTTTGTTTATATATATATTATGGTCGGTAGACTGTAGATAGATAATAGATACAGATATATATTTATTCTTCTCTGCAATTTTTTGACGAAATTATGGATTCATAGTTGTTGTTTAATCATAGAACTGTACAAAAAAGCTGCAAATTCAATAAGCTGTACATTATTATAATACAGGGTATGTGAGAGTGTGGGTGTGTCAATTAGAATTGCTTTGCTCAATTTCTCAGAGATCGCAGAATTTTGAATTTATTTGCTGTTGATAATATATGATAATATAGTATATATGCTGCTACGATAAAGAAATATTTCAAACTATAAAGACTTTAATGATAATCGTGTCAAGGATTCGGGCAAGCAGCGGCTAAGCAACTGATCAGATAATCAACTAAAATGTACGCATTCAAACGAATTTTTGATTGAGAGACAGAGAGAGAGAGAGAGAGAGCGATATCAACTACTTACAAATTATAAACTTGGATTATTTTTAATTTTACTGATTTTTAGTTGTAGAGTTTAGCATTGGCAGCAATGAGAGAGATCTTGAAACTGTTTTTGGTTTTGCTTTGCTGTATGAGTATGTTGAAACTAAGTAGATATGTCGACTTGTACGAGTTACTGGTTAAATATTATTATTATATATATATTGGTAGAGTTAGAGAGAGATTAAGAGAGAGCGGCTGAGAAAGGTATACATATATATATATATGAGTGAGCTGGTGGCGGCGAGTTTTTGAAGAGAGAACTTAAAACTTTGACAGATATTTGTTGCTAATTGTATTTGTTGTAATTGTAACTGTTGTTGTTGTTGTTATTATTGTTGATGTTTTAGCTAACAGATATAAGCATTGGCTTTACCTAAATAGTTCAAGCCATTGGGCTGGGAGCCACTTCTTAAAACGGCTGTGACCATATCGGCGAGCAAGGACTCATAGTTTAGGGAGATACAAGAGGATACGCTAAAAATAGGGCTCAATTTTATATATATATATATATATATATATATATATAAATTGGTGGAGCACAAAAGACGTTAAAGAAATTTGTAACATTTTTTTTTTCGTTTTTATCAATGTTGTTGCTGTTTGCTGTTCATGATTGTGAAAGCCTTTCGTCTAAAAATTGCATTTCGAATCACGTTTACTTTATATATATATGTATATAAATTCATTTTATATATATATATATATATACTAATGTGAGTGTGTATGTGTAATTGTGTGCGTGTATGTGTGGGTAAAGTACAAGAATAAATACCGTTTGCCTAGCTCGTCGCTTTGCTGCTTAATATCCTTGACTACATCGTCCGCTCCAGAGACAAGCATCAGGGGCAAGTTTAGCCAAGGCCCAGCCAGCTCGCTCAGGTCAGAGCCGTCTGAGGCGCGCGAAGATTTGCGCGACGAGGCGCGACTGGAACAGGCAGTGCCGCGACGGCTTACCTGCAAGAGAGTGATTGAGATTAGTCAAGACATTAGCTTAGCCCAGCTCTCAGACTCACCTGCAGATGGAAGAAGTTGAGCGCGGATAGCTTCGATTGCCAGCCGCCTGGACTAGAGTTTTGCGTGGCGCTGTCGCCCGAATTGGAGCGTTCCTTTTCACTTTTGCGCCTGTGGAATAAGCGTAGAATCATATGAGTTATAAATGAATATAAAATGAATTAAATTTTATAAGTAGTAAGGGAGTGTGCTTGGGCTAGCTGCTGTTAGTACCGCAAATAGTCCTTCCATGCGGTCTGTATGGTCTTTGCTGCCTTTTCCTGGCGCTTCCAGATCCGCGTTGATGAAACAATTTCCAATTCTTTTCTTGTTGGAAACTGTTTCTTGAACTTGACATCCATTTGTTCCTGCAACTGTTTGAAGTTATCGGTCTCCTCGACATGACCTAGCACGTGCTTAACTAGCGCGTGCAAAATATCGAGACAGTGTATTTTATTACCCTTCGAGATGGGTAGATTAAATGACACTAAAGCGACATTATTGGGCTTCGAGATGCCCAATGGTGGATCGAGTGAGGCAATAAAATCGGACAGTTGCGAGAAGTGTATAAATTGGGTGGCATGTGGATCATATCTGTAACGAAATCAAATGGAATATCAATTTTTTTATTGCTCGCACAGTTCCGATATTTCTTCATCTTGCTGACTGAAGATTTCGAGCTCGAGAACCTACTTGGACCAACGTATGTAAAACATTTCCAAGTCATCTTCAACGATGCCAATTTCCTCTTCCTGATGCGCCTGATTGAAGTTCTCCAGAATGATGGCAATGTACATGTTAATCACAATCATATAACTAATTATAATGAAGCTCGTAAAGTAGGTGATCGCCAGCAGCGGATGGCCGCAATCACCATTCGTTTGCCTATTGAAGAACGGATCGCAATCCGGCGGCTGTATCATTAGTGACTCCAGCACATCATTCCAGCCGGCCGACGTCATCAGGCGGAACAGCAATTGCATGCTGCGCCCAAACGTCTGAAAGTTCACCATGTCATCGAGTGCGCCTTGTAGCTTGACATGTCCGAACAGCGACATGCCCAATATGGCATAGATGAACGTGATGAGGCCGAGCAGGGCGCCAATGTTGAAGAGCGCTGGCAGCGACACAACTAGAGCGAATAGCAGCTTGCGTATGCCTTTGGCGGCCTTGATGAGCCGCAAGATGCGGCCAATGCGAAAGACGCGCACCACACGCAACAGCGTCGGACTGATGGGCAAATCAATCATAATGTCCTCCATCAGAATGCCAAAGATGGAAGCCAACACAAGTAGGAAATCGAATACGTTCCAAGGCACCGTGAAGTAATGATAACGCAGACCCACAATCTTGACAATGGCCTCTGTGAATGAGTGAATGTGGTATTAATGGGAATAAAATATAATAATTTCGGTCGACTTCTGCCTTCTTACTGACACTTACCGAGTCCAAAGACAGTGGTGAAAAATGCATTGCTCACTTCTAGTATAAAGAAGACAGCGTGCGGCTGGTCGTAGTGCTCAATGCCCATGGTAAGCATATTTAGAAAAATCAGTACAAAGATCGCTATTTCGAATCTGCATATATGATCGATGCCGATTCATTCGTATACATATATATGAAATTACAAACAGATATTGATTAAGTAAAGAGTTTTCGAACGAATGAAAGAGACACAGACTTCGTGCGTGCCGAAGTGCAGATGCTGCTCAAAAAACATAAACTATATACAGATATTTGAGTAGCATAAGACTAAGGACTAGATCTATGTTAAAATACATGCTTATCGACATATTATTTGCATTATGATAATAATAGTTACATACAGTTGAAATCAACCCCCGACCACTAACTCTGTTAACTATTTACTTTACTTTAGAGAGCATGCCCACACTTTACAAAGTGCGTTAAGATTTTTTAAAGTTTGGAATGCAGTAGGAAACATCTATATATATATATATATTATTAAGATATACGTAGTAGGAGTAGTAGTAGTAGTAGTAGTGCTCTAAAACATCTATGAACATATATCGGATTAGAAAAGATTTGCAGTTGCATTATGGCTTGTGGACGTTTGGGCGACTTCTTCGGGTTGCGCTAAAGAAGCAGCCAACAAAACAGCCAGCGAAACATCATCAAATGCGGAGAATGTGAAGTGTTCAAATGGATTTTATCACCAAATCAAAAATTATATATATATATAAATAGAGAGCGAGAGAAAGAGATCGTGTACACATGTTTGCCTAACCAGTAGTAGAGCTAACAGTTATAGAGTATATATAATTAAAACTATATATTTTAAATTTACATAGAAAAAATTATTTTTTTTTTGTGGGTTTTTGCAGAAAACTTTTGGTTTTGTTTACCTTCTCGAATTGGATAAATCATAAAACATAGCTAAAAAATGATTTATAGGTCGCTTAATAACTTTCTGTGGTTTCTTTCGTCCCAATTTTTTCATAGCGGTGTAATAATGTTTTTGAGATTCGGTGAGAAACATTTCCAACACTCCTCCTTCATACTATATAAAAGTGATGAGAATAGAATGAACATTTATTTATATATACAATACATACAATACCACACATAAATATGTCATAAACAATATAAGAAAAGAAACACACCAATACAGACACTAGTTATTGAACACCGATAACTGAATGAACGAGGGAGCGGGAAACGGGGTTTATACACAGATTGTTTTGTACATTTCAAGTGAGTTCTTTGATAGGGTAGTAGGTTTGTTTTATAGGGTTTCTTTAGAGTTGCGTTTTTTTTATACATTTATATATATTTATAATACAATTAGAGCGGGTTGATTAGTCTGGCTAAGAACTTAGGCCATATGGCTTACCTTCTTCTTGAGCATATTGAAATTATCAATGATAACTCCAATGAATAGATTGAGCGTAAAGAACGATCCGCACACAATAAATATAACAAAATAAATATACGCATATAAATTGGCCTCGCGCTGAGGCTGCAGATCGACGCCGCGCGCATCCACTGCATCCGCCATCACCTCCATCCAGCCCTCGAAGGTGGCCACCTGCAGCAAAGCCAGATAGCCCATGCCGACATGATCGAAGGTGATCTTTGAGTTGATCCACGTATAGTTTTGCTCAATGCAATCCCATTTATCGTTCACCTCCTACAAGCAGAGCCAAGTTGAAATATGTTAAATCAAGATTAAAATTCATGTACATTTATATCTAACAGATATAATTACAGATCCTGATTTGGGTCTTGTCATACTTACAGTAATTGGCAGCAATTCGCCCAATTCATTGACGCATTTGAAAAATTTACCACCAAAGAATTGTACACCCATTATTGAGAAAATTAACCAAAAAACTAAACAAACCAAAAGTACATTGAAAATTGATGGTATTGCATACATGAGAGCATTTACTACAATCCGCATTCCTTGCCACCTGGAATAGAAATGTTTCATGAAACGCTAAAAAATCTGTTAAGGAGGGGACAATTTCGGTTTGGGGGGAGGGATTAATACAGCTACAAGATACGTTTCGAATAGAAGGAATGTGCTTTTCTCATCTGCTTAAATAACTACACAAAATATATATGTATATATACAAGTGTTGACTGCTTATATACAAAGGATAGTGTAGACACTATACGAGTCGTTGGCTATGTACATTATGGATATATGGATTTATGGAGATATGTACTACAAAAATAGATTTCTATTCGAAATTCATAAAGAAGACGAGATTGTATTAAACACTGCACAGCTCGTTAAACGCTGATGCTGATTTGTTTCGTTTCGATTTGATTTTGTTTAAAAGAAATAAGAGTTATAAGAAAGTAGAAACCTACGTAGAGATAGAGAGCTTACACTTGGATTAGTATTAGATCGAGAATACACTTTTTCTTTCTTTGATTCAGCAGTTAGGTGCAACCTAAACATAGGAGAACTCGGTCGGCCACTTACCTAGAGATGGCTCTCAGCGGACGTAAAGCGCGCAGAGTGCGCAATGAGCGCAGAACCTTAAGGTTCTCATTCTCTTCGATGAGCAGTGAGAAAACAGAAACCTGAAAAGCAAAAAAGAAAATTAATATCAATCGAATGTCAGCATCTGTAGAGCTTACAAAAACTATTATAAAGTCGAGTATAGTCCAAAAGCTGGTGAAATATTTGGAAAATCCTAAGGCCAACCACTTGAGCACCATTTCCACGACGAAGATGAGACAGAAGGAGAAATTGGTCCAATAGAGCACACGCTTCAAAGTCTTATTGCTATCCAAATATATATCCTCGAAGCAGAGCGTAATACTAGACGCAAAGATCAACACGAGCACAAACCACTCAAAGGCCGGAGTATCGACAACCGTCAAGACAGCCGTACGCACGCGTGTCCAATGCTTGGCACTCGGCGTATCCATGCACGACATGAACCAGGGACAACGAAAATACAGGCTGAAATATGAAAAATGTATATATAGATAGATAGATATAGATTACTAGCTAATTATATTCAGATCACTCACTGTTCGTAGCACTTTTGTGGAAAACAATCGTCTGGAACTTTTGGCGGCTTTGCCTGGCCAAAGCTCGGAAAAGTCATGGGATCATTGTAAGCGCCCTGCGAGTTACGTCTCCCACCGACAGTGAGATCGTCTACGTAGGATACCAGACAATGCCATGGTTTTTCGGTAAGTCGTGCAAACGTCGATGGCTTGCTTAACGACGGCTCAGTCTTCTCGCTGCTTGAAGCTCTAAGCAACTCTTGCTGGCGATTGTTATTGTTATTGTTGTTGCCCAATCCGGGCAATGCTAAGTGTGAAGCAGTGCCGGAGCTGTGTGATTCGGTGCGTGCCGATTGAAAGGAAGCGGCTTTGTCTAATGTCGATTGTGGATGCTCGGCACGGCGCTGTTTACTATCAATGGCCGTGCTCACAGCCTTTGTTGTTGTTGCTGCTGCTGCTGCTGCTGTCACCGCAGTGGCAGCTTGTGTTGTGGTTTGCTGTATGCTTGTCGCATGATAATGCTGCTGATGCTCAGTTAGAGCAGCCAGCGGCGGTGTTGCTTTCAGCGATGAAATTTGCGCCAGTGTCGGCGGCTCAATGCTCGATTTGAGAGACGTGGGCGGCGTGGCTGGTTGCTTAGCGGCATCTCTGCACATTTGCTTCTGTATCAGTAAGTTCTCATACGAATTGGTGCTCTTCAGCGAGAGGCTATCCATGCGCAGCTTCTCACGATTGAGAAACTTACGCGGCATCTTCTCAGATTCGATGCGCAGCGTCGATATCGGCTTATCCTCCTCGGGCAGTTCCTCTACGCGCTCGATCAGCGACAGGCGCTTGAAGCGATCGAACTGCACGCTAAATGGATCGGTCTTGCGTCGCATAAACGGCGACTGACTGCCCGATGGATGGCTGCCGCTGGTCGCGGCCACGGCCAGTGCTTCCATTGCTGCAAAGGGGGCGTGTATTTGATCACAGATTTTGCGTATTTCATTCGATATGCTAAAGTCTTCGTCGATCTTGCGCTGCTTCTCCAAGCTGCGCCGTTTGAGCTTTACGGACTGCCGCTGAGCGGCAGCGCTGACAGATTGAGAGCGCCGCGGCACAGTGGATAGATCATAGCTATCGTAGGGATTCAATGGATGCACTACCTCATCGGCAGTTGTGCGCTCAGATGCGCCAGTTATGATCGCTATGTGATCCATAATGGCTTTGGTTGCTTCATCGGCTGCCGGCGAGGGCTCGGAGAGTGTTGAAATCTTTCTCTCCAGTGAGCTAGTCGAACGCTTAATCTCTTCCAGTTCCTTTTCGAAACTCTGGATGATGTTGTCAAACTCTGAGTGCTGTTCCATCAGCGGTTCGCTCTCTTGCTGGCCATTGGAATGGCTGCCGCTATGCCGCGAGTCCAGCGTTTGCATTATGGAATTGGAGATATAGCTAAGGTTCGACTTGATGCTGCTTGTGGTAGTGGGCTTCTTCTTGCCCAGTAGTTCCTCGTCCTCTTGCAGAAACTGAAACAACTCCTTCTGATCGCAATTGAGCAGCTCCTCGCGCAAGTTCGCCTGCTGTGATAACAGCTCATCCTGCTCCAGGGAAATGGAGTTGAGCGAGTGCCCGCTTGAGTGCCTTCGCATGGCACTCTCCTCGGACTTGAGACTTCGCGAGGGCAACAGAGATCGTTGCGACTGCCCGCTGGACTGCGATAAACGATCGAGGGATTTGCGATAGCTGGGCGAACGAGTTAGCAGCGATTTTTGATACTTGATGAACGCTTCGTCGGTGTCTTGCAGCGAGGCGCTGCGCTGATCCGCCGCATAGGCATACGGATCTGTGTCTGTGGAATTATATTGGCCCAGCAGACGCAGCTCTATGGACTCCGTATATGTGGCCGAATCGTTCTGCAGCGAATCATTTTGCTGTGTGCCCACGCCCGAGGAGATTTGATGCTGTAATCGGCCACGCTCACTAGCAGTCAAAGGCGTTAAATTGGAAGCGACCCCATTGCTCGAGGCATGCAGCATGGCGCACTCATATGTGGGTGGCAGGGAATCAGCTACAGGCTGCTGCTGATGCTGTATTGCTGGCTCTTCATCATATTCCAGGCCATCGACTATCGTATGCAGGCCGTCGCTGAGTGGAATTTGAAAGCCAAAGTCAGAGCCGGAAACGGGACGATTCATAGATTCCTGTGGGCAATAAGATAACACATTCATGTAAGCTGCATTTTACTCATTTGCTGTTTCAGCTAGACTCACCTGATAGCTCAATCTATGAAATTTTGTTTCCTCCAGCAGACCTGGCTTGTCAATGTCTCTAACTGCCACCGTTGCCGAGTGCGCCTGTTGCTGCGCCTCGAGCACAATTTGCTGAAACTTCTCCGCAAATTGACGCTCCTTGCGATCCTTGCGCTCCTGTCGCTTCTTTCTTATCAAATCACGCACACGTTCTATGCTACGAGCCAGCTTCGACTCCTCGCCCACCTCCTATACGAAGCAAAATTAAGTCATTAGATCAAACTGTTTCATTGCCAGGATAAGCACAACTAAAGATTACACTACTAATAATCATTTTTGGTTTCTTTTTTCAATTTTACACACATATATATATATATAGAATTAGTTAGTCCAATGCAACAATATACAATCTAACAGCCAAAAAAGCTAAACATTTAGAAACACAAAAAGAAATTAGTTGCAATTTTTTACAAATACATTAACAAATATTGGTTTTTATTTACAGCGTTTTTTTGAAAATTTATTTTTTTTGCTATGTTAAATAAAAATAAATAAAAACAGCAAACAATTTGTTTAAGTAGATTTTTTTTAAGTTTGAGTTTGAAAAAATTACCTTTTTCTTGAAAATCTGTTTAACGGTTTTTGTGTTTGGTTTTTTTTTTAAATATTGGGTAATTATTTTAGTATTTTTAAGTGTATTTTGTGTGTGTTTTAGTATTAAATAGTTATAAACGCATTGTGCAAAAGTTGATGAACAGAGTTATAGGTTTTTAGTTAATACAATTAGATATTTAGTGCATATGAAAAGGTTATTATATAAAGACTTAAGACACTGAGACTTAGACAGGGTTATTATCAAAGAAAATGCAATAGACATATGTTCAAATAAAATACCAACAATGGAAATACGAAATTTCGTACAAAGCCGAAATTGAATAAACATTTTTAAAATACACAAAAATTAATTAATTAACAATTACAATAATAGTTTTGGTGTTTGAGTAGAAATGAGAATTTGAATAATTTTATTTCAGTGTATGTTACACCTATTATGGTAAAAAGTGCTTTACTTTCTGTTTTAGTGTATAATTCAATTGGGCATCAAATGTATTTTTGAATGCATTTTGTGTTGACTGTGGCTTTAGATACTTAATCTAGGTTATCTAGATACACACGAATCACACTCAAACAGTGCAAGGCAAACACCATATAGATGTACATATATAGAGTTGTTTAAATATTTGGGCTTTAGCATTTGGATTTTAGTAACAAGCGTCGCGCTTGTGCTCAAGACACGGTTTGGTTTTTAGTTTAAGGTATTTCCTTTTTTTTTTTTAAGTAGCACACACACATACATACACATTAACGGATAGACATATAGACATTCCACATAACAATAGATACGAAAGCAGTTCTCATTGAAACTGGAAAACGCATTGGACTTGCCTCTTTTTTAGATTTCAGCTCCTCTGAATTGAAGCTGTTGAGCAACAGAGCCAAGAACAAATTCAAAACCATAAAGTTTCCCATCACCAATGTGGGCAAAAAGATGGCAAAGCATGTGGAAGCACCTTGCTGTAACGGCAAAAAATATTAAATATAGTTTATATATTTATTTAATAAATATTATAAAACCAACCTCCTCTTCGGCACGCATACAGTCCCATAGCGGTTCAATCCATTCGCCACACAAAATACGAAAGATCATCATGAAAGAGTGAAAGAAATCATTGAAATTCCATCTGTAAAAGAAAAAACTCATTAAATACAGTTAAATTGATAATATTTAGAAACAATCTTGCCTGGGCACCGGATCGGGATCAAATTTTTCGGGCGTATAGTCTTTGGAAAATAATTGCATGCCAATCACAGCGAATATATAGATGACTATAACAAGGATCAACGTGAGGTTGCCGAGCGCACCAATTGTCGAGATAATGATGCTCAACAGCACCTTCATCGTTGTCCAAGACTGCGCCAGTTTCAGTACACGCAACTGCAATAGAATTCGAATTAATAACAAGAAAAACTATTGGAAGTCAAAACTGTTCTCACCAGGCGCAGACCACGCAGCACGCTGAGTCCATCAACTAGCTCAAAAATGATATCAAGCAGGCTGGCAGTGACAATAATCAAGTCAAAGATGTTCCAACCACATAGAAAGAACTCTTTGGATAAAGCCATCAGCTTTACAATGCACTCGAAGGTGAAAATGGACGTGAACACCTGGAAAATGGGAAAAGTTCACAATGGAACATCAGATCTGTGTAGATGTGTATATAATAATCACCTTGTTGCCCACATCTAGAGCATTGCGAAAGCTTTCGCTCATGCCATGATGTTCCATGGCTAGAAATGCGGTGTTTAGCACAATGCACAGCGTAATAGCCAGCTCGAACAGCGGATCACGCACCACCTTATAAAGGCAATTCTGGAATTGTAACCAGCTCTCGTAATCCGCGCAGCAGTGCACGCAGCGATCACAATTGCGATCAGGCAGATCGTCTAAAAATGAGATAAATATTATACATTTAAATGGTAAATATCCCATTGTTGACTAACCAATGACGACCACTTCGGAGGAGAATTCCTGATGCAGCGCATAAACATTGTGATTCTTAATCCGCGCTATATTTCCATTACATTTGATAAGGCGAACCTCGCGCGGGGATAGAGCCAGCTCCACCGTGGAGACATGGCCCATTTCGTTGACCGTTTCCTGTTCGTCGTGATCATCTACCACGCCCGAATCATCTTGCGAGGATTCCCGATTGACGCCTCCACTGGAATTGGAGCTCGTCTGGCGACTGCTTGTGATTAGCTGGCCCTTATAGTCAGAGGGATATAGCATATTGGGATTCTTAACGCTGCCCTCTTTAAAGCTAATGCGCGTTCGCTGCTGCGATGTTGCAGCTGAATCGCTTTGAACAAACTGCTGCTGTTGTTGTTGCTGCTGCTGCTGTTGCTCCATTTGCTGGTATTGCTGCTGTGCCTGCAGCGCCAAAGCCGAAGGACGATCCGTGGTGCTATGCCGCGGACTTGGTCCTGGGCTAGGCGTAGCCGAGTGCGTCTTGGATCGTTCATGATCATTGCCATTGCTGCCATTGCCATTATCATTACCATTGCCATTGCCATGGCCATTACCGTTGCCGTTGCCATTGCCAATGCTGATATTGTCTTTGCCTCCTTTTGTCTTTTTTCGACGCGTCTTCTTTTTGCTGTAGGAGGCGAGAAGCACGCCTTTGCGTGAATCTATTTTCTTCTTGTTATTCTTGTTGAGCTTCTTGACGTTCAGCACTGAAGGATCAAAGCTGAACGTGGAATCATCACGATGATCCAGCAAATCCTTTTTACGCTCCTGCAAAAAATAATATAGTGTTAAGCTAGAGTTCTGTCTTGACTCTTATGTGACTTACTTCATTTGTTATTTCCGCCTCCTCCTCGTAGCTCAAGGCCACAACAGCCAGCATCAAATTTATTAAGTAGAAAGAGCCAAAAAACACAACCACTGTAAAAAATGTAACACTCATTGGACCACACGTAGCTAAAACCTATGTGAGAAAGAAAGAGTACGCGTTAGATTGAATGAATAAGTTGAAGAGCTCAAGAATCGATTTACCATATTGTACACATTCTCCCAATAGTCTAACGTAATCAATTGAAACGTTGTCAGCATTGACCACATAAAGTTGTCGAAATTCGTATAGCCATGATTGGGATTATCGCCCACACAGATGCACATGTAGCCCAGCGGGCAATGACGTGCGCCAGTTAGATTACCACACAGCGTGGGCATCTCTTCTTCATCGTACAGCCAATTGTCAGTATCATTTACCCAGCTGGAAAGGCAGATTAACATACAGTGCATGCATATAACTCTCATTAATTTATTAATTGATTATGATTAAAATAAAGATTTCTCTCTCTTCAGTAATATTCCACAAAGCATCAACTAAATCCGTTACTCACAAAAAAGTGAGTATTTTTTGTGTTTCTTATGATCTGCCAATTCATATAACGGTTTCTAGCATTGCAGCATGCATGTTATACAGTTGTATAACAGAACTTGTTCGTTGATTAAATTGCCAATATGGCGGCTTTACTTCACACTTAAACAAATTTCTTTTAGGTGCCTTAGGCTATTTATCCACTTACATTTTCCAATCCAGATGCGATATATTCGTCCAATCTACGGGCACGTTTCGCACGCACTTGTTGCGCAATTCACCCATATAAACTTGTAAAGCGAACAGCGCAAAGACCATCAGGCAGAAGATGGTCAAGGTCATGACCTCTGCTAATTGGCGAAACGAATGCAACAGTGCATTGATAATAGTTTTTAAGCCCGGCATTATGGAGACCGTCTTTAGTGCGCGCAACACGCGAAATGTACGCAGCCCGGCCAGATTTCCCACTTCCATGCCAATGGTCGCATAGCCACTGGTGATGACCACAAAGTCCAGCCAATTCCATGGATTACGCAAATAGGTGTATTTGTTGAGCAAAAAGCCTTTGGCAATGATTTTGATAACCATTTCAATTGAGTAAATGGCCAGGAAGATATACCTTTAAATAAGTCGCAATTGATTAATTTTTGATGCCGATTACTAAAATAACCGTTACTTACTCTGCTTCTTCCACAGTCTCTGTCATGGCTAGGAATATGCAGTTGAACAGTATAGTTGCCATTACACAGTAGTCGAAGAATTGATTTGTTGCTATATAGACACAGACACGTCGCCATGGACTCCATGGATGGAAGAGGAATAGGCTTTTGGTTCCAGTAAAGCGGTGTATATAATTTTTGCGGAAACGCTTCGACACCACACAAAATGTCTGTAATGAAAATTAATATTGGCGCCAGATTAGGGTTGATTTTAACATTTTATCGTTGGCAGCACCACTTGACAGTGCTGCTCCGCACTTAACAGAATTGCTCGGTACATAACAGAAATTTTGTAAGTTGAACAGTTGTCAAATGACTTATCGATAACTTGTGAACTGTCAAGCCCCAGCCACGCGAAGCTGCCAGCTTGATTTCCGTTCGACCATCGTTCTTTCGTTCTCAGGCCGTCTTCGTAAGCAGAAGGAAAATGAGAGCTAAGGTAAAAACTTAATTTTTTTCCCAATAAGTGCTCAAATTAAAAAAAAAACAAGTGTATTAAATATTAAGAAAGCAATTGTTATATTAATTGTGTACTCTTGTGTATTTACAGTGGCGTAAGAAGCGTATGCGTAGGTTGAAGCGTAAGCGCAGGAAGATGCGTGCAAGGTCTAAGTAAATGCGCCCTTCCGCTATCGACCGTTTTCGTGGTGAGTACCGTTTGTTGGCGGCCGGCGGAGCGCTAGCGCTCCAGTTGTTGCTTAATTTATTCAGCTGACAACATGTGATACTAATGTGTTTTTGTCTGTTTGTTTTCAGGGACTTCTGACGTACAAAAATTAAAAATACCGACTGGGCAAATTGAAGCCCGAAGTAATTTGCCAATTTAGTTTTCGACAACCAGAAAAATAAATGTGCTCTTAAAAATTCACTTTGAAATTTCTATTTGAGAAAACTTTAATAAATTGCTGGTTTAAAAACGTTCCACAAAAATAAAAAAACATAGATTTGTGTTAATAGTCGAAAACAAAAGCGATTTTTAAGTAATTCGAGCGTGCTTTTTCAACATAACCAAAAATTTTATGTGTACACATGTGTGGGTCGAAGATTGCTTGCATATGTTTGTAACTGAGTTGTGGAAGCGTGAGTGTCAACTGCAACTGCAAAGCTTTTGCAGTCAGCCCACAATGCGTATTTTGTCGTATTTCAATTAAGTAAAAATACACTCCGCCGGATCATCCATCGTCTTAGTTGGATTTTACCAAAGGCTCATTTGGACAAATTTTTAAGTATTTGCAAACGGGACAACGGCGCATCATACAATAGAATAAAATGAGGGAAATAAATGTGAGTACCAAACAATTGGCAAGTATCCAAGCGATGGTCAGTTGGGCGAGGGAGTCAGAACGAGCGTCTAATTAGACAATAGATAGCGGCGGCGTCTATCGATTTGTTAGCCAAACATTCTGATTGGCATTGACTGAGAGCCAGCCTGCCTATGCTAGGGGTTGGGAGTGGCAGGTTCATTAGCGCCGATTTCTTCAATTAAGTGTGCCGAGGATAATCAAATGCTATCCTTTACCCCAAGGTCGTTTGTCGTTCAACCGTGTAAGCAGAAATTTTGATGTAACAAGCAGAAATTACGATTGGGCGGCAGTGTGCACCCAGCTAGCTGTGTGAGTGTATGCGTGCGTAATTTGTAAATTTGCATGTTCTGTTGGGCAGCTATATGTATGTGTGTGTGAGCTTAAGAAAAAGCATGTGCGCAAAATGAAAAGTTGTGTTAGCACTTGTAACCAGATAAAGTGGAAGGATAGGGGGCGAAATCTGTTCTTAGATTGTGTACATTTTGGCAAACATGCTGCTGGTCTCTTATCACATGCCACTGCAGATGTTTGCGTTTGCTTTTGGCCGGCTTAAAGTGTGCCATTAAATGCCATTAAGCACTTTGATTTTGCGTTCCCCCTTTGGAAGTACACCAACGCACACGCACACGCACACTTAAAAATGCATTGGCGTTGCCATGCGTGCTTGTGCTGAAATGTCTGGCAACATTACGGTACACTTACGCCAGCCCTGATGGCCATTTGAATGCATGTTTACGTTACGGCCCAACTCAGACCAGTGAATTTATTTGGTCAGAACACGTTTACGTTAACGTGTATATGTGTGTGTGTTTTTTTTATGGAATGCCGCCAAGTCTTGAGTAAACTTGCATGTTCGTCTATAATTTGTCCGGCTCGTTGGCTTGCCTGCCTGACTGGCCGCCCGACTGGGCTGCTGCATAGCTGCTGGCTCCACCTGTCGGTAGTTGGCAGTTTGTTTGAGTTAGCAGTCACGTAAAAAAAAAAACTGTTGTCACATTGCTGCTCGGCCATTTTTAAGGCAAACTCTGTGCCTGACCCATTTCCTGTTTGTATATATGCACGTGTGTGCGTGCGAGTTTGTGTGTGTGTGTGAGTGTGTGTACTTGTATTTCTTTACTTTAGCTGTTGCTAAATTTACTCTCACTTTATTTGCCTTTTTTGTGGCACATTATGCTGATATCCGTGGCGCTTATTCAAGTGGCGGCCCCACGAGGGCTGCTCTAGCCGTTTTGCATTTGCATTAACCTCAAGCTGTTTTTATTTTTTTTTTTCATTTTAGCATCAAAAAGTGCATTCATTTTCATTAAGTCGTTGCATTTTGCACTTTTGCACAACAACAATGGCGACGACAGCGCGTTCCATTTCCGCTTGTGCCACTTGCTGCACACTCTGAATAGGAGCATTGAAACGGTTTGGGTTTGGCCTGACTACGTATGTGTGTGTTTGTCTTTGTGTGTGTGAGTGTGTGTTTGTATGCGCGTGTTTGTTTGTTTGTTTGTGAGTTATTAATTAAAGGCTATGGAAATGGCAATGGGCCAAATGCAGCATTTTAATAAAAGTCGTTGCTGTTGTTGTTTCGTTTTCGCTTTGTTTCGCTTGCCACGCTAATATGCATAAAAATGTTGCACGATTGTATGTTCGCTGACTGGCTGGCTGGTTGGCTTTCGCTTACCTCCTCGTATATAAAGGTGTCAATCTCCTCGAGCGGCTTGCCGTACATATCCTCCGGAAAAGGCTCAAACTTTCGTGGCAATACGTCGCCATCCTCCACGGAGGCCTTCGTCCGCGGATGGAAGCCATATTCGCGCACCAGCTGAATGTGCCGATTCTCGTGCTTGACCTGCGACTTTTGCGTGTAGGCAACGACTTGCTGTTTGGCAACTGCAGCCAATGCGAAAGAAAGAGAGAGAGAGAGAGAGAGAGAATGAGAGTGAGTTAAAGTTGAAGTTGAAGTTTGTAAATGATTAAGCACATCACACAGGGTGTCACATAAATCTTAGCTAAAATAAAGTGTTTCTTGTATTTCTGGGTTATAAATGTCCCATACATCTTAGTTGTCAACTTGAAAAGTAGAACAATTTAATTTTTGTTTCATATACTCACTCAAGACTAATAAGTGGGAAACTATAATTTAAGTCATTTCTAACGTTTAGCCTAATGGAGCAACAACAGAGCAAGTTTCAGACTCAAGACTCTCAGAGGAAATTTCACATCTCAAATAGTTTTAGCATTTGTCGTGTAACAGGGTGTTATGTGCTTCTAAGAAGCCAGGGGGATCCAAGTATTTGGGGCAATCAATCATAAACTGAGTGCCTCAGGAGTCCCAAAAGGCAACTGAAGGCAGTCAAAATTATATAACTATATTATTATTGTTTGAGAACAGTCATATTAGTTAAGCTTAAATTAAAATTCCACACAGGGTGTTTCGAAAACAACTTCATTCAGCCAAGCTTAAATTCATAGGTGAAAAATGATATAATTACAGGGTGTCACTGAAATTTTAGATTATAGTATATTTTTATCTGCTTCTGCATATACAATCGAACTCAGGAGTCACGCTGTAAATTGTTTGATAACAGTCATATTAGTTAAGCTTAAATTAAAATTCCGCACAGGGTGTTTCGAAAACAACTTCATTCAGCCAAGCTTAAGCTTGACACATTTGCATTGGATAATTAACTAAGTTTCGAATTAATTTTGCAGAACAGTTCTAAGAACTCTGCGCATGTACAAATGCTGCAGGCCCTCGGAGGCGGTGTTTCAGGTGCATTAACCAGATTCATAGCGCACCCATTCGATGTGCTGAAGATTCGCTTCCAATTGCAGGTGGAGCCATTGAAGAAACGTTCGCAAAGCTCCAAATATGCCGGCATGCTGCAGGCGTTCGCTTCGATATTCCGGGAGGAGGGTCTTCGTGGCATCTGGAAGGGCCATATGCCGGCTCAAATGATGAGCGTCACCTATGCGCTGGTCCAGTTCTGGTCATACGAGCAGCTCCATACGGCTGCGCTACAGTACAAATTTGGTCGGGATCATATCCACCTGTCATATTTCATGTGCGGCGGCTTGGCGGGCTGTGTGGGTACAGTGGTTGCCCAGCCGTTCGATGTGGTACGGACACGGGTGGTTGCTGCCGATCCGGGCACAACTGCCGGCACCTTGAAACCGTTATCCGGTGTACATAAGGTATTTCAGCGCGAGGGCTTCAGAGGCGTATCCAGCGGAATGATGATGACCCTGGTGCAAATTTATCCGCTGGTCGGTGCCAATTTTGTCATTTACAAATTCTTGAATCATTTCACATTTAAGATAATCAGTCTGATACGGGAGGAGACGCACGTCAGACGTGAGATTCCGGGGCCGCTGCTATTCCTAAATGGCGCCATCTCTGGCGTTCTAGCCAAATTGCTCATCTATCCCGCTGATCTGATCAAGAAACGCACCATGCTCAGTCACTTTCAGGAGGATCGCAAGAGCTTCGGCATGAATCCCCTCTGTGATACGATAATGCTATGCATTCGCACCACCTTCGAGAAGGAGGGCTTCCGTGGCTTCTACAAGGGCATGTGGCCCACTCTCTTCAAGTCGGGCGTCATGTCCGCCTGCTATTTTACCATATACGATTATTTCAATACCAAAGTCACCTTGCCCTACAAGCAGTACGAGCGTGAGCAAAATAAAAACAAAAAGAAAAAGGAAAAGGAAAAACCAAAACCATAACAGACAAACTAAGACAAATATATGATAAAAATTTAAAAAAAAAATATATAAATATATATATATATATGGAACGTTGCATAAACTGGACAATTTCGACAGCAAAGCGACAAACTCAAATTCTGAAATTTCTTGTCCAACTATATTTTCTCGATGTTTTTTGTATCTCAAGCATTTTCTACTCATCCATGCAGAGAAATTCTACATTTATAAACAAAACTCCACATAAAAAAAAGTTTTACTAATTTTTTAAAAATTCGAAAAAAAAATAACAAAATAAATGCACAAAATCTTAAATAAGTTAAAGAATAAAAAAGAAATAAACTAAAATGAATTATTTCATATTTGCTTAGAGACCCTCAAAAGTATAGTATAATATATATATATATATATATATATATATATATATATATATATAAACATCAATTTAATATATGTCTAGTAAAAAAATAAATATACAAATTCCACAAATAAAATAAATTACACAATAAAAAAGGATAAATAAATATTTATTTAAATTACAATTCATTATTTAATCATTCTTTAGAAGCCCAAAAAAAAAAAGAAAAGAAAATTGATTAAACTTGCAACTATTTAAGTTTACTAAATTATATAGTCATCTTTGAACTTAAATATTATATTTTCTTAAATTTGGATTAATTGTGTAATACCTAAACTCATTGTTGTATAATTAATACAATAAATGTCATTATTCTTAATTTTTTCCTTTTTATAGGGCTTCGACAGAAATATGAAATAATTAAAACTAATTTATATAAATATTTATTTTTTCTCTTTTTTATTGTTTAATATTTTATAAATAATTTATATAAATATAAATATTTATTTTTTCTTTTTTATTGCTTAATTTTTTTTAAGAATTTATATAAATATATATTTATTCTTTTAATAAAAAATAAATAAAAAAATAAAAAAAAGAAAACAAATATTTATAAAAAAAAGTAGAAGGGAAAATTTATGAAATTTCCTACTATTTACATATGCTTAATATAAATCATAATTGAGCACAAATTTAAAATTTTGACCAAAATACCAGCTTTTGCCCCTGTTCCAGCTTTTTACATAAATGCATTTGAAATTGATGTCAACATAAGGAACATTAGGAATCAGTTCTCCTTGTCTCTTACATCTGTGTTCACACTCACATTTAATATATTATCTGTTATTATATGAGCAAACATAATTATGTTACTTAACATAATTATGTTACTTAACATAATTGTGAGTGTCATCAGCGCTAACAATTTTGATTGCTCTTGAATTTGCATTGCATCATCGCGTCTTACGTCTTCAACTTGATCTTCAGCTCATCGTGCGCTTCTCATCCACCATCTGCTTCCTCTTCTACACTTTCACCTCGTCTGACATAATCTGTTGTGGCTTTGGCTTTAACTCTTAGATAGACTCAAGTTTTTGTTTTATTTTGCTCTTAAATTATTACACTACATGCTTTATTTTGTACATGGACATAACATTTGGGTTAATCCCCCGTATTGTGGGGGGAGACACAGGGGGAGTTGGTTGCATAAATACGTAGAGTGTGTGTTGGGGTGATGCTTTTATGGATGCTGATCGGTGAATCATAACTTATTAGCTCCAACGGGGGGCGCGGGGGCCATGAACATGAACATAGACTAGACGACCGGAGTTGGTCAGCGTTGGCCGCTGGCTTAGGCCCAGCCGGAACTGGCGCCAGACCAGCCGCCAGTGGGCGGGGCGTAGTTGTAGCCACCGCCAACGCCACCGCCTCCGCCTCCGCTGGCACCACCAGCTGTTGCTGCCACAATGTGGCTATCGTCGTGGCCGCCGGCGCTGTAGCTGCTGCCACCACTGTAGCTGCTGCCAGTGCTATAGCTGCCGCCGGCACTGTAGCTGCTGCCACCACTGTATCCGCCTGAGTAGCTGGAGCCGGAACCAGAGCCAGAGCCTGCCCAGCCGCTAGCCGGAGCTGCGTAGCTGCTGTAGCCTGCATCACCGGATCCATGCGAGGAGCCCGACGAGGAAACGCTAGCCGCAGCCACAGCAGCCAAATGGGCATCGTCATGGCCGCCGCCACCACTGTAACCGCCGCCGCCGCCACCACTGTAACCGCCGCCGCCACCACTGTAACCGCTGTAGCCACCATGTGACGAGGAGTCAGCGGTAGCAGCAATTGCCGCAATTTGAGCAACACCGTGTCCACCTCCACCTCCACCGCCGCCGCCGCCGCTATAACCACCGCCATGACCACCGCCATGACCACCACTGTAGCCGCCATAGCCGCTGGCGCCATGTGCAGAGGAATCCGAGCTGGCGGCGATGGCCGCAATGTGTGCAATGCCACTGTCATGTGAACCACCGCCGCCGCTGCTGTAACCATGACCTCCACCATGTCCACCACCGGCACCTGCAGCAGCAGCAATCACGGCCAGTTTGCCATCATCGTGTCCATGTCCGTGTCCGCCGGCGCTGTAACCACCGGAACCACCATAATGACCGCCGCCCGAGGAGCCGCCATGGTTTTCAGTGATGACAGCGAAGGTGCTCACGTGACCTCCACCGCCACCACCGCCATATCCGCCACCACCACCGCCGCCGCCATAGCCGCCACCGCCGCCGCCATGACCGTGATCATGTATTTCGTAAGTGGAAATGTCGCCGCCGCCGCCGCCTCCATGGCCATGATCATAACCACCGCCACCACCACCGTGATCGCCTCCACTTTCTGGCAGGTGGATGCGTATGTGCACGTGCTCCCGTCCAAAGGTCGGCTTGCTCCATGCAGCGGGACTGGCGAGCAGCAGAGCGCTCAGCTGCAGATACGTGTGAGTGAGTGAGAGAGTGAAGAAGAGAGGAGGAGAGAGGGGGAGACAACGCTAGTTAGCAACTATTGGCGATTAGCAGCAGCCACAACCACAACACTCACTATGAAATACGCCGCCATAACGTTGCTCGTAAAGGATACGGGATTTGTTTCGGTTCCTTTTGCTCTGCGTCGTCTGCTGGAACAACGACAAACTGTAAATGATTCGGCTAACGATGCAGCGTCGCGTTTTATACACGAAACGAACTAACGCGCTCGGGTTATGTAAGCTGGCGCTGGCCAGTGGCAAGTGCAAGCGCGCTTACCCAGAGAGCGACAGAGAGAGAAAGAGCGCGCGGCAGAGGGTGAGCAGCGGAGAGTGCGTCTGCAGGCATTCAGGCAGTCTGCAGACGAAGTCAGCCGTCATTGAAGGCCGTCGCGCAGCGCTCGGCGCTTTCGTTAGATTTCGTTACTTATTTTTTTTTTCTTTTCTCAATTTTCGTTTTCATTTCGTTTCGTTTCGTTTCGTTTTTTTTGAGAGTGTTGTTGACCTCTTACACGAGACGAGGCGCCCTTTGCAAAACCTGAGCGCGAGATCAAGATCGAAAAAAAAAATACCACAAGCAGCTCTTCCGCTCTGGCCGGCGCGGGGCCCATTGCTCCACTTTCGTTGACTAACAGTGAAAATCAGGTTTGGTTTTAAAATTTCCAAATTTAAAAACGTTTATCGAGCACAGCAACAACAATAATAACAATAACAAATTAATATGCAAGTTAGGCAGTTCCCCGCGCAGTGCTGAACCCCTCCTGACGTCTTTTGCATTATTTATTGATGCTGCTGCTGGCTGGATATTAACTGTTATTTTGATTGTGTTTACGTTTATGCTTATGATAATGCTGCCTGCCGATATGAACTTCCTATTGGCAATTCCTTTTGTCACATTGTTGTTGTGAGTGGAGCCTTCGCCTTATACAACAAACAGAGACAGCAATAACACCGACCGTTACTTGCATAACGGCCCCGTTGGCTGCCACTGGGAATTGCTTTTGCTTTGATTGGCCAAACCCTTTTTGCTTACGGCTCTTTTTTTTTTTCGGCACTTTTGTTTTTCTGCTTCTTTACTTCAAGCTTTTTCATCTCGTTCGAGCTCGTTGTTAACCCATTAACATTAACGTACGAAATGTCTCTCTTGAAGAAATGATTAAGTTGTCATCGGCCTGGCAACATTTCATAATTATTTCATTTTAATTGCCACCAATTACAATTGCTTTCAAGCCTTTCAAATATATGCTAGTATGTCAATAGATCTTTTTAAATGCGCTCCAAATTGTTTAGCAAATTATGTCAAATTGTTTGTTTCAATGTTTATGTGTAAATTATTAACGATTTGAACAGAGATTAGCAGGTGTTAAAATGTCGAACTATGAATATTTATATATATATTTATAATATCATATGCAAAACAGCAAAATGTGTCAAGGCTATGGAAAGAAGAAACAAATGGAATATGAAACATTTTCATTACAGAAGAAGTCATTTATGAAATTGGCTGACGTCCAAAGGAAAGATGCATGGAAAACTAATGGAAAAAGTTTTAAATGAAATTACATTTTCTGCTGAACCCAGGAAAAGTGAGGAATAAATTTATAATCATTTTCTTAGCCTGAATTTATTAAATAAATTGAAATAAAATAATATATAATTTTTTTCATTTTTTTATATATGTATAAAAATTATGCAAGGCTTAAATTATTAAATAAATAAAATGGCATTAATATTTTTTACCATAATAAAACAATTATTTAATTTTCTGCGCATTGTACTGAAATTATGGGTATTCCTGCATAATTTCATACACAAAAACTTGCGCTAAATTTTATTTCTAGCCCATAAGTGGAAGTTTTCCAATGTGGTTAGATAATAAACATGTGATAGTTGCAAACAATTTAAGTTTTTTAGTTAGATTCGCCCCAAAACTATTGTTACACTTAAGCAAATTATATAAAACGGGGCTGCATTAGGCATAGCATGCTTATATAAGTCTTCACATATAATTCAAAATATATATGAACAGACATATTTATATACATATCGATGTAAATAGAGATACGTAAGCGGATTATTTTGTGCATGACAACAAATTCGCATTGCCATTTTTCTTAAGTAATTTCTCTTGTCTGATTCCAGTAATTGGGTTGCCATTGGGTTAAGACTTGCCACTGGCTGGTTGCAGCTGCCGCTGCCACTGCCATCTCTCTTGTTGCCACCAGCAAAACCGAAAACATCATCGTCAACAACAACAACAACAACAAGCATCATAACACGCTCTGCTGCAGCGTTCGTTGGCGAAATTGTAACGCAAATTGTCTCGATTCGCCGTTCATTTCTACGCGTTCTTACATCAGAGACGAGGTCATGGTCACAGAGCCCGCATCCCATCTTTGGTCAGCGTCTATATGTAACTGTAATTGTAACTGTAACTGTAATTGCATCTGTATCTCACTGAATGTGCCCATCTAATATATCTGTATCTGCGATGGAACTTAAAAATTTGTATCTGACGGCTTAATTTATGGAAATGTAGCCGTATCTATATCTGTAATTATATCGAATCATATTTAATTGACAAAACTCAATATCTATATGTATCTGTATCTGTATCAGAGTGTCTGTCTCTATATGAAGCAAAATGTATCTGTACATCTTATTTCTTTACTTACTCAAATAATCTATATCTTCATCTCACTCAATGTATCTGCCAGCCAATGTATTTATCTTAAATCTAATCAAATCACTGTATATTCAGCTTCTATTGATTGCAGCTCATGTATCTGCATCTATACGTGCGTATCTCAATATTTTCTTTAAATTTCTCGCTCTATGTATCTGTATCTCACATTGTGTGTTCTATGTATCGACAAAGTGTTCTATGTATCTGTAACTTATATATATATATATCGTCATCATTTATGTAAATAAGATTTTCAATGTTGGAATTTTTATTTAACATTTTGTATCTGCAAGTATCTTGCCAAGTATCTGCATGTTTTCGCTGTGTGTCTGTATCTGGCATTTTGCATATGTATCTTTATTGCTTTTATCTGTATCTTTCAGCTCTCACTCTCTCCATGTATCGGTATTTGCATATGCTCTCTAGGTTTTAGCTCAGGGTCCTGGCCATTGTTTGGCTTTCGCTTCTGATTAGCAATCCAGCTGCTGTTGGACAAGTGGGCGGCAATATTCATTAACAGTTATTTTTTTTTTAGATCGACCTAAAATGTTGGGCATGGGCGCGTCGGGGCTGCCACACAAATATGTAACAATGCAAATCAGCTGATTAACATTTCTCATGCTCTTTCGTTTTGTTCAATGCGTTGTGCAAGTCTTGCCGATCAGATTCCGTCTATTGCCAAATTAATATTAATATACATTTTGATTCACTCAAAGAGCAACAAAAGTGTGTAAACAAAAGACCCATCAAACGCCAGCACAAGCAGCCGAATCATAATATATCTACCCATATATACAACAAAATATTATCAAGCCAGGTGCTTACATAAACACTGCCTCACCGGTAGCTAACAACAATGGCAAGACCAAGAGCAAGAGCAAGAGCAAGAGCACGAGCAAGAGCAAACAGCAATGAGGGCAGCTGTTACAAATATAATAAGAGGCGGAAAAAGTTTTCAATGTCGCACCGTTGGCCGCGATGCCCTTAAATCAATTAGATTTTGGATAAAAAGTGAGAGTTGTTAATTAGGAATTTATGTAAACTATTGAAAACTTATAAATTAGTGTGATTAATGTGTGTCGGAGATTGAAAATAATTTGTAATCGCTGCAGCAATAGATAATCACAGAAATATGCGGTGAATTAATTCATTCAATTTGTATCAATAGATGATAGATAAAACACAAAAGAAACTCAGATGTGTAGTCAGTGAGATGAGTAGTCAAATAGATGTAGATACATAGGCCAAAGATGCTCAGATGCAGATAAACTAATATTCGTGAAAGAGATATATGTTTATATAAATTTAAATAAATTTAGAGAAAAATGTGAACAGAAAAAGTCGTATATATAAATATGTAGATATTTCGATAGGGAAAGGAGTATAGCCTATCTATATATAGAGCAACATTTATCTCTTCTCTTTCTCTACATATGTAGCTAGAGACATAGGCCGATAGAGAGAGAAGATAGGAGTGAAGAAAGAAAGTGAAGAAGAGATATATAGAAACAAATGTACATAGAGAGATTGATAGAGAATGAGGGTTTGAGATAGATATGCATAATATATATATGATAGAAATTTTGATACGGCTGTTATAAATATAATATGAAATATATGTATAAAACAATATAACTTTGAGCTGTATCGATATATATATATCCTATTTTGTATATACATTTAATAAAAATAATTCAAGTATATTTTATTATTTATAAATATACGTATAGACAGATAGAGGGAAAGAGAGTATTCATCAAAATCGAATTAATTCATTTCACCTCTGTCAAATCTATTTCTAGTGTCTGCTATTTGCAATCGATTTGGGCAAATAAATGGAGGAAATAAATGATATAATAGCTGTGCAGACTTTTAATTATTGATGTCTTGTGTGAATGGAAAGACTTGTATGAATGAAAGGCTGACAAAAGGAGACTTTGACAAACGTGAGTTGAGCATTCGCTATGCCCGGAATTAGTTAGAGGGTATAGCTAGTAACGATGATTAGGTAAAAATCATATGAAATGCATTTTGAATACAATAATTTTTAGTATAGCATATATATATATGAGTGTGTGTGTGTGTGTGTGTGCTATGTAAGGCAGACAGTACAGGTCGTTAGCTATGCGAGAAAATCAAGTTCGTATGTAACGCTTGATGAAGATTAACAGTCGAGACTACGACAACAAAGCAGCGGGTTATTAAGCCAAGCAGGCAGTGAGAGTGAAACAGCGTGAGACCGAGATGGCGCTAGAGTTAAACAGAGCGAGAGAGAGTGTTACTGGGAGACTGGAACTGGGAAGCAGGGCTCCAATGATGGGCAACCGGTTGGCGGTCGCACATTAACATTAAATGCAACCAACGCATCTTTCCTGTATTGCATAATGCAGCAGCGGCGACAGCAACAACAGCAGCAGCAGCATCTCCTACAACAACGGCAACCTGATTGCAACATCTTCGGCAGATGCGCGACTAAAGTTTATGCGGAAGCAAAATGATTCTCAAAAGCGCCTCAGATACAAAGTCAAAAGGAAATTGTGCACACACAAACACAAACACACACACACACACATACACTCACAGGTGCAGCGGCACAGTTATGTAGCAAAAGTTGGATTTTCCGAAAACACCAAAAATTAAATGAAAAACCAAACAAACAAGTGTGCTCTTAAATGGCCGTGCATGACTAGCAGCTACCCTGGCAATAGAATTAGCTAGGTGCTCAGATAGACTTCAACTGGAAATGACTTTAGTTAAACACGAATTAGAGCTGCAGAGACTTAGCACACCAAATGAAGCTTTATAGTATTATAAAGTATATATATTAAAAAAAAAAATATATATATATATAATACATTTATATATTGAAGCAATATACCAATTTTAATAACAGTGTCTTTCATAGTCTTTGAGTTATATAATTTGAAAGATTTTTCAATACAGAGTCAGGGCAAGCTATACAGAAAGACAACTCTATATTTGATCTATATAAATAACATATAATATAGCATAGTTTGGCATTGTGTGTTCGGGTAATATTGCAAAAATCAAACAATTCTCCATCGACTCGCTCTTCAAGCAAAGTTTTACTTAAAATCATATTTTCCTCATCTATTTTTACTTAAAGAGCCAAAGCCTACTCAATATGTGTGCTTTGGCACTTGAAGTTCTTGAGTTATGCAAAGTACAGTGCGTTGAGTATGAGCCATTTCATAGCCTTATATATTTTATGAGCATGTACATACTAAACTGTGGTAACTTGACATATTTTACTGCTCAAGTAGGATAAAAAAGTGTCAGGGCATATTCGAAATGTCGAATATATTATTTTGCATATTTTACGAGCATTTACATATGCAATTTTATAGCAGCAGCAGCTTTTGGGATATCAGCAAAAGGGCACAAGTTTTATATCTGCTCAGGCTTAAAGAACACGAAATTCAAATACAATTTTATAACTATATCTTTATAATATAGACAAGCATATCAAATTGTCTTTCAGACTTTATTGTTTATAAAAATGTGCTAATTTTATAAGGCTTATAGCCACAGCTTTAAAAGTCTTGTATTAAGATGTAAATATGAATTTATTAAAATTTAAATTCAGCTTTTATTTATTTATAAAGGGTATGAAAATATATTTTATATATCTGAAAGAAAATCTAGTATATCTAAAATTTTAATTTAATTTTGCCTAGTAAAAAGCGTTGTCACTTTCCTTTCATATTTTCATACTTCTAAATCTTACACACATTGTCATTAAATCGGCATGCCCACAGCTAGCAATTAAGGGGTATTAAAACCAGTCAAAGCTGTGAGTCGCCAGTCGCTGCAGCTGTGCAGACCTTTGCACAAGTTCAATGGTGACTGGAAGTCTGCTTGTATGTACGTGTGTGAGTGTGTGTAAGTGTGTGTGACATAATTGCCAGTCAGCGTGCAGCACTTTCTTTCTTTTGCCGTACGCTTCCTGGCCAAAGGCAAATTGAATTGCCACCAAAAAAAAAAGAGTTAAAATGGAATACAAATAAAAAAAAATTAAAATAAAATAGAATACAGTCCAAGGTAAACGGCTGCACAGTTTGCTCTACATATTTAATTAGTTTCCGTTTCCGTTCATATTTGTAATCCGTTGTCGTTGCCTGCCACGTCCCGTCCGCCCGCTGCGCTTTGGCCTTTGTGCATTGTTTCCCGCTGCACTGAGCGACGGGTTGCGTTAAGGCCAAACAATTGGCCCAGCTGGCAATTGTACCAATGCCAAGCGACCCTCCCTGCCCCCTGACCCCTGCCCCCTGCCCTAACATTGCGTAACCTATGGCCAGTCATTAGAGCATGAGAGATTGGGCTGTTTGACTGTGCTCCCCTAGCGATGGCGTTTTTAGTTTATCATTTATTTAAACAGCCTCCAAATCCTGCTGCTGCTGCTGCTCCTTAACTATAGCTCAGCGCACGTGTGTGAGACAGTGTGAGTGTGTGTGTGTAAGTGTGTTCGTTCGGTGTTTGGCATATTTGATTCGAGTTTGAGTCAAATTTTATTGAGCTGCACACACAATGAGCAATGGCTATTTAATTATGCTGATGAGCCAAGCACGAGTCCGGAACGTAGCCAACGGCCCTTGCTTCTCGTTACCAACCCCTCTCCCTCTCCCCATCCCCATCTCCATACCCATCTACCAGAGCAAAAAAAAAAGCAAGCAACACACGCACACACAACAGCAGCAACTAACCGTAAATACTCGCCCACATCATGCAGATGTGCCCCTTACTGGCCCCTGGTGTAGCCCCAGCTCTAATGCCGCCTTCATTGCCAATCCCTGCACAGCTTTTAGCTTTGCGTGTTTCTATACCCTGTAACTCGCCCTGGAAATGGGGCGGCATCGCATTGCTTTGCACCTGGAATACGTTTTATAGTTTTTGCAACTTTTTCTGTGCCTGGCAAAGTTGTGCGAATGAGTCTTAGTTACAAGACTACGAAATACCCTGTAAGCAGATTTAACTGAATGAAATTAAATGAAATCTTGTCTTATTTTGCCCAATTTTAATGCTTACTAACTAGATTCAATTTGTGTGTCCTTAGTTGAATACCCTATAATTTTATTCAGCAGAGAATATAAAATAGGTAAGATAATGTATTCTCTATGCTCTGCAGTAACCATATTTATTAATTTACATATTTTATTCCCTTCCCGAACAGAGTATCTCTTATTTGCATACCCTGTAATAATCGTAGATAAAATTAGAGATTATGCTGATGCAAATGTTAATCGAAAATGTTCGTTAATTTTAACTCAAAATTTGAACTTTTCTTTCAGCTAAAATTCAAGTTTTTTTGAAAAACAGGGTATCTATAAGTAGTTATTATTCGTTGTCACATCTATATTATTGATTTATAATTAGTTTACAGCTTATTGTTGAATTCTTGCCACTTTCAATTTCTTTGAATTATAAATTATACAAAAACAGGGTATCTCTTAGTCGAGTACTGTTTAAACAACACTAATTGGATTAATATGCCTTATACTATATAAGCTTAGATGACTGTTAAAGATAATAGCGTGCAGACTTAACTGCTGCCTTCTGCTGCACACACAGTGCCAAGCCTTACAGAGTATCATGCAGTCGAATACTTTATAAGGTGTAGATGCTTGTTAAAAACACTGTCTAAGGCTGCAGAGCATCTATTAGTCGTGCCAGCGGCCACTTGGCTTTTGCTTGTTTGCCTTTGGGCCAGTCGCTGGGTGTCAGAGGAGGCCCCCGCCCACGTCGCCCCCATTGGCTGGGGCTCATTTCATATGCATGGCCCAGGACTGGGCGCAGATTTGATGGCAACTCAAACCAGACGTCGTTCGCCTCGACAATCTGTTTCATACTCGATATTTATGGCAACTACTATATACTATATATATAAATCACTGTGTGTGTGCGAGTGTATGTGTGTGTGTGTGTGTGTGTGTGTTTGTGGCACCTTTATGAACTTACCTTTATCATCATTCTGTGCTGCAAGCGTTTGATCATCACTCATCTTGACTGATTGTCCTCGTTAATATCCTTGTTTGCTTTTGTTGTTGCTCTCTCTTAGCGCAGCTGCATGCTCTCTCTCTCTCTCACTCCCTCGCTCTCTTTCTCTGTCACTGTCGCTCGTTCGCTTAAACACTGTCTCTGTCACACTTTAGCACTGCTCAGGCATTGGGATCGTCGCATTTAGCGTTAATATTGTCGCCTTTGTTAGCATTTTGCATTTGCCTCATGTCCTGCCTGGCGACATCCTTCGGTCGGCGTCTTTAGCTATGCAAATCTGTTGAGTCTGACGGCTATTTCCAATAATGGGCATGGCTCAGCGCCTTTGCCTTTTGTTGCTTTTACTTTGTTGTTGCCTCGTTTATTGTTATTGCTGTTGCTGTTGTCGCTCCTGTTGTTGCCGGCCTCACATTTTGTGCTTTTGTAGTTAGGGCTTACTGCAGGCAATTGGTATGCAAAGAAATTGGGGTAGAAAAAAAAGGACAACTTATTAGTTTGGTAACTCATTTAGTTGGTAAATTGAACTACCTAACCAAAACAAGAATATATTTGGCTTAATATATGCACCTACGCAAGGCCAAGCCAAGGCTATTAAGCCTTTACATATCTTTGCCCATTTCATTCAAGAGTTGCGTTCAATACGTTGATTGAATTTTGCATTATTCATTTATATTGCCGAAGCCTAGTCTAGGCACACATCTGATTGAAATTGCAATGCTCGGGATATTTGAGTCTGAGTTACACAAAAATATAAAAAAGAATTCACAGTCGGCATTAGATATCCGACTAGCAGATATCCTCGATAATATATAAATAATATATGATTAGATTATTATCCATATTAATAAATTACTGTGAGTTGTCGTATAGACATATGCATTTTAGATAGCTTTTGTGGTTTACTAGATCACTGAGGACTGTTGAACAGATAGACAGAGCTGCATTGGCTCATTTAGTTGTTCTGATCAGTAATATTTAATCAGTTTATGGAATCTGTCAGCTCTTCTTCTGCCAATTACTTGGATTTGCTCAAAAGCATTCTGCACTAAATTTTTATTTTGAATGGATGCAGGGTTTAAAAAAACATATTTAATAAGAATTGAATTGTATTCTATATTTATTTATATTATATGAATTTATATTTTTATCATATATATATATTTATTTACATTATATTATTTATTATATATTATTTATAAATATTTGATCTATATCTTATATTTATATTTTAATGTTATCATCTATATGATCTATTGCTTTATATTATTATTATTTTATATATATATATATACAATAAAAACGTGTTTAATGGACTTGCTTAATTAAGTGCTTCCATCATACGAGTATGTGTATAATATAACACACATATACATATTTATATACATATATATAATCATATTCGCGCCTGTCAGCGACTTACATTCCGCTCAATTGTCTCTGCTCATTAAACGGAAATTGGCTGCCAGATAATATGCAGTTTAAGACACCTACACGAAGGCTTACGTGGCGTATGCGTAATGTAAGCTTGCTATCGCATTACGTTTACGTAACGTATACGTAATGTGCGTAGCGGAAAAGATAAACGAGCGAGCAGGCACAAGCGTAAGAAGAGACACAGGGCGAGAGAGAGAGAGAGAGAGAGACAGGGACAGTGACAGTGAGTAAGAGAGGTAGAACAAATGAAGAAGCGGAAAATGTGCACACTTGAAGACTTAAAGCATTACCGAAAGATAAAGTTAATTAACATTATGGCAGCACACACACACACACACACACACACACTCGCACACACACATGCAGTGGCAACTAAAAGTAAGTTACAAGAATTGATAAATGGCGCACAGCAAAAGGCAAACAGAAGGAGGCCAAGCTTCGGATGCTGTGAGCCGCTTTTATGTGCCTCTGTGTGTGTGTGTGTGTGTTAGCTTGGGTGCTACGTTTTGGTATAGGTAGGCCTGCTTCCTGTTGTGTTTTAGAAAACTTCTTGACACCGCTGACGCTGGCGAAATGGAAAACGTTAGATGAAGTGCCATAAAATATTCAATATCAAGTACAGCACAGCATCTCGCATAGTTGCAGGCAGGTGTGTCTTGCCAGCCTCCTTCTGTCGGAAGCCGCACTGTGATTGAATGAGCGCGGGTGCGTGGTGTGGGGCAGGGGGCAGGTGTCAAGAGTGCGCAACAATGCAGTCATAAAGGCGAACCGGCCTAAGCGAATCAGAGCTGTGAGCGCTGTGTGTACTTATGTACAGTGAGTGCTGCGATGAAGCGAACAATGTAGCGATAAGAAGGCGTAAGTAGTAGCTTCGTTTACACAGCACTGGATGTCTTCATATTAACGAGGGCAGTTTGCAAATATTGCAAATGGAGAATGAATTCGGACCATCAGCAGAGCAAGGCTTAGTTATTTGCAGCTCATCGTTTTACTGTAATAAATTCTAAATTCAATTTATATAGTGTATTATTATTATTATTTCTCTTGGAGGAATTATTGTCTTAATTTTCAACTTTGTTAACGCCTTCCAGTTCCTCACATTAGTTCGTCAATTTTAGTCGTACTCTAACTAGTCTATATATATTTATACGGCATAAATACTGAAAAACTTGTAGTACGTTAAATCGGCTTTCCTGTATTTTTTATTTTAATTTTTATTTATGCTTCAATTTATATATACGAAATCTGACCTCCTGTGAATATTTTCTTGTTCCTGAAACTGACGCTATGTTATGATTGTCGAGCTAACGAAGGTATAAAAGGAGAAGCTGAACGAGATAAAAAAGAAGATTTTTCGAAGCACTACGAAGATTGGAAAGAACGTTTTCACAAACTTATAATATCTCATGAGGATTACTTTGAAGGAAAGAAAATTGATTATTTATTTATTTATAACAGTTAACTATACTTAAAATTATAAGCCAACTTAACAATTAAAGCGCAGGCTACTAAGGCCTAAGGCTTTAACAAAATAGATACTCTGAATAAATAATTAATTTTTAACAGAACAGAAATTTCACAATACTTTTTAACACACCTCGTATATATGTCTATATATAATATGTAAAGAAACCTTACCATATTATCAATAATATTATATACATATTTATATGTCTACAATCTATAATTTCTAGTTAGGCAACTTTACTTATTTACAGCATATTCTAGTTGTTCCCCAATTGAAGTCTTGTTGTCTCTAATCATGTATACTTAATCGTATTCGTAAATATATATATGCACATAAGTTTATAGTGGCTGCATGTTCTAGCTGTTCGTTAATTGAGGCTTTACTGTCTCTTTGCTGCGTGTGGCAGTCGATAAGCAAATGGCCAAGCAGCGCACAGAAATCAGTTAGCGGAACCCCTGCGGTATGCCAGCCAAACACCGCTCTTCCCTCTATTTCCTGCTCACTGTCTGTCTCTGTCTCTCTCTCGCGCTCACCTGCACTGCTTCGTTTGTTGTTTTTTTTTTTTTGCTTAGCACACAAATCGTCAAAAATATTTTTTATTACAACTGTAAGAGCAGCTCACGTAGCTGCGGCGCTTATTTTTAATTTTTTTGTTTTTTTTTGGGCGTGACCTCAGGGCATTTGGTTAGGAAGCTGGCCTGCGCCTTGAGCTATGCTACACTTTTTGGCCTCTCATTGCTTGCCTTCGTCGTCTGCGCGCTAGTTAAGTGCAGCACATCAAGCGCTAATTTATGGGCCAAAAATAAAAAAGAAAAGAAAAAAAAAACAGCCAACAAAAAACAAAAGCAGAAAAACATAAAACAACAAAAAGTAAGGCAATGCCACAAGCCACAACCGCAAAGGCCGCAATGGCGCACACAGCACAGCACACGCCACGCCCCCTCGACCACTGGCAACACATGTGCAAACAATCGCATACACACGCACACACATACACATGTGCTGCACTGAAAATGTTCGCTGATTTACCTTAAAACATGTTTAATTGCTTTTCATTGCATTTGTTTGCAGATGTTGTTGTTGTTGTTGTTGTTGTTGTTGCAGTTGCAGTTGCATTTGCAGTTGTTGCTATTTTCTTTATGTAATCGCTGAACAACGCACAAGCGCACGCACACGCACACGCTTAACTTGTGTGTGTGTGTGTGTGAGTAGTGTGTGCGCTTGTGTTGGTTTGCTTGTGTGTATTTACATTTCAATTTGCCCAATGCACTAGTTACTATTTATATAAACACACACACACACACATACTAATATATATACATACGTATGCTGGCTGCATTCGATTGTTGCAATTTGCCTCTCTGCTCTCCTTTTGCTTCTTTCTTGTTTTACTGCGGCTACTTCAATTGGCCTCAGCTGGGCACACTTTTGTTATTATTATTGCGCCAACTGCTTTTTCTTCTTCTTCTGCTCTTGATGTTGTTGTATGTATATGTTTTACATTAATTACATTTTTATTTTAGTCGCGACTCTCTATGCAACAATGCTGGCCAAACAGGCACAGCGGCGCTGGCGAAAGCAACAAAAATGAAAACAGCGCTGGCACGCACATTGTTTGACACACATACACGCACACACACGCATACCACGACGTAAATGACGACGACGACGACGACGACGACGACGACGACGACGACGGCGGCGGCGTTGCACGCACACACCTTAAGCTGAGAAGTGTTATTACAATTTACTGTTGATTTCTTTTTCTGCTTTTGAGCGCGTGCGAGCGAGCGCGCAACAGCACAGGCGTCACAGTTACAGTCAGTGTGTGCGTGTGTGTTTGTTCGTTTGTTCGTTCGTTTGTGTGTATGTGTTAGTTTGGTCTTGGCTTGTGCGAAAGCGTGCGAAAGAGCGCGAAAATGTAGGTTAGTTTCCGTTATATCCTGCTTTACAACAACAACAATATGCACATTTCACTCTATTTTTGGGCGCAGAAGACTTTTTCGCTGCTTGCACTTGTAAATCTCTGTTTCTCAGACTCGCTAAGAGTGTGTGTGTGTGTGTGTTGTGGGAGTGTGTGTGTCCCTCAGTCTGTGTGTGAGTGTGTGTGTCAGTGTGCTGTCTTCTCTTATATATATATATGTATATATATATATGTGATTTTTTTTTTTTTTTGATTATTTTATTTGTTCTTTTGTATTTGTGTGACTCGCACTACGGACGCGTGCATTGCAATGGCGACTGCTCGGTTCTAAGGTTCGTTGGTGACTGACTGCGAGCAAACGGGTTTTCCTTTCCGTTTGACGTAATCTGCAGAGCAACCAGACAAATAAGTACCACACGAAATTTCCCATTATTGCGCACATGCCAGGATACGCGCGCTCTCTCGTTCGCTCTTTGTCTTTCTCGGTGGCGTGTGCCATGTGCGTGTCGCAGCGACCCACGGCGTATGTTTTGGCCAAAATGTCAAAAGCAACCGACCAACCAGGCTAAACAGCCGAAGAAATATAAAACGTGGCTTGGACTCGGCTAGACTCGTCATTGCCAGCGTCGATTTGGCACAGTTTTTTTTTTTTTTTTGTGTGTTTCTTACTCCTGCCGGCATAAACAAATGCGCTGCTGGGCATGACAAATTTCCCCCTATTTGCTGTCTTCACTGCTGCCGACGCTACTGCTGCTGCTGCTGCTGCTACTGCTGCACCGCAGGCCGCTGTCTAAAAACGTCAAAATTATTAAGCCCAAAATATGGGCCACTGACTAACAAAAGATGAATTGGATGCTGCGACGCCAGCTCTTTGCTCGCCATTCAATCGAAAGCCGAGTTAACTGTAATTTTTAACCGGTGCGCCACATGGCGTATACTTCATTTCATTTTGGCCTTGAGTGCGAAGGAGGGCGAGCGACAGATAGAAAGACAGAGACAGAGGAAGATGAAGTGCTTCAATGCAATTGCAACGCAGCGTATAAATAACGTTTTATTCATTATTGAAACACAAATCTATTTAAATTTAGCGAGTGTGTGCGTGTGTGAGTGTGTGAGTGCGCAAATGTGTGTGCGAATGTGTGTTCTTTGATAACCAATAAGAAAACAGGCAGAACTTAGTTACTGCAGCGCTGCAAAATTTAAATTAACGTCTTTCATACTTGGTGCTGTCCTCCTCGATTCTCATGAATTCAAGTAGGTTCTTGATGCTTTGCATGCTTGGCAAAGTTTTCTTTTTGTGTGTGTGTGCGATCTAGTCAAAAGTGGTGCTGCGGGTGTAAGTATACAGAATGTGTAGACTGAGTAGAAAGTGTAGAGTGCAGAGATCAGTGAGCACTGAGCAGTGAGCAGAGAGCACATAATCTACTTTGGTATAGTGGAATATCGTATCGTATTTATAATATATATCGTATTTCTAATATACATCGTATTTATAATATATATCGTATTTATCATATCACATATATATCGTATTATTGTACATATATACTACTTATGATATATATCGTATTTATTTATAACGTATTTAGCATAAATATGAAATATATATATTTTTCGTACATCCGTACTTTTCTATGCTTACATGCTTAGTAGCTTCTATGATTTGAAATTTCCGAATGGAGCTCAAGTTCAAATAAAATTGTAGTCCATTGCTCTCCTTCCCAACGCTCAGAAACTGGAATAAGCTGTGAAGGTTTCGCATGCTTGATATGACGAAAACTTAGGCTTTCCGTGTTCCAGTTGAGCTCAAAACTGATAAGAGATGTTGCTCAAAATATTTGTAGAAAATTGGGTGATAATCAAAGTTGTGAAAAGACAAAGTGAATAATAAATTTGATTCAAAATATATAAATAATATATCTGAATTTATTTCATAAAAAAAAAAAAAAATTAAATTTTTATAAATGTTTTTATTATTTATTATTTTTTTTTTATTATATTTTATTATGCCTATCCTTATTATTTGTATATAAATACGACATTTATTATTTTTATTATTTGCATACAAATACTTCTTAGGCAACCCTCTGTCTTATAGCTTCATGTCCATATAGTAAGCGACATGCTTAAATCTCTTGCTCAGTGCGCAATGAGAGCTCGCACAGCTCGCAGCTATAGAAGACCCGGAGGCAGTGAGTAAATACTTAACGAGTGTGAAATAACAACGCAGCTTGTAAGTTGATAAGGCGACAGACGAGTTGAGTTGACTTGAGTTGGGTTGAGCTGAGTTATCGGCAGCAGCTCAACGGAAATAAGCCTGAAGCACGGCAACTGCGCTCTAGGCTCCATCATGCTCTGGCACTGGCTGCTCCCACTCATGCTCCTGGCGATTGGCTTCTGCTCGGCCACGCCTACTTCGAATCATTCCAGTCAATATGAGGAGGCCACACTGCGTATACTTGACACGGCCACGCAGCGTATGCGCGTTATATGGGATATGCGCCGTCGCATCTTTTTGCAACTCACTTCGAAGGGTAAGTCGCCGCTGGGTGGCCAGGCGCCCAGCAAACAGGAGGTGGAAACAGAGACCTACAAGCTGGCCTACGAGCTGGCTGCCAATCTGAGTGTTGTGCCCGTGGAGCAGCTGCGCGATCCGTTGTTACGTCGACGCGTTCAACGCTTGGCCAAACTCCAGCTGCAGGGCCTGCGGCCCGAGAACTATGAGCAGGCCAAGGATCTGCTGCGAGCCATGCAGAATTTCATCAGCGGCGCCTTGGTCTGCTCCAGCGATGACTGCACGACGCGCCGACCGCTGGCCATGTACCCGCAGCTCTACAATCAGAACATGCACACGAAGCTCTACGAAGATCTGAAACTGAACTGGTTCAACTGGCGCACAGCTATCAATGACAAGGATACGGCCAGATCCACATTCATTGACTATGTGCGTCTACTGCGCATCGCCGCCACCTACAATGGCCATGTGACGCCATCGAGAACTTGGTATCTGTACTATGATACGGAGAACTTCCAGGCGGAAATGGAGGAGGGTAAGATAAATATTAGCTGTATATAACAGTTATGCCTCCATCTATATTCGTCAGTTATCTGGGAGATAATGCCGCTCTATAGAGAGATGCACGCCTACTTGAGATTCTCGGCTATACTGGCCTACCCCAAGGGCAATTTCAAGGACGATGGCGCCATATCGGCGCCCGTTTTCGATCAGATCTTGTCGCAGGCCTGGTACGCGCACCAGATCTTTCGCACGCCCTATCCCAAGGATCAGCTGCCCTCGGTGCACCATCGGCTGGAGGAGGTGCTCGTCACACCAGTCAAGATTAACAAAAAGGCCACCGAGTTCTTCGAGTCGCTGGGTCTCAATCACATGTCCAAGTGAGTCTTGCATACAGGGTAACTTCTAGTCAGTCAAGATCAATTCCCTCCTAGCAACTTCTACGAGCGCTTCTTGCGCCGCATGAACGACGACGAAGGCGGCCCGGACTGTAAGTCGCAAGTCTATTACTTTCCACCAGACGTCGCGATGCGCTATTGCCCCAAGCCCAACTACAAGAAGTTGATGCAAACCCACGGCACCATGGCGGAGCTGCAGTATAATATCTACAAGCGGGATCTGCCTTTCGGCTTGGATACGGAGCCCTGTCCGGGCTTTGCGGCGGCCATCGGTGAGACTGCGGTTCTCGCTTCGGGCACGCCACGCCATCTGCATCGTCTCTATATCCTATTGAATGACAGCTTGACGGAGAATCAATCCCTGAATCGGCTCTTTCGCATGGGCGTTCACACGCTGCTGGCTGTGCCGCAGTATTTCATCAACGACAAGTTCCTTGTGGACGTCATGGACGGACGCATTGGCGTGCAGGACTACAATTGCGCCTACTGGCGCCTGCAGGATAAATTTGCGGGCGTGCAACCTCCCATCTGGCGCACTGCCAAAGACTTTGACTTGGATTACAAATTCTATCGTGGCCTGCAGCCAGAGAGATCGAGTACGAGGTCAGCAGGAATATCGCCTTTGATATAAGATATGATACTTAGTTTATTTAGTAGTGTGAATTCCTTATCCTAAATAGTATGCCCAGTAATCTAAAAATTCCCATTCTTCCTAGCCTTACAGTATTTGCATGCTTCTTAGTCTTTTTAAAGTCTTTTCAATCGTATTTGGTCTTCCTAGTGTTTGAAATTCTTCCCAGTCTTCCAAATCATCTAAAGTCTTCCCAGTCTTATATAGTCTACCTAGTCTTCCTAGGAAGAAGAAGACTTAAGATGATTAGTCTTCCCACTCTTATATAGTCTTCCTAGTCTTCTATAGTCTTCCCAGTCTTCCTAATTATCTAAAGTCTTCCCAGTCTTATATTGTCTTCCTAGCCTTCTATAGTCTTCCCAGTCTTCCTAATTATCTAAAGTCTTCCTACTTATAATTTCGCCTTTCTCTTCGCTCACAGAAAATTCATCACTGAGGTCCTTGGTTTCCAGTTCTATCGCGCCTTTTGCCTGGCTAGTGGCCAATATAAGCCCGGCGACCCGAGCTTTCCGCTGCATAACTGTGATTTTCACCAGAGCACTGAGGCGGGCAAGATGATACGGTATTTAAGCTGAATACTATATAAATTCTATACTCTATATATATCTTATTATTCATATAGGGAAATGATGAAATTGGGCGCAAGTAAACATTGGCGTGATGTCATGCATATAGCCACAGGAGAACGCAAACTTAGTGGGCGTGGCATCTTGGAGTATTTTGCGCCGCTCTTCACCTGGCTGAAGGAGCGCAATAGGCAACTCGAATTGGAGCCGGGCTGGGATGCAGACGAGCGTGAGTAGCAATAGCCCTATGAAGTTAATATATAGCTACATTGTTGTCTTCCATTTCCAGTGTGCCGCAAGGAGTAGCCCTTGGATCATACCTATTTTATCTAAACATGTATATCTATAAATAAATAAAAAATCATTTCTATAGCATAAGCTACAAACTATGAAAATTCAACTAAATATATATATATGTATCTATATCTTTTATCAATATCTATATATATATATGTATATCTATAAATATCCCTATCTCCCTATATCTATATCTATATCTATATCTATATCTATATCTATATCTATATCTATATCTATATCTATATCTATATCTATATCTATATCTATATCTATATCTATACCTATATCTATATCTATATCTATATCTATATCTATATCTATATCTATATCTATATCTATATCTATATCTATATCTATATCTATATCTATATCTATATCTATATCTATATCTATATCTATATCTATATCTATATCTATATCTATATCTATATCTATATCTATATCTATATCTATATCTATATCTATATCTATATCTATAAATATCCCTATCTCCCTCTATTTATATATTCTTAGACCCAACATTTGTGACCATTCTAATGATATCTTAAGTCCACTTAATATCCATATAATCTATCTATCGATATATCTTCTCATGGTCATTGTTATCTATTCGTATAGCTGCATTTTGACATACAAAAGAATCATTTATTTTTGTTGTTTTTTATATATATACAAAGGCACTTTGGTAAAACGACAGAAGCTTAAGATCTAATTTAGATTTAACGTTAAATACATTTATCGATAATTAAGTAAGACATAAGTAAACAGTTATCATTTAGTTTGTGGGCGATTGTTTACAGTTAACTATAGATATTCATTTATATTTATAGCGATATATAAATAGTGTTCGATTCGAGTCAATCGAGATCTTTGATGGTCTGAATGATTCATATGACAGCATTCAATAACTCACTAATGATTCATGTGATGTTAACGAGTTACTGAAGGATTCATATATACTATATACTGGAGCTGATCTTGAATTATTCGAATTGTGTTCTTGAATGACTCATGCAGTATTCATAATTAAATGATGAGTAAAATTATTCATAAGATAGTTTCAAGTTATTGAAGAATAGCAGAAAAGGTTAATCGATAATATTGAATTATTCAGATGATGGGCAATGATTGTTATTGGATGATCCATTGAATGATTCATTTTAGTTACTGAACGATTCATATTCTAGCTATAATTAATTGTTACTGGTCCTTCACATGGTTGTCTCCGAGTCGGGCGGCGTGTGATAGTTGAGATTGTAGGCAGGCGGTCCATTGTTGAGGAAGGCCATGGAGCGTATGCTCTCCCTCGAGGCAGTGCGCTTCGAGAAGTTGATGTGCGACTGGGCGCTAACGTAAGCCGGCGCGGGCTCTGGCACGGGAGGCGGCAGATATTGCTGCTGCTGTTGCTGCTGTTGTTGGTGAAGTGGATGCTGCTGGTAGAGTGGCGGCGTGCAGGGCGGCTGTGGCGGACTGGCGCTGGCACCGCTCAAGCCCACAAAGACATTCTCCGTGTTGTTGTAGGCGCTGGAAAGTGGTCGTGAGCCATGGAAATTGGAGTAGCTCGAACGCACTGAGGGCGGACGATTGTTATACAGCTCATCGCCGGCGTGGCCAACATCATTGAGCTGTGTGGTCGAGTGCTGGTAGCTCGGATTGTAATGACCGCCGCCGCCGCCGCCGCTGCCGCCCAGTGGTGCAGGTGGTGGCGGTGGCGGAGGCAGCGGCGGCGATGCCTGCTGCTCCAACAGCATGCCCTGCCCGTTGGTGTTGTAGTAAATGGGATCGAGTGGAATATTCTTGCGGTAGCTGTGATAGAAGTTGCTGTTGTTCATGATGTTGTTGATGTTGCTGCTGCTGTTGCTGTTGCTCTTGTTGGCCATGTCAGCATTGAGACTCTGCAAATTGGAGGCGGTCAGCGTGCGCTGGCGATGAAATGAGCCCAGCTGTGGCTGCTGCTGTTGCTGCTGATGCAGCTGCAACTGTTGTTGTTGTTGTTGTTGCTGCTGCTGCAGCTGCAACTGCAACTGTTGCTGCTGATCGAGCAGCTTGGTGACCGGATTCTGTTGATACTTGCGCCGCGAGCTACGCGTGCTGCTGCGCACATAGCTGCCGCTGCTGCTGTCGCCCTGCCCGTGTCCATGCTTCGATCTGAGGGTATTGCTGGAGCCATGATGGGAGCGCCTGCTGCTGGTGCCGCTGCCGCTGCCGCCACCGCCGCCGCCAGTCGATTGCCGGCCATGTGAGCCGCGCGCCATGACCGAGCGCCGCTTGACACGACGCGGCGTCATGGGCTTCGGACTCAGCTCGCCGCCATCCTGATCGGGATCCAGATCGTGCGGATCGCCAAAGCCCAGCATAACGTCGCCTCGATGCCGTATCGTATCGCTTATGTCGATGGAGTACAGCGACTGGCGATGCTTCGACTGCTTGCTAATGTGCTTCACTGTAGTGGATAATACAAATACAGAAATTAGTCCAAATAATCGATAAGCTGCGAGGGTGTGAAGAAATAGCCAGCCAAGTTAACAGCAGTTACCTGAGCATTGTTAGATTTTGAGTGTGTGTGGGATTAAAATGTATACGGGATTAGCTACGAGAGAGAGAGAGAGACATAGAGATACTGTTAGAGGATAGCAGCTACGTGAAGCCAGTTAACCAGATTATGTATAGCTCGATAACTGTCTATCGATCGATAACAAAAAGCCAAAAAACATTTTGTGTAAATGAACATTTATTATTATTAATATTTTTATTTTTTAGAAGGTTAAACGCTTTGCAGAATATATATTGGCACGCAATCAGCTCGTAGAACTATATAGACTCTATAAGTGGAACTAATATATATATATATATATATATATATATAGATCGTTCCATTAACTAATTTGCGAATTTATCTTGTGTAAAGCTTAACAACTAGTCTTAACAACTTGATATATATATATAGAGACAGATATATCTATTTGTATAACGCATCTCGTTTCAATTTTTAGAATTTCTCAACAAAAAGTTTTCTCTTTTAAAGGCATTTTGGTTGCATTGGCAAATTTAAATATTTTGATTTCATTTATAACAGTTTTTGTGACATCTTTTTGTGTGTTTGTTTGATTTTTAATAATTTTTGTTTTGTTTTGTTTTGTTTTTTTGTTTTTTTCTTTTTGTTTTTATCGTTATGTAGTATCACAGTTGAACATAAAATTATGAAGGCATTTGGACTTTCCGCTTAGCGTTACGTTTCTCTTCCCATTATATTCCCTTGCAGGTTTATAGTTTCTTTCCTCATCGCGTTTCGTTCTGTTTCGTTTGATTTCGTTTCAGTTTTGTTTCTGTTTGCTATGTTTTGTAACATTTTTCTATCACATTTCATAATGTTGTTTGCAGCCACTGTGGAAAGTCTCGTGTGAGAGCGCGTTTATATGTATCTATGCATGTATGTATGTAAATTATTATTTGTTTTTTTTTTTGTTTTCTGTGTGTGACGTCACATAATTCAGTGAATGGCTGTCAAGGCATCCGATATTTAGCTTAAATCTAATTTTCTCTTATCCACTCAAAGTGCATTGCAAGGCAAATCTCTACATCAATTTTTTGATAATGAAAATATTCATTACTTTGTGCTAGACATAATTTCTTCAAGTGTACAAAATTAAATTTTCTGCTTGAGCTGCAAATTGGGAACAATTCTTTCAACTTGCAGTGCACTTGCAGCAGAGAGCTGTGCCCGGGAACAGCTTGGTTCGATGCAACAATTTCGATTAACAAGACACTTAAAGTGAGTAGCGTAGTAGTACTGGGAACAGCAGTACTACACACAAATTGGGTACAGTTTGTCCTACTGAGTCTACATCTAAGCTAAGGTACATTCAAATTGAAACTCGGAACTGTGAACAACAGCACATGTGAACAAACAACAATTGGGCACAGTACATTAAAGTGTTCCTATACCAGACCACAGTCAACAATTGAGAACAGTTCGTTAAAATTAGGAGTGCTGAAACTGGGAGCAGCAGCATGCTTAGAGTACCTAAGGTGGCTGGGAACAGCAGCATGCCAATTGTGTAGCTAATTGTTCCTATGGTATGTTACTCTGCAATGACCGCTGGGAAGAGCAGCAATTGTGAACAGTTCATTAGGGTGAGCACAGCTTAATATTTGAGTTTCACTATAACTGGGAATAGTTTGTGGAAGGCGAAACCATTCTCTTGCATTGCACTTAAAGCGAGCAGTTTGTAATCTAACTCTAAATCGTGAATTAATTCTGTTAGCCACAACAAAGAAGATGACAACACATACTAAATATTTATATATATAGTACACAGTTGGTTAGTATGGACAAACACATGAGACACAAGCGGCAAATCTCGCCCAGCACCCGCAGTAGATACCATAAGAGACAGAGAGTGGGAGTGGGAGAGAGAGAGAGAGAGAGATGGTTATATAGAGACACTAAGAATTGTAAAGGAGCTGAACATACGTGAGTCAAAGAGAGACAACTGCAGCTTCGGCTGATAAAGGATAGAGTAACGCCAGAGTAATCTCTAAAAGTCTATGGGATTTGGTCAAAGGAATGCAGCAGAGTGAGGAAGGGCTTTTAGGCTTGGGCGCCCACAATGGAATTGCAAAAGGAGCGCGGACGAGCCTTGCGTCCGCTGCGCCGATTGACGTGCGGCGCTGACTGCGATGGCGACTGCGATGGCACCTGATGCTTCCGCTGCTCCAGCTTATCTTCGCTGTGGGCGCGCAGCATGTAGCCGGGCGGAGTGTCTCGTATCTGATCACAGAAATTGGCCGGAGCTGGATGTGGGCGTGGCCGGCGCTGGCTGCGACGCACCATGGGCGAGCCACTGGGCACATGCTGTGTGGGCATGGCGTACTTTTCGGCTATCTCGGGCGAGAGATCAGGGTAGGGCGCTTGGCCCAGGCGCGGCTGAAAGATGTGCGGACGCGCCACAGGCGGAGGCGGAGGCGACAGGGTCAATTCCGACTCTGGATCGGGCTCGACATGGCAGCTATGTATGGGCACAGTGGGCAGCGGTATTTGTGTGGGGCGTGGCAGTTGCTTATAGCTCGAAATGGTTGGCAAAGCCAGCGGCAAGGGCAAGCCATGCTGCTCGAATGGATAATGATTGTTGTTGTTGTGGTTGCTGTGGTGGCCCAGCGGCTGTTCGGGATGGCAGCTGAAGGCTATGTGCGGCGTGCCCACATTGTTGTTATCGACAAACAGGCTATTGGGCGTGGGACTCTGGAAGGGCACATAGGTAACGCCAGTGTCGCCATTGGGCGATAGGTTTTGCAGCGAAAAACTATCCTCGTCCTCCTCGAGGTTGCGCGAGAGGCGCGCCAAGGCCACCTGGGCATACTTGATGTCCGGCAAGGATTTGGGCGCCTTTGGCTTGTGATGGATGCGCGCAAAGTGCCCACTGGACGTGTCATTGCAAATGCTATAGTTGCTGTTGCTCAGCTGCGGATTCGAGTTCTGCAGCGAGGCGTATGAGAGCGAGGACGTGGTCTGCGGCGACATCGACATGGACATGGACATGGACAGGGACATGGGACTGACTGAGTTTAAGGCGGGCGATTTGCTTTGCTTTTGATAGAGGCGCTTGCGCTGCGGCTGGCTCTCAATGTGGGCGGGCTTGCTGTTGTTGCTGCCGCTGTTGCAGTCGTTGCTGTTGTTGTTGCCACTTGTGTGGGTTAAATGTGGTGTTTGGTATGCATTGGGGTTATTTGCTTGCTGTGCTTGTGCCTGTGGCTGATGAACATTGCTGAGTAGTGTATTATTGTAGCTGCTGTTGTTGCTATTGTTGTTGTTGTTGTTGTTGTTGCTCGATTTGTGTCTGTGTTGATGATGGAATTGCAGTGAGTATTGCTGCTGCTGCTGTTGCTGCTGCTGCTGCTGCTGTTGCTGCTTATTCGACTGCATTGTTGCGCTTGCAGACGTTGTTGGTATACTTGTATAGCTCACGTACATTGGATGGACGACGGTGTGCTGTGGACTCTTCGCATCGCCGTTCATGAAATCGACTGTAAACCAGAAATTGTTTAAGATGCTTTAACATTATAAATAAAATACAAATAAAGTGGGAATTATTGTATGTGTGTGCGATTAAACAGCAAAAGCAATTAACAATTAAATAACACTCAGAAGCTTTAGCTCTTCTCATTTGAATTATAACATTGATTACGATAAGATATATGATATATGATACATGACAAGTGTATAGAGTATATATATATAAATATATATATATATATAAATGGTATGCATAACAATATTATTCTTTTTTTTTCACATTCGTTTTATAAACATTTTCAAGTAAGACATTCCAGGCGAGCTTTCATTTTTGTATATATCAATGCATTGAAACTCATACAACATAACACATTTCACTTCTATTTGTTGTTTTTGTTTATAAATAATAATATAGTTTAACAATTATGAATATAAACATGACAGTCCTTGCGTACACAAACATTCGGCTTAATTTTGTGGGAGCTTTGGGAAATTAATACAATAAATAAATATATGTATATACATAAAAAGTTGGTTAAATCCAGAGACAAAACTACAAATTGTTAGAAACCAATTACCACAGAGTGCTTCACTTTCAGACACTATATATATATATATATATATATATATATATATATATATATATACATATACATATAGGTAGGTGCTTAGAAATTTATAGAGCAACTTACATCTGTCGTCCTCATCGAGAAATATGCAGCTGATTAGAATCGCACCAAGTATGCCCAGCAGCTAAGGGGAGAGAGAGAGAGAGAGAGAGAAAGAGTCAGACAATTGATGACAATTCGTAGCACTTAAAATTGATTAGCATATATACATATATATACATAGATCTGTGTTTATATATATATGTGTGGTTTGCTCACCGCCAGCGCGCATTGTGCACCAGAATGAATAACCTCGACGAGCGTGTAGTCCAGCAGACAATCCTCAACACGCTCCGGCCTCAACGGCCGAAACGGATCATCCGAGGTAATGTTGTAGGTGGGCTTGCAGCCATAGCCATTCGCCTCGAACCAGGAGACACTGCCAGTGCCCATGTTAAGCAAGTCGCCATCCTGCAGGGAGTATATAGAATGTGAATAAATGAGCAGCTGGAGTCAGATAAAGACTAGGCGAGGCATCTATTAGGCAAAGCAGAAAAAGCTCCAGCCAAGGGAACATATGCAGACTGTTTGTTATGTGTCTCTAAAGCAGCTGATTTAAAAGAAGTCATGGCTGAATGCATATACGCATGAATAGATTCCATTAATCAGCTAAAAGAAGTTTAAAGCTGTTTATTTCACATTAAAAAAGAAGAAAACATTTTAAAATGCAATTTGCTGGCTCATAAAAACAAAGCTCTGCTTGCTCTTCGCTTTTTATCAGCCAACACCCTAGCTGCCTTATGTTATTTGTGTTTTGACCCCAATTGCTTACCTTATCCAGGCTGCCGACATTCAAATAGAAGCATATTAAAAACGCATTCCAGCCGATCCACACAAAGTTCCATAATAAATACTGTGAATACATTTTTTGGGTTATCGTCAAATGATTTGTTATCTCTGGCTGGGCCGGCAGGCAGGCAGGCAGGCAGGCAGGGTACTTACGGTTATAATGTACTTGATTCTAAAATGATATGCACCATAGAAGCCAAATATGATGAATAATATTTGAAAAAAGTTGACCAATATGGGCGCCCACATATATCCGAGAAAGTCGAATACCTGGCGTTCGATAATCGTTATCTGTCGATTGATTGTTTGGCAATTGGGAACAGATATCAAGCATTGTTTGCATGACCACAACAAAAAAATAGGGAAATAAAATAATATTAGGGTCAGACATATGGAACTGTTCCTCTCCCTCTCTATCTCTCTCTCACACACACACCCACTTACCATTTGCAGGAAGCATGTTGACAGCAGAAAGTGTCGCCGTGTACACGAGCACGACCCCATCACAACATAATTATTCCATTCATGCAATTTGTGCCAAAGATTATGTGCATGTATGTGTGCTGCCGCTGGTGTATTTGGATTTGTGTGTGTGTTTTATCTGCAGTTCCAGTGCGGAACTCCGCATTGATTTAGTTCAACTCGCGCGCTCATACACACACAAACACACACTGCACTGGTTCTTTTATGTATTTGTGTTTTTCTTAGTTTTACGTTGATCGTCGCTTTCTTCTTTATTCAGGCTTTAACTATCTGCTTCTGATTATGGTTGACTTTTTTTTACTTGCATTTCCGGGGGTTGCGTTATCGCATTCAACCTGTCCAGTCGGCAGGCACTTCTCTTTCGCACCTTAGAATGGTATGCTTAAAAGGGAGACGAAGAAATGTAATGTAATGCAGCTGCAGCGAGGACTGGCACTTGATGACTGGAAAACCTGATCTGTGTGAACCAAAAGTAAATAAAAAGAAATTAATACGAAATGAGCAGCAGCTACCGAGAGAAACTTGCTGGCTCTCCCTCTCACTCTCTCAAACACAAGCAAGCAGGCAAGCATACTAATGCACTGGCAACATATTTATGTACATATGTAGGTATTCATGTCTGTATGTAAACAAGTATTACGTGCACATGAACTTATTCACTTTTTTGAACTATTTCATTCTCTTGATGTGTATGTATGTGTATGCTTATGTACATACAATTTTAAACAATTCTTCAGCTTTAACGCGCACACTGGCTGACCGCTTAGGTCAAATAATTAATTAATTAATATAGAAGAGCTACACCAACACTAACACACACGCACTCGCTCACTCACTCACTCACTCACTCACTCACATACCATATCAGTTCCCATACAGTGAGTTCATACAGTTAGCGAATGAGTAGTTTATTTATTGTTTTTTTTTGTTGTTATGAATACTAATTGAATTAATCAAATTAGTGCCTATGACAACACACGATTGAACGTAATTTTAATATCACAGTTATGACGCGTTATCTCCATGGCTTATGACTCAAACAAACTCAATTTATTTCCGTTTAAAACATCTCATGCACATGCACACATACTGATGCACACACACTTAGCAGATTACAACATTTAACCAGTTATGCTAGCAGAGCGGTCACTTTCATGTGCTACGGGTTTATTATTAGTGATATTTCAATTTACATAATACTGCGACTAAGTTTTTATTTTATCAATAAATTAACAGTTTAAACACATACGTTGCAAGGTGCGCGTTACCTCTACCTATTCGCCGTGCACGCAACAACTACTACTACAAGTGGATAGTGTGAACGTATGCGGCTTATGAAAAAAATACCATTAACGCAAATACCAAGTGCTAGTATTTTGTGCAGATCATAGCGAACCGGCGTTCATTTTATTTCACAATATTGTGTTATAAATATGTTTACAAAAATGAAGCTTTTAAATTATATTTATTTTTATAGCTTTATAATATTTAGTGAGTAGTTGTAATAGTAGTTTGGGGCGCGTTGCTGCCGGTATTGCACACGTATAATCTTGTTCTTTTGCAACTAGTTCTGAGTCCGTTTTGCAAATCAAAACAAAATTTGTTAAGTGAAAAGTGCAATTTGCTTGCGGCATTTGTTTTATTTATATAAAAAATAATTACGCATGTCAGCGTTAAGGAACCACGAATATGACTGCACCGCCAAGTGCCGTCAACGTCAGCATGGCAATAGCATTACAGCAGCGCTAACCAAGCGCTCCATCGACGATCAAAACTTGGCGACTTTTGTAGCAAAAACTTGTGCAAATTTCTGTAATATTCAAGATTATTTGGGTCGCTCTGCCGTACACATGTGCGCCTCTGTCGCCAGATATAGGATACTCGAGTGGCTATTAAATCAGGGTGCGCATGCCAATGAGCGCGACTGGGAATCAGGCTTTACGCCCCTGCATCGAGCTCTATATTACGGCTCTATTGATTGCGCCGTTCTTTTGCTGCGTTACGGCGGTAGCTTGGAGCTGCTGGATGAGGATACGCGTTGTCCGCTGCAGACGATATGCCGCAAATGTGACGAGGCGCAGCAGTTTGAATCGCAGTGAGTAGCCAAGACGCATAACCACTCCGTAAGTCCTAATCCTGAGTACTTTGTAGGAACGAAGCGCTCGTCTGGGGCTCGAATAGAAACTATAATCTGGGCATTGGCAACGAGCAGAATACATTGACGCCCCAGTGCTTGGATTTCTTTCGCAAGTCGAATCTTTGGCTGGAGCAGGTGGCTCTGGGACCCTTTCACAGTCTCTTTCTGGATAAACGTGGCCACGTCTATGCCGTGGGTCACGGCAAGGGTGGTCGTCTGGGCATTGGCGTGGAGAACAGTTTGCCAGCGCCCAAGCGCGTCAAGGTTCCACTCAAGCACAGCGAGGAGCGCGTCATTGACATCAGCGTCTCCCGGCAACACTCGCTGCTGCTCACGAATCGCTCGTTGGTCTTCGCCTGCGGCTTGAATGATCAGCAGCAGCTGGGGGTCCGGGATGCCGGTGACTACTTGACCACATTCAAAGAGGTTGTCGCTCTGCGAGACAAGGGAGCCAGTCAGCTGCTGCGCGTCATTGCCTGCGATCAGCACTCGATCGCATACAGCCCGAAAGCCGTCTACGTTTGGGGCGCCAATCAGGGACAGTTTGGCATTAGCGCCAATACCAAAGTCATTGCAGCTCCCACATTGGTAGGTCAATCAAGAGATTCATTTGCCAAGCATAACTAAAGGTGTTTCCCTTGCGCTTCGCAGTTAATGACGGATGTGTGCACCTGCATACGCTTCGTGGAGGCGAATAATGCGGCGACCGTTGTCTACAGCGGGGAGAAGCTGATACTGCTCTTCTATGCGGATAAGTCGCGGACCATAAAGACACCAAAGTTGGCTAGCTATGCACTGCAAACTGAATCCGTACATAAGCCCTAACTGTTACTCCTTTGCAGTTATGAGCGGCTAAAGAGCATCTCAGTGATGGGTGGTCACATTAAGAACGCCAGCAAGGGCTCCGCTGCCGCCTTGAAGCTGCTGATGCTGACCGAAACGAATGTGGTTTTCCTTTGGTACGAGAACACGCAACAGTTCTACAGGTAATCATTTTCTGGCTCCCTCCCTCGATCTCAATTATGCTTGCCTTTTGCAGATGCGTCTTCGCGCCCATTCGCATGCCCCAGATCAAGCGCATTTTGTACAAGTGCAATCAGATGCTGCTGCTCTCTGGGGACGGCTGCGTGTATCGCGGCAAATGCCATCAGCTCGCTTTGCCCGCCAGCTCCCAGGAGAGATCGAGGCCCAGTTTGGATATATGGCAAAATAATGATCAGCATCGCACTGAGATCTCCAGGGAGCATTACATTCGCATCGATCTGCAGCGTGTGCCCAATGTGGACCGTGTTGTGGACATTGTGTGCGACGAGAGCTTCGCCTCGTTCGCCCTGCTGCAGGAGTCGCATCTGAAATACTTTCGCAAGCCCGCGCTGCCGCGACGCGAGCACAGCTTCAAGAAACTTTATCACGACACAAGTGAGGCGGATGCTGTGCACGATTTGGTCTTCCATGTGGATGGCGAACGCTATGCGGCGCACAAGTTTATCATCTTTGTGCGTGCTCCCGGCCTGAGCGAACTCATCCGCGCCTACTTGGATAAGAATATTTATTTAAACTTTGAGAATTTCACTGGCAAAATGTTTGAGCTTGTGCTCAAGCACATCTACACGAGCTACTGGCCCACAGAGGAGGGTGAGTTTTGAGCTCGGAGAACTTTAATTAGCTGACTAAACTTTGCCTTCTCTATTTAGACATTGACTGCATGCAGCAGAGCTTGGGTCCGCGCAAGCCCGCACAGCGCAGCGAGGTCTGTGCGCTGTTTCATGCGCATCTGGAAAAGTTTCAGCTGCACGAGCTGGCCAAATATGTGAAGAGGTGAGTGAGCCTAGGTAATCTCCCCAGAACTCGTATGCTCATTCTTTATCCCGCGCAGCTACCTCGTCGAGCAGCAGTTCCCAAAGCCGCCGAGGCAACGCTTGAATCGTTTGCAACGCTCGCAATATCCGGAGCTCTGCGATGTGCGCATTGTCTGCGAGGATAATCAGGTCCTGGAAGCGCACAAGTGCATCCTCGTCGCCCGCCTCGAGTACTTCGAGATGATGTTCATGCACTCGTGGGCGGAGCGCACCACGGTGCACTTTGATGGCGTGCCCTTTGAGTATCTGGAGCCCATGCTGGACTATCTCTACAGCCTTGACACGGAGGGCTTCTGCAAGCAGAACTATTCGGAAACGTTTCTATACAATATGATAACGCTGTGCGATCAGTACTTCATTGAGCCGCTGCAGAATGTGTGCGAGTCCCTGATTCTGGACAAGATCAGCATTCGGAAGTGCGGCGAGATGCTCGAGTTCGCCACGATGTACAATTGCAAGCTGCTGCAGCAGGGCTGCCTCGACTTCATCTGCCAGAATCTGGCGCGCGTTCTCTGCTACCGCAGCATCGAGCAGTGCGAGCCGAAGACACTGCAGCGCCTCAACGATCACTATCGCAGCATGTTCCAATCGGTCTTCGACTACAGACAGATAACGCCCTTCTCCGAAGCCATCGAAGACGAGCTGCTGCTCAGCTTTGTGGATGGCTGCCAAGTGGACTTGGACTATCGAATGGATGCGGTTGGTCTCGAAATTTTTACCTGTTTTTGGACTTTTGCTAATCTCTTCTCTTAGGATGCCAAGCTGAAGGCCGCTGCCAAGCAGAAGCAGAAAAGGGAGCTGCACAGCAAGCAGGACGCGCGTCACTATGAGCAGCAGGCCATATCCAGCATGATGCGTTCGCTGAGCCTCAGCGAAACAGCTGAGCCAGCTCCGGAACCTGCAACGACCTGCTCCGAGTCAGCCAAGAACTGGTCGCGCGTCGTGGACAAAAAGGAGCAAAAGCGCAAGCTGGCCGAGACGGCAGTGAGGGCGGCCAATAAGGAGGAGTCGGCCGCTGCGGAGCTCGTTGCCATATCGCCACGTGGCGCGCCCTTGAAGGAAGCTACGCCGCCACCAATGCCAGCCAACAGTTCGGCGGAGTGCAGCACGCCACTGAGCAAGAGCTACAATCTGGATTTAAGTTCCTTAAGGCCACATTCGGCCAAGCTGTCGCAGAAGCAGCGTAAGCGTCTCTCCTCTGAGTCGCAGAGCTGGCGTGCACCGCTGGAGTCGAATAGCTCCCCTCCTGTGGCTGTGCCCAATGCCTGGGGCGTCACGGCCAGCTCACCCAATGCATCATCCGTCGAGCCCTTCAGCTCGCCATCTCCCGTTGCGGTGGGCAGCAGCGCAGATCCCACCTCCTTTGCCAACATGATGCGCGGCGGACAGGCGGAGCCCAGCAACAGCTTCTCGCAGATTCTCGCCGACGAGCGTCGTCAGCGCGAGAGCTACGAGCGCATGCGCAACAAATCGCTCGCCCACACCCAGATCGAGGAGACGGCCATAGCCGAGCTGCGCGAATTCTACAATGTCGACAACGTAGACGACGAGATGATTACCATCGAGCGCAAGTCGCGCACCAGCAATATTAATTTCAGTACCTGGCTGAGACACTGAGGCTCCAAAGTAGTTGCTAATACATTTATTTACGTGTGTGTGTGTGTGTGTGTGTGGGGAGTGTGCGCGTGTGTGAGAAATTAAGTTCTAGTTCAAGCCAGTTGCTTGAGCGCTCGTCTCAGATGTAGAACTCGGAGCCACCTGCAAAGGTGCGTTTAGACTTGAGCAATGCTAATTAAGAGAGGCTAACTTAAAGAAGGACAACACAGCGGCAGTAGTACAGTGAACGCTCGGCATATTGAACTGCCTGAGAGATTTCATATTTCTCTTCATTAATCTTAATCTTATTTAAGGATCAACTCTGACTTTATCCTTGCAAAGGGTAAAAATGATTTTAATAAATATGAAAAATATTTTCAATAAATGAAAAGCAGACTAAATATGTATAATTTGAGTTAAATATATATTTTTGATCAATATATATATTGATATTTATAATATACATATTATTTATAAATATATATATTCATGATTAATATATATATTCCTCTTAAATGTGTATCTTCACGATAAATATATATATTCTTAATAAATATATATATTCATGATAAATATATGTATTATTGATAATTATATATAATATTGATACATATATATATTCCTCTTAAATGTATATATTCATGATAAATATATATATTCTTAATAAATATATTTATTCTTGTTCTGCATAAATTTTCAAGGCACTAAAGCCAATTATATTTAAACCTCATCTGAATAATATTTGGACTTGATTCAATGTAATTTCTGAGTCTAGCCTGATCTATAAATTTGACTTAGAAATTCTTGATTAAATTTTCGAAATTGTGTAAAATTGTTTTTATATATTTAAAATTGTTTTTATATATTATTTATGCAGATATGAATTTTTTAATGGGATTTTTAAAACACTTTTTATAAGAAAAACTTTTTAAAATATTTTTTTAAATATTAATATTTATAGCAATTTAATTTGTAATCCTCAAGTCTTGTGGATTTCGCCTAAATTTCCCTAAATTAATTTCTGCTTAGCGAGCGATCACTGTACTATAAATTTGCATGGTCAAACTTAAGATGCCCCAAAAGACAGCACAACAGCTATATATCCACTCGGAGCCATAAACCCACACATAGAGTAACAATTTTTTATTTTAATGCAATTACGTAGACACATATACATAGATATATATATATATATATATATAAAGATATATTTACAGGCTGGGACAGACGCATAGCGAATGAGACAACAAAACGCATGGAGGAATAAATAGAAAACAAACCCAAAACCTAATTGAGATGAGTGCGAGTTGAGTATTGAGAAGGATTGGGAGATGCAGATGAAAAGAGAGAGAGAGAGAGAGAGAGAGAGAGGGAGAGTGATGGAGCTGGTGTTGGAATATGAAACTCAGATTGGGAATGGGCATGAATGGGCATGGCTTAAAAACACTCCTTACGAAAGGCGAATCCGTATTGATCACACTTGACGCGCAGCGTCTTGGCCAGCTGCGGGGGGCCGCAGTAGAAGACGGTGACCTTGCCCTTCTGCTGTGCCTGCAGCTGCTTGAACACCTTATCCCAATTGGGTCGGCCGGCATTGGTGCGCGTCTTGAGGCCCGTGATCAGGTCGCGTTTGCCCTGGAGGGCAGAGTGCAAATGTGAGTGGAAAATGCGACGGGCTGAAGCCAACTTTATTACCTTCTCGTGCAGCAGGTCCAGAGCCAGTTGCAGACCGACCGCCTTCATGTCCGTGCGCTGCAGCGCGCTGGTGATGTACATGTGCATGTCCAAAAAGCTGGCGAGGAATAATTTCCATTAACATTGGGTTCTCAGTGTGGATTGCTTGAATCTTACCGCTCCATGGCGCCGCCGAGCTCCGCTTGCTCTATCTCCAGCTGCGAGAGCAGATTGACGAACCACTCGAACGAGCGCTGATCCCGATTGATCCAGAAGAAGTCCACCTTGCGCAGATTCATCACGGACTTGGGTATCTCGCTGGCCCACTCGAACTGGCAACGCGGACAGCTGTGCCGCGCCTTCCAATAGCGATGCATGATGGACTGCAAGATGGAGGCGAAAGGCGTCACGCCGATGCCAGTGCCGATGAGCACCGCATGCTGGGCGCCAAAGATGTGGCTCGAGGGTGCACCATAAGGGCCATCAATGAAGATCTGAAAAGAGGCCGGGATTAGCCAGGGATTAGGGTTAGTCTAGCGGGTGTTTAGGGTGTGTGTGTGTGTGTGTGTTGGTGTGGGTGTGGGTGTATGTGTATGACTCGCACCTCCATGACGCCTGCATCGAGTGTGACCTTGCTACCGCTGTTAGTTGTGGAGCTGCCGCCGCCACCTCCTCCACCTGCGCCCCGATTAGTTATGGAGGTGGACAACGTGCGCAGAAATGTGGGACGACGCAGACGCGACTTTCGATTGCCCGTGTGCGTGTTATCCTTGGAGAGCAAGCAATATATATATAAATGGTTAGTTTAGTCTTAGCTGTTGGGGATTAGTGTGTGTTAACTGCTGCCCACCTCCAGCGGCTTCTGCTCGGCGCCCAGGCTGAGCCGCATCAGCTGCTCCGTGCCACTGTCCGCCCGGACAGCATGACCCTGCTCCACGCAGCTGGTTTCCATGACGCCATTGCCATCGGCAGCTGTTGGGGCCGCCGTCGCCGCCGGTTGCTGCGCCTCGCTCAGCTCCAGGCTGGGCGTCTTGAAGGCTATGATGGTGGGCTTGTTGCGCATGTAGCGGAAGCTCTGCGCCAACGACTTGTTCTGCGGACTGAGATAGGCCAGGCCGACGCTATTGTTGCGCGCGCGCCTCAGCCGCTGGTCATCGAAGGCGCGCTCCGACTCGGAGCGGCCCAAGGAGCGCAGTCTGGAAAGGGATTGATGAGATGGCATAATTTTGGGGATTAGGAATATTTACGCCTTGAGCCGACTGCGCTTCTTGCTCTTCATGGTGATGTCTGGCAGCGAGATGCTCTTCTCGAGGGGCCGCTGTTGGCGCTCCATCTCGCGCACGAAGGCGCCATTGGCCACGCCCGGGTTCTTCGGCTCCGACGACTCCTTGCGCGAAAAGGTGCGCTGCAGCGTTTTCTTGATGCTTCGGATGCGATTCACGCCGGTCGTTGCGGCGGGCGCTTGCAGCGGCGCAGCTGCTGACTTGCGATGTTGCCGGGGCGGACGCGCCGGCGGCAGCTGCTCCGCTGCATCGCTGCCCCGGCTGGGCATGTTGCGTGCCAGGAAGTCCGTTTGCGGCGTCGTCGTGCTGGACGGCCGAGTCATCTCGGCCAGAGCGGGATTGCGTGCCTCGTTGAGCAGCATGAAACTGGGCGTTGGTATCGCGTGCATGTGTGTGTTGACCTCGCCCTTGTGCAGCTTCTGCTGCTCCCTTTCGAAGTAGCGATAGAGGCGGTTCGTCCACTCGCCCACGGTGCGTATGTGGAGCCACATGTAATCCTCCTGCTCCGGCGCTGAGCTGATCGTAAACGGATGCCACTCGTAGTTCGCGATGGCGGGTATATTGACGAAGACATAGTCACCGGGCCGGAAGTTGAAGTTGAAGGGTCGCTTGATGACCAAGTGAATCACCTTCGATGGCAACAGCAGGCCGGAGCTAATGTATGTCTTGCCGTGCTCGCCGCGCATCCAGACGAAGCGCAGCACACGCTCCACAATGTAGACCAGGCCGGGCAGCATGAACCACTTCCAGAAGTTGGGACCGTGGAAGAGCGCCAGTATCCAGAAGGGCACATACAGCAGATGCGTCCAGTAGAACACCTCGAAGCTGCCCTTGCGACGCACAAACGGCTGCGAGCAGACGAACATGACAATGAGTATGGCCAGCAGGGCGACTCCCGTGGGATTGGCACAGCCCGGTATGAGCCCAAACAGGCCCGGCCGATCTGTCAGCAGCCACTCGCCTATGGTGAAATGTCCCGCGTTTATCTGAGGATCGTTAATCACAATTATGGAGAAGTTGAACAGATGCATGATCGTGTGCACCAGGCTCAGCACCGAGATCGTAATGCCCGTCAGCTTATGCAGATAGACATGATGGTCCAGTGGCAGAAACGAGGAGAGGCCACGCGATCGCATGTAGGTCAGCGAGTGGCGCAGCATCAGCACCAACACCCAGGCGCAGTTGAAGTTGAGGCATTGACCTGAGGGCGAAGAAGAGAAGAAGTTGGAGTAGTTGAAGGAGGGAGTGGGTAATGAAGAAGGGAGTGTGAATGGAAATGGGTGGGAATTGGAATAAGTATGAGGAGCAGGGAAAATTGGAAAAGTAGGAGGAGGAAGGAAGGAAGGAAGGATGGACGGATGGACGGAGGAAGAGTAGGAGTAAGAGTAGGAGTAGGAGGAGGAGTAGGAATAGGAGGAGCAGGAGAAGGAAGAGTAGGAGTAGGAGGAAGTATGAGGAGGTACAGGAGCAAGAAGAAGGAAGGAGCAGGAAGAGTTGAAGGAGGAGTTGAATGAGGAGTTAAACGACGAAGAGCAGAAGAAAAAGGAGAAGGAGAGAAAGAAGGAGTAAGTGGAGTAGTTGAAGGAGAAGGCATTGGCAAACCCACCACAAGCTCTGGCTATGATCACGAAGCCATTGCTGGCACGATACTGTATGGCACGGGAGATGAACAGGCAGAGATTGACGGCAATGTAGAAGAACAGATACGTGACGAACACCTGGTTGTTCTTCATGTAAGCCAGCGTCAGCTGGTGAGGTATTGTGTGCCACAGCCTCGACGTTTTGCTGCCCGACGGCGGCTCCTCCGCAATGGGCACCAGCCAGCGATCGATGCTGCAAATTAGAGATTTCTGACAATTTATATCCGCCTCAAGTTCGAACTTTATCTATAGCTACGTTATGCTGAGATTCTCGAGCAGGCCGCCATGCTTGTGGAGCTGATTTTTGAGCGCTTCGTAGGTTATCTCGCCGCTGTTATGTGGATCGGCATCCTCGAACATGGCGCTGGTTAGATCCTCAATTTGATCCTCGGAGAACTCCATGCCATTCTCCTTGATGCAATGCCGTATCACGTCGTGCAGCTCCTTGTGCTGTATGAGACCATCGCCTGGAGGAGATCAGAAGAATTAGCATTAGATTCTCTGAGGCTGCAACTCTCACACATCATCACCATCAATATCGTAGACCTTGAAGAGAAACCTTATCTTGTCATCGGCCGATTGTCCCGAGAACTGATGTATGGCATCTATGAACTCCTGCAGCGATATGGAGCCAGAGTTGTCCTTGTCGAAGATTTGGAAAACGCGCTCCGTAAAGAAGGGCTGCAAATGGCATTTGGTTAAACTTATTTTTTCTTTGAATAGCTGGAATAGTTGTCCTACATTCTTGGAGGTAACAATTTTTTGGAACTCTTCGCGTCGTATCTCCTGCTCATTGCCCACGGTGTTGCGAAAGAGCTGCTCCAAGCGCGCCAGGGAGCTCTTGTCAAAGCCTGTGCGGGGTCTAAATGGTAAGGTTTTATGGTATTTTAAGTAAAGTCTATAAAATGAGGCTAAACTTCTAATTTTATTTCTCAGGCTCTTAGAAATCCCCAGTTCACGGAGATGAATAGTTTATGGAGCGGTAATATGGCAATTCATAATATAATATTTAGTTATTAGTTACCTGGAGTTTGTTAGGTGCGAAATGAATTCCATGACCTGATTGGTGGAGATGAGATTGGTGCCATCGTTGTCAATCAAGCGATAGAGCTTATCCAAAATCTGCACATAAATCGGGTAGATATAGATCTTCTGGCTTATGTGCTAAGGGAAGTACTTACGCCTCTCGTATGCCAGATATCGCGAAAGTTCTTGAAGTTCACTTGGCTCTTATCGCCGCAGATGACGTAGGCAACCGACTCAATTTGCTCCGCAAAGTCCATTTGACGATCATCGCTGTGAGACGAAATAAAGATTGAGCGAGTTCAAAAAAGTCCAGTTAACTATAATCTGTATCTCTTCAGCCTATAAGTGTTCTTCTATCTCTTTTGGCGACAACAGTCGCTCTCTCTCTCTCTCTTTAAAATGGCTTTGGCTATCAGCCTTCCAGCTTTCTCACTTCCTTCCTTACTTCCTCCCTGGCTGGTCTGCAGTCAAACCAGGCCTAGGTCTGCCAGCTACAACTAGTGCTTGGAGCCGTGCAGCCTTCGTTCTCTATCGCCTCCCTCGACACGCTATATTTGTATTTTGAATGACTTCATTACGACAGGCGGGCCAGTGACAGTCGCTGAGGACTGGGCGGGCCAGGGGGCTGGGACAGCAGCGGGCATGCGGACTATGTTAGCTGTTGTATATGTTAACATACAACACAGATAGCATCACCATTGGCGATGGCATCGCCGCGGCAGTTGGCGTGCAAAGTGCAGCGCAGCTGGAATGCCAGCGCACAAACGAAGCTGCAAATGGCGTTGGAGATGGAGATGCTGGATGGAAGCTGGAGCAGGAGCAGGGCAGCTGGGTTCGGCTTGGGTTGGGTCTGGGTCTGGCTATGGCTATGGGTATGGTATGTGCGTGTGTGACATGCTGAGATCGAGGATTGCCAATCGGGGCGAGGGCACTGAGAAGTGGAAAGTGAGACAGCTTTTTGCGTGGCATCGAGCTAATTGTTTTGGCACCGCTTTGAAAAAGGCAAATGAGACAATTGAAAAAAAAATATATATCTGAAATGTGATCTACTTAAAAATGAACAACTAATAAATATCCTGCAAGCAACTGCAGGTAGAAAAGTATTTCTAAACTTAGGAAATCTTTTTTTCTATTCAATATCTTCGATGTTTATAACTTTTAAGTGTGATATATAACTTTGCTAAAAACTGTGAACATTTACAGGGTATGATAAATGCAGAACACATATAAGCCTTTAAGCATTTCAGCTGACTAGAGGGTACCATAATTTAACTAATTTATACATTATATATTTCACAGGGTATTAAATCAGCAATTAGCTTCATTTCAAAAGTAAGTTTCTTATAGGGTATTTGATTTTTATATGTAATATTTATTACACACATAAATGGGTATTTACCCATTTTAAACTTTTTCACAGGGTATTAAAATTTGTTAAACTGCATTCACAGGGAATCATAATTTGATGTTAAAAATAATTATGTCCGCTCATCAATTGTTATTCAACAACCAATATACCCAATTGCACAGCCTGAGAAGCTACTGGGTATACACTTACAACGCACTTATCCTTTCACAGACCCAATTATTACCCCAGTATTCTCTAAAGTAATTTATAAACATATAGTAAGGTACACAGCTTGCTCTGCAACACACACACACACAATTATATATATATATATACATATATATATATGTAAATAAGTTCCACACTTACGTTAGTCTTCCCTTGAGATGCTCGATCCAGCGATCTTGCAGCAAATATCCATTTCGTTCAAGATCGAAAAGCTGAAAGAGTTTCTGCTGAAATTCCTATAAAAAGAAGAAACAAGAATAACAAATGAGCCGATTGTAAAGAAACTTAATTTATATGAACGCTAATTAATTGTTAAACAATTATATATAGTGATTCCCTACACATATATATATATATATATATATATATATAAATATTTCTAGACAGCTGCTGTTTACTCAAGAGAATTTGTTTACTTCTTCGATTGATGCGCCTTTGTGGGCAGTGCGAGCATAATCCAATGGCTTTGTCGTTAATTAAATGCTTATTAATATATTTTAATGACATTCAATAGCACGATACTTAGCGTCTGCATATGTGTATATATATATTCATATATATATATTTGTTTGATCGGGCGATAGCTGCCCAGCCCGTTGAAAAAATGTGCATATTTAAGAGATGAGCTTGATGCTTGGGTCTGGAGACTGGTTCAACAGCTTTCTTATAGTACATAAAACAACAGAAAGAGAGAGAGAGAGAGAGGCAGAGAGGGAGAGATAGAGAGTGACCGAGAGGGCTACTACAACAAACAGCATAAATCAGAAAAAGCAACAAAATAAACGAGTTTAAAATTCAACTGCAGGTAAAGGACCACAAAATATGTAGCACAAGGTCAATACACACACACACACACACACACACACTTAAAGAAACATATTCAGTAACAGCAAAAAGCCCTACGCATTCCAGTTTTAACTTCAAAATAAAATTGTCACTCCAAACAAAACTCGTCACAAAATATTTATGAATAACGACATTTTTAGAATTTTTTTGTTTACCTAATTAAAATTTCGGTTAGGCCTATGCTAAATAATTTTATTAATAAAGATAAATATTCATAAAAATATTGAAGAGCTATGAGACCATGAAGCAGGCATTACAAAACTTGTTTCATGATGGAACAAACAGCAAAAAAAAAATAATATATATATATAAATATTTTAAAGAATATTGTGACAAATTGGAGTACTAAATATTTAGACAGTGAATTTTTTTGTTACTAAAACACCTTAATAATAACATCAATTTTTTATTCATTTCAATTTTTAATTTCTGTTTTTTTTTTTTTTTTTAATAATTGTTAAAAATAAGTTAAGAATTAAAATAAAATTAAGAACTACAAAATAAACTAAATATTTTATTTTTTAGTTTTTAATTTTTACCTAACTCTTAATTTATTTTTAATTATTTTATACTGTTGCATATTAATTTATTATTTTAAATATTTTGAAATTATTAAATATATATTCATTTTTTATTTTATTTTTTTTTTTATTAATTTTAATTTATTTAATTCTAAAATATATCAATAAATATATTTATTTCATTTTAGTTAATGACATTTAGCTTAATTTTCGCTTGTAGTTTAATTTAATATTCAGCAAATATAATTAATGGCCAAATAAAAGGAGTTGGATTTTTAGCAAGTCGTTGTTCGTTATTCGAGCTTTCACTGTTTTATCTTTACTTGCCCTAAACACAGTCACTTTGTAAACTCCCTTTATATAATATATATATATATAAATATGTATATAGATGTAGTTTGGTAAGAGTAATTAATGCAACTCGAAGTGAATCGTACCTCGTCTAGGAAGAGCTTGCGAAATGCCTCGCGTGTGTGTTTGCCTTCTCCGAAGCGGGCGCTGCATTCCGATATCAAGAGCCAGCGCTGCTTCTCGCGTCGCGCCTCCAGCTCCATGGAGCTGCAGTTTTTATCTAAATGAAGCTTGTATCGCTCCATGTACAAATTCGATTGCGGCTGATCATACGGCACTTCCTGCTTGCCATTGGCGTAATCATTGCTATCGTCACCAATCAGAATGCTTGGCGAGGCAGCGACGGCGGAGGTGGCGGAGGCAGAGGCAGAGGCAGAGGCAGAGGCTTGTGTCTGAGTTACCGTTTCCAGCTGCACCGATTGCGTATCCAATTGCAGAACAGCAGGTGATGGCTCAACATCCTCGCGTGCACCGTGCAAGCGTTCCAGATATTGTGAAGCCTGCTGCAGCACTTGGATGACGCCGCTGGGCTCGGCCTGCACTTGGCTGTCGGGCAGCTCGTCGGAGAAGGACACCTTTTTAGGCGAGCGCGAAGGTGTCACCGGGATATCCAATGATTTGTTCGAGGACACCGAACCGCGGTGATTGTCCTGCACATCCATATTCAAATCACAGGACACAGGACACACACAGGATTTAAAAACTTAATACATTTTCGTGCGCTATCGATGCGACTTGGTTATCGAAGCGTTTTACCGTTGGCTTAATATAAACGAGAGCAGCGCAGCGCAGCAGCGTCAACACGGCGAATAGCGACACGGCGAAAACTGCGAAAACGGCGAACAGCGAAACGGACAGCGAAGCCAAAGACAAAACCAATCGGACGCAGCAACGAGCAGCAACTGAAAGCGAAAGCCCGCTAAACACGAGCCGCAGCCCCCCAACGAGCGAACGTGCGTCGGCCCTCGGCTCGGCTGTGTGTGTTGTTGTTGTTATTGTAGTGAGTGCCTTTGTTGTTGTTGTTGCGGGGATCAGAAACTTGGAACGCGTTTTAGTTGCGTTTGACGTGCTAAAAACGCTTTAATTTCCAAGATTTGGAATTAGCGAACAGAATGGAAGCGCGTGGTGTGTGTGTGAGTGTGTAAGCATGTAAGCATGCGTGTGTGTGTTTGTGTGTGTCTGTGTGATCAGTGGGCAGAGGAGAGATGTTTACGATCTGTTTTGTAAGATAGATATTCTAATTTGTCTGTGTGTATGTACTTTATTTGATAAGGTGCAAATAATTCTAGAGCTCTCTCTCTCTCTCTCTCTCCCTTACTCTGTCACTCTCACTCTGTTTTACAATGTCTTCAATTTTTAATTTCAACGGGCGTGTTTCGTAATAATCAAACTTGTTTAGTGCGGCGAACGTGTCTGTTTCCGAATTCTGCTCTGACTGCATTTGTAACACATTTTGCACGAATTGTCATGGATGATATTATCAATATAAATTTATATAAGGTATTCACAGCTACTGTTTCTTTGTTCTAGGAATCACAATGCAACAATGCAAACATTATGCAGGAAATGAAAAATAAATGACCGTTAGCTCGGTTCCTCCCATTGCTGCTTGTTGCTTCCTCTCTCATTTGTCGGCTGACAGTTAACATGAAAAAGATCTTGTTAAATAGTTCATTTGCCCACAAAATTAAATCAAGGCCAAGCAACTCAAGCAACTATGCATCAAACGCAGACCCTACACAGACAGACAGACAGACAGACAGACAGGCCATTCACAGCATTTTAGACACCTTTCAACAATACACACGCACACCTACACACACAGGTATCAACTGTTTGAGTCATTGAACTTGGCTTTTTGATTGCAGCGCCTTGAATCATAAAAACGTGAAGTTGAAGCCGAAAGAAACAAAAATTGAATAAACAAATCGAATCTCAGTTTCTCAGCTACAGCTTCAGCCAAAGGGCAAAACGAAACAAAATAAGAAAGATTTTTGGAGCAATTTGTAGCTGGACATACTCTGTAAATTGCTCAAGTGGGGTGTGCAAGGCCTAAGCTGTTGAGTGTTTATGTTAGCAGTAGTGGACATAACATGATTGAGATATATTAAACACTTTTAACAGCGTGTAATAATATTTCGATTTATTTTCCGCTAACTTAACGCATATGGTAGAGCTGTTAGTACTATTCGGGAACATCAAAAGCGGCTCTTAAAACACTTTTAATAGTGAGTAATAATATTTCAGTTTATTTTCAGCTGCACTCAAACTTAACAGAATATACCAAGCTCTTGATGTTATGCAGCTACTGTTATGTCGGCAAAACTTAACAGAATTTAATTTATAGGGCATAACATATGCTACTTAATCAACAGCTGTAAGTTTTAACATTTATGTTTACATTATAGGCAACTAATAACAGCCAGCTGTAAAAAATTGCATTCGTTTTGCGGAGCATTAACTGATATGTTGAAGTGGTATCTATTAGTATATACTTGTCTCATTGTATACTTCATAAAAAATAACAGACTGTTAGATTTAACATTTCTATTTCTATTTCTTTACAGAGTCCGAAACAAAGCAGACTTTTGTCAGACATTGACCATCTTCATTAGCCAAGCTTTTCAACTGTACAGGGTATCGGTTAGTTGCTCAACTAGGCTTATCACATATTATATTTATTAATCTTAATAACTGCATAAACAATGGCCAATATATGAATACGATATGTTGATTAATGTGCGCCATTGGCCTTTGGCTCGGTCAATGGTCGCCGCGAGCCGCTGCGGAGCGCAGCTACCGCTTACTTTTACTTCAGCTCAAATCCAATAAGCAAACAAAATGGCGCTGCGCTGTATCAAAAATTCAAATTGGAGATCATGCATCGTTCCAATGAGAATTATTCGCTTAATATTGGAAGTAGCTTCGGCTGAAGCGCATAAGCATTACGCTGTCGCTGTCTCTCTCGCTCTCGCTCTCGCTCTCAGCCGCCGCCGCCGCCGCCGTCGCTGATGCATTCAGTTTATGCGTTTCACGCATTTATGGCCATTGTTGTTAATTGCTGAAATTGGCATTCCCGTGCACAGCGGGCGACTGCACAGCCCCAGCAGCAAGTCACATTGCCAACTCCCAGGGGAGTCAGTGAGCTGGCAGCTGCAGGCGGCGTAGGTTCGCCATTAATTGAGCGCTGGCGCTGCAATTGACACCGCAGCGGCCAATTATAAAGCACCTGGAATTGCAGCAAACATACATATATGCACACGTATATGTGTATGTGTGTATGTATCGTAGTATCGTATCTGCCGGGTGGTCCAGTGTCTTGACACAGTTAGCCGTCGTCGCTGACTGCTGGCATGCAGATTGATTTGCTTGGCCAAAACGTTGCCAACTTTGTACGTAATTTTCCGAATGGCCAGCGCCGAGCTGGCCAGTGTCTCATCAATTTCAATTAAGTTCCAGTCTTTATCGCCATCGTCGCTTGGACTCCTTCCAATCCGTTGCCCGTCATCATTATCCAAAACATGTCATTAGCCGGCTTCGACTTCGACTACGACTACGACTACGACTACGACTACGACTTCGACTCCAACTCGAACTAGCAGCGAGTGTATCCAGAATCCTGTTCTGACACCGCTATCAGCTCTGGCATTCTGGCATTCCAAGCGAGCAGCGACGCCAGCAGCGCTGCCGACGTCGCACAGTGCTCACCTGCGCTCTGCTTGGCTATGCAAAATTTCGAGAGAGCGGGCAGCAGAGGCACAGGGTGCTCGTGCCTGTTTACAGGGTGTCAATGGCTAATCACTCGAATATCATATAAATCTATAAGCTCTGCGACTCTAAAAGGCAAAAATATTTGCTTGGCTTCAATTCTCTGCACATTCATTTGCCCATAAATGTTCGCTGTTAAAATTTTAATCTTTTTGTCACACCATCCGGCGCGGACTCGTTCCACTGTGCGACGGCAGCGGAAATTGGCTGCAGGCGCTTAGCAGCGGCAAACTGGAAGACGCTGTCCCAGTCGCCATCGCAGACTCTGCGCAGACGCAGACGCGCTAACATCGCCTTCCACGTTCAATCGTTGTTGTTGTTGTTGTTGTTGTTGTTGTTGTCGCTGCTGCTGTTGTCGTCGCCTAATAAAGCAGCCGCGCGGATCGCAACGCTAATTAAAATAATTGAAATTTCTCACGGGAAACGTCGCAGCTGTTTTGTTGCTTTGCTTTGCTGCAAGTGTCGCAGGGCATCCAAACCAAACCATATCCGTTGCAAGTGCGGCTAATTGCAAATTGATCAGAGCTGTGCAGTGCAGTGCGGTGCGGTGCGGTGCAGTTCGCTTCGGACTCCTTGGCAACTTTGCAGCATGTTCAACAATCGAATTGACAGCCGCAGAGTCACATTTATTTGATGGACATTAACATGGATCATGGCATCCATGCGGCCGACATCCTCCGCATTAAGCCCGTTGGCATAAATGCATAAATTTCATTAGTGCGGACAGTTCTTCCAATTGGAGCAGACCCAGACCCAGGCCCAGGCGCAGGCTCAATGCAATGCAATGCGAGCTGGTGTTGGCACTTAAATTAAATGTCAGCTTAGTTGGGCCCGTAAATAATTCAATATTTTTGTAGGAGCTGCTAAAAACTGAGACAGGAAATGTGCTCAACAAAGTGAAGTGCCTGTTGTAAGTGTGTGCGTGCTGCTGATCTAAGCAACAGATAACGAGGCCAAAACAAATGAACCAAAAAAATACACTGAGAGCGAACCAATTAAAATGTAACTCAAGTTAAAAATATTTAAATCAATTCTTGTGTAAGCCTAAAATTTGCTTTTTTCACATATTTTTCAGGCTTAAGTGATATTTACTATAATCATGAAAAATGCTTAATTTAAACATAATTCAAGCTCAAATCGTATACAAAATTAATAATTTTATTTAAAAGTTACAGCTTGAAAATAAAACTGGAATTCTAAATTCTCAATAAATTACATAAAAAATGCATACAAAATTGTATTGCATTACATAAAGATTAAATTAAATTTAGAATTTCAACTTGAAGAAATAAATGAAATTTAATTTATTTTGCAGCTGAAATTCTTAATTAAAATCAGTCAGCTACACTTTTCTTAATGTTAAAAACGCTTGCTTTCACTCTGCAATATTTGATTAAATAATGTTCAATTTTGACTAAATAGTTGAATAAATATTTTCATTGCCTTTTTCTTTTCCTTTACTTTTTCATAAAACGAATCATAGAAAATTGTGTACAAATTAATTAATATAATAGTTAGTTGATTCACTAAAAATTTGATTGATTGCAAAATATTTTAGATTGAAATTTTATTCATATATGCCTAAATGATCGTTAAAAAAAAAAAAAAAAATAACAAAAAGAAAAACAAAACATTAAAATGTTTTAAATATTAATAAAAATAAATTCAAGCTTAGCTTAGAAATTGTAGTTAAATAAATCAAAATATTTTAAGTAAGTGTTGATCAAATTAATTAAATAATTACAAAATCACAAATTTTAGTTTAAGCAAAAATTGTGCAGTTGAAAAAATATTTAATTCATTTAAGAAAGTCAGCCGTGGTATATATATACATACTTTAGAGATGATTTCAGGAATCAGCTTTTTAAATTCTTCTTTCTAAATGGGCCTTGTTTGAAAAAGCGATTGGCGAATTTCTACTTAAAAAACATATTAGATATATTTAGAGATATATTGCTGGCATGCTCAAAAGTTAAAGTTCAGCATGCATTGCAATTGATTCGCACCCTTCAGTTTCGCTAAGTGTATTCAAAAGTTATGCACGTTTTCGAACGTGCGCGCGGCCGTAAAGTTGTCGAAAATGATTTGCAGATCAAGATTTGTGCGCACAATTTATGTGATAAGAAAACTCAAAGGCTTGCAACATCCACAACAACTGCAGCAGCAGCAGCAGCAACGGCAATGGCAACGGCAACGGCAACAACTGCTGCAGCAACAGTTCCAATTAGCGAGGCGCTTCCATTTGAAATGCAAACAATTATTAGTGCCTCCTTTGTAGCGCTAATAATGACGCCTTCAAATGTGCCACGGCTCAACAAAAACTGAATACTCCAGATCAATCTGTATTCATACATATATATAAATTCTTGCCTCTACACACACACACATATATATATATTTATCTACATATATGTGCGTGTGTGATTGGCTGCTTGTAACTCGCTTCAATCAGTGGCAAAAAAGTTGCCTCATGAGCTACGTGCCACGTTTACTGATGTCAATCACAAGGCGCAGGCATCTCTGTTCGCCTCGCGACGTACGCGCATCACCATCATGTGGGAGAAGCGCAGCCAGAGAAATAGAAAAGGTCTCGACGAGCTTGCAGTGCATTAAATACCCCAGCGAACACTTTTTACTGAAATTTTTCTATAATTTACTCATTGTTATTATTATTATTAGTATTAGTATTAGCATTAGCTTAGTCATCGCATCATTGTTTGGATTCAGCTTATTCACGATATCCTCATCCTCATTCTCAATTTTAACTTGTCTCTCAATATTTTTAATTTTCTTTTCGCATTTTTATTGGCATTATTATTCTCTTTTTCATTCTCATTTTCATTCAATTTCAGTCTCCTTATTGTTCTCATTCTGAATTTATAATTTCTAAGCACTCATCTCATTATCATTCTTTTTATTCTGTATCTCCCATTTATTGTCCATCTTATTCTCAATCTAATATTTAGTATTCTTCATATTATTTTCTTCTCATTTATCTTATTAATTTTCTTACTCATTCTCTAATTCATTCTCCTACTCATCCTGCACTAATTCTCAAACACATTTGCTAAGTAAATGTCCTCTACTCATTCTTTGACTCATTCTCCTATTCATTTGTTACTCATTCTCTTACTAATTTCCCTACGCATTCTCCTCATCACTCTCATTTACCCGAATAACTTATGGCTCTATATATATATATATATATATGTATATATGTATATATGTATATATGTATATATGTATATATGTATATATATAGTTTCTGGTTCATAGAATTTTTCCATTTGGTGCCCTTGCTGTTCTCTCCACAATTGCAATAATCTGTAGAAAAAAGCAATTGGCAAGCTTAAGTAGTTGCCATATTACGTATACGCCTCGATGCCCATGCAGAGGATCAACAGCATAAGCCACATATAGTTAAGTAGACTGGTGTGAAGATTAATGTGCAGCTGAGACAGCTGTTAAAGAGAAATAAGCAATGAGCTTAGTTGGATGTAGCAACTGGATGATTTGCAGATGCTGCAAGCTGTTGGAAGCTGCCAGACTATAATATGAAGCGAAATGGCCATAAAAATGTCTAAAATAAATATATATAAAATATATATATATACATACATATACATATACATACATCAAATTAGGCCTCTTTTTATTCATATTTAATGTCTGTCTGTATTAAGGCAAATGGAAAGCTTGATAATTGTTGAATTTGTGAAATTCCCAAGTTCAAACAAAAAATACTTCCAAAATTAACCATTAACTAGTACTTTACTCTAAAATTTCCCTTTGTTTTCTAAATGTCCATTTAAATGTTCCCTAATTCAATTGTACTTTAAATTAGTTTTCATAATTTTCCCTTAAGTTCAAAAAATAATCTTCTGAAATTTCCCTGCATTTTGTGCGTGGATCATGTCATCAGGCCATCATGCGCTCTAGTTGCAATTAAAATTTGAATAAAATATTTTCAAATATATGTTAGGTTTATTTGTTATATATTAATATACGTCAAATTTTGAATATGTTTCAATAGCCAATTGTAATAATTATATATATGAATAAAATAGGTGTAAGTCGCTTCCAACAGCATTCATAGCCTACATAAGATGTATAATAATAAGTCCTTCAAAATCGCATTCATAAGTTTTCTATAAAAATGTATATATAAATATTAAGTATACGCATAAATATGAAAGCTTGTTAGTTACCTTTCGATTACGTTTATCTACTATATATATATATTTTTTTTTTTTTTTTTTTGCATATAAGTTTCAAGAGAGTCTAAACGAGGGTTGACTGAAAGATGTTCCAACTTTTATTGAAAAATTGTATAAAAATTATTTCCTTTTTAATTTACTTAATCTCTCTACATTAACTGCATTAATTTTGGTAATACTTTTGAAACCGCCCTCTTTAGCGACACAGCGCAAATCATGAATCAATTTTTGTGCAGTTGATTAAAAATTGGGCGCACAGCGCGCTGTTTAGCCAAATGAAGCCCTTGGGAGAGAGGCAGTGTTAACGAGCGCTGGCCACCAAGGAGATCATTGAAATGCACAGACATGTACGCCGGACAGTCGGACAGTCGGACAGCCGGACAGGCACGGATAGCAGGGGCGACAGCTGAAACAAAGTGTGTGTCAGTTGCAGTCAAGTGGAGTCATAAAGCTGCGGCCCAGATCGGTGGCTCGACTTTGACACCTCGATCAGTCAACGGCGTGGCAACTGGCAGCGGGATTTGGCTCTGGGATTGCTGCCGTTGCAGTTGCAGTTGCAGTTGGAGTTCGAGTTGAAGTTGGAGTAGCTACGGCGGGTGAATTTATGGGCTGCCCAGCGTCAGCTTAATGAGCTACAGGCATTAATAAAAAGCACAAAGGAGCGAGCTGTAGGCAAAAGGGAGTGGGAGTTGGAGTTGGAGTTGGAGTAGGAGTCGACTCTAGCTGTTGCAGCAAGACTTTGACTGGTTCCATACACACTCACACACACACACACATACACATATATACGCATATGCACACAGACAATCGAGTTGGCAATTGGATTAGATTAGACGTGGCCCAGCTGTCGTGACAGGTTGAGAGCTCAGAGACCCGGCACGAAAACGAACGAATGAGAATTTATGGCCAATGGCCGTGCGAGCCAGCGGCCCCGGCTCAGGCCTGGTCAGGCACGGTGCGTGCATTGGACGCAATATTTTATAATGACTTCATTACAACAAAGCAGCCAAACAGCAACAACAGTGTGCATGAGCGCAGTGTGTAAGCGACTGACATTTACCCTGGAGACTAGGCGGGCTAAAGGTGAGAAATGCTTGAAGTTAGCCTAAATATTAAATTTGATGGGTGTAACTTCTATAGCTCACGATTACTATGAAGAGTGTCTCAGAAGTAAGAAATTTTATATTTGAGCCAGTCTGCTAAATAACAAATTTGCTGTCTTGAAATTTAAGAGTTATCGAGCTATGCTCAAAACTAGGTTAGATAATACTCAACCTAAAGGAGCTACTCAAAAAAGAGAATATTTTATGCTTAAGTATAGCCAAGGAACCCACACTAGCCAATTTTAATAGATTTATTATTCATAGTTCTCAAGATCTTGAGTTCTTACACAAAATAAAGAATATTTCCATATCCATGCATACTGGGTCCAGCTTCTAAAGTCTTCGAGCTAAGTTTCGCAATAGAGCTTTATCGATTTTTAAAGAACTTAAAGCAAATATCGATAGAGAATGAACTATTTCTAATAATATATCTAATCTTATTTAAATATATCTTAGCTAAGTTTCCTACGATTCCTTCTCATTCCCACACACACGCACAGCATACCCTCTGCTCGTTTATGGGCAATCAGCGGCAACTGTTGCTTGGGGCCAAACTCTCGAGAATTGCAATAAAAAGCTGACTTTATTTTGATTTTCTTTTGGCCAAATTTGGCTGCTTTGATTCGTCGCATAATTGGCAATTACCGTGGCCAACTGCTACGTGGGCCAACGCTTCTCGTGGCCCATAGCTCTCTCGCTGCCCGCTGGGTGTACGACTATATATCGCATATAATTGCCAAATCATATTTGTGCCCAGTCACGCGAACCCTGCGGGTTGTCTATCCAGGTTTTTTTTTTTTTTTTCAAAGCTTTTCGATCGTTTTTCTTTGTTTTGGGAGAGCCCAAAATGGAAATCGTGACACGCGTGGGTGGCAAATATGTTTCAGTTGCATTACGATCTGGTTATTTGGTTGGAAAGGAAATGAAGCTAAGGATTATCCGGGCAGCAATGAGAGGAAGAAAATTTGAGTAGAAGTGAGTGAAAATTAAATGCTTTGAAATATTTATGGTATGTGGAAATTTAGTAACTATCCGAGATGCATGGCAGAATTTGAAGAAATCTGTTTTACTTTTATTTGTTCATTCTGAGCTTTTAGCCTCGACTTGACACCAGGCTAAGGTCCGATTGAGTCTGACTTATTATGATGACTATGATTCAAATGTGATTCAGATATACCAGAATATTTGCTCTTTCGCTTACTTAATTTATTATCTTTATGTCTCTCCTTATATGTCTCCCCGTCTTATTCTAGCTGTGTAATTGATTGAGTACCTATCTAGCTGTCTATCTCTCTATCTATATTTACACAATTTATTTAAATATTTTTGTCTCAACAATTGTCAATATCTTTCCCTTTCTTACCGTATTTCTCGTTCTTATCGTCTCTATGACTAGTCGATGTTCTTTATGGCTCTATGATAGGTTTGGATTGAAAGATATTAATAACTCAATTTACTTATATTTGGCTCTTCTTTTGCTCGTCATTTTCGTGTCACGCTCTCCTCTCTAGCCGCTGCCAGGTCTACCCAACCACGCCCAGCTGGGCTTGCAGTGTCACATGTATTTATATTTGATTTTCATTTCTTACAGCATCCTAATCTCTGGCTGCATCCGCAAGGCGCAGACGGATGCGGGGGCAGCCACAACGGCAGCAGCAACGGCAGCGGCAGCAGCTGGCTTAAACTTCTTTTTATCTTATATTTTGTTGTTGGTTTTTTCGGCTGGGCATGTCAGCCATTTATTGATTGCTTTAATAGGCGCAGCCGTTCACTTTGCTATGCCTCTAGCCTTAGCCTTAGCCCAGGTGAATGTGCCACACACACACGCACACACACGCACGCACACACACACATTGAGTTTCCTGCACGCACATTTGCATTTTATTTAAATGCATTTGTATGCTAAAATTAGCGTCTAATTGGAGTTTACACGCTGCATTTTTTATGCGCAAATAAATTGTGGCAATCTAGAGCCTAGAGCTCACACTGCCACGCCTCCCCCCCCCACCACCCCACACACACAACGGCCTCCTCAACCACAACCTGAGGCTGGTTTTGTAGTTTGCCATTTGCCGAATTTGTCAAAGTGCTCAAAAAGAAAAAAAAAACGAGTCTCTAAAGCAAAACTCAAACTAAATGCCAAAATCAAAATCAACAACAAGTGCGCGCACAGCCATTCACTACGCACACTATTTCCCTCTCCCTTTCTCTCTCTCGCTGTCTATCGGCATGCCTCTCGCTTGCACTGTCAGCTGCTGCCTTGCTCGCTCGCTTTGGCGGCCAACTTTGCGTATGCGTGATTTTATTTTTCGTTTCTTTCTGCTCAATTTTATAATTGCGCATTACACATACACACATACATACACACATACACACTTACGCACAGGTGTCACAGCTGCTGAAGTGGGCGTGTTTATTAGACGGCCTTAGAGCCCGCTTGAAAATGGCGTCCATACAAACAGCCAAAAGCTGCTTGAAATTTCGTCAACCAGCTACGCGCTCGCTGCTCGAAAGCAGTTTAAAGCCAACTTAGCTGCAATAGAGACATAGTCTTAGAGTGTCAAGTGTTAAGTGTTAAGCGTAAGGCCAAAGACTTGATGAGCATATCACTGAAATCCTATCCGATTGATTCATTTCTGTAGCCATCAGAATAGAATAATTTAAAATATAAACTATATACAAATAAATAATAAAATAATGTAAAATATAATAAATAAAATAAAATAACTTAAAATATATATATAGTTTTATTTTAAATTATTTAATTCTGTATATTAATATATTCTGTAGAACAATATATATAGACACTTAAATATTTATATTGGTACATAATATATAAAATAAAATAATATAAAAATATATATAAATTTTTTATATTTTAAGTTATTTCATTTTAATTATTTGCTGAGTTACATAAAAGTATATATATATATATATATATATATATATATATATATATATATATATATATATACTTAAATTATTTTATTCTGTATATTAATATATTCTGTATAATAATTTATTATAATTTTCTTTTAATGTTAACATATAATTGATATATATTTTAAACTATTTTTTTTCTTCTGTATAACAATATATATAAATTATAATTATTTTTTTTTATATTATATTTACTATATATATATATATTATATTACTTAATTTTTAACTATATATGCATTTTAAATTATTTTATTCTACATATATTTTTAGGTCTGACATCCGCAATTAATCAATCGTCTCTCAAAAGTTAAAATTTTAAGGGACTTGCTTTAGGGCCAGGCAATGATATCAGTATATATATAATCTAATTCTATTAGTCTAAAGATATAAATGTATATGGAAATAAATCCCAATCAAACACTTTGCTTAAAATGGCAGATCTTGACTCTATCTGCATCAAGCTTAACTCTGCCACTTTTACTGATCTTCTCTGTTTGCTTTGATGTGTACGTGGGTGAGTGCTGGACTTTTGTTCTCTTCCTTAAGCTTGTAAAGATAAATCTTTAGCATAATTTATTTCATCTAAGATCTATCAGAGCATAACCTCTTTTATAGACAACTTTTAATCAATAATTAACTCTTTATCTCGTCTGGCATGCCTTCCTCATCTATCAGCTTAATTTTGCACACAATATAGCACATAGCACAGATATTTCCACTTATGAGAAGCTCTTTCTTAACCTTATTGATATGTTCTCCATTTCACATATTCCATATGACACAAATTTTGTATAAATCACAACTTAATGCTGATCAAATCTGACTTGATTTTATTACTTCCTAAATCTTTTTTCGTTACCGTTTTATTTTTATTTTTTTTTTCTCCTGAAGCGGCTTTTTATGATGTTACTCAAATCTTTTTCTTTTTTTCAAATGAAACTCTTCTTTAGGCTTGTCTGAGCTATCTAGCAGTGGAATCCTATCTAGCATCTAGCATCTAGCATCTGTTGCCTGATCTAATCTAGCAACTGTAACATCTGGATTGGTTAACTGCGTTGGCTTTATAGCTTTTGGTTTCGGGTTTTAGCAGTTCATGTCGGCTGCCAACAGCAAATGATGCCAGCAAATGATGCATCCAGCAGCATCTTTCTTTTAGTTTATTTTTATTATTTTTTTTTTCCACCTGCCTTGCAATATGTCGTCGACTTGGGATGCCTCTCATTCTGCTGCTGCTGCTGTTGCTGCTGTTGGTAAGGCTTGTTCAACATGTGCTTATGCCCGCCTCTGCCTGACTGGCTCGGACTCTGGCCAGGCTAGCCGCTCTGGTATCGGATTACGTGCAATGACAAGTGGCTGGCTACCAGAGCGAAATCCGATATAGCATTTGCTGCTGGCGCTCTTGTAGAGCAGCTGCCCAGCTTCTCGACTGCCCACTTGCCTCTGCTTGGCTATTTTTACTTCATTTTATTTTCTAGCCTTACTTTTTCAATTAATTTCGCATTAAGCGCCGCCCAGCGGAACATTTTCATAATTATATTTTGTATTTGTTTTTCGCTTTAGACATTTTTGCCGCCTGTCACTCGCAGCTATGTAACGTCATCTTCAACATGACAGCCGGCTGCTAATCCACACCTACCCAAAAACTGCACTTCGAGTGCCTTCAAGGAGCTGCAGCCAAGAGCAGCTACGGCTAAGAGGCTAACCAGCTACCATCTACCAGCCACCAGCTGCATTTGCTGCTCTTCGGCTCTCCACTCAGAAAAATTATTAACGCCATTAACGGCAATAGAAATATTTTTGTGTTGTGTGCCACAACCGAAGCACGCGGCTGCCCCCTTCCCACCACGCCTCTCCTCATAACCCGGGGGGCTGCTAAAAAAACGGGTTGCACTTAATCGAACTAGTAAATAAACGCGATTCGGATGTGATGCATTAGCAGATACCCTAACTTTGCACATAAAACATATTTCCAAGTTGTATTTTGATCATTTTATGTTATTCATGAATAAATTCTCATTCTCTTTCTAAATAAATTTAGTTTTCATTTAAATTAAAATTAAATTTTCATTTAAATTTAAATACATTTAATTTTGATTTTAATTTAGATAAATTTAATTTTAATTTAAATTTGAATAAATTTAATTTTAATTTAAAATCAAATAAATTTAATTTTAATTTATAAAAATATATAAATTCCTAATGCTATTTGTAAATTTATTATTATTATCAATATTATTGTTTATTATTATTTATTATTAATAATTATTGACTTTGCTAATAAAGCTTACTTAGATGTAACTTAAATGTCACACACGTTATCACACAATCAATCTACCCTGCATGACACCGTTTTAGGGTATGCTTAAAATTACAAGTCATGGTAACAAGCGGCAACTGCAGCGCTGTGCCCCACAAATGTGACTAATGGCATTTTTTAAATGCAGACTCCGCCAGACAGAGCAGAGGATGGGCAGAGGATGCCATGGGGAGGAGTGGGGCCTTGGGCATGAAAGCAGCTCCTCAGCACAGCTCGATAAGTTTTAACGCCTAGACGCTGGCGCAGGCGCAGGCCGAGCCTCAAGCAGATTCGCTTATTTGCTCTGCCACAAGAGTTGCACCAGAGCCTCCCATCTGTACGTGCGTGCCTGCCTGCGTCTGTCTGTGTGCCTTTTCTGCAGCGTCATTAATTTTGCCATGAATTGACAAAAACATCATAAACTACTTGTTGAACAGAAAATCCACTTCGGGCGACAGCCGCTGCCCACGCGCCAACCGCTGGCGACGACGCAAAACAGAGACACACAGCGACTGAGTCTCGGAGATGGAGCATGGATGCGGCCGTGGCGGATGCTGTGGCCATGGCTGTTGCTGTCGATGCGATTGCCGCCCGGCAGGCGCATGTTCAGGCTCAGCTCCCCCTGCCCACCCTGCCCAGCGGCTCCACTGTCTCCTGCACTGGACTCATAAATATGTCTAGCGGTTTAATTTTACGCTCTTTTCTTTAGCCTGACTCTCGCCTGACCTACAGGGCGTATACGTGGCACAAATTGATGACCATCAACGGATCAGATTATAGTGCACCATATATACAGCTAGTTTTGCACTGGTGTGTGTGTGTGTATGTGTGTATGTGTGTGGCTGTCAGCTCTTGTGTGCCTGGCCCATAAATTGCGTACTTTAGCTTCATATCAATTACAGGAAAACTTGTTCACAAATAATCAAAACCAATTCGCATTTCATGCGAACATTGTAAGATTTCTTAAGATATAAAACTTTATTTCAATTTATGAAAACTGCTTGAAAATCTAAATACATTTTTTTTTAAATAGTATTTATTTATTATAAAATTAAAAATATATTTTTATTAATATCATTTATTTGCTATTATTATAAATTATATTTATAAATAAAAATAGATTAAAGAAGATACAATTTTAATTTTTTTAGTAAATAATTTTACCATTTTTTCAGATATATTTAAATTGTATCTTTAGGATTTATAATTAAAAAAATTAAATTTAACATAAAATTTTTAATTTTTAATAAATCTAATATATTTTTTTATTATTATTTAAATAAAAGATCGCTAAAAATTATAATTAATTAATTTGTATCATTATATAAATTTTTGTTTAATTTTTATAAATTCTAGGTATAGCTAAATGTTCTATTTTTATGTATGCTGTATGTAAATATAAAGGAACAATTAAAACTTCAAGATTTTAAAACAGCTTTAAAAATATTAGAAAACAAATGTCTATTCTAATTGCGCCTTATACTGAAAATAATTCAATTAATGTTTATTTTCATATGAAGAAGAGCGCTAGATTCCGTATTTATCCTAGTTTGATATAAATATGGCTAGTTAAATCTAATTATACAAGATTCAAGCTATTTATATTATTTGTAAGTATAATATTTCGTCTCTTTGCTTGATATGTATAAGTCACACATGCAACTCCGCTCTCTATGCTCTAAGTACAAAATACTTCACACTCTGCAATTTCAATGTCTCGCGCACTCAACGAAGCCAAAACCTTTCACATCTGCTTCAGTTAAGTCAAAAAGTCTGCACTTTAGTCTAGCTGCTCAGTATTTAAGTAGTTGACCTGAGCGATCCATTAAATTGACCCGAGCTGCCAATTAAGTTAATGGTCGTGTAAGCGATTTAACAAACAGGCGACAGCAATTGGATGTTTAATGAATTGGCCTAGGATTGGGGCAGAGGACGGGGAGACTGAGATAGTGATTGCAGCAATGTGTGAGCACAGAGTGGAAGAGGAGAGAAGAGTAGAAGGCAGGCTGAAGGAGAAGCAATGACTTAGTTAAAGACTAGGAGGAATGGACTAGTGCTGGACTGGAGAAGCCGTTGGGCAGCGATTGGAGGTGAAGCAGGAGCACAGAGTGACAGAGACTGCATCAGAGATTCAAGCAGAAGCAGACAGGGACAAAGGCAGAAGCTGAAGAGGGAATGGGTGAAAGGCTGTAGGAGTGGAAGGACTGAGAGGGGCAGAGGCAGAGATAGAGGCTCGACTAGAGCCAAATCCAAGAAGCAACTTTCTACAGTCGCCGCAGCAACAGGAGGAACAGCAGCTACAAAACGAGTAGCAAAGTTGCCTGCCAAAGGTAAATCGAAGCCAGAGATTAATAGCGATAAGCTATTGATTAGCCAGGCAGGCACTGCCATTAAACAGAAAGAGAGGGAAAGAGAAGCGGTGCATGGGTAAAGGGAGGGCGGAATGGGGGCAACAGTAAAGTTAAATTGTAGACGATCCACTCTAGATGTTATCAGCGACAGGTGCTTCGGGGGCTGGAGGCTGGAGGCTGCAGGCTGGGTTAGGTGTTACATGCATGCGATCTAAAGATAATTCAAGCGAATCTTCATAGCCGGATGCCTTTACGATAGAGAGAGAGACAGAGAGAGAGAGAGCGGGGGGGGGGCGGGGGCAAGGCAAGCTGGATCGAAAATTAAGCGCACGCTGGCAATTTGCATAAAAGCAGTTTAATGTTTAAATGTTTTATTGAATCGACGCTCGATTACAAGCTGCAAGAGGGTATGGAGAGGGTCGGCGGGAGAGTCGGGAGGGGGGCTGTCGCTGTCGCTGCCGTTTCTAATTTGCATTGCAAATGCAGCAGCAGTCGAGGATTGCAGCGTAGAGTTTCGGTCTATCTGCGCGCGATCCATCGGACTGACTCGGCGTCTGCAATTTGACTAAACTATCTGACCGCATATGAGAGGCCCATTTGTAAGGCGAACGGGTTTTCCTTTTTATATTTTTAATTATAAGTGCTGCACGGAAATGCTAGTTCAAATAAATTAACAGTGAGCCTGATGGAGTGACGCTGATGGAATACCCTGTAAAAAGTAAATTTGAGATGTTGCAGTGAAGCCTGTAAAGACACCTGGACAGAGCTAAGCTACCCTATGTGAATATGGGAAAGAAAAACTCTATATCGATGGCTTATCAAGTTAGCGGCTGTTACGTGACTAAAAGGATGCCTCCAAACGCGTCGGCTAACAGCTGCAAGCATCAAAGCTAGACAGTCGGCACGTTGCACGTTGCACGTTGCACGTTGCACGTTGATCAGTTGTCAATCAAATGGGACGCAGATGCTTCACACTCGATCGTCAGAGATCTGGCCGCAACTATCATCATTAGTCGACATACAGACACGTCGCTGGCCAGCACCAACTGCAGCTCCAACTCCAACTGGATGGATCGATGTCCGCTGGAGCTGCCCTAATTGCAGCACTGGCAGCTGCCGATCTGGCTATGGTCAAGGCTTTATCCAACTGCGCGCCTGAACTGGTTGATTCGGCCATGCGGTGGGTCCACTCTCTCAAAAATATCAGCATGGACAGACATTCACTTCTCCAATTCTCCAACTCTTGTGACATGGCCCTGCTGTGCGCAGTTCACAACTGAAAACTGATCTGTCGATTGCAAATTTTGCATTTGTCCTTCTAGGTTTTTTTTTGACTTGTGACTGCAGGAAATCATAAATTTAAATCAATAACAAAAAAATAGCAAACAAATTATATTAACAATTTTGATTATTTTTATGATTTTTATTTTTAAAAATTAAATATATAAAAATATATATTATTTAATAAATGTCAAACTATGTTTTGTTTTTCATAAAAATGAATTGTGAATTAAAAATAAATAAAATATATATACAAATAATTCAAATTTAATAATTAAAAATATATGTATATTTACATATATGGGAAATACACATATTTATTGACTAATTGATTTTGATAAAGCAAAAATTATATTAAATTAAATTAAAAAAAAAAAAACATATTCTTTTTTATTTTATTTACATATTTATTTTTTATAAAATATATACATTTATTCATAATAATGTAAAAGAAAAAAAAATTTTAATCGAAATAATATTCAAATAAAAGAAAGCAAAAAAAATATTATATATTTAATATATATTATATTTAATATATTATGCTCACCTTCCACTTTATGGTAGGTTCACATAATTTAATTATATTAAGAAAAATATAAAAACAATTGTTTAAAAATATATAAAAGCGAATATCTAAAATTTGATTGAAAAAAAGTACATCAAAATTTATTACAATATTTCTCAAGCTTAAGCTTTACTTAAACTTAAAAATAAAATGAAATTAAATTGAATAACAATCGCAATATATACATATTTATATAATTAGGTAACTTAAAAAAAAAAAACAAAATGCATTTTACTAAATATTTTTTAATTAATGAATTAATCAAAATATATCTATATCAAGATCTAACAATTCCTCTCGTAGCTGACATTTTATGGGCCGTTCACATTTGGCATTCGATTTCGTATCGAACAAGAGAGCTACATGATCGCTACAATTAGCACAACATGCAACAAGTGCGGCACCGAACGGGACAAGTGGAGGCACTGAGGAGCTGATGAGGCGCGGAGCCCAAGGCCCAGCTGCAAGAGTCGGCGACGGCGGATGCTGGTTGTGATAGCGGAGATTCGCCAAAACGGGCAACTCTAACAAATGGGCTGGCAGTTAATGTACAACAACGTTTCACCCAAAATTGGCGTGCAGCGTAAAAATGAGACAACGTGTTCTACACAGCCAAAGAGCTGTGCCCCCATACTACGACGACCATGCGAGATCCAACTGCAACTCTCGCTCAATCTCACGCGACACGCTCATAATTCATAAACTTGGCCATCGCATGCGCTCAGCTGCAGCTGGAAGCTAATGCAGATGCAGATGCGGATGCATATACATATTTATATATCATTTTTCTCTCTCTCTCTCTATATATATATATATATATATATATATCGAGTCCAACTTCGCCATTGGCCATCAACACCCAGCGCCAAATGGGGCTCGTGTGTGGCCATTGACACACGAGGCGCTGCTGCACAGCTGGATGCGACGTCGTCCACCCAAAACGCAACTATTTAGCTATAGATAAAGTTATGTGTATGTGCATGTGTGTGTGTGTGTGTGTGCAGGTGTGCGTGCGCAGGTGTGTATGTGTCGACAATTCCTGGGAATGGGAGCTGCATAACTAGAGATGGCAGCGTGACAACTAAATTATTGCTAACCGCAGCGAAGCTTCAATGATCTCGCCGTGGGCAAGCTTTCAAATACTGAGACTCCCATTAGTTTCTAGCAGCATTAGTAGTTTATGGGTAGGCCCTGCCTTACAGTGTCTTACCTTGGTATGCATATACTCTTCCTCGCATAAATAGGAAATATATATTAATATTTCCCTCTCTTTGTCCTACCTACACTAAGCTATACACTTTTTATATCCGTCTCTATTTTTATCTGTCTCTGTCTATATTTTTCACTGTCAGTCTATCTATCTCTTTCATTCTCACTCTAAATATGATATTCCTTTTCTTTCTCTCAACTATACTTTCTCTCTCTCTCTCTAGTTATCTATAGTTTCTGTGCCTTATTGTCTCTCTATCTCTCTCATCTTCACACTCCCTCACGCTTACTGTATCTTATTCTATCGTCTCTCTCTCTCTCTCTCTCTGCATCTTAGCTTTCTGCTTTTCTCTTTCCTTCTCTCTATTACTTCCACTCTCCTTCTATTTTCCTTGTCTTTTACTTCCTCTTATTCATACACTCGCAGTCTCAAATCTAACTCTCCCTTTACCCTATACATATATTTCTCTCTCATCCCAATTTTACTTCCCTCTAGAGTAGAGTAGAAAGTAAAGCAGTAGAGAGGCTTTACTTTCTACTCTACTCTACTACTTTCAGCTTCTTTCTCATCTCTTCTCTATCTCTCTGCATCATTCATATTTAGCACTTGACTTGCTCCTCGTATTTAAATTTCACCTCTCTTTGCGATTTTCATCAATGGATATTCATCCATCCATATTAAAATTGTCTTCTCTCTCTCTCTCCCTCTCTCTCTTTCTCCTCCCTCTCCCTCCTGCCCATTAAATTCAAGAATTTGACATTTGTTTCGTTGCAGTTAATTTATTGCTTTTCGTATATAGATTTAGCTAAAGCACTAAAACATCGTCCGATCTCGACTTCGATATACACACATACACAGAGTTTGTTTGTTTTTCTCACACTTTACAACTTAAACGCTAGTAGCAAGGGGGGAGGGGATTTGTGGTGTTAGTAGTTAGTACTGAATGAATTCTGTTTTAGTTTTAGTTTCTCTTTGTCACTTAAGGTCTATAAATATTATTAATTATCAATTAGATCCAGATGGGTCGCTGCTATGAGCGAATGTTGCCCAACAGCGGCGTCCGCTCGGCCGCCTTTGAGGTAATCACGGTGTGGCCCGCCGAACCGGTGGGCGGCTGCGGCGGTGGCTGCGGGCGTGGCCCTCTAGAGCTCGGACCGGGCAGCTCGTCAGCCTCCTCGATGCGCGACTGCCGGGACAGGCGCTTCTGCTGGCTCAGCTCGTGCAAATAGAGAGCACTAAGGCACATATCCGCGACGGTGACGCCGATCGGATTCTTGGCCAGGCGCGGCTCGACGCCGTACAGGCTATAGAGCAGGGTGTCCGCTGGTCCCTCGATGCGTCCCTCAGCCTTGCTAAGACGCAGTCGCCGCATGCTGTCGCCTGGACCCATGCTCATACTATTCAATGGCTCGCCCAGATTTTGCTGCAGCATCTGGCGGAAATCGGACGCAGCCGCTGCTCCCACACCAACGCCCAAGCCGGCTGCAGGACTGGCGAAGCTGACACGGCCAGCGTTCATTGACTGCGAGAGCTGCAGCTGCTCGGGACTCACATCGGCAGCCAGCACCGAATTGGCTATGGAGGAGTACGCCTCGCCGATGTTGCCAAATGAGATCAGGCTGTGCATCAGCGGATTATCACGTGCCGCGTTCTGCGGCGATGTTTTCGCTTGGACCAGCTCATCGATGGCATGCTCCCGAATGCCTTTGATGAACTTGGAAGCCTCCTTTGGCATTTGCCATTCGGGATTGTTCAGAGTGAAGCGCATCAGCGACATTTCCGTCTTGCCGCCAGCCAAACTCTGCTGCTGCGGCTGTGGCTGCACTGGCTCATTGTTGAGGCCCGGCAGATCCACCAAATTGCTATTGTTTATCTGCCAATCGGGATTGCCATGCTTGCGCACATCCATCTGGGCAAAGGAGCAGACGTTGCCAACGCCACGCACAGAAACTAAAAAGGGCAACGAATTTATTGAAGCCATTCATTCAGCGAGGAGCGATGCCCAGCCGACTCACCTGTAAAGCTGCGAAAGAACTTGACAATCTCCATGGCCTTGGGTCGAAACACAAAGATGAGCACAAAGGGGGTAACGAAGGGACTGAAGATCTCGCTCAGCAGGTAGCCCGCCTTGAACTGAAAGAAATTGCTAAACTCGTTACGCACATGGGCCGTGTGCGCTTGCTGTTTCCATTCGGTGGGCAAGTAATGCACGTGGGCTAGGATGGCGGTCATCAGTTGCTCGGGACACCAGATGAGATTCTCGTCGGGTATGAAGGTGCGACAGAGAACGCCAACCACAGTCAGGGCAGCGATAATGCTGAGGACATGCTCCACCTGAAAGACATGCTCATCGTAGATGCCATAGGCGAGGATCAGGATCAGCAAGCCTCCGCTCACAAAGAGCCCGTTACGAGCTATCACAGCAGCCAAAGGGGAGGAGAAGGAGCTCAAATAGCGATCCGCGTATTCATAGGCGCGATTCAAGCGCGCATCCAGCTCGTGGTCGAGCTCATTGAAGTGACGCAAGTAGAGACGTCCGTAGTTCGACCAGGTGCGCACGCCCAAGGCGCTCGGCTCCTTGCGCAAGATATTTGCGTACGAGAAACTGAAGTAGATCAATTGCCAGAGGAATATGACGGGCGCCAGCAGCAGATTGACCAGCGCCACGCCCAGTATCAACTTTGACAGCCTTTGCGCCAGCTCCGTTTGGTTGCTGCGCACAGCGAACTCGTCTCGCAGCTGCCAATTGTTCTGGAACGGCGAGCCCGGACCGCGAAAGAGTATAAAGTCAATGTTGAAGAGCATGCCGCGAGACAGTGAGACCACTTCGCCGATCAATGGCAGCTGGAAGCGCACGGGCAACAGCTGCTTGTTCATCAGCGCCACCAAGTAGTTCTTGAAGCGCAGCACACGATGGTAGATATCCAGCTCGGTGAGCAGCTCCTTGTCGATGCACATGTGCTGCTCCGCCTGCACCTGGCGCGTCCGCTGCTGCACATCGTGCCAGGTGATATTGTCCAAGTCGCGATCCTCGATGCCCAGGGCAGTGTTGTAGAATCTTTTGATGTCGGCATATTGGGTGATGTGATAGATCGTCTTCAGCAGACGTATGCCCAAATAGATGGCAGCCAAAAATATGGTCAGATAGGTGAAGAACCCAAACTTGGCCACACATTCACCTGTCGGTATTAGGACATCGCTCAGATGTGTCTTGGTGCGGTTCGTTAGCGGGTCGGGCATTCGGTTGCCAAAGAGCACATCGTGTCGGATGCAGTGCGTCGTATAGGTGAAGAGCCAGACGACAAAGCCAAATTCCAGCACCTGAAGTACCTCATCCAGCACAATGACACGAAATCCGTGCTTCTGTTGATAATTATACATGCGGGAGAAGAAGGAATCAAGATCTTCGATATGATTCCAGCGTTGCGATTCTTTGCCAGTTTCTGGAACAATGTGTATCATAATTCCACTATTATGTGGCAAATCCTCTTGTTCATGCTCGTGGTATCCATCTTCATCGTCGTCCGCGTGTTCGCCTAAATGCGCAGCAGCTGTAAATGTTTTTGCGTCGTCCGAATTTGTTGTTTTGTTCGCTGCTTCTGCTGCTGCTGCTGTTGTTGTTGTTGGTGTTGTTGTTGTTGTTTGAAATGGATTTGCGTGCTCCTCAGCCAAGGAGCGATAATTGATGTTTGGGCTGGCCATGACGCTCACCTCACAGCGCCCAAGGTCAATTCTATGTTTGCTTATATTTGTATGTGTATATTTATATCACTGTGCTATCTATCTAGTATAGTTTAAATGAATAATTCGTCTTCTTTGTTGTTGAATTTGGCTACTGTTCGCATAATGCGTTGTGTATAAAAAGTACTAATGAAATACCCAAAACACACTTAATTGGTCACACTCGACGCATAACAGCTGGTCACTCAATTTGCCGAACACCTGATGCGTTTTCGCTAAAAATGCCTACTTTTAGTTGGTAAGGTAAATAAGGTACCATTTCTGGGCGCACAAAAGTATGCCATCTTGTTAAAGTGTGGAGTCTGTGGAGCCAAAGTGTCAATTAACATACTGTTGAAACAATTACAGCACTGTAAGTTTCCTCACTGATTATCGCTCGTCGCCCATCTCTAGATTGAACAAAAATGCAAAAATAAGTACACGATAGACGTACAGTCATTTTAATGCTCGGTTATTAATTTGCTCGTGTTTGTGTTAAAAAATAAATTAAGAATACAAAGGATAACTAATAAGTATATTTGGTGTTTGTGATAACTGAAAAATACATTCTGTTAATTGTGCTCGAGCAACATACAAAACTAAAGAAAGCAAAGAGAGAGGTAAGTGAGAAAAACGACGCGACGTGCAGAGAAAAAAAACTAAAGAATTTGTCACCCAAAAAATTGCAAATTTCACATTACATTTGAGTGGCGCGCGTATGTGTGTGTGTCTATAATATACATATATGTGTGAACTAATAAAAAGTGTTATATCTGTGCTTTGCATTTCTTTCGGCAAATTGCCAATTGTGCAGCCCTTGTGCACTGTCTTTCTTGGCTTCTTTTGGCTTCCCATTCACAATGTATTTACAACCACCAAGCAAAATGTTCTTGGGAAGAAAAAAATAGATTCGACTGAGCTGCTTTTGCATATTGGCTGTAATGTTACATCAGCTCTCTCGCTTACACTGACATGTAAATGGCGCGCCGGCTTTCCGCATTTTGAGTGCAAACGCTTCGCAGTCGACAGCGCAGTTAGCGTTTTAACTGTTGTTGCCGTCTTTGCTTTTGTCTGTTGTTTTGTTATTTTCCACGCGCCTTTTAGATGGCTACCGCGTGTGCCGGCACACACGCATAGACGCACACACATGCATAACTTCATTATAGTGTAATTTAGCTACTTTTTATGTTGTTGTTTTGCAAGCTCAGAGATAAAATCAAAACAAATTGTTTACTCGAAAATAGTAACTCCCACGCTTCGCTTCGTCGAGCATGCAGAGTTCAACGTGCCGCGGCAAATATGGCAAAAAGCGACAAAAACAGCATAACCTATATTTTATGCATAGTATTTCGCCGTTATTTATTTGTGAGATGCTGCTGCTGCCACAGGCACATCAATCGCTTGATCGAATAGCGATGTTTATGATGGCCAATAAATATAATTAGGCATGTGTGATCGACACATGAACAAGAAATGGTCGAATCAAAGAGAGAACGTCGAGAGAGGCGACAGAGAGACAAATAAATGTGTGCTTAAGCAGAAAAGAGAGGCATAGAAATCAATTGATAAATGGAGAGTGAATAAGACTAATTAAATAAAGAAGTATAACACTTTCTGAAAATGTATAACGCTTTAAATGCGTAGCAATTTATAAGTAAAATCGTAACGACTTATTGCGTATGACACTTAAAATCATTAGCATTTAAAATAATGCATTCACAAAGCATTTATATAGGGTATTCTGTGGTCAGTCTTAACCGATTATTACGTGCTTATCAGAGTTTTTAGATTATAATTCACGGATGTGTTCAGCTAGTGATTTTTAACTGTCATTACTTAAATATATTTTATATTGTATAATTTACTATATTATTATATACTATGGTTGCTCTTTATATATGTGTATCACTTGTTCATTGTGGACAGTGTGAATTTTAAAAATGTATTTACTTTTCCCAGGGGAAATTTTTAAGAAGCCGCTAAATTTCCCACATAATGTGATCCATTGTAAATACTCTCAAGTGAACACCGTCTACTCTCCATAGAGGAGAAAGAGACGGAGAATGCCGCAAGACGAATGTTTTTAACACCTTTTTTTACCAACTTGTTTCATTTGCCATTTTGGACGCTTGGAATTTGTGCTTAAAGCAGCAGCTGAAAACGAACTTTATATTTGTTTTGTATTTAAAATATTTAACTTTTGCTTTTTTCCTGCAAATTCCAGTTTTAGCGCTCACTTTTATTTGCTCTCCATACGAAAGATAAGGAAAAAGAGGATGAGGGGAAGAGGGGCTGTCGAACCCTGCCAAATTGTTAATTTATTTGTATAGCGTGTTTAGCTGTTCTCTGTATATGTGAATATATGTGTGTACACACTTATATATTTATTTGTGTGCGCTTTGTTTCTTCGCATATTTTGACAATGAGACAATTCTACGCCAAGTTCGCCAATCACTGAGATTGTTCCCAGCATGTAAATATATATATATATATCTCAGAATCTCTATTTGTATTTCTCTCTCACACGCGTTCTTAGCCAAAGTGCCCGAGTATTCTTTTTTATGTTTGCTAAGTCTGTTCTGAGTTTTATTGCGTTCATTGACATTGAGCTAAAAATCTCGAAACATATTTTTTACTTTATTAGCCAGCCATGGAGTTACTCTATCTTTTTATTATTTGTTAGTCAACGTTTTATTAATAGATGATAAAAGTTGCTTGAAGCCATAAATAAAAGGATTATATATATATATATATTATCAGCAAACAGTTAATAAAGTCATAATCTGTTCTAAAATCGCTAAACGTATCAAATTGAATCATCAATTTAATTGAGCGGGAAATAATATTGTTTTAAATGTGTTATTCGTATTTAATTTATTATTTTATGTGTGATATATAATTCCAAATATATATATTTCCACTTGGTTCTTTATTCATGAATTCTAATACCCTAATTAGCTAATCATTCACTTGCTATTAGAACTTTTTTTGCTTATTTCACTTTGTTAATTTTTTCATTATTTTTGCAATGTAAATGCCAAGTTTATTGTTGCTGCTCGCTTAGCCTGTTAATAAAAAATAAACAGATATGAATGCATATATATATATACATATATATAATATATTGAATAAACATGTCGAATGTTGTTTATTTGTTGCCTTTGTAATTTTGGTGACAAGCCAAAAAAAAAAATATTCGAAAAATTCGTTGAACAAAAAATTGGATTATTAAATGAAATTTCTCTTAGGCGGGGGTGTGTTCGGCCTATATTTACTCATCAAATACATAAAGCCAGCCAGCCTACCCGAAAGACAAATGTATATAAGTGAATGACAAGCCTTTTTCTGTATTTGCTTTTTTGGCTTCATTCAAAAGTTTTGTTTTTGGTTTATTCATTAAATATGAGTTGGACGTATCATTGAATATTTATGCACTTTTTATATAGATCATCCATACCTGGGACACAATCAGCTTAACTCAAATGTACACTTTCTGTGTATACTCTTTGCTCATGGGTAAATACGCTTATAAAGTTCATTTGCTTTATATTGTTAGTAGACTGTAGAGAGGCGTGGGCGATACTATACAAATTAATTCTAGGCCAGGGTCTATAGGCGAGTCGATCTAGCTCTGTTATCTGATTGTCTGTCTATCACTATAGACAGTGTGGCCTGTAGCCTTGCATGCTTGCTTATAGTAAGCTCAGCTTGATTTTCTCTCAAGTTATCGATATCGAAATGTAATTTAATAAGCTTATTTCGTAAGCTCCAAGAACAAAAGAAATCTGCTTACTTTTTCCCTTGGATACCATCATTCATTCTCAAATCAACACGCATTAATGAGTATCTGCCTAGTTAAACACTCTTCTGGAGCATATTTTTTCCTTTTAATTTTATTGTTGGTTTAAGCAGCAGCAGCAGCAGCAGCTTGTTAACCAGCTTTTGCTGCAATGTCTACTTTTCGTACTTCTCTCTCTTTCTCTTACTTTTTTTTTGTTTCCTGATTTCCCCGTAGGCCGAAAAAAACTGCATTTGGCTCTGTTGCTGGCACACATATGTGTAACATGTATTTTTATGCGAGGGTTGCTATTGAAGTTGATTTTGTATACATATTATTTTCTTATCAGTTAATACTTGTAAGCAAATGCTACAGCTTCAGTTTAGTTTCGTTTAAATACTCTTCCAGTTCACTTTAATCAGATTTGTAACCTTATTAAATTTATAAGAATCGTAATGATATTTATAAATAGCTGCGCATCTCACTGAAAATATGAAAAGATATAATTGTTTTCATATATGAAAATCTGCGCTATATTTGATTTAGAATAGCGCTAATGCTTTCATTGTCTATTAAATTATTTATATACCAGAAATACCAGTCTTAAATTCTTAAAATCTGTTTATCATTTGTACACCCTCTCTTTCTCTCCCTCTCTCTCTCTCTCTCTCTCTCTCTCTCTCTGTCTGTCTGTCTCAAATGTACATAACATACAGTGAGAGCCGGGGCAGATCTTATAAAGGCATCTAGTTGTCGGAGAGTCTTACATCTACTTAGGTTAATATTGCTGAGATGTGAGTTTATTTAGAGTTAATGAGAGTCTAGTCGGTATTCGTCGTCTTATAACTCAACTTAACGCTCTGCAATCTTTAGAGCTAATCTCGCAACCATGTAGCATGTTTTATTTAAAATTTAAATGTTTTTGCTATTCAAATATTCATCATGCCCGCATTACAAATACGTTTTATGAAATATATTTCATCTAGTTGCATGCACACATGCGGGATAATTGTTGTTGTTGTCGTTGTTTATTTATCTGTAGAGATTTGTTTCTATGATTTGCAGCTGTGATGTCATAAAACATGCATCTTTAATTTTGAGCTTGTTTTTGTAGTTATACCATTCATGGAGTGAAAAAAGAGAGAGTATATTGGTTTTGTCCCACTGTCGCTTTTCATATTTATCTGATTTTGGCTTCATGTTTAGATTCTTGTAGATAAAAGTTTCAGCAGATAGAGTTTTCAATGAATGACAGTCGACCATTGAACGGGCATTGCTCAGTCAGTTAGAGCCGTTTGTTCTTACTGGTTTCGCATTGTTTTTGTTAGTTATTAACGCAACTTGACGCTTTCCTCGACATGCTTTGGAGCTTCCTCTCTCCCTTAAAACCCCCTTTCGAATACAAGGCATGTTTGGAAGCCCCTACTTGCCTCTCTAAACCCCGTCTGGCAAAACATGTTTCGTTCAAGTTGTTTTTGATGGCTTTTGTCTTATTGAATGGCAGGCAGGCAACAAATATTTATGCTGTTATTGTTTGTTTGTTGTTGTTGCTTTTATGCTAATACTCGATTTGCTGCAAACACGTTTCACGAGTCAAAAAGAGCCTTGAGCTGCCTTTGGAAGCCGTAGCATCAGAAGCAGCAGCATTTCATGTTTTCCCATGACATTATATATATATTATTGCAAATATCTTGAATATTGAATGTTTCATTATACAATCATCGTCATCATCACCTTCATCGTATTCACTTGCCAATCACTCGATACTAAGCAATTTTCAAATTACGCTTACAAAAAAGATAAGTTGAAAATTGCATATGTGCCATCGCCATCTCTGTATAATTTATGTGAATCGGTTTTTATAGCTTTATGCTCACAGCAAAGCGTAACGTATTAATTAGCTTAAATTAACAATATTTACGAGTTATGAGCTGTGCTATAAATGAAAAACACGGAGTAGTCCCTGTGTTAGATTCGCAAAGGTGTTTTATCGTGAAAGTATTCAACTGGGCGTGGAACACTTTTTAGAAATGTTTAGCAAGGTGTGTAGATAGCAGAGGCAGTCGTATGAGACTATATATATATGAGTGTGTTATTGATTATGATGACAATAGCAAGGCTATGTAGATATGGGAGAAGTTTACTTAAGATCTGAAAAATTGAATTGAAATAGATACCAAGTAAAAGCAACCAAGGCAAGGCTTTAGTTGTTATAACAGATAAGCGACATGTGTATAATGCTAATAAAAGTGATATTGTGAGTGGGAACTCTAATGCAAATTATAATGAAAATGATGTTAATAACGACAGTAAAAAAATATTGATTTTGATTTTGAACATGATGTTAAATTAATATTAATAATTATAATTATAGTTATTTTTTTTATTTTTATTATGAATATAATAAGAATAACAAATTTAATAAATTATTAAAATAAATAATTACGTCAATCCAAATAGTAATACTAATGTTGATTATAATAATGTGTAAAAACAAATAATACAAATAAGAATAAAACTATCATTATGAAGAAAAATAATGATAATGCTCATAACAATAATTTAGCTAAATTTTTGCATATGCTAAATTTCTTCTCGTTTCATAGAACTTCCTAAAAACTTTTTAATAGCTAAATATTTTTTCATTAGCCCGGTTTGTAATTAAGTTTTATTAGCTCACTTTGCAGGTCATGCGAAAAACTGAAACGAGAGGCGCTTAATTAGGCAAAATGGAGATGGATACGAATTTTTGTTTTGTACTCACTCATGTGTATGGTCAGCATGGTTTGGTTGCTAATGGGTAGAAGTTGGTGGGGGTATGTGGTTTGAGGGTCTGCGCCAACTGCTTTTCAATCGAAGCCTCTTAATAATTCAAATCGAATGCTTAACAGAGCAGAGAGTCAAATAGACAAGACAGTACGGCAGGAAAATTGACAAAGTTTTTTTTTATTTTTTTTTTTTTTACTATACCACGAAACTTAGTTGGTTCAGACCGGCGCACGCCATAAGGACATTAGTTTTTAGCGCAGGGACTTGGATAGTGTTGGGGTAGAGGGTGGTAAGGTAGGGAATTAGCCTAGGTGGGAGCTGGTAGACACGCGATGGCCGTTGTGTGGGTTCGCCGAGCATGCTGACATGTCCATAAAAGCCTTGAAGTGGGCAGACAGATAGACACAAAACGCGCATAGAGCGAGCGGGCAGACAAGCGTTTACATATATATGTATAGATAGATAGTTATGTATGTATATGTGTATATATTCCAAGCGATGAGAATTGTCAATTGTGTGCATTTCCGCCCACAAAAAAACCCCCTGCTGTGTTGCTCGCCATTTGTTGCGGTTGCGTGGCATTTGGACTGGACATGTCGTCCATTAGCTGTTTTTCCGCTAAATTATAGAGTGCTACGCAAACGCATATACCCCGCCAACAGAAGCGGCAGCAGCAGCAGCACCACCGTCCAATTAAGTTTACTGAAGGCCGGTCGGGCGGGGGTACACAACTACTCATGCAGCCAGGCAAGGGGCACAAAATATGCTGCTACTTTATTGTCCTGCATAAAATAACAGCTTGGGTGCGCATATAACCGTTTCCTGCTGCTCGACTGCCTCCTGTTTCCTTTTTCCGCCTCCTCTTCGCTGGCTACGCGGTTTTGCACGTCTCACCTTGTGCCTCTCTCTTACACTGTCTCTCACCCTCACACATACACATTTCTGTGGCCAGCAACACACCTGTGTGCGTGTGTGGAACATGAAAAAATGCGTCTAACCCTCGCACACTTAAATTAACTTATACCCTGTAGGCATGATTCTAGTAATAGTTTTATAAGTCGGATCAATGAATATCTATGAAATTGCAAAAGTATTTTTGATGCAGAATATTATACCCAATAAAAAGCATCTCCAAACCTCTAAATCTCTTTCAGCTCTCCTACTCTCTTTTATCCGAATTGCTTTGAGATTGCAATTGTATTGAGGCGTCTGTGTAAACTCTACTCGTTTTTTCACTCACTTATATAAATATATGGTTGTCGATGTATAGTCTTCAGCTATACAGTTTTGCCTTGTGCTTTAGTACTTACAGGGTATCCGAGAGTCATTCATAAATGCTAGTGCTTTCGCCTACCTGTTATATTACCACTCATTCATATTGTGTGTGTGAGTGGTTTGTGTAGGCGTGTCCGCGCTTGTGGTTAGGCGTATGTGTGTGCTGTCAAAAGCTATTTGGACAGGATGTGGCTAAGCGAGTGTGTTTCTCTTGCTTTCTCTCTCTTTCTCTCCCTCCCTGTCTTTGTCTTGTTCACCCTCCTTGAGTATGTGTGTGTCAATCAAATGATTTTCACATAATTGCTACCTGTCATTTATGTCACATTCAGGCCCACTTGCTCGGGCTCTATCAATTGCTAAGCTACCCCTCAGCTGGCACTTCATTTACCTCCTTTACTCTCTCATTCGATACCTCCCTCTCTCGTGCTCTCGCTCTCTCCAATGCTCACCCTTTTAGTCCTTGGCATATGTCATGTGAAGCTGTAAATATTTGATTAAATAGCTGCGGTTGCTTTAATCAATGGCCACTTGGCTCATCTTAAGACTGGCCAAAGCAACCGCTACAAAGTGTCCCCAACACTCATCCCCTATACATGTGCCCTCGCTTGCCTTTCCCTGCGCCCCCTTTCTCCCGTTCTCTTGGTCTCTCCATCTCTGTGGCTTTGCTGACAACGCAATTAACCTATTATTAGTTGCTTTAGAAGCAATTGAGGCCAACGGCTGTTCAAACTCTCAGCATTTTAATTAAAAATGCGTCCGTCTTTTCCTTCTGGAAAATGGAAAATGTCCTCCTTTTTCTTTCATGTGTGTTTCTGCTGCTGCTGTTGTTGTTGTGGTTCAATTTTGTTTTGTTGCAATTGCATCGAGCAGCTCTTCAAGTGAATATCGAAGGATTGTTCGTAGCAAATTGCTCTAATTACATGAATATTAAAGAAGTTTTGCGTCTTTAGGCTGAATTTTGTATTTTTGCGAGCTGCACTTAAAGAAATTTAGCGGTTAGTTGTCTTAAAAAGAAGATGAAAACTTGGAGTGTCAGTCAAGTAACTCATTTGATCTAGGAGCGAAAATATTTCTGTAAAAATTGAGTTAAAGCTATAAGTTTAGTGATTTTCTTGATACCTCATGATACCATTGTACTTACAATAAGTAATATACTCGAATTTTACAGAAGATGTGCTCTATAGAAACTAACCGGAAAAACAATGCAGCTATTTTAAAATTTCAGCCTAAGATTTTTTGTTAAACACTAATAGCTTTATATTCAGTCTTATATTACATATATTTGAGAAACATAACAGATAAATTAGAAGTCTGATGTCTCTTAGTGTTTTTTTTTTCTTTTTAAATAACTATCAATGATAACTTAGCTTAAGATCTTGTTACTTAACACTCATAAATATAATTGCACTCTAAAAATATAATTTCTTTAACTGTAACTGAACTATAGCTTCTTTATATTGACAGTTCAGTTAGTTATAATGACCTGGCCTTGCTGCACCTGCCCACGTCAGCCTGCTTTTCTAATAATATTTGCCCGCAATTTGTTGCATTTCACAAGCATTTAGCGAGGACCCCGCCCCCTTTCGCTCCTCCTATTTTCCTACTTTCCCTCTATTAATTTTTGAAACGCTTTTTACTGTCTTGGAGGAAACGCATTTAAAAATGCATAATGTGAAAACATCAGCTGAAGTATAATATATATTGTACAGTCGTTTATCCAATATTCATAAAGCTGCAGTCTTCGCATGCCCAGCCCCGACCAACGACGGCCCCAGCTTTAATAGTTCCGTTATTAGTTCCACATATTACGGGAACTTGGGTTTCATTAGTTGCCCCAAAGCCAATTACTATATAAGCTCTTATATATAATTTGTCCATATGTCATACATATATTTGTATACATATATACTATATATAGTGCTTATGTAAAGCGACCCACATGTGTGTAGATCTATCAATCAAGGATATAGCAAATGCACTTTTGACCTGTACATACCGTATATACCATGTGAGATATATACGGGTATCTCTCTCACATTTGTGTGGAAGCGACTGTATCTATTGGTATAGCTTGTCTAACTTCTGGCTTTTCTCCACTTTTGTCTGTTATGGCCAGAAGTCAGGGACAATTAGTGTCCGTTGCCTAGGCATCGGAAATCCATAACTCTAGTGCCCTCAGCATATATTTCCCCTGTTTTTCTGTCAAATGTGTTCACCATTTGTACAATTTCTATTGGTCAACCAATATCCGTTTCCGTAGCTATCCCTAAACCGATTTGTGTCTCCCATTGGTCAGCAGCCTTTTGCCTGATTGTTAAAGATTTGCCTATAAATAGTCGGATATCTGGTTTATATTTTCATTAGTTTTTCTACCGCACTTGCAACAGGACACTAGCACCTGCTGCTCCTATTTCACTAAATGAACAAATACAGTTCCCAAATTCAATTCAAACATTATGTAACTGTAACTGGTGAAAATAATAAAATCATATCTTGAGCTTGTGTTGAAATGTGAAAAACTAAACGAATTGGCTGTAAACTTCTTTAAAATATCATGTGAAACTGAACCAAATTGTGATACGAAATCTTTAAGAGAAAGGTAATTTAATGAAAACCAAAATATAATACTTTAAAGATTTGGAAATTTATTACTCGGAATTGTGGGAACAAAAAAGTTTTATAGTTTATAAACATAAAAAAAAAAGAATAATTATTTTGTTTCTATTGAATGATATATAGCAACTAGTTATTATACATTGAAATTTTTAGCTGTGCTTAGATAAATGATCTGTTAAAAATTTGTAATGTATTATACGATGTAACTTTTTAAATTCAAATTCGATGTCAATTAAGAATTTGTTTAAAATATTTAATTTATATTATAAAATCATACTATTTGCACTTAAGCTAAATCAATCAAAGCAGATTTCAACTCACTTCATTCATTCATTCATCAATTGAGCTGAATCATTTATCTTATGAAATATTTAGCTAAGACTTTAAAATCATTTATTTAAGTCTCTAAATGAATATGCACTTAGTCAACTATCTACCATCTGGTTGTTGTAGACAGTGCTTAAAGAGCAAACAATTTGATCATTCTAACGAAGAAAGAACAAAAAGTCTGTTCAATTCTTTTTCCTCCTTCTGGTTTATTAAGCTGGGCTTACGCTCTGCTGGGCACAGTGCCTGACAGCACTTAACCAACTGGTCAATGAGAGCTTTTTGACGGTGTTTTGGTTAACCTTTTTGCCCACACGAGGCTCATAAATACGATTATGTGGAAGCACTTACAATTTGTATGTATCTGTGATTGTACTTGTGTAATTATTGTTACCAGATTCATGCGACGGCACGGCACAAAGCCGCACTTAATACTTGTTGGCCGCTGCTTGTTCATGTATCGGACATAATTTTGACAACTTAACAGCTATGAACAATTCAATGTTTTGACATCTGAGCCAAGTTATTTCTGTTCACTTGAGTCTAGAAAAGGGAAAACAAAATAAAAAAAAAGCAGCCTCATCTGTGGGCGACAATGTCTCGCAATGATTAAGAGAAACGGGTATATTGGTTAAGTGGAATGTCTGAGTCTGATTAGCTAACAGAATATGTACTTTGATCTATGACTGACTATCAAATGTGAATAATTTTAAAGCACCTTGACTAGATGGACCCTTATGTGTTCAATAAATGTTGTTGTGTTTAAATACTAGCGAGTATTATGCTGTCGATTATGGCCAACATTTATACTTGTTATATACTCTATATGAGCTGAGATGTATTAAATTATATATAGACTTTGGTATTTTGGCAGTTATTCATAAATTCTTTGAAAGATGCAAGTGTGATAGAAAAATTGCACTTAATTATGCATAAATAATATAGAGCAACTGTGGGATACACAATATAAATCATGCATTATTCTCATGAGCGTTGGCTGTCTGGCATGTCCGCTTGGGCATAGGGCGTATGTAACAATATATATATACATGTATAAGAAGAAAATATACAGCTAGCTGCCTAGATAGATATATATAGCTTGCTAGAATCTAGACACAGTCTTCAAAGCCTTGGACGCCTTTTCTCAAATGCAGTGGCAGCTGCACGATTTTACACAAAACACCAACACAAAAGGCATAGCAAACAGATAAACAGATATATATATATATATTATATAATATATATATTTATGGCCAGTCAGTCAGTTTCAGCTCAGTCGGCGAATCTCATTCAACTTCAACTGTATTCGATATGAGGCAAATTGAATTTTTGTTTAATTGCGCTTGGCAAACTCGCAAATTCCAGCCCACAATGAGCGCTGCCTTATTTTGACTCATTGTTATTGTAGCCGTTTGCTGTGAGGCATGAAGACAATGACAAGAGCTTTGTGACATGTAAGCGCTGATGTATGATATTCAATATATAAACAGTGTTGGTAAACGTGTTCGTATATGAAGCATATAATTTATGTTAATACTAATTTATGTTATAGTATTACGCAACACTTAATTAATCGGAAAAAAGTGTACTTGAATTGACACTACATTTTAATTTGAAGTGCTGCTTGATACTTTTTTCACAACACTGTGCCTTTAATCCCTTTTTATACAGCACTGGATGCCTGTGAGAAATCACTTTTGACATTTAGTTTGCTCGACTTAGCTGAAAAAGTTTCTCATTTACAATATTTTCATAATTGTTTCTACAAACTAAATCAGATATATTAAAAAAGTTGAAACTCTTTTTAATTTATTACGATCACTGGTATGTGTACTAAAGAGTGTGTAGCAATAGTTCACAATTTAAAGCGATTAGAGTATTTCCGACTGCGACTTGAGCAAGAGTTTTCAATGAGTTAAAAGTTTTTACAGACTTGTTGATTATAGCCAAACGCTCGTACGCTCGTTCAGTTAACCATGAGCGGGCGCAAGCGGCGTATGTGTAATCCGCAGAGCAGAAATTAAGGCATATCTTTTTATTAATGTTGGTTTTGTTTTTACAGAAGGTATGAAAATGAAGCGCGAAAGCAATGATGGAGATGGACCACAGGACCAAAAGCGCAACAGACGCAATGAGGAAACTGTACGAATATTGATACCAAGTAGTGTAAGTAGCAACTCATGCAATGCATAAAGATATATGCTCATTATTATTGTTTCTCTCTTGTTTGGCATTCATTTGCAGATTGCGGGCGCTGTCATTGGCAAGGGAGGTCAACACATACAGAAGATGCGCACTCAGGTACTATAAAATCAAACTTAAATATATATAAATATATATATATATATATATAAACAGAAAACAACAACAAACAATACATTTGAAGCGTCTAGTATTATTTATTAACTATTTATTTCACTGCGCGCTTGTCAATAAAAAAAAGCTCCCAAAGTTTTAAGAGAACTCAAAACAAATTCCAAAATTCTGTCTCTTCGTGTGTCGCTCCTATACTCTCCGACTCTCTCAAGCTCTACTTTTCTATATATTTATATATAACAGTTTATATATACATATATATGTGTCCATCATCCAGTCCAAGTAGAACCCGTCTCTAATTCTCAGCTCCCCTCAGCGTGTGATGATTTTTTCTTTAAACTTTTTAACAATTAAATCTCTAGCTTAAACGACACGCTTTTAACTAACTCTCCCTCACTCTTTCTCTCTCAGCTGCCCGCACTCAGCTAACAGTCAAAATATCTCGCTCTTTATCTCTCACTCTCTCTCTCTCTCTCTGTCTGTCTCTCGCCTTTGACCCAAGTCTCGAAAGTCTTTAATAAATTATAATATTTAGGCGCTTTATTTACCAACAAATGAAAAAAAATATATATATAAAATAAAAAAAATATGCCACTTTTTTTTGTTGTATAATTCAATATATAAAAATATATTATACAAATAATTTACACGCTTTTAACCTTTTTAACTAAATGAACAATTTTCTCTCTCTCTCTTCTTCTCTCTACTTCTTACGTACGACCCAAAAAAAAAAAAAAAAAAAAAAAAACGAATACAAAAAAACCAAATCGAATCTTGTAAAACGACCAAAAAATGACAATCAACCAAAATTATCGATCAACTGTGATCGATTGACCGATCGACCCGCCTGCTCGCTCTGGTCTGTCCCGCATATACATATATATGTATATAATATATATATGTATATATACTCATATAACTGGCGTCTTACCCCTCAACCCCGGGTCTGGGTCTGGGTCGTCTTCTCGCTTCGTCACCTGCCACTGCTCTGAAAACAAAAACTCTGAAAACTGGCCCGGCCCGATGTTACCAAAATGAACCAAAATCAAAATAATTATGAATCGATATGTGCATATCGATCAACGATAAATAATTAATGAATGCCCAAATGATAATCATCAACAAATCTTACGTAAAATACATTACAAAAATCAATAACTGATGAAAAAAAATGCACCAAAAATAATAATCGAATGACCCGTTGCTGCATATTCAAAATAATAATAAAACTATATGCTCCATATATGCATATATCTATATAAAATCTCAACATATATATATGCATCGTATATATATATATCAATATATATATATATATATATATATATATATATATCTTGTATAACAAATGTTGTATCCATGCTTGGGGCCCAACCAACGTTCCTTTCATTGTGTGTGTATGTGTGTGTTGGTGTTTATATATATATCTCTCTGTCTTTTTGTGACCCACAACAATGCATCATAAAATATATATACACACACAAAAAAAAAAAAAAAAACAAATATATATAAAATGTATACGGTGAACCGAATCAACCGAACGTTATCAAAAAAAAAAATATCTATCGACCGACCGCCCGCTCAATCGCCCGCCCGCCCGATCCGACCGACCGCCCGCCCGCCCGTCTGCCCGTCTGTTGTCCAACCATCAAATGTAAATGCACAGTATAAAGCCACTGTGTCTGTGGACGATTCCCAAGGCCCCGAACGGTAAACCACAAATCTACAAATCTTTAAAAAACATAAACAAAAATCTATACCAAATAATTCCTCATAAATAAGCTTATCAAACAAAATATATCTCTTACAGTGAACCTTTAAGAATGTAATTAGTACCAAACGCTTAGCCTTTACTTAGGTTTCGTAAAACTTTTTATTTTATGCGTAAGAGCCATATTTTATTTTTGTCGATATTTATCTAGAAGAATCCTTTTCCCAAGGAACACACTTGTACCTGCTGGACGCGTGTCTCTTGCTCGATCTCTTTCTCTCTCTCTCTCTCTCTCTCTCTCTCTCTCTCCGATTCTATCGCTCTCTTGCTCTTGATCCATATGTTGTTGTATGTGCTAGTGTCCTTAGGTGTGATCGTCTTGTGTGCTTTTATATATATAAATATATCCCCGATTAGCTAAATACGAATTTCTTTTAACTCAACCAACAGCATTTAAATAATATCTCTGGCTACTAATCACAGCACGGCAATTAACTTCATATAAAGCAATAATCTCTCGAGCTCGCTCTCTGTTCACGTAATACTAACACCAACCAAGCGCTACCGTCCAAACCAATCCGACCCCAACAAATTTTCTATATATACATTTTTTTTTTTTTGCTCCATATTCTCCTCGCCCGCCCAGCAAGCGTCTTGTGTGTCCTGCAATGTGTGTGTGCTTGTGTTCACAAAAAGAAGTGCGACTGCGTGTGTGTGTGTGTGTGTGTATAGATAGTGCAACCAGAATCACAGCAGTTCAGGTCGTATATCTCTTTCGCTCTCTGAATATATCCTAAGTTGTCAATGCCGAGAGTTGTCTTTTGAAAGAAAATTTCTTTTACATTCATGATATATGTCATGCTTAAATGTTTCTTTTTACCATAAATAAATTACACTAATAATAATCTCTGTAAAAATCATAAATATTAAAATTAATTAGCTAATTCAGTTTAATTTTCAATAATTAAAAGACATTTAATATTATTATTCAAATAATCAAAGACAACTCTCGTTTTAATGCCTAGTCGTAAAACTATATTAGTTAGGTCTAGTGCTTAGGTTAAGACTTGTGTTTGTTTAAATGTGCGTTTTTAATATGTGTCTATAAAATTTAAATCTCTCCCTCTTTCTCTTTCTTTCTCTCTCTCCCTCTCGTTCTCTACTTTTCTCTATCCAAAAAAAAACCAACCAATTTTCATCCTGCACTTTGAACAGCACCATACAAATCTCAACGGATATCGACTCCACGTTGGAGATCATAACCGAAATGCTGAAATACTTTGAAGAGGTAAGTCCAAAAGCAATAATGTAATGTAATCCAGATATATTTATATATATATATCTCACTCTTTTATCTCTTGCAGCGCGATGAGGAATTCGATGTGCGCTTGCTAATTCATCAAAGTCTGGCCGGTTGTGTCATAGGCAAGGGTGGCCAAAAGATCAAGGAGATACGCGATGTGAGTCTATAACCATATACTACATATATATCTATAACTCTAGCTGTCCCTGCATGCAGCTAATTGCCTTTGTTACATGCCTAATTATAGTTTCCTGCGGTTGTCCTGTTTTTTGGGGTTTGCGCTCTTTTTTACGATTGGCTTCAGCGAGCACGTTAAGTGCCACATTCCGTTGCAGGCAATCAATAGCTGCTGCTCCTCACCTGTCAATAGCAGCGTCAGCAACAACATCAGCGCATAACATCCACCGCTTGGCTACACACACACGCACACGTGGCATGTGCAGGATCTGGTCCTGCTGTGAGCATTTGTTCGTTTCAGTTCTTGCATAACGCAATTGTCGCTATTACCAACGCGATTCAATTTGCACAGCAACCTGGCAACGCAACGCAATGCGTGCGTGAATATATGTATACATATGTGTGTGTGTGTGTCACATGTCAAGCGCTTTTCAATTGCGCAATTGTAATACACATACACAGCCTGTCGCTGCGGGTGCGTTCAGGTATCGCAATCAATTGACTACTTCAATGTTTTTTATGCTGTTGAAGAACGATATAGAACTCGAGGTATACCAGACAGATGGAGGCCGCTTTTATTACATAACATATATGTGGCTGTTAGATAACATAAATTTGATCTATGCGTATTTCCTCCTCTGAGTTACTGAATTACTATTCGAAGTTTATAAACTTTCGTAATTCGATTCCATAATAGGAAATTTATGAAATATATATTTATATACCTTTTTGTCGGTCTTCGATTCAAGTAAAGCGTATCTGCAAGCTAGTTAGACCCAATTATAGCCCTAATTTTTTTCCATTTCTCTTTCTTGCTGACTTTCGCATTAAATGTGCTCTGGCTGTTTTTCATTAATTAACAATGAGTAGTTGCTGCCAAGTGGCTGCATTTTAATTGGAATGTCTTTGTTTTTGTTGCCAACCCGCACTCCGACTCCTTCGCCGCCCTCTGCCCCCCTCGCTGGGCACAGCGGATGTCCAGTGCACTTATATATATATATATATATAATATATATATATTTATATATATATATATATACTATATATTTTTTATCGTTGCGTCTTGCTCGTAGACTGTGTGTCCGTTTGAGTCGCACAAAGGCGCGCGCGTGAATTTATTATTGCATACTTTTGAGCGCACGCAAAAAATATGTCTGCCTTGTCGCATTTGCTTTTCTCTGGACTGCCTTTGCCCCATTTATGCATATTCATATTATACCCTAGTAGCTAAGTAGAACGCAGTAAAACAAAATTATAAAATATAGCTTCATTTCGTTTTTAATGGGTCGACGAACAAATTTTCTTATCGATTTCAGAATATATATGTATTCTCTTTGCCTACATTAAACTTTAAGCAAATGCTCGAGTTGCACTTATGTTGGCCTAAATTTGCGTTTTACAGGGTATGTGTGCCTTGTTAGATTTACTTTTTGTCCATTTGCTATTTGCGCCATGGAGGTCAACAAGTCCAAAAGCAACACAAAGGACACGGCTGTTCGCCTCGCCCTGCGTACTGTAACGTTTCTGCAGCGACTGTGAAAACGTTTTTACTTCTTGTTTTTTTCTTTTATATTATTTCTATGGAATTTCTTGGCCTGCTGCAATGTGAAAATTGTTTGGCATCATCATCCGGCTGGCTGGCTGACTGACTGGCTGGTTGGCTGCTTGGCAGCATCCTTCAAGTAGGGGCGCTGTCTCGCATCCTGGCGGCAGCATCCTTTGCAGCTGCCATCGCCCATTCAGCTGTTGTGTCAGCGTGCAGATGATCAACAGTGGAGCAGACTCGCTCTCTGTCTTAGGTCCTGTCTGTGTCTCAGCATGTGTTTCTGTTCTTCTTCTTTTTTTTTTTTTTTTTGTGCTCGTCGCATCTTTTATCTTTTCGTCTCTCGTTTGGTCCATTGTCTTGGGCCCGCAAGCAGCTGTTTCAGTTCCTTTCAAAAGGTATTTTGCATTCTCCCTGCTTATCCTTCTATCAGCCTTGCATCCTTACCTTGCTTTCGTTTTGCGTGTTGTGTTTTGTCTCTGTTTCTCATTCATTCTTTTTTTGCTGGTTCCCATTTTGACTTTTTGTTTTTGGCTTTCGCAGCTGGTTATTCCGCTTATTATTTTACTCATTCCGTTTGCCCTTGGCAAAAGGTTATAATAAGGTTGTCTTTGAATCAACTAAGGATAACATTTTATATAAAGTTAGAAGATTGCTTTGATACCAGATTGTAGAGCAGCGGCCATAACTGATTTACTAAGAAACTCGAATGAGGTAAAAAGAAAACTTAAACTTGAATGAAATGCGATAATTTCTGTAATTCTTCTTGACTCAGAAAATATATCGAGAATATTTAAGACATTAAAAGACGAAAATTTCAATTTTGTTACGATCAAAACTTATACCAAATTCATATTTATTTCTTATTGATTTTTTGTCAAGTTAATCATATTTTTAACAAATTTTGCCGTCTCATGCATTTCAGAGCGACTTTTCTTGTTAGGGCAATTTTAGACTTAATCGTGAGAATATAAGTAAACTTACTTATATACATACATGTATATATTTATGTAACATGTGTAAGCATGTTTGTATGTGTGCATGCAAAAGAGCTTCACTCACAAAGGCATAAGCAAAATCATATTTACTTAAAGCTGTGCAGCTTATTTAAATGTAACGAATTTTTAGGCGCTGCCCTCCTCCTCGATTCTCATGAATTCAAGTAGGCTTTTGTAGGTTTTCAAGCATGACAAAGTTTTTTTTTGTGTGTGTGTGTGCTCGACCTAAGATGTGAGTTGCACGTGTATGTATGTATGTATGTTTGTACTATGTAAGCATGTTATGTATGTATTTACTGTGTACTACGTGCATTTATCGAGTTATATATATCTGCATATTTAAGCTGAAATCTTCTTAAATTTTGATTTAAAATCAATTTAATGAAAGAAGAGCTTATATATTATATTTCTTATGCATATATATATATATATATATATAAAAGAAACCTTTGTGAAGTTTCTTGGAATTCTTCGCACATATTTCCTTTTTCGTCCTGCTTGGCTGCTTGTGACATTTTCTTCTCGGGCGCCAAATTTGTCACATCAACCTTTCTCCCAACATGTGTCTGGCGATGTATTTATACATAGGTATACCTTGCTATATATATATTCACTTCTCAAATATACCCAAGCTGTTGCCCATTAAAAATTGTTGTCCTGTGCCGTCTGATGGTTTTTACTTCAAACGGCATCTGCTGTCGCGCCCTAATAATGAGCAGCGGTGGCAGCTGCCGTTGCTTAGTCTCGCTCGCGTTCCCTCTGCCTGTGCTTGTCCCTCAGTCTCTGATCCATCTACTAAATCCATCTATTGAAGCATTCAAAATTGAGCAGCGTGCCAATGGCTTTTGTTAGTCGCTCAGCGCTCAGCCCTCAGCCCTTGGTAGGTCTTTGTGCTCCGTTGCCTGCGGCTTACAATTGTTGCTGCGCTTAGGACGAGGTTGTTGTTGTCGCTATGTCGTGTATGTGTGTGTGTCAGTTCTTAATGAATGCCTAACAGGTGCTACATACGCACACACACACACATAAAAATACGCGCTGTGGCAGCTGAAGACATTCGATTTTATGCATTGGCATCTGCTCTTTGGCATTTCGTTACAAGCTGCTTGAATTGTTATGCGTCTGCCTTGTACTACATTTATGCGCATGGCTAAGAACTCTTCTAGGAACCTTTTCATATATAAGTTGGCTTAATCTTGACTGTTGCAGTGCCTTGATCATAGAGCAAAGCTACGCAGATAATATATATATATATATATATATATATATATATATATATATATTACTATTTATTTTATGATTATATATTTGACCATATATTTTTAACTATATATAATTCTACATTTTTTTAAATATTTAGCTAAGCCAAAAGCCTTTTCCTGTTTACAGGATATCTGTTAGTCTATGACTTTTAAACTAGGGCACTCTCAACTGCGTATGTGCTTATAAAACTTTATCAATTGATGAATTCGCTTATGAAACTTTAGCCATGGTACATACAGGCTGTCGCTGACAGCTGTATGCCACGCCCCCTATTCTCTTTTATTGATGAATCTGTCCCGCTCTCTCTCTCTCGCTCTCGTTCTCACTCTCTCGGCCGTTTGCTTTACATGTCGCGCATTGCAATCCTGTCAATATCCGGTTCAGTTATCGCTTTTGTATGTGGCATCAACTGAAATGTTGAGCTGCTTCCGCTTTGTTTTAAGTGCCTCTGTCTCAGTCTCAGCTTCAATCTTTCCCCCCTGCTCCATTTGACAGCTCATTTGGCAGGAACTATCTCTGCCGTGTTGCTCTTGCGCCTAATCCCGCGCCTGCTCCAGCTCATCATCCAGCTGCCGCCGCCGCCGCTTGAGGGGGCCAAAAAGTTTTCTAATTGCAGATGCTGTTTCGAATTTGTATGCCCCAATGTGAATCTATGTGCCTTGGGGCACTTAAGGAAATATATGTAAAAATACTTAGCTGAACTGTATGAAACATGCAGAATATAAATAATGAATTACTAATAAAGTAGAGAGGCTAGAAATAGCAGATTGATTCCAGTCATTACTCAGGGTATCTTTTAGTCGTTCACTTTGTTACACTTATACTTTTTCTTCGCACAGCTCTCGGAAAACAAGAGCAGAAACTCAATTACAAACAAGCTGCTTGCATTACGAGCATTATTGGTGCCACACGCACACACACGCACACAAACACGTGCCAAGTGTTGTCGAGCTGTAGCTGCAGCTGCTCTAAGGATATTAGGGAAGCACTTGAAGAAGCTGCAGCTGCCGCCTCGCCAATACTATTTTTTTTGCATAAAAATCCGCTTAGAAAGTCAACAAGAAGAAGCGCATGAAGTGGAAGAAGAAGCAGATATAGAAGGTAATAGTAGCTAAAGTAATAGAAGTAAAAATTAATAAGTAGATGGCAGAAATGATTGCGTTCCATTTGCTATGGCTACATCTGAGGACCTATAAGAGCGTGAGTGTGAGTGTGTGTGTGTGTGTGTGCGTGTGCCTAGTTTACTGCGGCACGGCTATTGCGCAGGCCTCAATACACATACACGCACTCACTGTGTGAGAGAGAAAAGAGGAAGGCAACTAAAAGAAGCTGAATAATACACCGGTTCCGACAGCAGCTGCGTCTCAGCAGAGACAGAGGCAGCGGCCGCAGAGCAGCCGTTGCTGCCAGCTCGCGTATCCTTTAAGCGTCTGACGACTCGACCAACAACAACAACAACGAAAAGAAGTAAAAAGAATAACTACAAGGCAAGGCGCGCACATACTGCCTGCCTGCCTGCCTGCCTAGCTTGCCTGCTGTTCTCTTTTTTTCTTCATACACATAACTGTGCACGTTCGCTCGCTCTCTCTCTCTGCTTCGCTCTCTGCCCTCTGCTCAGCTCCGCTCTCTTTGCTGCTCGCTGGCTGCGTCTTCTGCTTTACATGGCAACTGGCATTCGTTGAACCCAATTAGTTCGACATTGGCGCTGGTCGCGCACGGTACAACGCGTTGCTGGTGCTGCTTAAATAAACAGTGCCTCGCATTTGTATGTGCACACTTGGTGTATATACACAGAGTAGTTTATAAACAAAAATATGTGCAAAGGTACAAAATATAAACAACAAAAAGTGACAATTTATATTTTAAAGTGAACTGAAACGAAAAGAAGTTAAATTGAGTTTTCTAGAAGCGGAAGAGTAAAGTGTGGTCTATAGAGATGTGTGTGCGTACGTAATTGTGCGAGTGTGTTCTCTTGTGCTGGCATGCCTGTACATGCACACACACACATACACGTATTGCCATTTGCTGTTTCGCACAGTTTCCTTCTTTTTGTATTCCACTAAAAAGTATGCTACATTTTTTTGTGTACGCTCGCCCTTTGTCAGTGTGTATGCATATGCATGTGTATGTGTGTCACAGCATGCTCTCGCTCTGTCTCTCTCTATCTATCTATATATCTCGCTCTGTCTCATTGTTGTGTTTTAAATTAAATAATGAATTCAATAAGCGTCCAGTCGCCCGCACGTTGCCTTTGATGTGTCCTGTGCATCGTGACACAAAAGTTAAAAAGCGTCGCGCACACAGGCACACACACAGAGTATAAATATGCGTGTGTGTGTGTATGTGTGTGTGACTCAACATTTTGCGCCTGCCATTCATGGCAGGCAGGCTCAACGTGGTGGAGGAGGAGGGGGCACTTCAGCAGCGCTTTTATACTTTTCTTTTTAGTTTTTGATGTGTCGCCATTGTTGTCTGGGGGTCACACGCAACGAGTTGTCGCCAAGGGAGCAGCGGGTTGTATATATATATATATATATGTGTGTGTGTGTGTATTAAGCATGACGCAGCCTTTGGTCATTCGCACACTCACATAGACATAGTTAAGCATGGGGTAGCACGCAATTTGGGCTTTGGAAATGATGCAATCATCAAGGCAGGACACAAAAACACGCAGCTGCGAGCTGAAGGGAATAGCAGTAGTTGGAGTTGAAGCAGCGGCAGCAGGAGGTCTCACATAAGGGAAACGGAAGCAGGCTCCAATGCACGTAGGCATAAAATCTGTGACCCTATCACACACACACACACACACACAACCACTTAAGGCCTGCACTTCTCTAAGTGCCTATCGAATTTCACATTTACACTTCCGCTGCAGACGACAGACGCATAGAGCGAGCAGGAGAAGAAGAGGGAGACAGTCAAGGATGTGAAGTAGCGATAGCATTGGGGATGGGGGCAGCAAACAACTTCCGGTGCAGCAACTCGGGAGCCAGGCAGGTAGCCCAAATGTGTTGAAGTGCCTGCACATCCTGCAGCTGTCATAGTGAGTAGAGCAGAGCAGAACATGGCAGATCATGGATAAGGCGTACCTTGTTGTTGGCTTAAGCCTGTTGATAGGGCCGTGTCATAAGCCGCCGTGTCTTGCTTTGTCTATCTGTTGCTGAGCTGTGACGCATGACGCTTGGGTCAGTGTCATGGGAAAATTTGAGTTCAGCTGTGCAGCAGTGGCAGCTGCTCTTGAATGAGATGTTCCGTGTCTGATTGCTGACTGACAGACAGTTGGGCTCTGCTGTGCGTGCGTGTTCATGCGGTTCGAAATGCTCGACAAATGAAATTTGATTAAACTAATTATTAAATAGTATTTGCTCTAAAACAGGTGCTCGTTTTATATTTCTATTGGGCATATATGATAATTTCATTAATTTAATTGCCAGGCTTCTCCCTGGAGAAGGGTAATATAAAGAGAATTACATAATTTCATAGAGATATCTAACTTACGTTCTTAGTTTATTAAACATAGCTCTAGAACTTTAAGAGCTACACTAATACAATGTCGTATGCATATGCTCAGTTGGTATACCTACAACGCGATTCTATTAATTGTTGGATATTTAACTAGGCTAGAAGAGCTACCCGAATCTACAGGGTAGCTTTAAGTCGTGCATTATTGAGCTCCAGCTGACTGCAATACGAATTTCTCTTCAACATAAAATTAAGATTCTTTCACCAATACATAAAGAAGTCTTAGCTTCTATTTGTCATCTTATTCAGTGTTCACTGTACTAAACTCTGCTCCTCTCTCTCTTTTCCGTCTACAGCGCATTGGCTGCCGCTTTCTGAAAGTCTTCTCGAATGTGGCGCCACAGAGCACAGATCGTGTCGTGCAGACGGTGGGCAAGCAGAGCCAGGTCATCGAGGCTGTGCGCGAGGTGATCACCCTGACACGTGACACGCCCATTAAGGGGCCGATACACAACTATGATCCGATGAACTTCGATCGCGTCTATGCGGACGAGTATGGCGGCTACGGCACTGGCACCGGCAGCACACGTCCCAGCCAGCGCGGCGGCAATCGCGGCGGTGGCGGAGGCGGTGGTGCTGGTGGCGGCGGTGGTGGCGGAGGAGGATTCGGCGGTGGTGGCGGCAATGGCGGTCGCGGTGGCAATGATCGCTTTGGTGGCGGTGGTGGCCGCGGCGGTGGCGGTGGAGGCGGCGTTGGCGCTGGTGGTAACGGCGCCGCCGGACTCGGCGGCATGGGCGGACCACGCGACAATCCCTTTATCAATCCCTGGGCCAATGGCGGCGGCGGTGGAGATGCCGATGGCTTTGGCGTCGGCAACAATGGCGGCGGCTTTGGCGGCAACAATTTCGGCGGCGGCAACTTTGGCAACAACTTCGGCAATAGCTTTGGCAACGGCCCGAACGATTTTGGCGGCGGCAATCAGCTGGGCGTCGGTGGAGGCGGCAGTGGCAGCAGCAATTTGCCCAGCCTGGGTAACTTTGGCCAGAGCCAAGGCAGCAACAGCGGCGGCGCAGGCTTCGGTGCGGGCAACAATAGCCTGGGCAACGGCCTCGGCGCGGGCTTCGGTGCCGGCGGCAACAACAGCCTGGGCAACGGACTGGGCGCTGTTAACAATGGCGGCGTCGGTGGACTGGGTGCTAACAATGGCGCTGGCGGCTTCAATGCGGGCGGCGCCGGCGGCAATGCGGGCGCAAACAACAGCGCCAACGCAGCGTCCAACATACCGCAAGGACACGATCCAAATAACAGCACACAAGTCACCATACCCAAGGATGTGAGTGAACTGAAATTGAGCCAATTTTTAGCTTGAATTTGATTTAATATTTTTTCTTTTCGCTTGCAGTTGGCTGGCGCCATCATTGGCAAGGGTGGCGGTCGCATACGGCGCATTCGGAACGAGTCGAGCGCCTACATCACCATAGATGAGCCGCTGCCCGGCTCGAATGATCGCATCATTACCATCTCGGGCACACCCAAGCAAATACAAATGGCCCAGTATCTGCTGCAACAGAGGTTGGTGTCGCAAACAGACTAAAAGTATGCACAACAACTCCTTTCATTTCGAACTAACTGAACACCCATGGACACACCACACAAACACACACACACCACACACACATGCGAGTGCTTTGCTTCATTGACTAACCCGTTCGTTCGTCGTATCGAGTGCTTGCCGTATGGAAGACTAGTGATTTTGTTGTTTGGTCTCTGTTAATAACAATAAATCCCTTGTCTTCTTATGGCGCGCATTAAGCTCTTCATTTCAAATTTCGTTAACGGTGGTGCCATAACTAACTAAACAATAATCCAAAATCTAAAACTGAATCTCGGTGAATCATTCAACTCGGGTTCATCACACACAAACAACACATACACACACGCACACAAAAACATTTCCATTTTCATTTGCATTGAAAACTTGCTTGAGTTGAACAACTAAATATTGTAATTTGTAAATTTATAAACATAAATTTAAAGAGTGCTTAATGCAATTTTATTGAAGAGAAACCTGTTTTTATGAATTTTATATATGTTATGGACAACTAGAAGTCAGCAACTGTATAAAGATTGCATATTAAGAGAAGCTTATTGAATTACTTTATATTTAAATTTTACTGAAACTATGAATATTGTATATCAAATGAAAAAATCTTATCATTTAATTCAATATCTCTAGCATATGAATATTATATATTAAGAGATAAAGCTTATCGTATACTATAAAAATAATATATAAATAATGTAACCTTTTACTGGAATCGTGCTGCATATAAGAACTTAGTGAGTTAAGTACTTCAATTATATATATGATATATAAATTCTGTTTTAGTAGACGTTTAGAGCATAGTCAATATCCAATAGTGGATACCGCCAAGGACGACTTGTATATTAAGAGAAAAAGCCTATTTTTTCTGATTGACATTTCCAAAATATTACTAAAATTTTATATTAAATAAGTACTTAATGAAGAAATATCAAAATTGCTATATATTAATATATATTTATACATTAATATATATTATTGCTGTTTAAAGTTAAAGAATTGTAAATTTTTTTAAGGAACATGCAACCAATCCCATAATAATTGCAGACTTTAAGTGGTAGATGCCTTTGCTTTTTTCAGTATATACAGATTAAGATCATTGTTTTTTTTTAAGACTATATATATAAAACCGGTTAAAGTACTCTTGAGGCAAATAAAAATAAAGAATATTCATAGTCATTTAAGCATAGCTCAAGAATTATACATAATTCTCTTAAAGCATAAGCAAATAAATATTTATAGGAATTTAAGTGTAACTTAAGAGCTCTATGCTGACATAAAGTCCATGAATACAAAGCATATTAAATTATTAGATTAAATCATATATCGAATTGCAGTTTGTACTCTGCTCAACAATAATCTCACTCTAAAATAAGTTATACATTATAAAACAACTAGTTGTTCTTCAATCAAGCTTTCACTGCACACCCGCATTATAATATAGCTTAAGAAAATCCCTCAAGCTTTCTGCTCTTAAAACAACCGAAAATGGTTGGAGTTTAAACAAAATTTATTAATTTCCATTGCAACTTTGCTTTTTTCTCTTCCCTTTGCTCTCCACTCGTACATCGTTCACTTTTCACAGCGTGCATGAAAACGGAAGGCGAAACATTTAAACGGACTGCAACAGCAACAACCACAACAATGCCGTGGCAGCCGAGGAAGCAAGGCTGCGTCATCTGCGTTCACATTTAACTTTAAAAAAAAAAAAAAAAAAAAACAAAACAAAAAGAAAAACTTACTAAAAATAAAACGCAAACAAATGCAACTGAATTTGGATTGTACCCAATATCTAGAGAGTAATACTATAATATTTCTTTGCTAAGTTTAAGTAATTTCTACAACACACGTACCCCTGCGCCCCCGCTACATATATATAAAGAAATGTGCCCCAAAAACGCCCACCACCCACGCCCCATCCCTCAACAAAAATTCTCTATATACATATTACATATATATATATATGATTAAGAAGCATGAACAAATAAAGTATAAAATAAAATAGAATTGCCGATTGACATTTTTCCGGGCCTGGCGGAGGGAGCTCGTTATGCGAACTTTCGCCAGGATGGCCCAGCTGGAGGCCACCGGACGGGTCGCAGGTTGCGGATAGCGAACGGCCTGCCCGCGCGCGGGCAGGTTAGCTGCGAATAATCAATAAACAGCCCCGGACAGCCAGCGGATGAGGCGTCCGTCTTACCGGGCGCCTTATTGACCAGGCGCTTGTGGGGCCGCCTGTCAAAGTATAGCCCCACACACTGCACCTCCGGGCCGGACTAAGGTGTCACTCGAACCGTGCCAATAGTCGGCCAGGCTGAAGGCCCGGACTAACAAATATTTCAGTCGCGAACGGCGAGCTCAGGCACTTGGCCAACGCCTGTTCTAACTACTGGGAGCCTTACCCGGGTAACGCGGATCTCTGCCCGGGCGGACCGTGTATATTTCTCCGCAGCTCGTGGGAATCCAAAATGAATAAAAAATTTAATAAAAATCAAAACCAAAAACAAATGCAGAAACGCTTTAATGTTGCGGGCCACAATTCCCGCAGGAATATGCGCAACCTGCAGCTGCGGCAACAAGAGCAGCAACAACAACAGTCGCGGCCACAGCCGCAAGAACTCGGCACGTTCTACGAAGATCGTGGCAATCATAGCCAGGAGCAGTTCATGCCCCGCAGACGTGCATTCGAGTCGAATGCCCTGCCGGCGAGGGAGCCTCCCTTCCGGCAGCAACAATTCAATCGTGACCCAATGGACGGGCCGCAAAACAATATGAGAACGTTCAATCGCAGTCCAGACAGAGAGCAGTTCCATCACAGTCCAGACAGAGAGCAGTTCCACCACAGTCCAGAGGGAAGAGCAGGCTCAGGGTATCGGGAAGCGCAGGACAATTGCAGTCGAAGTCTGGATAGGGACCCAACAGCGGGCTATCAAATAATATCACTTTGTAGTCCGGAACATGAAACGGACTTTCAAGTGCATCGGAGTGAGTTGGGATATCAGCGCAGTCCGGAGCGTGAATCGGACTTCCAATCGAATTGGAATCCTCAAAGAGATTTAGGATATCAACGCAGTCCGGAGCGTGGGTCGCACTTTGAAATGAATCGTCATCCGGAGCGGGATCTAGATTATCAGCAGTCGATCCGGAATCCAGAGCGAGAATTGGAATTTCGGTACAATCGTTCGCCGGAACAGTATCGCAGGCAACACAGTCGCAGTCCGGAAGGCAGAGCCTTTAATGAATCGGGACGGCGCAGTCGCAGCCCGATACGCGGTGTGCATCGAATGACGCCCACCTATGCGATGGGTCACAGTTCACCTAGGCATGCGGAGGGCCGTGATTCACCGCCATTTAGGCAACGTGAAAGCCCTGGACCTAGTCGTAGTCCGGGCAATAGCATGCACGGAAAATGGCAAGACATGGCCAACATGCCAGGGTCGAGCCGAAATGGTAGTGGCTCAATACAAAACCGTAAAAGAAAATGGCAGACCGATTTGCCGCCACTCGGACAGCCCGGCGCGTGGGATGATCCCAACAGAAAAGGGCTGTGTGGGTCGCGAATCAAGTGGTATATGCGATATCTGCGAAAAGGCTTTCAGCCGAATGAAGCCGTGCGCATGGCTAAAGAGCCAAAGCAGCCGGCAGCTAACTACAGTCGCGGTCCCGAATTGCCTGCCACGCAGCAGTTGCCCAACTGGGAGATGCCGCCTGAAGAAGAGTTAGCGGAGCCAAAAGAAGAGTTAGCGGAGTCTGACGTAGAGTTAGCAGAGCCTGAAGAAGAGTTAGCGGGGCCTGAAAAAGATTTAGCTGAGCCTCAAGAAGAGTTAGATACATCTGACCGTAATGAGAAGCAGAAAAATGCACCTTTCGACAGACAGTTGACCATCTGTCTAGTGCCCGTTGGTCATCCACAGACGAGACTCGAACAAAATGATAAAGTAGACTTGGAGGAGGCCATACTCCAGGAGGTGGTCGAAGCTGGCTCTAGCTCGTCAACTCCGCTACGATTCTCTAAAACTCGTTTCCAGAACGGTTACCTTAAGGTGATCTGCTCTGATCGTGCCTCCGCGGATTGGCTAATGAGCAGAGGTGCAAACCTCAAATTCTATCACGGACAACCTGTGTTCCCCCGGCAAGGCTTAGCGAGAGAGCCGAGGCCGAAAACATTTTATGTGACGGTCTTTTTGAAAAATACCGAGGGCAAATCGAATGACTATATTTTTGCCTTGCTCAAGTCACAGAATCCGTATAAGACAGAACTGTGGAGGCTGACCTCCCGCGTGGATCGCGTCGGTGGTGCCCTGCTCGTCATCAACATTGATAAGCAGAGCGCCGACGATATCGCGGCCAACGGTTATCACCTGCATTACCGTTACGGCAAAGTGCCGGTGCACGGATTGAAAAAGAAATTCGGTGATAAGTCGCCGCCCCGGAATAAAGCGTCATCCCAAGGTAGCGGTGGCGGCGGCGGCGGCGGCAAAAAGTCGAAGGCTCAGCCAGCTAAAACAGTTGTTGCAGAGGAGAAACCGATTGCGGTCCCTGCCATCAAGTCGAGTCCGGTCCATGTGCAAGATGAAGCGCCATTGTGCATCGATCTCGCATCCGATGATGAGCCAGACGAAACCTAATCTTATTATTGTCACCAAAAATTTTGCCATTTCATTGTCCCACAGTTCGAATCACTCGCATCTTCCATTTCTTACAGTCAATAAATGCGCTCAGTAAACACTCCACAAAATGTTTATTATAATTTTTATTATAAAATATTGTTTTCCTCAAATCTTGCAGAAAGTGAACTCGAGCTCGAGCGGCTTAAACGGGTCAGTTCAACATGTCAAATTTGTTCTTCTTTGGTCAGCTGCAGTCTTGGAGTCAAATCCCCCCTGCTGGCCACAATTTTCAACTGTTTCTTCAATTGTTCATTAAATGCGTTCTTGTTTGTTGATCGTTTAAAGTTACTTAATTATTTCATTATTTCTTTGGGAGAGGGAGGCTCTCGTGGGGATTGGATAAAGTCTTTGCTGAGTCACAGGGAGTTGTACAGAAAGGAAATAGTCTTTATAAACAGTGGATGGTCTTTGAGAGCAATTAAAATATATTTAGCTAAATAAAGCAAACGGACTTAAATCAGAGTTATGTAGGGTACAGTGGATGCTCAGAAAAGTGTATTTTGGTACAATGAATGCTCAGTTAAAGTATAATTAAAAGACATATTTATATAAATTATAATTAAAAGGTATATATTTATATATACATATATTCATATTTTATATAAAATTATTTATAGTATCAAATTTTACTTTAGCGAGCATTCACTGTACCTCAACTATACTCAATTCAAATAAAAACATTTCGTTTAGTATGCCAAAAAAATATATTGTTGCACGTGATCAGAGAGTGTTTAATTACAATTGATATATTTGTAGATATATATATATATATAGCTATATAGATAATATATAAAGAAATATTGGAGCGCTTAGACCAAATATATATATATATATATATATATATATATATATATATATATAAAGACAAATCATAATAAATTATTAGGCTTTAATTAAGGTAAATTAAGTACAAAAAAACGGCGATTGTTCAGATATTACTATATAATTTAAGGTCTAATGATTAGAGTCTAGAGTATTTACATGTTTCAATTCGATTCAATTTGTTACGATATATATATGTCTATATATGAAGCCAAGTGTGGATTAACAAATGTTGAGCAGGATATACAAGATTGATTGATTGTTTATATTATAGCACCTGCACAGTGGTGCAAAATTTATGAATGTACTAAGCGAACAATCTTACTCTACAAATTGTTCAGTTTACCCATTATAATATATATATATATAAATTATTTTATATATATATATCGAGTTTAGTAACCGCTTAATGTTTAGACTATGAATTAATATTGCATTTTGTTGTCTCAATTCCTTTTGGAGGAGTTGATTAAATATTTACAGCAGTGCGTGAGTAGATGCTTCTCGCCGGATGAGGAGTTGTTGTTGTTGTTATTGTTGTTGTAATGATGCTGCGGCGCGCCCAGCTCTCTAGTATAAATATCCAGGCCATACTGACCCTCCTCGGGAAAGCTGTCAAGGGAAAGCGCAGAAATTAATGAAAGGGAATCTCAGGTGAAGGTGAAGCTAATTATACTTGATGATAAATGTGACGATGTCGTCCAGGGTGCTGTGCGTCACATACTTGGCCAGCTTCTTCTCCTCGATGCCATTCTTGTGCAGCGTGGCCATGAAATCGGTCAGCGGACGTGACATGCGAAACTGCAGATCCAAGCTGCGGCCAGAAAAGATGAGCGGATCCTGGCGAGAGATTAGAGATTAATAAGAGACTTTATAGAGATAGAGAGCCGCGTCTGCGCACCTGATGTGTAATGGGTATCAGGCCAAAGAGACGCGTCGCCTTGGTGGGTCCCCATTCGCCGCTGGCGCAATCCGGCAGCGGCACCATTACCGTCTGCAGCTCCTCGCAGCAGATCTGAAAAACAGCCAAAGACTTTAGACACTCAATTGGAGCTTGAATAACCGGTGGCGCAGCTCACCTTGAACTTGCAGACAGACTTGAATTTCATGGGCTCGCCGGTTAGATACTCCTGCGGCGTCACCGCATTGGCAAAGATGTCCAGCAGGAAGGCGCCCGAGCAGGGCGCATGCACGCGAAACGCGACAATGTTGCCAATGACGGATTGCATGACGAAGCGCTTGAGGGAGACGCCATCGTAGGAGAGCTCCTCGTCGCTGTCATAGAACTTGAGGTTGTAGTGAAAGATCAAGCAGCTCTGCATGTCCGTGGGCATGGCGATGCGCACGGTCGCCGCGCCCGTGTCGTCCGTGAAGACAACGGCGCCGTAGCCCTCGTCGGCAAAGTGCAGGCCGTAGCGAAAGAAGAGCGAGCGCACGAACGGAAGATTCTCGAATTCGCGCAGTGTGATTGGTCGCTTCAGCAGCTGCCACTCCTCCTGCAGCGGATAGAACTCGTAGATGAACTCACGCGGATCCGTGAGAAAGTAATGATCGTCATACTCATAGCTGGGAGGAGGAGAGAGGGGAGAAGTTGAACCTTTAGCCAGAACTCAGATCAACTTGGCTGAGCAGCGTAATGCAGTCAGCCTTCCATAGTAGACACACTTACCGCAGGCTATCGTTTTTGCCGCGTCCCTGTTTGGGCGCCTCCTTGGCATTGACCAGATGACGTGCGCCCCAGTTGCACTGCACGAAACGCCAAGCACCCGCCACGTAGACCGCATTCCAGGAGTTGCGAAAGCGCGAGTCCTGGAACTTGACGCCCGGCTGGTAGCCGGCGCTCTTCGAGTAGCCTTTGATGACCACACAATGGAGGCCGGCATAGCTGCAGAGGCGCTTGAAGAGCACGTGGTAGCTCTCGGTGCCGTATTTGATGCCGCGCAGCAGGCCCATGGGCGTGTCGCCTCTGAGGTCGTCGTCGAAGTGCATGGCATTCAGATTCTTGACCGTAATCCAGCGGAAGATGGTGCGCGCCTTCTCGATGTCGGTGGTGCAGCGGCCGACGAGCTGACGCACCAGATCGGTGAACGTCTTCTGATCCTCCTGGGCCACCGAGATGGCAATGCGATCCACATCCTCGAACTCGATGGGATCCGTATAGATTTGAAATTTGCTGACAGCTGGCGGCGCCGGCACTGGGGCATTCAATGGATACTCAATGGGCACGGCGCCCTCGCTGAACTCGTCGTCCAGGAAGATGCTCTCGCTCTGCATGTACTCGGAGCGGCGGGCGCTAATCAGCTCCAGCATCTCGCTCGACTGGCGATCGACCAAGGCGGCCGTTTCGTAGCGTTCGTGCTCCAGCATCTTGCGCGTGATGCTCTCCTTCTTCTTGCTGCGGCGCAGCGTCATGTTCTTCTCCAGATCCTCCTTCTGCTGCTCGTGGCGCAGCGTCAAAATGTTGGCCTCGTCGCGGTTGCGCCTCGAGGTGGCCAGCTCCTTCTCGAACTTGTGCGTCAGGCGCTGCAGCTCGCGCTCCCACTCGTCCTGAAACTCATTTTGTATCTTGCGATCCTCCTCCTCGCGCTTGCGTGCAAATTTCCGGTACAGATCGTCCTCCTCCTTGCGATGCTTCATCTCCAGGTGCGCCTGCTCCTCGCGCGCCTGCAAACAGACGAAATGAGAGGGAGAGGGAGCGAGAATTAGAGAGATGAGTGAGTGGAGAAAGTAACTGTATTTAGCCGCATCTGCTGCGGCAGTTGCATCTCGTTGCAATTCGCAATGCTTGGCTTGTTAACTTGGCTAATTATAATGCCACGCTTCAGCTGCCAAATATCTGACATTAGCTGCAGTCCGCGCTGAATGCAGACCAGGCCTCCTAATACCAACCGCCCCGCCACATCCCGCCCACTGCCTCTATAGGTACAGTGATCACGCATTGCGTGCGCCCGCTTGATAAGCTGGGGAAGTCTATGAACTATGCGAAATTTTCGATTTGTTTCTTTCATAAAGTTTCACCCAGATTTGTTTTTGCAGTAAATATAAATACAAGAAATTAAAGTAATCTTGGCTGATCTCTAATAATAATAATATTATTAATATAGAAAAGAGATATTTAATATTTATTTTTAATATTATTTTTTTTTTCTGAATTTTTTTAACCGGAAAATTAATAAAATTAATTTTCCTATAGAGCGAACAATGCATAAATAGTATTTATGCTAGCGAATCTCTACTGTGCTTAAAAATATAACAATATTATTTCATTTTTACCGGCTTAAGGAAACAAAAACCAAAAAAAAAAAAACCACCCCAAAAACAAGATATTAAAACACTTTGCTTTTGTTTGCCAGTGTTCCCACAGTTTTCGCCTTTTGCTGCCTTTTTTTGAGTAACATAAAATTCAATTAGTTGGCTTTGTCATAATTACAGTGGAGCTGCAAGTTGCATGTGCACTCAATTTTGTATAGAAAACATACACACACAGGTGTCCGTGTCCGTGTCTGTGTGTGTGTTGGTTGTAAATAATATGCTGTTAAACAAATTAGCAGCGGAGCGGCTTAATTAATGCTTCCGCATGGGAATTTCGAGGCATTTAGCGCCGCACACATACCACAAACAAACATATGTATATGAGCCATAACAATATGCAATTAAAACCCAATTTCAATGTCAAGTTCAAAACAATAACTTTTTAACAGCAACAAAAACAATGAGTAATAAGCAACAACAACAACTAAATGGTTCATAGCCCCGTTGACAATGGACAGATGAAATTGCGTGAGCGTCAAAATTAGACAACAATTGCTACATATGTACAACATACATACATACATATTGAGAGCAACAACATTTATGACGCCCACTGTGACAAAAGCTATAACAGTACCAGCCACAATGAGAACAACAACAAGCGGCGGCAGTCGCAGCGGCAGCAGCAGCCGAAATCGAAATGAAAACGAAAGTCGAAAAAGTAACGAAACTAATTATTGCGCAAGCTACTTACACAAACAAATACAATAAATACGACTGCAAAAACGGTAAATTGGCTGCGTTTGATAAAAGTGCGCAAAAAGCTTACAGTTAGGCATGAGGAAGTGTGTGTTTTGCAAGCAATAATCATTACATGCCAGGCATTGCATAAGGGCGCGCCAATGCCAGAGCGAGATGCCAATTGGTGAAGAGCGAACGAGCGTTACAATGCGTTACGCACACAGCAAGAGAGCGAGAGAGAGAGAGTGATCGGGAGAGCTTAAAAGAGAGCACCGTAAAGAATGACAACTGCGCTGCCGTCAGCTGGAATGATGAAGCAAATACGACGACGACGTTGCCGTTACTTTCACTCTGGAGCGCATAATTTAGATTTAGCAAACGGCGACGCCGCTGTCAACGCTGCCGACTGACGCTTTAGTGCAGCCGGAATAACGACGCACACACAGTTAGCCGTATATAGAAATCTATGCTGCCAGACACTGCTGCTGCTGGCGACACTGCTGGCCAAAATATTGTGTACGAGTGCGTTAAACCTGCTGCAAATGAGCGTGCAGCGCATTTGTGGGTGTGCGTGTGTGAATGTGTGTGTGTGTGTGTGTGTGTATGCGTGGCAGTTGTAAAACATGCAAAATTTTTAATGATTGCATGCATGCAATTTTTCACATATTTGTGGCTTTTGCGGTGTGGCAACAACAAAGCCATCAAACACCTGTTCGAAATTTGTTAAATTGAGCGTTGCAATAATATGCGCCTGCTAACTGTTGTTGTTGGTGGTGGTGGTGGTGGTGTTGCTGTTGATCACTCGCGTGTGGCATTCTCGAAAGTGAAAGAAAAACTGTTTGCGGTGGCACCACCAAAACTAACACAGATCACACACACGCACACATAGAAAAATAAAAACGTGTGCGATTTTATTTTCGTTTTTTTTTAATCTGTTTTTTTTTTTTCATACATAAAATGCGATTATAATGCTTTCACCATCATGCAGATTTTTGCAACAGATTTGGCAAGTCATGCGCCAAAGCTAAAGTTGATCTGTCATAGATATATATTTATATATGTACATAAATATATATACGATAAAAGCAGCAGCAGCTGCCCACAAATTGTAATCGAGCTGAATTGAAAAATCAAATGCATTTTTTATATAGAGCAGCAAACGGAAGTCAGCTTAGCACATTTTCATAGCCATGACTGTAACAGTGTTGGTTTAGCTATTGGAATAGTTAATTTCATATGCTTTAGCAGGTCTTCAAGCAAAGCTAAGAATATTTCCTTTCTATATACTTTTTATTCACCCACACTCCTAGTCAACTAAGAGCTATACCCTGTAAACTGCTAACTCAGCTTTAGTTTAAGCATGCCCCACAGATCTTTTATAGCCTCTTAAGTATGTATACTAGCCTAAATAGCTACTTCTTATGCTACCTACTTATAAACTTAAGCAGCAAACTGTAGACAGTCTACACATATCAGCTCAGCTTTATCCTATAAGCATGCACAAATAGCTGTTCTTTGCTCTAGCTACAACTAGCTTAATATACCCTATAATTGTTCAGTTCTCAGCCCAACTATACCCTAAATGTTTTTTATAGTCTGCCCGTCTAGCTAGCCGCTGCGCTAGTTTATTCAGCGGGCTTTTTGAAGCACTCAAAACAAAAGACTTGGGCAACAAACTAGCTGGCGCACAAGTGCAAATAGCACACTAGCCTACATAATCATGACTCTAGCCAGCCGGCCAGTTAGCCAGCCAGGCAGCCAGTCAGCAGCCAGCCAACGAGTGCATTAATTAAATATCTTCCCCCTTTGCCGTTCAAGCTCAACTGGCAACGCGGATCGAAGCGAGGCGGACATGGCAAAAGATGTAGATGGAGATGGAGTGCAGATGGAGAGGGAGAGGGAGCATTGCACAACCGTTTGCTTACAAGACACTGTGTGTGTGTGTGTGTGTGTGTTGGTCCGCTATAAACGACTGTAACAATGATTGCCGGTTAAGAGCAGTTAAAATTTCATTAGAGGTTCTGCACTAAATAATTTCTTAATTTGCGGCCAGTTGGCAGTTAGAATAGATATCAATATACATATATATTTAGAGCGAGAGGGAGAGCGCTACTTACCAGGTAAAAATCAATGGGCTTCTCGCGCGCCTTATTGTAGGCCTTTTGTATTTCAGTTTGCTTAAGCGCATGGGCTATGTGCAAGGCGCTGGCATCGAAGCGTCCATATTTGTAGTCGGAATCGTTTTGGGAGGGGGAGCTCAGCTCCCCTCGTCCGCCATAGCCGTTGGGCGTTGATTGACGCGAGCCCAGCCCACCGGCGCTGCCACCTGCAATGGTTTGTCATTAGATATATATATATAGCCCGATTGAGTCAGATATCGCCGCTCGCTCACCGTCGACTTCGGTGCGTGTGCCGCGTATTTGTTCGTTCACAAATTTGTTCGTGCGCGGCGCATTCAACGCCTGGCGTATGCCCACCGACGTTTGATCGAGATGACCTGGTCCGCTCTTTGGTACATGTGAACTGCAATAGACCTGCAATAGTCCAAAGACGAGCATTACGTATAGTCAGCAAGAAGTAGTAGAAGAAGAAGCAGCAAACAAAAGCCAAAGCTCAACTACAATGCAATTAGATTTGTAGATTGCGTCGCTCATAAGAAATGTTTATTAGTCTCATTGCAGATAAATCTCTGGGCTTCAGTCACGCTTTTGTGTGTTGCGTGGATCATGCAGTGAAATCTCTCTATAAAAGGTGTGTGCGATGAGAGACGATAAGATGATGTGGCCATATAGAGCATTACTTGGTAGCTGGGCCCCTAAATGGTATCGCGGGCAGCTCAAAATTTTACAAATCATGCTAAGCAAATCAAAGGCGATTTTTGTACAAGAGAAAGAGCGAAAGAGAGAGAGAGTGAAAGAGAGAGTATGTAAGATTTTAGATAAGTGTAATAAGCAGCATGACTTGAAAATACTCTGCAGAGAAGCCCATTCGAGTCTTAGGCAGTTATTAAAAATAATCAACGTTAAGAGTCTAATGAAGAGACATGATTTGAGACTAAACTATACCCTAGAAATTTAGCTCAATTTTTAGTAGAATCATAACAGAAATAAGAAGACTTAATCTGTCTCTATAAATAATCGAAGGCAAATTTACATTGTGCTGCAATGCAAAGAGTCTGAAATTAAAGCTATTGAGATGATTTTATTTTTAAATCTATTGCATTTTCTTATATCTTCGACTTTGACTTGAATACAAAGCAATATAATTTTAGTAAAACAAATTTTCAACAATTTCAGTTAATCTAGTTATTTTTACTAACTAAAATGTTAGGTACAAGAAAACAATTACTAAATACTACAGACAGCATTGAAACGTGAGAAAAACTAAAAAATCTCCAAAGCAAAAATTCATAAATAAACTAAATTGCGTTCATAGTTATAGAAATGAACTTCAAGCAGCCATAACTCAAATATATATATATATATATATATATATATATATATATCTGAACTGTAAAATTTTAGAGTTTATAAACTGTCAAAACAATATTACGACTGGCGTAAGCAAATGCTTTGCCTATTCACAGCAGGTGAGCAGGCCTTAAAACTGGCCATAAATATAGATATGCTGGCACAGATATGCAGATATATATACAAAAACATATTTGCATATGTATACACATACATATCTATATATATATATATATATATATATATATATATATATATATATATATATATATATATATAGTTAAGTGTCTAGGTCTGACAGACCGCACTGACACACATTTGGCTGAGAGCAAAAACAATGTTATTTATTGTTATGCAAAATGCAAGTGAAGTAAGTGAACGTGTGGCTAAACGGGTATGCTCGACTAGCAGATAAGCAAGTTGAAGTCTTTGACAATTAGAAAATAAAATCGATTATAGATATTGATCGAGTATACATACAAAAGGTATGAATAAAGAAACCTCATACTCTGTTTTTTTCTAACAACTAAAAACTTCTTTTATTTATTTTGTTTTTGCACGTTCGTTGCCTAAGTCTTTGGTTGCGCGCCTTACCTCTTTGTCATCTTGCTTGTGCTGATTGTTGAAATACGTTTTGAGCGTTAGCTTGGTGCCGCAGTGAACGCACTTGAAGCAACCGGAATGAAAGAATGTGAAATCCTTGAGCGGACCCACACGATCCACCTGATAGACGGTCTCGCTGCAGCGCAGGCAGGTCGACTCGTAGAAATTTGGACGATACATGCTGCTGGAAGTTGTTCCTACTGCTTCCACTTCTGCCACTTGTGCTGCTGCTGCTGCTGCCGCCGTCTCTTCCTCTTCTTGTGCAGTTGATTTCCGGTTTGTTTTTGTGTGTTTTTACTTTTATTTCCAAAAAAATTTCACTTGCAATTTATATTCTCTTTCGATTGTCTATCGACACGTTTATCAAGTTCTACTTGTTGCCTGCCTCTGCCTGCTGCTCCTCGCTGTCGTGTCGGCGTCTTGCTCTTCTTCTTCTAGTTGTTGCTGTTGGTCGTGACACTTTCGGTTTGGCTTGTTCAGCTCCTATGTTAATTTATTGGCCAACCAATTTGTGAGCCATGTTCCACATCAGCTGCTGCGTCTGCTGCTCGGGCCAGTAGCTGACCAAACGAGAGCGCGGAGGAAAAACAAACACATAAAATAAGTCAAAAGTGCCAAATTGAAACAACAAATAAATTGAAATCAAAGTGTGCTGCGCTACTTTAAAAGTATTCGACTTGGGCATACTCTGCAATTATTAGATTTAGATACGTAGATGAGGACTTTTCGTTTCATATATTAAAATAAATTAAATTTGTATATATTTAAAGTGATGTATTAAATCTTTAAAATTAGAAATTAACTTTATCTATCAAAAACTAGGGTGCTTATATATGCCTGTATATATATTTATATTCTGATATAAGACTTAGCGGAAAAAGTCTCCTTCATGCTCCGCTTCAACTCCATTCTATTCTATTTACTTTTATTTACAGAGTATCTTAGGTGTCAACATCCTTTTAACATGCATTAAAAGCTCTTATAGGGAAAGTTTTTTCACACCTGCCACGCCTCTTCTGAAATTGTTAATTAATTTTAAACAATTTATGTGAGGAACGCGAAATTGTGAACTTTTTAATAACTTCAATAGCGCCGACACATGACACATTATATACATAAGCCGACCGATTCACGTGCCCCATTTAACTAGGGCAGAATTTCTTAAGAAAATATTGAAGTACACGAAAAGAAGTTTTGAAGTCAGCTAAACGTGTATGACTCTGTAGATCAATGGGTGCGAGTTGAATTATATCATAAGAACTCACATTGTCATGTTGATGGTTACTTCTAGAGAACCATAAGAAAAACCCTCGTCAGACACTCAGCCCATCAAGCACAACATCTTTAGCCACTATCAAGCACATTTTATGTCACACTGCATATTTACAGGGTATAAAGTTGACAAAAATTTATAGGCGGAATCGAAGCTTGGTCGCGTTTGTGTGGGCATTTGAATTTCCTTTTAATACGCGCTAACCCACCCGCAGCAGATGCCTCAAATTGGGCATATCAATGGACAGCAGCAGCAGAAGTAACAGCGGCAACGGCGGCAGCAACTGTGGCCAATACCAAAACTGGCCAAAAGCCAAAAGCCAGCAAAAAAGTCAAAGTCAAAGCCAAAGTTGCTTCATTTTTTCTCTGCTTTTTTTTGGTATTTCTGTGGCTTGTGTGTCCAAAATAAACTTTCATTTTTGTTTCGAGCCGACTCGAAGTGGGACTGTGAAAATATAATTAATGTATTTTAATCAAAGTGGACAAGAGCAACAGCAACGCCAGCGCCGGCAGCAACAGCAGCGCCAGCTCAAATATGGACAGCAACAGCATCCCACTTGGAAGGTTAAACTAGAGATCTTGACGAGGCATTGAAAGCCATTTGCCATTGAACTCGCTGCCAGGCAACGTGCAACAGTTGAACTTGTTGCAATTGTTGCTGCTGGTGCGGCTGCAACATGCGCGCCTGGCACCAGCTGCAGCAGCAGAAGCAGGCCATTGAATTGTTATAGCTAGCTCAACGTAGCCCCCCCCCCTCTCTCTCTCTCTCTCTCACTCTCTATCTCTTGCTCCCTCACTTTTATTTCCATTTGATTAATTGCTGCGATTGTTGTTGTAGATGTTTCCACAATTAAATCAGAGTTGGCTAACCATAAAACACACACACACGCACACACACATGAATTGATTGTTGCAATTGCATTTGCACTTGCTGCCAAAATTGAAAATAATAAAAAACTTTGCTTTCTTTTCAAGTTTAATGAACGTTAAGCAATTGTTCAAAGCAGCTAACAGGTAACAGTTGGCGGTGGCTTCGGGAGTGGGGGGCTAGCCTGATTGCAACATTCAATTGCGAAGGTTGCTGGCCGCTGTTCGCAGTGCGCTGCTTGCATGCCACTTTGCCACGTTTTGTGGCAAACAAACGTTTTGTAATATCAAATTATTTTTACTAAAACCAAGTTTCCGTCTTTAAAGCGAGCTTTTGCTCTCGATTGGGCATTAAAAATGAAATTAGAGAGAGACAGAGATAGAGAGAGAAAATGTGGGAGTGGGGGCGTAGGGGTAAAGCACCTGCTTCCTAATAAATTAGCATTTCCTCTCTGTTTAAAAATTATAAAAAATGAATTTACAAAAATTTAAAGAGAAAATGTAGAAAACTTTGGAATGCTTTTGATTGAAGAAATTTAATAGAGAAAATTGGCTAGATATGAAGTTTTTTCTTAATGCAAAGCGAACGCTCTTCACCCCTTTTTCAACTTTACATTTTTCTATAAAAACTTTTAATTATTCAAAAAAAATTTCAACAAATTCATTTCATTTTTTTGTTAATATAATTTGTTCCCATGTCTTCTATTTTTCATATTTTCCTCCAAATGTTAATTTCTTCATTAATCTCATGATCTCTATTAAAATTGTTCCCATTTCCACTTTTATATTTATATATAATTATTTTACAGATATTTAACAACCATTTCTGTTTCTACGTCTGTTATAAGCATGTAATTTTCTTTATTTCTAATTATTTTAGTGCATTTGAACTTGTTTTCAATTTAAACTATTCCCATTTACCAGCAATATTTTCTTTTTATTTACAGATTATTATTAATTATTACTTTTCTAGCTTCGCTACTCGATAAAGAAACTTTTATAAAGTGTGTGATCTCAACTCAAAGCTTAAAACTTTAAAAACTATTCTCCCTTTTACATAAATATATTCAAATAAAAAATAAAAAATATCTAAGTTTAATTTTCTCAATTAATACCAGTTGCGAGTTAAGACCAAAATCGATTTTAGGTATAGATTAAGTTTTCTTTTTTTGGCCAACAGCTCGCAGCATTCCTCGCAGCATCATTCATCGAAAAGTTTGACTATATTACAAATTCTATCAATGAGCTGTTCACACAGAGAAAGAGGGGGAATGAGAGAAAGAGATAGAGAGAGCAAGTCTAAAAATTAAATTGATTTGGCGCCGCTAGCAGCCCACACAAAACAAAAAAGTCAATCGAGCCATGAATGAAAAACGCCTACAAAACAAATATATATTGATACAATATTCAATATATATATATTTATATATTTATACAAGCGACAGATCTGTGATGCGATCACAATGTGGCTTTGATTGAATGGTCTAATTAGAGTCTACTTTTTGACATAATTAGCGTGTAATGATAATTTGTAATGACAGGCATTGAAGAGATGCGAAATGGGATTTGAAACCAACTGACAAAACGCCCTCCCAGCACCTGCCGACAAAGAGCGGGCAGAGCGGCAGGGTTACGGATCTTACATAAGCGTTGCAAACGCGCTGCCAGCGCAACGAAGTGTAACTAAGCAGAAGAGGAAGCAGAAGCAAGAATGTGAACGACGGCTGTCTGATACACGTTAAGCATTTAGCATATATACTAAATCAAGCAAGTCTCTAGTTTCTATACAGCCCAAGCAAATATACCCCCTTTACGTCAGCTGAACGTGCATTATACGTTTTCTATGCCCACTTAAGCGGTAGCCGGGAAAACTTTGTTTGTATTTCGCAGCTGGCGTAGAATTTCGCACATGCCAAGCATAAAATTTATATCATGTATCACTCGACTCGACTTGCCTTATCACGTCCCGTCTCGTTTCGTCTCGTCTCGTAAGATTTGTTTTCCATTTCAATGCATTTCATAAAATGCGTTGCGGAAAAACAGCTGAACAAACAGTTAAAAGATATTTACATATAAATTAGATTTCTTTGTCATATTTTGAAATACTAATAAAAATAAAAACTTATTTTATAATATATATATATATATATATAAATATTTCAAGGAATTAGATATACAAAAGTTGAAGAAATCTACATATATAAATGGTTTATTTTTTGTTTACTGAACTAAAGAAAATTGCTTCCCAAATATGTATGTATATATGTGTATATATATGTGTATATATGTGTATATGTTGTATCATATATGTATTTGTTAATAACATATCAGATATGTTTAAATTTACTTTAATTTGGGCTGCAGACTTTAACAGAAGAAATTGCAAGTTGGTGCCTTCCTCCTCGATTCTCAAGAATTCAAGTAAGGTTTGATGCATTGCTTGTTTAACAAAGTGATATTTTTTGTGTGTGTGTGATTGACTGAAGGAATGTGGAAGACTGCATAAGTGGAAGTGTGCATACATATTTATATATATATATATGTATATATATATATATATATATGTATATTCATATGTATGTATGTGTGTGCACGAATGAGCGTACATGATACATAAGAGCAGTCTGTGTAGTCACAATCTCTGTTCAAATTCTAATTTTAAAAGCTAACATAATATATTTATTTTATATACATATATATCTACATATTTTATATAGCTACATCATACATTCTTACATATATACTGTATTTGTTAAGGCAATTTTTAGCTTTTTAGCAACTAGTTATCTATACCTAAAACAGCTTATGTAAATTTAAAAATTGAAATATCTAATTCAAGCATCAATATTTCATTATCGATTTGACATTTTTCTATTACGTAAAACGAACATTCTCAGCATTTTAGCCGTAAACGAAATGAAAACTTGAAAAGGCAATAAGCAGTTAAAAAAGTGATGGCATTATTTCTTTTGAAATATTTCCGAAAATCAGTTTAAGTTTATACAAGACAAAATCAAGTTGAATGCAGAAAACGAAAGTCACTCAATCAAAATATGTAAATAGATTAAATTAGATGCTATTTGCATAAAGATCGTTTTGGGGCATTAAATGTCTGTTTTTTTTTTTTTTTTTTTAATTTTATCAATTTGGCTGCGTGTCAATTTGGTGGCTAGTTTGTTGCTTAAGTCTTTTGAGTGTTAGCAACAATATAAACAAACAGAAAACGATATGTCATTGTTATCGATATTTATAACAACGGTAAAAGACGCAATGCAACAGCAGCAGCAGCCGCAGTCGCAGCCGCAGCAGCAACAAAAATGATGCGAAGACTTTAATGAGCTTTTATTGGCATAATTGCCAGCGACAACAGCAGCAACAAATGAAATGAATGTATAAATAAAATACTGCTGGTTTATATCTATAACTGGTTTCTAGTCATTAGCAATGAAACAATCATAGTTATTTAAACAAAATGCAAATGATTGCGTCACTTACGGCCGCTGCACGGTCAAAAGCAGATAAAAAGATAAAAAATAACAAAAATAGAAAGAAAAAAATAAAAACACATTTAAATTGCGCGCTTACGAAACGAAGTGAATAACATTAACAAAAAAAATGGTAGCTGGAGATAACTGTTTTTTTTTTTCATATATATATATACATATATATAATATTTTTTTTTTTTTATATTTTTGGCATCTATTGTGGCAAATGAAATGCGCAAATATATATTGGTTTACAATGGAATGTGGAAAGCGGAGACTAGTGCTGTTAATGGCTTAAGCAAGTACTTTTGGCTAGTGCTAATTGCAAGTGTGCCAAATTCCAAGCTGCTAATTGGAAGTCGGACTAACAATGGGGGAGAACTGTCTAAAGAAAAAAACAAAATATGATTCCAGACCAACCCTAGCCAACACTAAAACGTAGTGTGCACTAAATTAAACAGACGACGTTTATTATTTACGTATAAAGCAGACAAAAGGGAAATAAAAACAAAAATGTGCAGCAACAACAACGACTGCAGGTGTCTGCTCTCCCTCACTCCCTCACTCTCTGTCTCTCTTTTACTCTATGTGCGTGCGAGTGTGTGTGTGCATGCTTGCAATCTTTCACTTTTTTGTGTGCCGCTCCACTTTTTTGTAAATTATTTCTCGTCTCTTTCCATTATTATTATTATTTTGCCTTGATTATACACACGCGATATACACATACATACATATATGTACATATATTCATATGAATGTATGCAAGTGCATGGCTGGAAAGTTCGTTTTACGTTATGCACTTTGGAAGACCCTTTCCTCCTCCTCTGCTGCTCTTCCGCTAACAGAAGTTTGACATACTTTGTATTTCAGCATTTCAATTGTTTTCTGTTATTCTTTCGTGTTTCGGTGTTTTTTTTTTCTTTTTGTTTTTGGTTTCGTGTGTTGTTTTCTACGCAGCTAAACAACTTTCTTCTCGTGCGTTTTGAGGGGCGCGCGTTGTGCAAAAGTATTTATGATAAATTTCACACACTTATACACACATGCATGGACGGCATAAGCATAAGCTGGTATAGCAACAAAACTCGCAACTAAAACGCACATACACATACACACATACATGCACACGCACACAGTTCAGTGAGCACAGCACAGACAGAAGTTTAAGATTCTTTATTATTTACTACATTTTTGGCATTTTTTTAATATTTTCGGGTTATGTCTGTGCACAACTATGTACTAACACAAATACAAACTGTAAACGGGAATGTAACAAATTTCATTACCAAACGCACACATATACATGAATATATATACACAACACACACATACAAAACTTCAAGGCGAATTAAAGCCGACCGCTGCGCACGCTACTTTGTTAACGATCGCCGAGAGACTGATCTGAGCTTTGAGACATATGTAAGCTACAAGCCGAGCAATGAGCTTTGAGTGCTGTTAACTAACAGAAAATGTGAACTCAAATAAAATTCTGACAATATCTACCTTTTTCAACGACTTCCGAATTAATTACATCAATGACTCTAGGTAAAAATAATCAAATAAATTATTATTAATTCAAATTAGATATATTTATAACAGTTCCTCACCACATTTTACAGTACTGTAGAAAATTAACTGCTGCACCTTATCGATAGGTCATACAGCTGATTGTTGGCATATCGACAATCCTCCACAAAAGTTCTTACAAACAATTTTTGACAATTTGGTGCAAGTTACATTTATTTTGTTTGGTTTGGCTTTCTCAGTTGTAGCATGGGTAATTCATTGGGGTTCATAAGCGAAGACGATGACCTATTTGACTTACCCGAGGATGTTGACTACAACGTTATCAATTTCACAGTCAATGCCATGGATGTGCATTTCCGTCATCAAAACAATCACCCAAACAATTTGCCAGTTTGTGAAAAGCCAAACGTAGATAAGTTTCGAGTGAGTATAAAATTGATAACAATAGTCGCTTTGTTTACGCACAACTATTGCAAATCATTACAGAACACAGATATGTACAAAGAGGTGAAAGCACGTTGCAGCTTGGCCAGCAGACCAACGGAGCAGCGTTGGAATTTAATGCAAGCGTTACAAAAGCGAGAAAATGGCCTTGCACATCCTGGCAGCGATTCCTTTTCACCAAATCAGCAGCGTTATTTCTCTAATATGTATATACCGAATCATAGATCAATGCGTTTAATGTCGCTCGACGCCAAAGTGTTTGTCTCCAAGTTCAATAAGACGGGCAGTAAGCTCTTGACAGCTTGCCAAGGTCAGTCCCCAGTTTCAGTTTGGGCTTTCGAATAAATTAATGCGCAGTTGAACTTTGCAGATGGCTTTGTGCGCATTAATGATGGCTCCAAAGGCACTTATCATCTGCTGAATCGAATTAATGCACGCGATGTTCAGTGGAGCATTACAGATGCTGACTTCAGTCCAAATGGCCAGCATTTTGCCTACTCGACTTGGTCACGTTCTTGTAAGCATGCATTTTAAATAGGTATTGGTTGTGTATTTATATATGTCATAACTTCTCGCACTCTGTAGTCTATATAATGCCGCTTGATGGTTCCGATGATGACTGCCAATGGATCGATGTGAACGAAACTTCCAGCAGTCGCGTTGCCATTTTCTCAATTCGTTATTCGCCAACGGGCGATAAGATTATTGGTGGAAGTAACAATGCCACTGTGATTATTGGAGATGTTGAAACACGTGCTACACAAATCCTGCGCACTCATCGCATACCTGTGACGGATGTTAATGCCGTTTGTTATGTCAATGACAATGATCCGAATGTGATAATCGCTGGTTGTGACGATGGTTTGTTAAAGGTATACGATTTGCGTACCTCGTTTCGCAGTCGCAGCTTGTCCAAGAGTGTTGTCTCCTTTATTGGACACTTTGATGGCATCACATATATTGATTCGCGCAATGATGGCTATCACGTGCTCTCCAATTCCAAGGACCAAAGCATTAAAATTTGGGATATGCGCAAGCCCAGCAATATGCGCAATCGCAGCAGCGCCCGACAGCATCAGCTGGCGTTGTCCAATTGGGACTATCGTTGGGATCGTGTCCCACGCGAATGTAAGCAGCTGTTCACAATGATAATCTATACGTATCAAATGTATTATAACATATATATATAATTATAATATATTATTTATATTTAGTATACAACTCTATGCACTTAGAGATAAGTCAAGCCTTGCTCGCTTTACCTGAATTTCAAAACTTATAGTGAATAGAGTCTTTGTGGCTTTGTTTGTAATTGATCTGTTTCTATTTAAGCTTGCATTCCAGTTAGTGATTATATATATTTATATTGACTATTAACGTATTCCCTTATCTCCTTTGCAGTTTACAATCCAAACAAATCTTTAGAAGGCGATAGCAGCATTATGACGTATCGCGGACATCGAGTCAGTAAAACGCTGTTGCGCGCCAAGTTTTCACCCATGGAGCAAACCGGACAGCGTTTCATATACACTGGCTGTGCCACGGGTCGCATAATAAGTAAAAATATCTTCTATTTTCCTGCAGCTTTAATCACTGATTGATGTTTATATTAATTCATTGCAGTTTATGATGTGCTGACGGGCAAGATACGTGAGGCTATTGAGGGACACAAAAACGTAATACGCGATCTGGACTGGCATCCAGTACGCTCTGAAATAGTATCCAGCTCTGTAAGTGAATGCGAATGCATAATGATATCTGATCTGAGTTAACTTTTGATTTTTTGCAGTGGGATACGCATGTTAATTTAAATAATTATAATAGAAATATGGCGACGCAGAGCTTGAAACGTCGTCGCAGTCAAACGTATGAGAATCGACCGTTGCGTCGTTCTCGTCGTTTAGCTAATCGGAATAATACACCTGAGTAGGAGGCCTTCGATATTTGCATATATAGCTTTAATAATTAACAATTAGTAATTAATTATATAACATGTTCAGCTGATAAACCATACCTCGACGAGTGACACGTTCATATATACATATACATTTATACATACATGAATCAGAGATGTAAAAACAGAAATCAGTGGCACAAACAACTCTCCTCTGAAGACTGAACACAAATTGTGGCGCAGAGAAGAGTTCTCAAGACAAATCATGCAAAACACACCCACACACACAGCATAATCACAGCATAAATCAAACGAAACGAACACACTCATTACTTTTATGTACGCGCGCATACACCTTGGCTGGTTTTTATTATTATTATGTATAGAAATATATAATTGTTACATATTAAAAAAGAAGAAACTATGTACAAATATAGGTAATATTATTATCTACAAGTCAAGAACACAACAATTGTTCAATATTTATTAAGATTTATATTTGTTGCTTATTCCAAGCTCATTTAGATGCCTGAGAAGGCTTTACAATTGTTTAACTTTCTAATGTCCGAGATTTTAAGCCTCTTAAAAGTTATTTGGTGAATCATATGCCGTTTTCGCTGTTCATCTGATAGACCACTGTATTTCGAATACCTGCCCTCCCACATTTTCAGTATGCGCTGCGCATCCGTCGCTATCTCCACGATCTGCAGCTGAATGTTTTCGTCGTAGCCGTAGCCATGCAATGTGCTCAGTGATGATTTCTTGAATGCGTGCAAATTTAAGTTGTGGAACTTTTCTGCACAAAATGAAGAAATTTTAAAGATATTGTATGAGTTTAGCTGAGATGTCAACTTCTCCATTGATAGATAGCTTGCGCCGCTCTCTTCAGCTGTAGCTGAGCCATCGCTGGAGCATTCAATTTCTTCAGCAGTCGCTGCACTTACTTTAGAGTCAGGCTGCTCAGATTTCTTCACATGCTCAGTGGAGGCGGTTGGAGGATCCTCAATATTGGCACTTTTGCTTTTCTTCGATTTCTTCACTCCTTCTCCTGCTTCCTCTGATTGCTCTTTTTTGCTTTTTTTCTTGGACTTTTTGTGCACATCCTCTGGCATTTTCTCCTCCTCTCTTGGCTCTGTTTTACTTTTCTTGCTTTTTTTCTTTTTAGCACGCTTCTCAGTACCCTCATCGCTTTTTTCCGCTTGCAATTCAGGCTCCTCTTCGTATTTTATATTACTCTTTTCCCCTTTGTTTCTGGCAGAATCATCTTGTGCAATTGTGTCTACTGTGACTTCTTCACTTTTTTCTTTCTTGTTCTTTTTCTTTTTCTTTCTGGGCGGCGCTTCCTCATTGCTCTGCTCATTTTCATTGGATTCTTTCTTCTTGAGCTCTTCTGCTGCAACTTCCTCCGCAATGTCTTCCTTATCCTTCTTCTTCTTTTTACGCTTTGGCTCAGTAGAGGCCACTGCTGCCGGCTCCTCCTCGGCTGCGCGCTTGGATTTCTTCTTCTTCTTCTTGTGGGTTTGTTCAACTGGTTCGACAGGCAATTCAGCTTCTGCTGCCTCTTCCCTCTGTTCGTACTCACGAATATCATATTTTTTTGTCGTTGCATTTGCTGATACGTTTATCAAGGTGTTTAGCATATTAATATTTGATGAATGCTTTTGTTTCAATGCCTCGATTTTCTGTTTAAAGTAATCATTGGTAGACATTCCACTGAATACAGTGTTACCACTTTTCTCTATTTGCACTGGCGTCATAACCTCATCTGTCTTCTTAACCACTTCTGCCTTCTTGCCAAATATGTTGGCCAGATCCTTTTCACTGTATTGCGCCAGATCCTTGCCACGTGTGAACTTCTTGTAATGAACGCGCGCCTTACTCTGCTTGGATTTCTCCTCCAGCGAAACGCCGCTTATCTTTTCCTTCAGATTTGTTGGCTTTGGCTTTGCAGCAACGGCTTCTGGCGCTTTGAAGCCAAAACCCATGGGTCGCGCTTCTTCTTCGGAATCGTATGCATTTCCATTCGCTTCATTTGTGTCTTTTCCATTTAGCGTCATTAGCAGTCCATTGAAGCCCTCCTCATGTGTGGTCCATTGATCATCGCGAGACTCGAAGCCTAATCCTTGGGCGTCGTTCTTGAAGCGAATACGCACAAATTCCTTGCTGCCATCCTCGTTGGTACCCAGACCACGGCCTTTCGTCCAACCCATTTTCTCCAGCATTCTCGTGCCAAATCGCGTATTATCTGCAATTTAAAAGAGATGCAAATTATTATTTATAGAAATTTATTTTTTTTTTTTTGCTCACCATCGTAGAGTGGCTTGCCGCGCGGGGTCAACGTGTAGCGCTGGCGACGACGTGGTTCTGCGAGCATTGCCATTTTTAATATAGGATATGGCTAAATGTAGACTAAAGGCACTTTGTTTTCAATTCAATAATAATAAATAACGAATATTATAATACTTTTAGCTGCCGAAACAAACGCTACCATGCCAAACACGTGTTGGACAGCAGAAAAAGAGAGCCCAATAGAATCAGCTGTTAGCTAGCAGGCATAGGAAAATATCGTGTGTGGGCCAACGAACCAAACATATACAGCTTTGTATGTATGTATAAGTTTGGGATTGATGTTAGATTATTACTGCTAGCATTATTATATTTAATATAATTATTCAACAATTTGTTGTATTTTTTAGAAATTCTAATTTACATTTACAAAATTGCGATTGAGATAACTGTTCCAACGTGTGTGAGCTACATAAAACGGTGCTGAACAGCATCACAGGGCTGGAGAAACGAAATCAATTCGATAGTGCGTGCACGACGTGTGTCATTCTCTTCACATATATAATTTAAAATTTTAAGTTAACTAGGTAAATTTTATTATCTTTTCATACATTATTATATTAACTATGAAATTTAAAGATTTATCCCATGATTGAACTGTACATACACCTTGCATGACACATGGCGCAATATGACGTGTGAGAGCCCCATCAAACCAAATTGTATTGCGTTTGATGGCAATCAAAGAGCAGCTGCAGCGGCAAATTCTTTTGTTTATTTACAATTTAAGCGTATTTAATATATATCCGATATGGATATAAGTGCAGATGTAGATGCGATCATATCGCAGGCCTCAGATTGGAATTTTGCTGGTGACTGCGCGCTGCTGGAGCTTATGAAACGCATCTCACAAGTGGGCGTGGATTTAGATAAGAAATGCGAATATTTTTACTAATCAATATGATTTTCAGAATCTGCATGAGCGGGGAGAGCGAACGAATAACAATTTAATCCAATTTGAAACGAACGTAAGACGTGCCGACATTGCTCTGGATAATGCAACCAATAGTTTACGTTCCCTGCAGTTTGGCCAGCAATTCGTGGAGTATCGCATAGAGGAGGTGGAAGATGATGATTTTGTGCTGCCGGAGGAGCAGCTGAAGAAGGTATTGATGTATATTATATTGAAAAAGCCACATACAATTTGAATACTTAAACTTTCTCTTCAATCATAGCCTGAACCTCCTTTAAAGACCTCCCAGCAGCTGGCTGAAGAATTTCTGCAAAATAATTTGCAAATGTTTAGAAAGAACTTCGAGCCAGTGACACTTGAAGTGCCGGACTCTGATGATGAAGACGGCGCTTTAAATGCCACGTAAGTGGCGCCATTTCATATGAAACTTCCAATATTATTTCTCTAATCTCTTCCAGCACGTTGTACCGCGATAGAAACCCCTTTGATGCTATCCCATTGCCCTATATTATTGGTTCCAAGCAATGGCAGGAGCACAAGTACGCGGGACTCTATGATAGTGCTGAAAACAGCGAGGATGACCAGCCAGAGCAGTTCTCATCCAGTTCCTCAGATGAGCTGGAAAGCGGTGAGCCCTCAAAGGCAATGCTGAAGCAACAATCAGATCCATCACAGCTATCGCTGCAATCGGACTCCTCGTCGCTCACATCATTGCCCAGGGAGATGGCACTGCCTAGGCATGCACCGCCCACAGCTGCGCCTATTCCAGAAGCACCTGTACGCCCTGTAGCGCAACCTCGGCCAATTATCAGCGTGCATAGAAATCCACACGAGAGCGACTTATTTACAGCGCTGCGTGCTTCGCCTCCTAGCGATGATCCGCCATCCAGTTCATCCTCGCTCAACTCCTCCTCTCCAGCTATTTCTCATGGAAATGCTGCGGCGCCAAATCAATCACGAGCCAATGCTTCGCTCAGCTCCAGCAGCAGCAGCGTTGGCCGAGTGCTACAAGCAGGAGGCACACGAACTTCGCCTAAACTTTTTGATGATGCAGTTCCAGCAGTTGCCGCAGCCCCTCCCGCTGCTATCCCACCGGCAGTTACGAGCGAAGCAAAGCCCGTTGCAGCTGACAGTCAAATCAAGCGTAAACCTGTGAATCTCTTTAATGACGACGAGTTCCATTCGTTTATGTCGGAGATTGTGGACAAGGTGCAAGCGAAATCGGGCAATCAGACACAGAATAGAACTGTGCCGAAACCCAAGGAAAAGCCTGCTCCACAGGAAGTCAAATCGAAGCCAATTGATGCGGCTTTGCGGCGACCAAATCTCTTTGAGGACAGCCCACCGTTGAGTCCCAAATTGCCAGCAGCAACTGTTGTTCAGCCCGCCAAGAAACTGCCCACATCGCTCTTCGACGACAATTTGGATGACGATGTCGACGACTTCCTGAGCTCCCTCGCGCCCAAGGCCAAGCCGCAGCAACCAACGCTGAAGAAATCCTTATTTGATGATGACGATTTGGATATAGATGATATATTTGCGAAGAAAACAGCAAAGGAGCCGTCAGCTAAAACTGCGCTCTTCAATGCCTTCGAAGATGATGAGCAGAAAGACATCTTTGGCCAGTCGCAGGAGCGGCAGCCAGTGCCTGAGCAGCCAAAGGCTGCAGTGCGAACACTCGAAAAGAAGCCCACAGAGGCTACTTCACTGGCCAGCAAAGCCTTTTTGTTCGATGATGATCTGGAGGATTATCAAACTCCGCAAGCTTCAAAAGCAGTTGAGAAGCAACCAATAGCGGCTGAGACTGTCCAGGCAGCAGCTGTGAAACCGGTAACCAGGACAGCCAAGTCAAGCAAAGTCTCGCTGTTCGATGACGACGTGGATGATGAGCAGCTGGACGACGACATCTTTGGCAAGGGCTCGAAGAAGATTGAGAACAAGCAAAAGTTGGTGGAGCCCGTATTGCCAGCTGCTGAGGAGTTACCCAAGCGCAGTCTCTTTGATGATCTGGAGGATGACGATCTGTTTGCCACGCCCAAGTCGAATAAGCCAGCTTATGCTGCTGCAGAAAGGCAGCGAGTAGCAACAGCTGCAGTCGCTGTCAAAGAAGTGGAGGAGCTGGAGTCACACACAGAGAATAAGCCACGAGATTCAACTGATAAGGCGCAGCTGCCAATGCTTAAATCAGATCTGTTTAGCGAGGATTTCAGTGATGGGGAAACACGTGGAGATGCACAAGAGATTGGGCCAGAGAGAATTCCAAAGAACAAAGCTGAAGATGAGATGGAGAACAAAGAAAGGCAATTGCAGCTAACTGCCAAGGCGGATTCTAGGAAAGAGCTAGAAGTTAAGCCTGCTGAGAAGTCCGACTCACCTCCTAAAACTGAGCCAGAGCTGGAGCAGAACCATGGGGAAGAGGAGCCCAGCTTGGCGGATTGGAAGCCTGAGGATAATTCTGAGTCAGATATGCTAGAAGAGCAGCCACTAGCACAGTCAGAGCAGCAACCAGCTGAGCAACAGCAGGACCCCATCATCAGTCTCGTTGCTGAGCTAACCCAAGGCAAAGCCAAGCAGGAGACGCGTGCCTCCGAGGATGCCGCTGCGGCAAAGCAAATGATGCAAAACTATTCGAGTCTCTTCTCGGATGAGCCGCCCGACGACAGCGAGTTCTTTCAATCTCTCGGCACCAGCAGCCTGACCAGCTTGAGCGCCTCCAAGATGTTTGACCACGAGCACGAGCACGACTTCTATGAGCCCGCCTTGCCCGATCTGCCAGCGGCTGCTGAGACCAACAACGACTATGGCGGCATACGTTTGTTCAGCGATGTGCCACCCGATGATGACGATGATGATGATAATGATGATGATAATGATGATGATAATGATGAAGTGGAACAGGGAGCAACTGCAGCTCCAGCTGCAGTTCAGCAGGAGTCGGCAACACCAAAGCGCATACACACCATCTTCTACGATGACTTTAGCGAAACAGCTCGCGCAGGCGCCGCTGCATCAGTGGATGAGCAGCCGCCAGCGGATGTGCCCAAGCCCAGTTCTCCCATCAAGAAACTGCAGATGCCCAACATAAACATCAATGTGCAGGCGCTGTTGCCTAGCGCCAAGCTGCCTAAGAAGCAGGACGCACCAGCTCCAGCTCCAGCCCCAGCTCCAGCTCCTACTCCAGTCATTAGCCAAGGTCCAGGTCCAGCTCTGAAGCAAGTGCCCCAATCGAGTTCCAGCGAGACGCAGAACATTCTGCAATGCATTGCCAAGACACGTGTGCGTGGTCCAGCTCATCGACGACCCTCTACTCGACGTGCGCGACAGGCCAACTATGCTCAGAGCTTGCTAGCGACGCAGTCGGCTGACAGTGTGGCCGCTGCTCCGCCATCAATTGGGCAGCTGTCCAGCGATGACAACGTGGAGCACACAGCGGATGATGCCTTGTTCAAGGCTTATGCAAGGGGCGTGGCAGTGCAGCCTGCTGCGAAGCCACCACAGCGAGCTGCGAGTGTAAAGCAAAATCTGTTTCTGGATAGCGATCCAGATCAGGATGATGATGAGCTCTTTACCAAGGCACTGCCCAGCAAATTGCCAGTCGCAGCTCCGGCAGCCACTCCAGCAGCTGTTGAGTCGGTCTCAAATGCCTCGCCAGCAGCAACCGCAACTGCTTCTGTTATTGCTGCTGAAACTGCTTCGGTTGTCACATTGAAAGATGGTCCCCCAGCTGAACGCCCGATTGCTGCCGCTGCTACAGTCCAAGCAGCACCTGCTTCATCTGCTCCAGTTGCAGTTACTACCCCACTATCTGCTCCCGTTGCCTTGTTATCCACGCTACCGCCAGAGGATGACTTGAAAAAGCCTCCAGCTAAATCTGCTTTCTTTTTGGACAGCGATGAGGAGAATGATGAGCGCAACAGTTTTCTGTTTAGCCCAGCAGCAGCTGCGCCTGCATACAGAGCCGCGGTTGGGCCACCCAAATCGTATGTATCCTTCCTGGACAACAACGATGAGGATGAGGATGCACTGTTTGCAGCAGCAATAAGTGAAAGAGCTGCCAAAGCAGCAGCAGCAGCAGCGGCTCCTGCAATCCCATCGAATGAGATACTGAAAGCAAAAGCTAAAACTTTCTTGGATAGCGATGATGAAGACGATGATGCTGCACTCTTTAAGCCAACCCAGTCGATGGCTAAGCCAACGCTTAAGGATGAGCCAAAGCACAGTAAAGCAACTCCCATGGCATTGCCCAAGGAGCAGAGCAAGTCGAAGCCGCTGAAGACGCAACTCTTTGATGACAGCGATGATGATGATGATGATCTGTTTGGCAGCCGAGCTGCCAACACGCCCAAATCCCGGCCAGGTGGTGCTACATTGCCTGCCAGCAGCAAGTCGGAGCAGAGGGCACAGCTGCCCAAGTCCAAGGTACAGCCCAGCAAAAGTCTCTTCAGCGATGACGAGGATGACGATGATCTGTTCGCCAGCGGTGCAGCTGCTCCAGTTGCGCCCGCTGCTAAGCGTGGTGCAAGGCCTGCAACAAAGAAGCCGACACCCACTCCACTGCAGGCCAGTTCCACAGATATAGCGGATAATCCACTGGCTGATCTATTAGGACCCTAAGAAGCTTTAAGTAAAAAAAAAATCAACACATTTATGTTAATTACTTGAATTATATATATTTACACTTAACGATTTGCTTATGTTAATTACACAACTCTAAAAGAGAACAAAATGTTTGTTAATCGCTAGTAAAATAATTAACAGTACAGTGAACACTCGATAGTTAGACTAGCAACTAAAAACATTTACATACTAGAGATATACTTGTGATAAATATAAGTATATGTAGTATGGATGGATCGCTGGCTACGGATGTATTTTGTCTGTCTCTCAGCCATTTGTGGAGCGATTTAATGCGGCTTGCGCCTAAAATTACTCGAGTAATTACAGGTCTTTTGCTTAATTACTAGTTAATTGCCGCTTTCGTGTTTTAATTGGTTAAGTAATTACAGCTTTCTGGCATATACATGAACTAATTAACATTAATTATTAAAATTATTTGCTAATTACTTGAGTAATTACAGCTTTAAGGTGTTAATTACTTGAGTAATTAGTCAAAAATTCTTTGTAATTATCAAAAATCCGAAACTAGTCAAGTAGACACAGGCGCAGTTGAATTAATCTTTTTTTTAATTATTAATGTGACTACTGTGAACAGCTTGTAATTAGAATTAATTACAAGTAATTAGAAGTAATTGCAAGTAATTATTGGTAATTACTGATAATTAGAAGTAATTGCAAGTAATTATTGGTAATTACTGATAATTACTTGTAATTATAAGTAGTTACAAGAAATTATAAGTAATTACTTATAATTACAAGCAATAGCAGTTAATTACTGATAATTACAAGTAATTGTCATATATGTAATTATAATTACTTGTAATTATCAGTAATTAATTATTATGTAATTATCAGTAATTACTTATAATTACAAGAAATTACAATTAATTACTGATAATTACTGCAGTTAATTTCTATTCTTAATGCCTAAATCGTCGTCGCTCTGAAACCGATTATTTTCGCATTGTATATAGAGCACTTATGACTAAGTTTTATGCAGCTAGAACCTCAACGATGATGAAGTTTGCGCGCTGCAGTTGCATTTGAAACGAAAGCGAAAACAAAAACTGTAATTGAGTTAGTTTTGTGGCTCTTTGGTCGTTATTCCGAGGAATTTCTTGTGTGTTTATGTGTGGTAGTCGAGCAGGCTACAGCTTATGATAATATATATGTATGTGTGTGTGTGAGTGTGTGTGAGTGACTCGAAGCTCTACTACAGAGCCACATCGCGATACTTGCGATAGTCGTCGGACTCATTGCCCAGGGACAGTTTGCTGTTGGCTGTGATGTAGGGATTGGCGTAGTTGGCATAGCCGAAGCCGCCGTAGTACTGCAGGTGCTGTTGGTGCAGCTGGTGCAGCTGTTGCTGCTGCAGCTGCTGTGAGCCGCGTCGCGGCTGTCCCAGCATGGAGCAGCTGCCCGCCACGCTGCAAGTCGAGGGACGACGATAGAGATTGGATGCGGCTGCGGCGGCCGCCTGTTGCTGTTGCTGCTGCTGCAGCAGCATGGCCAAATAGTATTGCTGCTGCTGCGTATAGTTCTGCAGCAGATTGTTGCCATAGGCGGCCAGATCGTTCTGCACCTTGCTGATGCCATCGAGATTCTCAAGGGAGATGCAATTGCGCGCCAGCTTCTTCTGTTGTCCGTGTCGCTGCTGCTGCTGGGCAGGTGGTGGCGTCAGCTGCTTGGGCTCGATGGAACAGTAGATGGGATCGTTGCTGGCGGAGCCAATCAGCGAGGGCGGCGACGGACGATGCGAGTCCTGCAAATTGTGTTTCAGATCGTCTATGGTGATATTGAAGTATTTGGCATTCTTGTCCTCCGTGTCCAGCACATGACGTGGATTGTACATGCCGGGCAGCGTGCAGCGCAAGTCCATCAGCGATTGAGCGCGATGTGCCGTATTGGAGCTGGTCCGCTGGCCAGGTACATATTGCTGCGGCGCGAACATGCTGGCATTGAACTCGTTCTGCGAGCCAAACATCTGGTTAGTCCCAGCGCCGTTGCCCAGCGGCAGCTTGGTCTCGTCGCACAGCTGATAGCCCGCATTCTCGAAGCCGCTCAGGCGCTGGCTAGAGCGCCGCGAGTCCGCCTTGGTCATGGGCACGCTGGGCGCCGGGGTCTGCAGCGAGAGACGCGTCGCTAGACCCTGCAGCTGATTCAGCACCTGCGCCTCCCGGCGCCACTTGATGCCGGTGGGTATGACGCAGATCAGGGCCAGGCAATTGATGATGAGCCTGATCAAGTATGAAGTTAGCTCCGTTAAGCCATGCACCGACTGCAGACCCTGTGAATTGTCAGAAGTTACCGGAATTAACCAAGCTCGATCTCTATCTCTCGCTCTCTGTGGCATGCTCAAGTGCTCACCCAATGCTGTGTGGTCATCAGCATCACTAGCACCAGTTCCGGTATGGACAGCAGGCCAATGACAGCCGACCAGGCGAAGAGGGGCCAGCAGAGGCCACTCACGAGGCCATGTATTAGAATGGTCGTCGCGACGAACATCACAAAGTACAGCGTGCACAGCGTATAGGCGGCAAAGGGCAGCTCGCCGTGCGCCTCCAGCAGCCAAGAGACCTCACACGAAAAAGCGCCCAGGTAGACAATCTGTGCGGCAGGTGAAACCCGATGCAAGCAAAAAGCGAAAACATAAATCAAAAAAGTTATACAAAAAACACAAACGGAAATCTCTATATAAACTGGAGCTGCTGCTGCAGCTTGAAAAGCCGGAGATACATTTGTGTCGCACTCATCTATCAATCAATTAATGAGTCTTGTCTAGCTGTCTCTGTCTGTCTCTCTGTCTGTCACGAATACTCGCAAAAAAATGTTGAAACGATTTCATTTCATTTTCACTTAATGGCGCAAATAATAACTAGAAAAAAAAAAACATATTGTGGCCAGTTGATAACGGTACCCACAACAGTTTACAAGCAATATAAAAAAAGAAATAACAAGAATCTAGCAAGCAGCTGCCATGGACTGTCTCATACTTGTTCAAACTTCAAAAACTGAGGTATTTTAAGATATATCAAAATTAATTGTAATATTTCTTAAACATTTTATAGACTTGTTTCTGGCATGATTATTTAATTATGGTCCAGCTGCACTATTATAATAAAATATAATAAAAATATTTTTTGTATTCACAATCAAAGCAAAAACCAGCCAGAAGCTTGACTGTTGAAGCTTAACGAGCTGAGAATTTTTCGATATATATGTATGTATATCAAAATTCATTTTAATATATTTTAAGTATTCTAAAAGCTTACTTTTGGCATGATTATTTATGCAATCAAATAGCCTTAAGATTAAGAAATTTAAATATTTTATGTTTGAATTTTTAATGAATATCTTATAAAATTATTTTTTTGCCATGATTATTTATGTATGGTCGAGCTGCACTAGCTATTATATATTATTATTATTACCATATACTATTATATGTATAAATAAAATATTTATATATATATGATAAAATTCTAAAAAAAATTTACTATTATAATCCCAGCCAGTTTTGCCATATAATTTAATTTTATTTAATTTTTTACAGGGCACATACAAAGCATAGTAGCGGCTTGCATAGCTTATCCCATTTAATTATTTCTGTCAGCTTTCATTGCAAATCTTCAAAAATGTTAAGCAAGCTAATATACCCCTTAGTTCTTGTTTTCGTAACGAGCATATATAAGTGTAAATCACGAATTGGTTTACTTACCAGCAACAGGCCCGCCGCCACACAGCAGATAATGAATAGATTCGCCTTTATAAAGCGCTCCATGATGCGTTCGTTCCAAAAGTTTTGTATGCTATTGCCGTTCCCGTTCCCGTTCCCGTTGCCTTTGATGCTGTTCTTCTTCTTGCTGCTGTTGCTGTTGTGGTTGTTGTTGTTGTGGTTGTTGTTGGTGGTGGTGCCAGCGGGCCGTTTCGGTTTCTTGAACGAGGACGGTGAATGCGTTTCACTGGCCTTCTGATAATTCATGATCGTGTTGTTTCGTTATTTCGTTGTTGGCCAAAAAGAAGAAAATAAGCTTTGATTTCGGTCGGCCTTGGCTTTGGATGTTGGCTGTTGGCTGTTGGGTCAGTGGTGCGAGGCGATGACAAGCTAGTTCTAGTTCTACTTGGGATGCTTTCTTCTATGTTTCAATGATGAGTTTCGTGGCGCAGCGAATGCGAAAGCGTTAAGTGGCCTAATTGAGGCTTGTCATGGTTTTTTGGTTTTTTGTTTTTTTTTTTTTTCTTTATTTTAAGCTGCCCCTGAAATGGAAATGCAGATGAGTGTTAATGTGTGAGTGAGTGTGCGAGAGTATGTGAGTGTATGTGTATGCTTAACAAAAGACTTAGGCAACGAACTTGTTTTTGCGGCCAACTAACGGCATGCCACTTGAGATTCACATTCAGATTCGAGTCAACAATTTTCACTTTTTCTTAAAACAATATTTGTTTGCCAGTTCGTTGCCCAAGTCTTTGGTTCTAAGTCGCTTGCATTGGCTGCTTGCAAATGATTGTGCAGCTCTTTTCCCTTTAGTCTATGCAATGTTTGCTTAAGCAATTATGGCCCAAAAAATATCTGGCAGAAGGTGACTTCTAAGTCATTCGCTTTTCTTTTTTGTATTCGACGTCTTTTGCTTGGTATAAAAAGCTCTTGAACAGCAGTTGAATATAAGTTCGTTGTTTTTCTATTAGACTAACAAGTTTCGTGTCGATTTATAACAGAAGTCCTTAAAGTTCGTTGCTCTAATAGCTCGAAAATATTCACTGAGCTTTACTTTTTGAAAAATAATATTTGCTTGCAAGTTCGTTGCCTAAGTCTCTATAATTCTAACAAGTTCGCTGCCTAAGTCTTTTGTTTGGTTTAGCAGCACGCAAACTTGAGCACAAATAATTGACTACTTATGTCATGAATTATAGCTAAGCGCTAAATGCTCAGACAGCCAGACGCACACACACCTGTCACACACACGCACACACACACACGCATACAGACAGGCAGTCAGTCAATTAATCGTGTTAGCGAACGCCAACGTCAGTTAACGGCTTAGTCAGCCATTTGGTAATCTGCCTTTAATAGTCAAACAAAAATGCGTCGTCATCAGAATTGGAGTCTCACTCAATGCCGTCAACAGGTGCGCCGTGCCATCAACCCAAACATAATCATAATCATAATCGTCTTCAAAACGGCGTGGGTGACAAGCGTCGGCCCATTGCCATTGGGCCGGATATGCGCACGCCTTAAGCGTTTGGGTCAGCGCCCCGGCTTGGCCCATTGAGAATTCTGCACCAATCAACCGCTTTCTTCTTTCAACATAACTGCAAACGTTGCTCAGTTGACCAGCAACAACTCCTCTTCCTCTTCCGCTTGCTCTTCCTCCTCGTCTTCTAATTTCTTTAATTCTCGTTGGCTATGCAAACATTGCGAGCAAATTCTTTTCGGATTGTCCGGTTTTTTTTTTCGGGCAATCCGTTGAATAAAACGGGTTTGTTTATTATTAGCCAGCCAGCAGACCAAAAGACCCGCAGACCCGCAGAAAAATTGTGATCTCGCTTTGCGTATTACCTACGAAATGTGTTAAGTGAAAAAGGCGAGCTCCGGGGGCAAGTGAACGGAAGCAGCACGCCACGCTTATCTGGCCGCACCTCAATTGCTCTAAGCGTTCAATTACGCCAAGCTGCCAAGAGTTGTGTAATAAATCTCTCAGTTTGACTCTTGAGTGATAACTTAGTACTGCTTATAAAAATATGTCGATGATATATCAGCAGCGAAATGTGTCAAAGAAATGCATGCAATAGCCTGAACTGATTTATTTCGATATTTATATAGATAGAATTCGGGGCTGCTATGATGAATATATCAGATTCAGATCAGCTATGGCTTTAAAAACTTGTTGAATTTAGATAAGAAAGATAAATGTGCTTTGACATCTATAATGATATCAGAACAAAGGAATTGAATCTAGAAATTATCTGTTAATTGCTAGACTATACTCTTCGGGTAAATCATTCTCTTTCACTCTCTAATAATATAAATATAGCCGCATATCTAATATAAATATGAAACATATTTCTTCTTTGATTGATAATCGATAATACTTTATGGAATGATGTATTTATAGTGAAAATGTAAGCATTTCTTCATGGAGCAAGACGTATGTTAATTTTAAAATATTATTGCATGATCAGTCTCCGTTACGTCCCATGTTATAGAGCTAGAGAATATTATATAGAATATGTCTAAATGCAAATCCAGCATTTCCATTTAGACCACATATTTTTTTGTTGTCAAGCTTCAATTCTTGAATCTAGTCTTTACCTGTTTTATATATTTAGACATACTAAAGCTAACTGCGTTTTGTGCTGAAAATATGGCAAGCCTTGCAAATATTTTCCATTTACAAAAAAACGCTATATTCACAAAATAAACATATATATATTATGATGGGTAGACAAGCTATAAATATTTTTTAGCTCCGTCTGCTTGTAGTAGAATTATTTTATATACAAATATTTAAATAACTCTGGATTTTTGGGAATACAATTAATTTGTACATAGAATATGTATATGCGACTGCATGGAAGAAGTAATCTCTTGAAATAGTCACTGTCATAAGGCAGACGGACCTGCCACAATTTTGAACTGCTTGCAACTTGTCTCGTTGTTTATTTGTACTCAACAGCTTCAGCAGCTCAGTATGAAGATTAGAGAATATACTTTGTTGTGCAGTTGAGCATATGGGATTTGAGTAACACTCAATTAGTGCCTCTTTGGAGTCCTCTCTAGTAATCTCTATAGTGTCTATAATGTATATATATTCTTTTAGAGTACTATTTATGCATGTATATCTACATAGTCTTCTTTTAGAGTACTTCAAGAGTTCAATTAGACAAGCTATGCTAACGCCATTGCTGATCTTACATAGGGAAAACAATAGAGAGCATTGTTTAATCAAAATAGTTCTTGAAAGACAAGTCAGGCATACCTGCGCTATGATGTAAGAAAGCTAATTCTATTCAAATAAAATATACGTAAAAATAATAATAATATATGTAAGAGATCTGTGCAAAAAGGATCACAAGTTCTGTAGGTGAAGATAAAGACGTTAGCGAGAAGTTGTTATAAGCCTCGTAGATTCTAAGCAAAATTATAATATGTGCCGGAAATATTTTGTTGCAAATAAAATAGATATAACATCCAAACGCAGATGACGTAAAACGAAAATTGATATAAAAAAAAATGAAAAAATAAAACTAAGCAGCTTTACAATTAAAGCTCGTGCATATGTCGTAAATATTGATGGATTAGAAAGCTTTTTGCTGCTGCTGCTGTTGCTGTCAGCTGCAATAGTTGAAAAATAACATTCGCCTATTGAAAATTGCATTCGGAATGTAATGACCTCTTGAGTCATAATTCAGGCTGGCAGACAGCGCGCCCTTGACTGCCAAACCCCAAGACGCCCACCTTTATAGTCTCGCTCTCCGTGTGAGTGTTGGCATCTGTAACACGGCTCAGCGTGGTTTTTTGGCATTACAAAATTTATGTACATTCCGCATAATTTGCTGTGAAAAAGGCGCTAGTTTCGAAACAACAATTTGCATTGTGTTACATATATATGTGTGTGTGCTATCTCTTTCTTTACCCGGCTATTGCTAGACTCATTCGTATGGAATTAAATATATTTAAGCTGTGCATGATGTTATTATGACTGTTATATATGTATGTGTGCTGCGAGTGTAAATTGTTGCAGTTGTGCAGCTATTGCGTGTGACTGCAAAGGCGAGTTCAATAGCATCGACAACAACCAACAATAAACAATAAGCAATAATAAACTATAAATAATCACAGTGTGAAATGGCATATGGTTGAATAAACAACAATGCAATGCGGCGTGCTTGAACTGTTATGCAAATCCTGAAGCATGTTGAAAGGAGTAAAAGCAAAAGCGGCAAACAGGAAATCCATTTAATGCGTTTCAAAATGTAATAAAGAGACATGCATACAAATATATGTATTTTATTTATAGTAGATACATTTTTATATATCAATGCTTTTTGTGTGTTCGATTTGATTTCGTTTTTATGGGCTTACCTTTCACTTGATTGCAGTTTAATCCGTCGCTAGTTGCATCAGTCACAAAAAATGATATGCTATTTATGCGAGTCTCTCTCTTTCTCTCTCTCTCTCTGTCTATTTGTCTGTTGGGTGTGTAAAGAAAAACGCAGAAGAAAGACGAATTGTAGAAATTGTCGTTCAAGTAAGAAATGATTTCACATGCGCCACCGCCCAGGCCGGGATTTAAGATACACACCCAGAAACTGAGCAAAAAACGTACACATCAACAACAAGTAGGTAAGCTGAGGCTTGTGAGTGACAGATGCCCTGGACCTTGCTCTGTTTCTAGCTGGGCTGGAGACATATCCTACAATTTAAGTGCTCTGGGTGTGCCTATATTTGAAGACCTTTTATATAGTAAATTTTATGTAACTGGGCCATATATTGCTAGAGCTATGCATACCAATGGGGAACTTATATTTTTGGGGCTCTTGACTACTAGAGAAAAGACTAAGATCACAAATAAATGATCTACTGATGATCTATGTAGAAAGAAACAAAGTTTATAGCTAGATATGGCTTGGGAGCACGCGGATAGAAATTTTAATGTCTCTTTCTCCTAGAGATCTCAAGTTATGCACAAAAAACTACTTCGTGAATCTAATTTCTAAAGCTTTTTGGGAAGTTGTGAAAAATATATTCATAACAGATAATAAAACTGAAGTTATTGATGGATCAAAATACGTTTTAAAATTACCGACTTCAAAGCCAAATGAACTGGCAGTCAGGAAATTCTGGTTTACAAAAATAATACGCATTTCGATTTGGAATATGGTGCATAAATACTAACTTGATATAGAACGCGTTTGTCTTTTATAATTATTGGGCACGCAAACAATATACCCTGTTTACACATATGCAATGGATATAGCAATGACAACAACAACAATCTTAAGCGACACACACACATATACACAAAACAAAATTGTTGAACGTTGAGTCATGCTGAGGGAGAAGTCGCCGTAGCCGCTGCCTTTGCCGTCATCATCGCCGTCACAGTTGTTGTCAGTTGCTGTCACATGCAAATGGAAAAACAACAACAACAGCAACGACAACAACAGATGACTATGTGTGTGACATATGTGTGCCAAGAAAAAGACAGCGAACAACAGCGGAAAAGTGCTTAGGAAAAGCCCGCGCACTTGTTCTAACACTTTTACATGCGGCTCAGCCCAATTAAGACTGAAAACGTATGTAAAAAAACGTGTTTCCTCATTTAATTCTTTTTTTTTTCGCTTTTTAATTAGTTTCCATTAAGCACGACACTCGAGGCAAAAGCGAAATGCACTTGAGCAAAAAACGAAAAAAATAAATACAATTTAATTGCGCTTTAATTGTACAACGGACAAGAAGTCCCCCAAATAGACGTGAGAACAGAGCATGCCACATGCGTGGTCATGCAAATATATACACACACACAAATAAACACACACACTCACTCGCAGATAACCGTAACGTGCTGCGTCTAACGGTAACGGCTTAAGCACAACGCGAGCGCGCGCGCTCTTCGAAACAGTTAAAAGTGAAAATCGAAGTGACTTAAGCAACGAACGCGATTTCTTCGTCTTTGTCTTCTACTGCTTCTCTTATAAAGTGCAATCGACGCGTCAGCTGAGCTCAGCGGCTGCCCCACAACTGAATTGAGAGTTAAGTCTTTGCCCGTTTGGTTGCGGCTCTGCTGCTGGCGGCGCCAGCTGCGGCGTCTGCGTCAGCTGTTCGCTTATTGAAATCATCTTCATTACTCATTGAAACCGTATGGCACATGGGGTATACTGAAATTAAATGTTGCTTAGAAGTATAATTTTTAACCTGAAATATATTATATCTATATAAAATCAAGTATAAATAAAATAAAATGTTATATATACATATCTAAATAACATCAAGTAGAAATAATCTTATATCAAGCTTTAAATCTCATCAGCTACATATATATGTATGTAGGGTATGCTATAGTGTCACGCTGCAGTTATTGCCTATTGCTCTTCCCACTGTTCACACGCAGTTTGTCGCTGCTTGCGTCGCCGCTGCGCACCTTCGCTCAAACAATTAAGAAAAGAAGCTTAATTTCTAGCTGGCGCGCTGCATTTGCATAATTTGATTGTCGAGACAAACCGAAACAATACTCGTTAAGATTTTTTCTTTTTGTTGCTGCTTGTTTTTTTTTTTTTTTGTCTTTTCGGCTAGCTAACGGGAAGACAGACAAATGGGCCGAGGCTGGCCAAGAGCCCTGAAGTTGTTCTAATTAAAAAAATCAAAAAAGCGAATTTCTTTTGAAAAATTTCATTTTATAACTGCGTTTTTCTTTGTGTTTTGTTTGCCTTGGACATTTTGAATTGTGATTCGTATAAATTCATGTTTGAAGTTTTCATTTGGAAAACCTTTTTTTTTTTTTTGGTAAGCATAATTGATTAAGCATTTATCAATTAGTTGGGTTGACTAAAGTTAACTAGTTGCCTTTTTCTCCAGGAACAGTTTTTGGTGTGATTAAATGTAAGCCTAGGCTGCCGTCTCAGCATCTTCGACTGGCTCCGCTGTCTGTGTTGGATCTTCATCGAACATGGGTGGCAGCTGACCAATGCGCTTGATCTGCTCCATTAGATCGGCTATTTCAGGAGTGCGGTTGCGAAATTTGCGCAAAAACAAATAGCCACGCAGCATCTCATTGTCCAGGACACAGCTGCAAGGTGGAAGTAGTAAACGTTTATAACTGCTCAGGCCTAAGAGGGCCAGGCCAATCAATGATCTTACATAAGTGCGGCTGCGGCATAGTTGCCCGTCTTTTCCAGCTGATCAAGCCACTTGTTGATAATAGTCTTAATGAGAGGATCTGTGGCGGCGAAATGGATGCGAGCATTCACCAAAGCCTCCTTGAAGTACTCGTGCTTCATCAGCATTTCAATCGCATCCTTTTCCTTATCGATAGCCATCATATATGTAGCAGCATGCAATATAAAGCCCTGCTCCTGCAGCTGCTGTATGTAGGCATTGACGCAAATTTGCCAGAAGCTGAAATTGAAAAATAAAATTAGATATAAGTTGTATAAAAGAGCAACAGCTCGACTTACACATAGGATACTGAGGGCGACAAGGATACATGCCACTCAGTTAGCGTCTTATTAGCAATGTGTAGCTCCAGTTCATCACGCAACTTGAATGAGGCAAGAGCCAGATTAATTGGAGGAAGCTCCTTGTTGTTGGACTGCTTCAGGTTGGCAACTGAAATGGTTGATCATTAAATATAAATATAAATATAAATATAAATATAAATATAAATATAAATATAAATATAAATATAAATATAAATATAAATATAAATATAAATATAAATATAAATATAAATATAAATATAAATATAAATATAAATATAAATATAAATATAAATATATATATATATATATATATATATATATATATATATATATATATATATATATAACATATGTAAGCCTAAATTGAACTAACGTTCTATGGCAATGAGCTCCTTGGCCATGGGCTTGTTGCCAAACAACTTGGACATGAGCACCGATTTGTCTATCTTGGATGAATCTTCGCTGAGTACTATGGCCAGTTTCTCCAGAGCGTTCTTGTTTTGCTCCTTTTGTGTGAGGCAGAAGCACGTGCGGCTATTCTATAAATGATAAGGATAATAGCATGAGTACAGGATTACAGGCCAGAAGCCAAAGCTACTTACAGTCAGAAAACCATTTGACAAGACTTGCGCCTGCAGCTGTTTGCAGTTTTTGCATTCAACAGCCTCTGAGGGGTCTTGGGTCTGCAGACTTAGAGCACCCATCAGCGAATCAATTGGCTGCTGCTGCTGCTCCTTCTCTGGCTGCTGCTTTTCAGGCTCCACCTCGGCTGGCTGCGCATCCGAAGCATTGTTTTGAGCTATTGGAGCGACCTTTCGATTTTCGCGTCGCTGGCGCTTCTTTTGTGCAGCACTCAATGCGGGTTGCCCGACTTGGGACTTTAAAGCCCAACGTAGCTTGATGAGCGGATCCACATTGGAGCGTATCTCCTGTTGATCACTAGCCAGAGCATCTTTGATGCTCACCAGCTCGAGTGAGACGGTTTTGCCACCACACATAACAATGAGCTCATCGGAGGGCAGAAAAAGGCCACACCACATGGGGCATTCGTATTTGATGATTAGCGGTGGCTGTGCTGGCACCTTGGTGTTCCACATGCAAACCTTGCCCTCAATATGGAAGCTTAGCAGCAAATGGTCATTGGCATTGCTCCACTTGACCGATGTAATGGATGCCTTCGGATCGCTGTCCTTAAACTTGTGCAGCTTCGTAAAGTTATGCGTGGCCTCGTTCAACTCCATTACATGGACCAGACGATCATGACCCACCACAGCAAACAAATTGCTCGACACCGGACTGAAGGCAATGTCCGTGACATAACGTGCCAAGAGCGCTGTGCCACACAGTTCAGTTGACTGCATATCTGGAATACTTGGATATACCTTGAGCAGACCATCCTCGGTGCCAATCAACAGCAAGTCTCCACGCACATACAAGTAGCTGGGGCGCTCTATATAGCGCAGCAGTGCGGCCTCTGAAGAGAACAGATTAAAGAGAGAGAGGGATTAGATCGAAAGTGAGAGGGGAGTAAAAGATTAAGCGTGAATGAGAGTAGATTAAGCAATGTCTCTGCAAAGGGTAGAGAGGGAAAGGCTGTGATTCGATTATCGATCAAAGTTGTTGCCAGGGACAACTTGTTTGCCAGTTCGAATAACAACAAAGCAACAAGGCAGAGAAATCAAATCACATTTCATATTTGTTTCTGTGTGCACACGAAAAGTAAATAAATTAAAAGTTGCAGCATGTCGCATCCACATCAGAAGGCAATCGGGGATATTTGCCAAAGCATTGCGTCGCAGCTGAAGGAGCGCGACTTGGAAGTGGATAAGGAATTTATAGCCTTTGTGGTGCATTTGCTCATTCGAGACATGCGGCTCGGACTCTTGCACACGGACCTGAATAAGCCCAGCACATGCCACATCAAGACCTTCGTCGACAACATCATCAGCGGCTATGTGGATAACACAAACACAACCATGGCGAACATGCGCCTCTCCTGGATCATGAAAAAGGGCCACGGCATCCAGTTATCCTATGTGCGCGAGCAGTACGAGCAAAGCTATCAGCTGCAGCTCAAGCGACTCATCGATGACATTCTGCAGTATCCGGAGACCTGCAGCAAGGTGCAGTTGGATCAATTGTTTTCGAAAATGCAGGTCTTCATAGTGGCTACCCATCACCTGGGCTGCCCCAAAAACCATGTGCTCCTCAAGCTGGCAGCCATGGCACTGAAGAGCGTCATCGGTCGCAGCGATCTGCAGAACTATGTGCTAAAGAAGAAGTATCACAGGAAGGAGTATTTGCAACGCCTGGCCGACACTGTCGCTGGCATTGTCATCTACAACAATGATGGACCCGACGGCGATCGTGAAAATGTTCGAAATAGTGAGTTCATATAAAATCCTTAACCACATCTATTTAATCTTTGCATTCTCCCATTTCAGTCATTGGAGATCTAAGCATGGCGCAGTGCAATACAAACGCCGCCTTCGATGCTGCGCTGGAACATCTGAGAGAGCTGAGCTCAAAGTGCCAGGCGGCGATTAGCGAGCAGTTGCTGTTCGACTGCAAGGAGACGATGCTCTACTACCGCGTGTCCCTGGCACAACTGGAGCGCATCAATCAATTCACTGTCACCTTCAATATGCTGATGCGCTGTTTGCTCGCGCTGCAGAGCAGCTACGAGCACACCACTTATTTGGTCAGCGTGGAGACGGGTCGCTACGACTGTGTGGTGGCCAAGATCAATGCAACGCTGTGCATGCGCAGCTCCATTGAATCGGAGCTGATTTTTGTGAGTAGTAGCGAAATCTCTAAAGATTCCTAAAATACATATTCCTCTATTGTAGCCGCACTTTGTCTACCTGTCCAAAGTGTGGGCGAATCTCAATCAATATTTCAATCACATTGTCGAGCTGAACAAGCTGCGTGAGCGTCTCGAGGCCCAGCTGACCGCCGAGATGGAGCAGCGCGCAAAGGATACGATTTTGGAGGTCCAGGAGCTGGGCAAACGGCACACGAAAATGCGTGAATGCAGCTTCAACCAGCGCATGGAAGAGCTGAAGCAGTATCAAACGGATGGCAACTTTTGCAACCTCGTCCAGGCGGACATCAAAGACTTTTGCGCTCTCGCCATGGCCGTGACCAACGGACTGCTGCTGCCCGCCAAGGTGGTGCGCAAGCTCTGCATGAATCTGGACATTAAGTTTGGTTTTCAAGATGAGACCTATGCACGCATAGGTGAACTCTGGTTCGAGCCTTTCATAACTGCCCTAAGACAATCCATCTTCAACAATGCCAACCTGGCTCTGCTATTCAAATTGGATCACATACTGATAGCCAAGGAGCTGTTGCCCGTGCCCGTGGAGCCGCCAAAGACAAAGAATTTCCGTGGGCAAACAGAGATGGTAGTCACCAACGATTTGGCGCCGGCCAATTGGATAAATGTGACGTGGAATGCCTGGGACTATCATCGCGAGACAATACACCTGGCCGAGATACGCAAGAGACAGACGCACGATGCCCAATCGTTGATCACTTACGGCAAACGCAATGCCCAGAACCAAACGTACAACGTACGCCATCATTTGCATTAGGCACTCACCAGCATAAGTCTTTTGCACACTGTAGATGCCCACGATGCGATCCACAATGAAGTAAATGTGGTCGTGCTGCCACATCAACGAATAGATCTCCTTCTTCCGCACTGGACGGAACGTCGACTTCACGCGCATACTCTCCACATCAAGTATGCCCACCTGAATGAAATTTATGTTGAATTCAATAAATAATTTAGTTGAGTTGTACGTACGATGCCGTCGAAGGTGCCGTAGGCTAACTCGCGGCAATCCGAGCTCCAAGACAAGGAGTAGACGCTGCTGTTTACATGAACACTCTCAATGGAAATGCAGCGCTCGGTCAATCTGGATATGTCGAAAAACGCAATCCGCTTATCCGAGCAGCCCAAGGCAATTCTGTGAAATTAAGAGAGATAACGAGATCATTTTCCCTTTATAATTATACGAACATACTTGTTCATGTCATTGGGGCATTCGGCCATGGCGCGTATGCCGTAGGCTACACAGCCATAGTCGGCGCTCACTTCTCCATTTAGAGGATTCAAGAGGACCACGCGGCGCTTGTTGCGCTTGTTCAGCCAGATTTGCGGATACGCAGCACTTGGCGCGCATGAGATAATATCATTCTCCGCACACTTGTGCAGTTGATCCTTTACGATCTTATAGCGAGACGTTAGAGGATCATAGGTCACGGCAAAGAAATACAATTGATGGCGCGCCAGGCACACAATGGTGTGATCGTTGAGCCAGTAAATCTGCTTATTTCTGGCTGCAAAGGGAAGATAATGTGTATCTAAAATATAGCTAGCTATTCTATCTTCCTCTCACTTACCTGTGGCACTTATTTTGCTATAGTTATTGGTGCAGATTTGGCCCGTTTCCGTGTTCCAGATCATAATGACGTCGTTGTCATTAATCGAAGCGAGGAGTATATTTGAGCGAGGCTTGGGAACCTCTGGCGAGCCGTAGCCCAGTGAGTCTACGCTGACTTGTTTGGCCAGGGGTTCGGGTTTGGCTAGGAGCTGCGTCAGCTGCAGCTGTGGAGATTCGGGTGCATCGTGCACCTCGGCTTGGTGGTAAATGTGGTGCAACACCTCACGCTTGGGCTTGGAGGCTTCGCCATCGACAATGACAGCATCATCGCTAGAGGAACTAAACTGTATAACCTCCAAGCTGCCTTCGCTAGTGCTTTGCTGCTTCTCTGAATTGGGACTGTCATCGCTGCGTGGACCGGATGTAGCTGTCTTCAAGCAATCCTGCAGTGTCACTTCTACTTGTGGTGGTGGATCTTTGGCACCGCTGCGATAAGCTGCCAGCTCCGCCTTCATAGTCTCACAGGCCTCTATGAAATCGAGACCCGAATTGGTGGGCGGCTTCTCGAGACCGACAAAATCATCTGGAGATCTACTAGTCGCACGTTGACGCAAGCTGGGCGGAGCCCCAAACTCCAGTTCCAAATGATCGTAGTTGTATATATCGAATATATCATCTGCCTCAGCTGCTCTTGACTTCAATAGGGGCGCCTTAACTAAGCGCTTTGGCTCAGCTTTTGCTTGTTTTTCTTCCGGCTCCGGCTCTGCCTTCAATGGCAGGGACATCTCGCGCCAGGCCAGGCTCCAAATGTTGGCATTCCGGCCTTGTCCATTCAACTTATGCACAATGCTCATCTCATTTAAGTTACAAATGAAAATCGTACCGCATGTGTTGCCCACAGCGAACAGATGCTCATTATATGGTGAGCAGCGGAGCACGCTCAATTGCTGATTGCGTTGCGACAAGAAGGTTGGACGTCGCAAATAGCTGTTGGAGGCGACGCAGTAGATGACCAGATTGTGGGTATCAATCGACAATATATTGCCATTGCATATGTAGCCCATGAGCATATATGAATAGGAAAACATTCGAGCATGGTTCTCCTCTTGCTGACGCTGATGTGCCTTGTGCCCACTGATGGCCGCACCGAGGTCACAATCCCAGACGAGGACACACCAATCCTCAGCAATAATGGCAAATTGTTTGCCGTGAGCATTTGACAATATTTCGGATTTATGCTTTTTGCCCCATAATGGGCTAATATCCAGTCCACAAATGGGGATACGCGTGGACATGGTTTTCACAGCTTGATCTGCGGCATCTGCAGGCGGTATATAATTGATGCATTTAAAGCCGGTGTAGAGCAGCCCGCCATCGGGCGTTGCGACTGCAAGCGGTGTTTGTACGCTGCTCGGTGTTGGCACATTATGTATAATTACTCCCGGTTTCATACTTATTTTATGAATTACAAATCGAGAGAAAATTGAAAAGTTTTTTTTTGCAGAAATCACATTTGCAACTGACGTTTAATTCTGCTTCCTTCAATAACTTTCCAGAACTTATTATGAGCAGTATTTTTAAAAGGAGCCCGCTCAATTTCGGTATTTCTAATGGTATTTTCGATATTTGATAATTTGATGCCTGTGGGCACACTGTTTTTAATTACTGTTTTCACTGCGAATGGTAATACGCAAAAAACATATACAAATTGTGAAAATATTAAAGGCCTTCACCTGCAGGGGATTAAAAGCATTGAATATGGAAGCAAAACGCGAGAGAAAATCGTCTTTGGTTAGTTTACAAATCCATTTTGCTTTAGTTGAGTTGATTTTCTGCTCTAACCAACTTTCTTTATCTACGATAGGCCCCACTTTCGCCATGTCCGATACCAGATATAACGGATGATGAGCTGGTGACGATTTCGGTGCGTGATTTGAACCGAACGTTGAAGATGCGTGGACTCAATCGAGAGGAGATAGTGCGCATGAAGCAAAGGCGTCGCACGCTGAAAAATCGTGGATATGCGGCCAGTTGTCGAATTAAGCGCATAGAACAAAAGGACGAATTGGAAACGAAAAAGTCATATGAATGGACGGAACTGGAGCAGATGCACGAGGACAATGAACTGATACGCCTGGATGTTAGCAACTGGAAGAACAAATACAAAGCACTCCTACAATTTGCTATTCAAAACGAAATACCTATCCCAAGCGAGCTGGAGGGCTGCTGAGTGCAGCACATAGTATCACATTAAATCTAATCACATTCCAGTTTCAGTTCGAAAATGAAAATCAAAAGAGAAAAAAAAAACAACACCTGTAACCATAGTACAATAGCTGGAATTTGATTTGTAACGCACTTAATTTTTAATAAACATTTGTATACGAGAAAATCAGACACCCTGTTTGAAATATCAAAGTGAATGTCAACGTATATATGTGAATGTCAAAAATTGTAAGGAAACAGCTGTATACGTATGTATATATTATTGTTATGTATTCATTTGATAGACGCAACCTTAACTCATTATATATATGTATGTACTTACATACTTACATGTGCTAGCGGTGCAACTTTTTCCACCAAACATATAAAAACGCAAAACTTCAAAAAGGCTACCAAGAACTAGACTCCAAATCATGCCGTCATGGCATTTCGTCGCTTTGGTAAATCCCTGCTTTATGGCTTGCCGCTAGGCATAACGTTCCTCGACTGTGTCGGATATGTGGCCAGAGTTGACGGTAAATCTTCACAGCAAAACTCAATAATCGTGCAGCCTTCACTCAGTGTTTCGAATTCCAGGCACTTCTATGCAGCCCGCACTTAATCCAGTGGCAGAAGAACGCGACTACGTATTCCTTTTACGCTGGGGCATCCACAACAGTGCTGTGGAACGAGGCGATATAATTTCACTGATATCGCCCAAGGATCCCGGCCAGAAAATCATAAAACGCGTAGTGGGCATGCAGGGAGATGTCGTCTCCACTCTTGGCTACAAGCATGAAATAGTGCGCGTGCCCGATGGCCATTGCTGGGTCGAGGGTGATCACACGGGCTACTCCTTGGATAGCAACACTTTCGGCCCAGTTGCATTGGGTCTGATGTCCGCCCGGGCGGTGGCCATCGTTTGGCCACCAGAACGTTGGCGACTATTGAAGAACGAACTACCACGACGAAGGCGACCCGTGCAGGTGGCTAAAGCCAATTACTACAACTAGGCACAAAGACTGAACGAGGCAAAGCTGTTGGTAGCCACTAAGTAGTCACATACATACACTGTTTGTACATATATATATTTTATTACCGGTTTTGTGTTCAATTGGTATCGTTCCCTAACGCAAAAATCAAAATAATTCAAAATTTTTAATGCTAAATAACAAAATAAAGTAGATACCATTAACTTTACGCTTAAAATAAATTAGCGTACGAATACACTAATTTTAACTATTGTTTGCTGTGAATTCCAATAAAAATAGAATTAAGCGGAGGGCATTTCGCAGCAGCATTGGCGTGCTTAATGGATCTGTATTTGTGTTGTTTTCCCAACTGTATTTATACAATCTAAATGGTGTCCAAATTTTGGCTTGCGTAGCCAAATTCGTGCAACACGGATAGTGTCTGCTTGAGCGCCACTCCAGCGCGCACAATCTGATAGCATCCCGGCTCAGCCAAGTCAATGACTGTAGAGGCCAGTCGTCGCTCCTCCGTCTGCCCAATGCGTCCGGCATCGAAGATGGCGCCCAGCTGCGGCCATAGAGCCTGGAATTCATTGATTTCGAGACTGCTTGGTGCACTGGAACGATTGGCACTGGTCAATGCCAGCGGCTGCTCGTGCCATCTGGCACACAAGTCTCGGATGAACTGGAAGTCAGGAATGCGTATGCCAATTTTGCTGGTGCTTGGATTTAAGTATCGATTGCTCAGATGCGGCGTACGCTCAACGATGATGGTCAGTGGCCCCGGAAGCAGCCGAGTTAGCAGCTCGTCACTCAAGTGGCTCGCCTGACCATAGCGACGCAGTGCAGCAATATTGTTTACACAAATGGCAACCGGTTTGTGTTCATCTCTTCCCTTGATTTCGTACAGACGCTGTATGGCCTGCTCGTTGTTGGCATCGCAGGCCAAGCCATAAACTGTATCTGTGGGCAACGCAATCACCTTGCCCACTTGCAGGCATTGCTCCGCCAGCTTTAAGGCATTCAGTGATTCGGCAGAGCAAATGGGAGTCACCTCCAGCTGTTGCTTATGCATGCTGGAGCTGCTGTTGCGAATCCCTTGGAGTCGTCTTAGTAGAAGCTTTTGTAGATAGCGCATCAGTCCTAATCCCTCCAGTTGTGTCCGCACTGATGATTACAGCACTTGTAGAATGTGGTCATAGGCTCATCCGCTGATCGGGTTTGTATTTGCATAAAATAGGCACGTTTGTGTGAGCAGGACGGGCACTCAGCATCCGTTGAATCAACGTTCTCCCAAGCCGCAACGCCACCCAAAACGTGATCAACTTCCTAGAAGAAATAAAACGTAAACAAAATTGCATCATTCCGTTATTGTAAACTTACTTTCAGACGTGGATAGGTTTTGGTGGTTATTTTGCGTTTGATTTTCGATATGAATGGGCACGTGTTGCACGTGAATCTGTGACTAGACGTATCTACTTCAATAATTAATATATTGCCACAAGACGGGCAGAAAAACAACATCGCGAAATGCGAGCACGTTTAATAATCAACTGCTAAGTTAACAGATCTATCTTATACGACTATAAGTGTTATCGATTATAGAATGTAAACACACTTAACAGAACTGACTAGTTCGATAAGAACTGTTATCGATGTTGCTTGATGCAAACGTTAATCAACACTAATCAACAGCGGTACGCAAAACAAGCGAATTTTATAAATATTGTGTTAAATTGTAAGATAAAAGCAACATGTCGGCTGATGTACGTGATATTTTGGACATTGAGCGTGCCAATACGCCCGAAATAACCCGAGACTCATTCCTCGCCACAAAAAAACGTAATTTTGAGCGGTAAGTGGAAGCGTGCAACATTTCTTTCCCCCTTCTCACTCCTGATTTTTAGTACAAAACATGCTTCCCGGCGTCCGGAAGGAATGCATCGCGAAGTCTTCGCGCTGCTATACACAGACAAGAAGGATGCACCGCCTTTGCTGCCGACAGACACCGCATTAGGTATCGGTGCGGGCTACAAACAAAACAAAGCTCGGTTGGGCATGAAAAAGGTGCGCAAATGGGAATGGGCGCCTTTCTCGAATCCCGCTCGGAACGATGCTGCAGTCTTTCATCATTGGAAACGTGTCAGCGATGATTCTACAGACTATCCGTTTGCCAAATTCAATAAGCAACTGGAGATACCCACATACACAATGACCGAGTATAACGCACACCTGCGCAACAACATTCAAAATTGGAGCAAGGTGCAAACGGATCATCTATTTGATCTAGCCAGACGGTAAGAAGTAAAATAGCTTGTATATACATATATTCACTGTCGTATCCTTGCAGTTTCGATTTGCGATTTATTGTTATGGCAGATCGTTGGAATCGCCAACAGCATGGAATTAAAACAGTGGAAGAGCTGAAGGAGCGATACTACGAGGTGATATCGCTGTTGGCAAAGGCCAAGAATCAATCCGTTGAAAAGAAAACATTCGTATATGACGGCGAGCACGAGCGTCGTCGCAAGGAGCAACTGGAGAAGCTCTTCAAGCGCACCACCCAGCAGGTGGAAGAGGAGCAAATGCTGATCAATGAAATGAAGAAAATCGAAGCTCGCAAAAAGGAGCGCGAACGCAAGACGCAAGATCTACAAAAACTGATCTCCCAAGCAGATCAACAAAACGAGCATACCACCAGCACACCAAGCACGCGCAAATATGAGAAGAAGCTGCACAAAAAAAAGGTGCATCATCAGCCGCGACCCTCAAAAGTGGATTCGGTGGTCAACGCCATCGAAATCGGCAGCAGCGGCATCAAGTTTGCTGATCTGCGCGGCTCTGGTGTGTCGCTGCGTTCGCAGAAGATGAAACTGCCTGCAAATATAGGACAGCGCAAGGTGAAAGCTCTTGAACAGGCCATACAGGAGTTCAAAGTTGGTAAGCTACAAAAATATTGCAGGAGCAGTCATCAATATGGAATTCGTCTCAATCAATTCTATTTTTAGATCCTGCTCCACCGCCCACAGAGGATATATGCACCTCCTTTAACGAGCTGCGTTCGGATATGGTTTTGCTGTGCGAGCTCCGCACTGCTCTGTCCACCTGCATCTATGAAATGGAGAGCTTGAAGCATCAGTACGAGGCTGCCTGTCCGGGCAAGACACTCAACATACCGCCCTCACTGGTGCCCATAAAAAGCGAGACGCTGGAGCCCAATGCAAACTAGACAACGGCAGCCCAAAGCCACGGAAGAGAATACACACGTCTTACTAATCAGCGCAAGAACAACAGCAACTGTAACCCGTGTGCCACTCGCTATATTTGTGCATGTGCGCTACTCCCAGTCTAGTTAGTAGAATAAATAGAAAGAGCAAAAAAAGAAAAGAAAATAATGTTTTGCAGCGATCACAGATCACACGTATATATATAAATGTGAAAATCAAATAGCCAACGGTCAAATGGAGTGTGAGAACTTTTTTCTTGCTGCCGCCTAGCTAGCTGTGATTTATTTACCTCTTTTCATCTTTCCAGGCGCTCTTGGCCTTAGATTTCTTCTCTGCAAAGTATTTGGGTTACGCTGGCCTGGCCAAATATGGCTGGCATGCAATAGCCATGTGGATATGTGCAATGACTGTTGGCTGATGGCTACTGCTGCTGGTGTTTGATGTAGCCTGCTGACTGATGCTTGATGATTGACTATTGCTGCTGCTTGATGCTTGTTGTATGAAGCTGAAGTCGAATGCTGCTGCTGCTTGATATAGTCTCTTTTTAGCTGCTGCCCACACACAGTCACAGCAACTGGTCATTCAAAGAATCAGCTTGAGTCAGCCGCCGCTGCCGAAGCAGCGACCGACTTCTATATTTGTGAATGAAAACAAAACGAAGCAATGCCGATTCGTTAAATGGGGAATCGGGTTTTGTTTAGCTGCAGCAGAGCTCAGTCGAGTTTCAGTCGTCGGCGCGTTTGGTTCAGCAAACAGCTGCTGTCTTTGTGTGTGCGTGTGTGTTTCTGTGTGTTAATGTAAATAAACGTGTGTGTGCAGTGCAAAGTTCGTTGCTTCAGTCATTCATTTGGGTTTTGCGCAAAGGCAACAGCGTGAAGCAAATGCAAATTTAAATTGAAGAATTTTTGAATGGCCGTCGGCAATTGTTGAATATCCTGCAGCCTGCTCTCGGGCAAACAAAACGTCTTTGCATCCGTTTCCGGCCCTTTGTGCACTCGTGTGTTTTTTTCTGAATGAAATGTTGGCGCGTCATGTCCCTGTCCCTGTCAACTAAGCGACCCATTGTCATTGTTACCTACTAGAAGGAGTGAACGAGCGAGCGAGGGTAAGAGAGCGGCAGCGAGAGTGAAAAAACCTAACCAAGTGCAGCGTAAAGATCTTTATCGCATTTTGCCTTCTGGAGCAGCAACACAAGACAGTCAGGTAGACTGAAAAAAAAAAAAAAACAGAAAGAGAAAGAGAAAGAAAATACATTCAGTTAGGTCAAAGTCGGCTTAAATAAATATATCTAAGCCAGTAAAGACGTCGCCCGCTTGACTGATAAATCGCTTAGCTTATCTGCTGTTTAAGTTTCGCACGCTGATAAATCGAAGTGGGAGCGAGAGACCAAGAGTGATCGACTCATTCACAATGTTGCCCAAACTAAGGTGAGTCTTAGACATTTATTTATTTACATTTCATATGCATTCATTTGTTTAAAGCCTGTCTCTTGTGCCGTGCTTTTTGTTGACTATATTAAATGTAGTTTATTATCTATGTTGGCTACCTACGCCCACCTGATCTGCATTCCAAATGAGCCAATTAGAAATCACACAGCCGATCAAGATTAGCCATATAGATGCTCTCTCCATATATAAAATTGGCTTTTGGCTTTGATCACGAGATCCGTTTATTAAAAAATGTTCTTGATTGCAAATTCGCGCTCTAATGATGCTTTTATTTCACTTTGATTAGGCCCCAGGCGTGGAATTTTAGAGCTAATTATAGAGCCAACAGCTTAGAGTGAGAAAAAGCCGCAATCATTGACGTAGTAGACATGGACTATATATACTTTGATTAGCTGCGATTTTGCTAAAATTAAGGGCATTCTTATGAGTTTTATATATCTCTATGTTTATCTATATCTATATATATATATATCGTGATATGATATTATAAAAACAATTAATAATTAAAAGGCGTGCTGCACTGAAGCTATGCCAAGCTATGCATATTTTCATAAACAAGAAGCGCGCTATATTAGCTCTAGCAACAATTTGTTTCTATCAAAATTTGCTAGAGAATTACAAATAGTTAAGGCTGTCACAGCTTTATAGCTAGATCTGCCTAAAACTTTTTTTATATTCTAAAATATTTTAATTGTAATATGTGTGAGAGCTGTATTTAGGTGTAACGGATTAGCAGATAGCCTGAGTACCAATTGGTTTTAAAGTTTTTACCGGACGGATGGATATGACCAGCTCCACTCGGTTGCCATGAATTATGTTTTAAGTTAAGTTAATAAATTGTGAATAAATTCTATTTCACTTTTTCATTGGCCACTTTGCGAAATCTGTCAATATTTTTCCCGAAAAAGGCCCTTATTAAATGTCTCGTTGTCTATATTATTTCTATTATCTTCACATATATGTCAACTTCCTTCTGCACAGTTAATTTTCAAGTAATTCCCCTAAATATACCCTAGCAATAGTCTGACTTTATAATCTCCTAATATATTTATCTGAGCTGCCCTGCAACACATAAATATTTAATTTATAGCTCTTTACCTTTGTCAGCGTCGCATTTATGTTTAGACATTTGAACTCTTCATCTAATGTGTGTGTGTGTATAAATATTATTAAATTTTCTTATGAATTAATGTTTATAAATTTTAGATGTGAGCTTGCGTCACGTAGCGTAGCTGCTGCTGGCTTTGTGGAAGCTCATTAAACGCGGCTAACATTGTTGAGCAGACGCACTTCCGTTGCGGGGGCACTTAATGCGACTCCCCGCTGTCATTTTCCCAAAAAAAAAAAAGACAGAAAACTCCAAATTCAAACAGCGTTAAGAGTTTTTCAAAAATTATCGACACACACACACACACACATACACATACACTCGATTGAAGAAAATGAAAAGCCAGACGAAAGAGCTAAATGTAATGTGATGGTTGTTGTTGTTGTTGACAGCTTGAATAGTGTTCAAGCGAGCTCCGACAAGAAGTTTGTTCAACCTACGCACCTTGCACACACACACACACACACACGCACAAGCACAATCACAATCACACACGTAGACACGCATCATAGTTTAAGCGCAATTAGCGCTTTGTCGTTTTGTTTTCTTTACATTTCATTCGTCTACGAGTTTTATTCATTTTCCTTTACATCTCTTTCTCTCTCTCTCTCCTATGCTGGCTTTCCTCTATGCTTTTCTGATTTCGTAGTTCATAATTTTCACAGCATGCTGTCTGCTTCTTCTTACATAGTATAAACAAAGTTTTTATTTTCATTTAATTTCGTACGCCCACAACGTAGCCGAAATTCAAGAAACAGAGAATGGTAGAGAGAGAGAGAGAGAGAATGAATGAAAGGGTTGCAGGCGGCAGTGAACGTAGTAAACGTACATAATTAATATTTATATAATTTTTTTATGTTTTTTTTTTTTTCCTTTTTACTGCTTTACATGCGCTCATTAGCCGCTTGGTTTGCTCAGGCGAACGTTGTTGGAGTTGCCTGCTGTTCTGTTGCTTGTTGTTTGAGTTAAGCTGGCATCAAGTTCGTTGCCTAAGTCTTTTGTTTGCCCAGCTGTGGGCGTCATTTATAAGCCGTCATTTTGCAGCAGCAGCAGCAGTAACGGCGGCAACAGACAAGGCTTCAACTGTGCTACTTGCTGGCCCATTGTTGTTAGCCAGTTGCTTTTGCTGCTGCTCCACAACAAGTTGCCAAATTTGGGAGCAACAACAAATGCTGCCCACTTCATAATGATAAGTATGTCGCCGCAGAACACACACACACACACACACACTCATGTATAAAGAACAAGTTGAATGTAACGCATCTCACTTTAACAGAGCTAAATTTCAACTGCATTTTATTTGCTGAATTCCGTTAAAAAAAGACGTAAACATCAATAAAAATAAATAAAGAAATAAAAAAACAAAAATATTTAAAAACTGATTAAAAAAAAAAAATAAATAAATAAAAATAAAAAATAAGTAAATACACATAAATAAATAAAAATAAATAGTTAAAAATAAATAAATACAAATAAATAAGAAAAATAAATAAAATAAGCAAAATTCTTCGAACTGACAAACTCAGATGACCTAAAGTATATATATATATATATATATTAATTATGTAAATTTTCTAAGTTTTTGATGCATTTGTATAAAATTAAGGAATTAATGAAGTGAAAGATATTAACGACATTTCTCAGTACTTCATATAGGAAAGGCGATTTTGAGGCTTGACATATTTTAAGCATAACCCGCCACTGGCATAAATACCTATAAGAGCTACAGATTACAAATATGGTATATATATATATATGCACTTCAGGCGTACACAGCTAGAAAAATAATTGACCTAGCACCTAGAGTATTACATGAGTTTCTTATAAAGAGTAGAATGAGCAACAGTAGTTGCGGCAATTTCTCGCAGTGCACACACTGAGAGCTAGAGCCATTCACTTAGCATACTCCTCCGCAGCATCCAATACAACAACAAGCATAGCTACAAACAGCATCTACAATTTCTTGACATACAAGTTGAGCGGCTGGCATTTTGTGTGTGGGTTTTTCGGTGCTTTTCACAGACTGATGTGTCGCTACGTGTGGGCTAACGTGCAGCCATGTGTGCGTGCCTCTCTATGTGTGTGTGTGAGTGAGTGTGTGTGTGGCATGTTAGCCGCATTGTCAGCCATTGCTTACAAATCGTACAATAACTTTAATTTGGTTCATTTCGAATCTATTTCCGCAATGCAGCGCTTATCTAAACCAGATGCCACGCCCACACGTTAAAGTGTCATTTAAAGGCAAATTGAAAATTTGAAAAAATATTTAAAAGGCACACGACTCGATCTGAGGAAAGAGAGTTTTTCGTTTTTGTTTTTCCTCTTTCATTCATACAAAATTTTGACAGATTTTATGAACTCTTCATGAAATACACATACAAGTATCTATCTGTATATGCATCTGTGTGTGTGCGTAGCTTTGCTTTTTGGGCCTTGTCTTGACTTTCGAAATGTCGCAATTAACAGGCGATTTAGCATTATGCACGTGCGTTGGCGGCGCCAACGTTTTTGAGTGTTGCGTGGGCTGTGAACTTGGGTTGGTTTTTCAGTCATCAGCTATGCCCTACCTTAGCCGGGCATATACATATTATTATGAGGCTTATGCGGCAGATAAGTCGCTCTAAAGGTGAGCTAAAGCTGCAGTCGTGAGTCAACAGAATTTATAATTTTATTGAATGCGGTTTCTTAAGGGTAATCAGCTATATGAATGGGCAACTATAGGGAAACATATATATAAAATATATATACATAGAAGTGGCAATGATCTAGCTTTTCTAATATAAATTCAATCTTTTGAGCAATATATTTAGTAATTGGGTTTCTGTTTCAGCTGCGGGATTTGGATTGCCTCAAAAGAAAGAAGGAATAATATTGTAGTCACGCTGCACCTGACTTTAAATTATAAAAATTATTTTAATATCTATGAATTCATTTTCTCTTATTGTGTCTTTTGGTGATTTTTCTCGCCTTAACTTTACTTCTCTTTTGTTATTGTTTAGCTTAGTAAATATATAAAGTTGATAGATATAGATTATTCCATTACGCTTACTCGTTGATCCGTAATTATAGTTTCAATTATAAAATTCTTCAAATCATGCCGATTGCAGTCAAGCCAACTACAGTTTCACTCAAAATAAATATACTTTTGTGTGTGTATCAGTGTGTATATATATGTGTGTGTCTGTATATAGTATATGCATTTAGATTAGTCTGCCTTTTTTTCTAGTTTTAAATTACGGGCAATATTGTCAAGCGGCTGCAAATTAGTTTACAAACTTGTTTTTGATTTGAGCCAACAACAACAACAAAAACGGCAATGGCAACAATTGGTAAACATATTTTTGAGAGTGGGTTGAGAAACGGAAATGTGTGGGTGTCTTCTGTCTTTTTGATTTGCGGCTGCTGCTCTGACCGGCTTGCTGCTTTTTGTTTCTTTATTTTTATTTTATCAAGCAAATTACTTTTTAATTGAACACACACGCACACTCACACTCACTTATACACTCACTCGTACACCTGTAGCATAGGTTGAGCACTTGAACAATTAAAAATGCCTAATAAGTGACAGCAATTGAGAGACAAGAGTCTCTTTTTTTGTTTTCTTCAATTGCCTGATTTGTTGCTCGTTGCCTTCATTGTTGTGCTGCCAATGTTAAAAATGTAGAAAAAAATTAAGTGAAATACAAAATTGAGGCAAATTAAATCATTGCAGTCGGGCCTCACTGACTGCTTAATACTTAAGCTGCTATTGGCCAAATTCCTTATAATTATGCAATCTATCTGCAGAGATTAACAGGTAAAGTCTTCTAACTGATATTATGCTCACACTGAAATTATATTTTATTTGGTAATAGCTTAACAGATGGACTTATTAAAATAGCATATATATTGCAAGTCCTTAGCATAGAGTTACCTGTGATAAGCAGCGAAATCAGCAGGCTTTGAAAGCAAATCTCTCTCTCTCTCTCTCTCTCCTTTTGTCTTGCTTTGTAAACCTGTTGAATGTCAAGGAGATGAAATCTATATCTATATCTACATAAATATAGAACAACATACGCCCTCTTTCGATTCTGGAACGAGCATAAAAACTGTTAAATCGAATCTAAAGAAAAGACATACAATAATGTATATGAAATGAAATGCGAGGCAGCATTTGCTTAATCCCAAAGGCAAAGGTAAACAAACCATTTTTGAAATGACTTTAAGCTGGCATTTGTCTGCAAGAGCAAATCGTTCAGTTTATGGGCTTTAGAACACTGTGGACAACATTTCCGTCCCAAACAGCAGCAGCAGCAGCAACAGCCACGGCGATGCAGGCGCTGTTCGATTTTTTTACCTGCGCTGAATTTAATTTAAATTAAATGGGTTTTTATATATAGATATATTCATATATATGTATATTTGTGTGTGTATTTTTACATACATATATTCATTTAGCCTCTTTTTGTGTGTGTTTCGCTGCCTGGGCATTTGCATATGAATGTTGCCCGCGGCATTGGCAGCTACAACTAAAAGTAATTTGGCATTAAATTTATGGTTGCAGCGGCCGTAGGATGCCAGGCAATACCTTTGGCTGTTTGTTGTGCTGACGTGCAGGTTAAATGTTAACGTGCATGTTAACTAATTAAACAGAGTGCCTGAGTGAGAGCCCACGCTTTCCTCTGCTTAGCTTAGCTTTTACTTCAAGTTTGTTGCCTAAGTCTTTCGCTTGTATTTTGTTTTGCGAGCAAGTTAGCCTCATTTCGTCACAATTACCTGAGAGCAAATCGACTAGCTGCTGGCTACTGTGTGTTGGAGTTTGTTTGCCCAAGTTCAAGTGTTTCTTGGGAAATTCTGTTTTGCTTTGCTTTGGCTTGGCTTAAGGACAACATCCGCTTCCGTCTTAATGTGCAGAGTTTCGCAGGAAAGGCCCTGCTGCAAGGAGCGTGTGCACAATCAGAAATCCCTTTTTCATTGCTTCCTGCCACGCACTCGAATTCCACATTCCCATTCACATTCAAAACAGCAGCAACAGCTGCTGCGGTGTCTTTTGTTTGCTGCACGTTTGCGGTTGCAGCTACATCAAAGGCAACCACACACTGCACAGGTCTTTAAATATACATCTACACACACTCTCTATCTCTCTCTCTCTCTCTTTGTGTCTCCCTGCCTCTATTTGTTTGCCTTTGCGTGACATTCTGACCTCTGGCTGGCTTTGGCCCGCTCACAACTTTTACTGCATTTTTCACGCATACATTTGCTGGCTAATATGGCAGAGAAACGCATCAAAGTGCGCGCAATTCAATTATGCCCATGTCTTATGGCCAGACAACAGCAGAGGGCAGTCAAATAATGACGGCATTATATAAACTTATATGTAATATATATATACAAATTTATTGTAATCTATGTGGTCTATGACAGTATCTTTAATATATATATATATGTTTTTATTTTATTATATATATATATTTTTTTTTATTTAATATATTTATATTTTTTCTTTTTCTTTTTATATTTATTTTTTATATCTTGCAAAAATAAATATGTAGGCTATACTAAATCCCCTTTATCCCCCATTTTTGTCCGATTTATCCATTCAGCTGTCGCCATTCATATGCGCTCAGCTGTAAGCTGTATTGTGGATCAACGTTTGTCATAGTTATTATGCATTAATCTCTAATCAATCTATACAATAGCCAGCTGCCCCTTTAATCGGCCATAAAATACTGTAAGCCATCAATAGATATTAGATGAATGTGATACGATTCGATTTGATGTCCATTCAACTGTCTCTATTCATGCGCCCATAGCTGTCAGTCAGTTCGACTCTGGCAACATTTCGCTGCGCTTTCGAGCGGTCTTTTTCCTTGTGGTTTTTTTTTGGCGCACAGATTTGGCGCTCGCTCAAGCGATAACAATGAAACAGCAATAACAATAGCAGCTGCTGGAGCAGCAGGTTGCTATTGACTTGGGCAAGCATGTGCACACCACCCAAAATGCGCTGAAATCTCCAATTTAGCCTTTGGCCTTTGCGAATTGCAGCAACATGTTGCTGTCAGTATTAGCAACATGTTGCCTAATTTGACTGCAGCCCGTAGAGGGGTACATTCGATATGAAACTAGAAATCTATAAGACTTTTAACATTATATAGAAACTGAAAAATTTGCAATTTTGAATTCAGTTGTGGCGCTTCAAGAGTCGAACATAGTCTACACAAAATATAGCTATCTCTTTCTTAATTCCACTGTTTTCACAGCCTTAACTGTCGGCTGCATTTGTTCTCAGCTCACATCATGCTTGAGGCCAGGTCGCCCGGTCGAACAGCTGAGCAGCAGCAGCTGCAACAAATTGCACCAAAAACACAAGCAAAAAGTAGCCACAATTGTCGTTTACTTTTAATAAGCACTGTGTGGCAACAAGTGCAAGCCGCAAAGACAACTCGGGCGGCTTGGCTACACTTAAATCAATGACAATATATATATATAAATATAATCATAATGAAAATGATTGTGCCCTATGAAAACAATAATGATCATGATGAATGAAAAAATTAATAATTAATAAATTAAAATTAATAATTAATCATGTTAACAATGATAATATTAATGACAGTGATAACTGACAATGATAATAATTAAATAATATTAAAATTGAATTAATAATTACGATCATGTTCATCAATAGCTTGGTATATAATTAATCATGAGTAGAATAGTTAGCTATCTAAGAGTCAGTTTAAGTTGCAGAGCATGCGTAATTCGTACATGCTTGCTATGCACTTTATTTTCGACTTATTGCCCCACCAAAGAAGGCGAAATAACGAAAAAAAAACGCGTTTTTAATTGTTCAGTGGCTTATCGCATGTTTTTGGCCATTTTGGGAGCGCAAATATGTTGAAAAAATAAACAATAAAAAAAGACAGCAACATAGAGCGTATTATGGCCTTACGTGTGTGTGTGTGTGTGTGCGCGCGTGTGTGTGTGTATTACATTCGTGCCAATTGGGCATTAAATTATGTGAAAATCAGTTTTCGCATTCGCCTGCTTTTTGGCCCGGTTGAGCAGCTGGAGACGGTCCAAAGAAATTGCAACCGATTATCGCCTCTGCTTAAATATGTTTTATTTGTTTTTGCTTTTGCATGTGAGTGAGGCAGTGAGGCAATCAAATGAAGCCCAGCAGGCGGCCAACACCTTTGTTGAGGCTGGGGCTGCAGCAGCTGCTACGGACTGCCCTAGTATCAGGCTAATGGTCGATATATCATATTAGAATTGTATCTATACATATAGGCATAACTATATTTATCTGCACTTGCATAAGTATCTGTAACTGCATCTTAATAAGTCTGTATTTGTATACATATATATATTTGCATTCGAATCTATATCATTCTCTTCTTCTGTACCTTGATCTAAATCTCTGTCTGAATCTTTATGTCCATCTATATGTATCCATATATACAGATGCGTATCTTTATTTGTTTGTCTGCGCATGTACCTTGATCTAAATCTCTGTCTGAATCTTTATGTCCATCTATATGTATCCATATATACAGATGCGTATCTTTATTTGTTTGTCTGCGCCTTAATCTGCATTAGTATCAGTATCTATATCTACACATGGCCAGCCTCAACGGCACATCAAGAGCATGTCTGCAGCCAACATCCACATCCACATCCACATTCACGTCAACTCCATCAGCAACAACAATCTTCGGCGCGTCGTGCTGTTCCACAGCAAATGCCGCGGTGCCGTTACGAACAACACACATTTTGAGTCATTTGGCAGAGCGCGCGCGGCTCGCTGGCTCACAGAAACACAAAAATTAAAGAAAGAAGGTTTATTTCCGCTGACGTGCCTTAATTTCAGACAGTTGTGAATACATTTTTGGCCAGAGTGGCTTTTGGCTGGTTGGCTGGCTGGCTGGCTGCTTGGTTGCTTGGGTTTCAGTGTGTTAAAAGCGGCGCTATGATTGCGCCTACACAAAACTGCTTTCGGGTGTGCTCTGAGCTTCCAGCGGGCAACGTGACTTGGGAGAGTGATTTGAGCAAGTTTTTAATGGATTGAATAACATTCAGTTTTAGCATGTGAAATACCTTGGGGATAAGCAGCTCTAAGTGAGTTGTAAGTGAGATGAACGAAAGAGCTAAAGAAGTTTATGTATTGACTTACCTCACCTTACCTTACCATAGATTATAAGTAAAGAATTTTACAGTAAGCCTAAAAATATATTGGGCAAAGGAAATGACACGCAGATTAAATTTTACAAGCTACTTATAAAAATAGAAATAAATAGAAAAAGCAAACGTTTGTTAATCATAACATACGAAAGAGTATTTAAGGCTTAGCTATAAACTGGAAACACTTTTATTGTGTGGGAGACGAAGACTCTTAATGTGAAACTGCCTGGTGGATCGGTGGATCGTTGGCTTGTTGGGCGTCTTTCAGCTCTTGAGCTCATGCGGCTGACTTGTTGCGCCTTGATTAGCGAGCGAGTGCTAAAAGAAATCAGAGCTCGTCGACGGCTGAGGCTAACAAGTTGGCTGCCAATGCCGTCTAGACAAGGCTTATGGATGCGCCGATTAGCACATGTCAATGCAAGGCAGCCAGGATCAGGGTTCAGCTGCGTGACTCAGCTGCAGCTGAAGGGCGTGGCTTGATCTTGTAATTTTGGTCTAGGACAAATCAAATTGCTGCTGCTGCTGCTGCTGCTGCTGCTGGTGCTGCTCTGTTGTCAATGCATTTTATGCATAATTAGCTAACCAGCGATAGTGACGAACACAGCAAGCTGACCAAAGCACAAAAGGAAACAGCAGCAGAGACGGAGACAGCGACAGAGGCAGAGACAGCGGAAATTAAACGCACTGAAACGTTTCGAACATTACGTTTCGCTCGCTGCTGTTGTTGTTGGTGTTGCTGTTGTCAGTTGTGGCCAGATTAGCGTGACAAAAAGGGCGTTGCAAGTAGTGATGGTAGTTTGGCCTTTTTATAGCTAGATTTAGACATTTTATAGCTAAACAAGTTTACTGGGTATTTAATTGTATGTACCAGCTTGAAGCACCATGACGCCAAACTTGTATAGCCAAAAATCCTGACATGTACATGTCCTTGTAATATGACGTTATTTAGAAGTTATATCAGAATTTTAAATAAATTTAAAATACATAAAATAAATAAAATAAAATAAAAATAAAATAATAAAAATATAAAAAAATAAGAAAAATAAAAAAAATATGTTTTATTTATTATAACCTTTCGCTTCTATTATCTGCTGACTTTGTAATCAAAACTCACAGATCTCAAAGTCTTTAAACAGAAGCGTACAAAGTTGAGGTTTGATTAATTAAAATGACAGCTTAACCTAAGATTAATTAATTATTAATTTTTCTTATAGTTCTTTCTTAAATAGGGCTTTAAATTCAGAAAAAAAAAATAAAATGTAATTAAAAGAAGCAAAAAGGTTGAATAGAAAGAAAATTATTTAATTTAAGTAAATAAATACATAGATATTTTGTTGATTATTAAAGACTCTTAAAAACCTCTCTCATATTTTATGTTATTTTATATTGAGTTCTATTAGCAAACTCCGATTAAAAATGAAAATAGAGGTCCACAGCTAGTCTGCCCCCTGTTCTTCAGCCTTTTTATGCATAGCTCATGTAAAGTGCTCAACACTGATTGCAGGAGTCGACAGCTGAGCTGCATATCAAAAATGCTCGAGGTGAGCGTCCGCTGTGGGCAGAGGATGTTGCTGGGATGTTGTGCCTTTTGACCAGCTACGCAGTTAATAGCGAACGGGCAACAGTTGCTGTTGTTGTTTTGTTTTTGATTTATTTTGACCACTCACATATGCAAAACGCATTCTAATGGAACAGCAACAGCAACAAGGGGTTCATCATTGTAATTTGTAGTTACGCTCTGATTTTTGAGTTTCATTTGTAGCTTCACCTGTTGCCATGAATTGTGCTTATAGTTATTGTTATTATTATCATTATTGTTGCTGCCGCTGCTGTTGGTTGCACGCTTCACGCGTTTAAGAATGAAAGAGCGGCTCATTGTTTCGGCTTTCGGTTTGTTGCGCTGCGTCCATAAACGGAAGTGCGGCTTTTGTTGGAACGGAAATGCAAATGATATTGTAGACAATGCCCGGGCTTAGCTGCGCGAATTGTTAAACATGTTTTGCATTACCTGACAACTGAGAGCTGGGCTATCAATTACAAAGTGAACGTTTGTCAAACTAGCTGCACTTAAATGTGGTTCGTAGAACCCAACTAAAGTCTTTTCAAAGTGAGCGCATAGAGAGGCGTTGCCTATAAGTGCTCTGCCTCTTTATTGCCTTGAATGAATATGAGAAAGGGTATATGTGTTTTGTGAGACACGAGACTTGGAGCTGACACAGTTGAGTAAGCTAAATAATATAAATCTAAATCCATGTTGATGCTCGTCTGGCTAACTCCTCTCATTACCCTTTATACCCAACAGAAATTGATTTAGTTTTGAATTTAAATATACAAACGACATCTGTATTCATAATCTCTTAAAGTATATTCATTCATATTCGAAATGACTTCGATTTTAAATACCTTCTTCGGCTTCTAACAGCAACATGAGCCTGGCTTGGCACTCATAGCATCTCCTAGTCAATCACTCCTCCGTGGAGCAATCTTACTTGTTTTACCTACAGCGAACTGCATTTCATTAGGCCAAAAATAAAACGTAGGTTGTCCTACGCCCTTGCAGTGAGGCAAACAGCCAACCAGCCAGACAGCCAACCAGCCAAACAGATTGCAAGACGCGTCTAGGAAGTGCAGATGCCTTGGCTAGATGTCGCCAGAGTTACGATTGCGACTTCGTTTGCCGAGGCGTTCAGATCAAGCTACAGCAAGCCAAAACGCCCACGTTTTGTTGATTGCCGGTTGTTGCTGCGGGGCGTGGGAGTTGTGAATATAAAAGAGTTACGGCTGCTATAAATATGTATAAATATATACTCATATATGTGACAAAACAAGAGACTCGAGCCAATTCCATGGTCGCTTGCCATCAAGAAAGTTATTGTTTATGGCCATAGCAAATCGTATAAATATAGTTATCACTCGTTAGTTAAATAAAAGATCAAGATTTTAGAACTTCAATAAAATCTCTAAGCCAAAGGCCTTGAGCTCAAATTTAAATGTCATTTTATCATTTTGAATAGCTATAAATCACTTAAATATTTTTCACAACTTTCTTTCCTTAAATCATTTAATAAATCTCCTCTTTGAGAGAAGCCATAATATTAGCATATTCACTTTGACAAAAATGACAAAGTTTCAATCTAACGAGTGGAAAGAGATCAGAATTAAATGTTCGAATTATGTGTAAGGCTTAATAGAGGCTTACATCAAGAGTATTTTATGCTGATTAATACTTAAAAAAGACATTAAACTCAAAAATCGATTGATTGTGAGTTTAAAGCCATCAAAGTTCGGTATTTGTTAATTTTAAATTTCCTATTAAAAAAAATGATAAATTTGGCATATGTGAAAATATGAGAATTTAAATTCAATTAAATTTCTCGACACAGTTCTAATAATAATGAGGTATATATAATTGCAAATCTGCCGAAATATACCCGACATAATGCCAATTAAATTCGTACAAGTTAGGGCGGACTTTGCATATTTAATAGCAAATTTCGCTTGCTTGCAGACGAGACAGTTAAATGCTCCTAGATGACTCAAATGCTCCGGGTTAATATACCCGGCAGCTAGTCCTAATGAGCTTATATTCACAAAGCACTCATACTTGCAAATGCGCAAGTAATGGTCAAAAATATGCATGCACTTTTTTCCCTAGCTCAGCAGATTGCCTCACTCTACTCCGAAATGCACTCCCAAAAATGACCTTGAACGAAATGGTTCTCTGAGTAGTTAGTTAGCAATGCACTCCCAAAAATTACCTTGACCACAATGGTTCTCTGAGTAGTTAGTTAGCAATGCACTCAATTGATTGACCTTGAAACAAATTTTGCAAAATTTTCACTCAAAGATTTTTGGGCGCCCTGCTGCGACTTCTGTTCGCCTGGTATTTTTCCGATTTTTGGTTAGAATTTTTGATGTTCAGCGATGTTTTGCAGAATTGCAATTGAGTTTTTTTTTAGTAGTTACCTCAGAATGCACTCAATTAGCTGACCGTGAAGCAAATTTTGTAACATTTGCACTCCAAGATTTGCAAATTGAGTTGTTTTTAGTAGCCACCTCAAAATGCACTCAATAAGCTGACCTTGAAATAAATTTTGTAAAATTTTCACTCAAACAGTTTTTGTCGACCTGCTGCGACTTCTGTTCGCCTGGTATTTTTCCGATTTTCGGTTAGAATTTTGATGTTCAGCGATGTTATGCAGAACTGAAAATTGAGTTTTTTAGGTAGTTACCTCAGCAAATAAAAACTGGCGCTCGAGAGCAAGTCTCTCAGAGATTTTTACAAGAATTTTTGAGAGCTTCCGTAAACTAGATAATTTTTGTCTACTTTCTGCTCATTTCTGTTCGCCTGGTATTTGAGTGTGAAATTAGGCTGAATTTGCAATTTACATTCAAGATTATTTTGTCGCACGAAATTGCTCAATTTTAGCATCAACAAAATTAAATTTTTGTCAACTTTCTGCCAGCTTATGTTCGCCTGGTATTTCTGGGGAAATAAGCTAAAAGTGCAATTAGCCAGGGGAAAATATATTATCCCTGAAAGTATGCAACATTATGTTTTTCAAATATTAAATGTTATGCCTAAAAGTAGAGAATACAAAAATAAAAACACAATTCATTCAATTTAGTTATTTTGTCGTTTATTTTCAACATTTCGCTTTACATTTAAGCACAATTCTGTATAAATTTAAGTTATTTTAATATGCATTTAACTTACAATCTAATACCTGATATAAAACTAGATGGAAATTCACAAAGCTTGATTTTTGCAACTTTGTTGCCAAAGACTTGCCCACGGAGTTATCTAAAATAAATTGGGTGTACGAATGGGCGAGAGGCTGCTTAGTTTACAAGTAACATCCAGGTTAGGTAAATTGCGTGTATTGCGGCAATAGCGACTCCAGCCCTTCCAATACTTGAAGCCATCGCGTTGTTGTATTCTCTGTGCACAGGCGATGTCGTCTGAGATGTCATCATTGGAGAGATCTGAAAAATATTGTATAAAGCAGTCTTAATAACCTAAATAAATTTATATTTTCTTTGACTTACCTTCACATTTCATGTTGCACAGACCACCACGGTGTCCCTCTGCACAATAATCTCTGCTATTAATTTGAAATAGTCCATAGTTCTTGCTATCGTTCGCATTGGACGTCACTTTGTTCGTATCCAAAAAACTCTCATGCTCCACCAGACAAATCCCTAAATAGAAATCAGAATGTATTAAGAACTTGTTTATATGTATATATTTCTATTACTTACAATTGGACATCAAAGTCTTCTGGAATCTGTAGGTCTCCACCAGCACACGCGTAAGCTCGCATCGCATGTACTTTTTGGACTCCACCTCTTTACCATTCAGCAGCAGCAGCAGGCAGAGCAGCAGTGCTGGTACTAGCACAACTTTTGTCAACATATCTGAAAGCATTTTAAGTATATACATATAAATTTATTTGCATTGAATTGGCGTGCTTCTACTAGCACAAGTAATTAAATGTAGATTATATACATTAGTTCCAGGAATGAGCAGTTGATAAGCGACTCATTTTATATGGGTATTCATTGTGTCTACACACGAATAGCCAAAAGGTCCCAAAGGCCAGTTGTGTGCATCAAAATTTTGCATGATTGTAACTTGGTTGCTTTACACTCGATTTGCGAATTTGATATAAGTTTTGACTCTTTCGTTGAGCCCTGTCAATTGCTAGTCTAATATATTGACTCTAAGTTTTTCCCTTTTTATAGTGAAAACTTGATTGGATCGATTAACTATGCTCAAAAGACTATTTTCAAATGGGACAAATTTCTTAGTTTTCATATTTTTTCCAAATTGTGATGTTACCCAATACTTTATCATTTTTAAGATGTTGAGTCGAATCTAAAAAATTAATTAATATCAAACTTAAACTCTTGCAGTTACACTATTTATCTTATCAGCCTTTTTTTTATTTGTTGCTATTTACTGACTTTCATTATTTCAAATGTAATTTTCAGTACTGCAAACATTTGTTTAACTTAAGTTTGTTGTTTTATGTTGTTAGGCTATGCAGTTAGGAGGGTCTGGCTACCATTTGAATTTATGGTATGCGATTAATTAGCACATCGAATATTGTTGATAATAGCAATAATGATTATTTAGTTATGTTTGAAGCTGCCATGAAGTCTATTGCTTCAGCGAACAAGTTTCGAAGAACTTCTGTTGTGTAAACAAAGCGCCAACGAAAGAGAAGCTCGATGTCTGAGAGAGTTTAATTGTTTCCGAAAACATGAGAATGAAAAAAAAAAACGTGTTAAGTAAATTATATTTTATTGTGTTTGCAAACTATAAGCAGTAAGACTTATAATTTATGGCTGATCTGCAACCAAGTGCTTTAGGCATTCAAATCACGTAATGTATATTATTATTTTTTGGCTAAAAGGCACCTCCAGTGCCTTTTGTGGACTCAATTATAAAGTAATTACAGTGTTTACCTCTAGTTAATTAACTGAAGCCCAGTGAAGCAGTCGCCCGACGCAGCAATAAAAACTAGTTTCAACACGAATGCGAATTGTGATATCTGTTTTTTTTTTCTTTCTTTTTATTATTTTGTTTTTGTTTCTTTTGTGTTCGAGTTACGCTCTAAAGGCAAGACTTGTGCGCCACAGCGGGCCCCCACACAGATACTGAAACCGAAATTGAAATACTTGACAAGGTGTTCTTTAGGCAGCGCAGCCTAAAACAAAACAAAACAAACTCTCTCATTGACTGAAGCGTTGGCGCTCGCTGTCACGAGTATTTATTGGCAGCTCAGACTCTCGCAATTAGCTGCGCTCTGGCACTGTAGTCAGCACTTAGTACGTACATTTTGCATACCTGCTCATGGCACCTAAGAGAAAGTATATTCGTTGTGTTAGTAATGCACAGCTTCGTCTCTTTATCTCTCTGGCTGTTTGTTCTACACATCATCTGCAGATGGTTCTTAAATCATAGATTTTATATATATTTTTGATTTGGCGTAACGAATCCAAAAAGTTATAGATCGCATAGTATTTGAGCTGAGATGCTCAGGTATTTGAGTTGCAATGATAGATCTATAAAGAATATGCTTAGCCCAGTAGTGTGTGACGAAGAGATGCGAAATTTTAATAAATTTATTCTTTACCAAGCCATGAGCGAGTATTGGGCAGTGGGTAGAGATTGACTGCATTTTCTTTACATACATTTTTTAACAATTTTGTTGTGCATACAGTTGACTTAGTGATAAGATGTGCCTAAGTTGTACAAACATATAAAACAAAAATATATATATTTGTATATATTTATATATAAATATTTGTGTTTATACAAAGCTCTTCACGATCTAATTATTTTTCAATACATGTATCTCTCGCCGTATATTATCAGTCAGCAGTCAAACTCTTATCAATCTGTATTTATTTCTCATCAAATTTTGCCAAATTTAAAGTGGACACGTGAGATTGCCAAATACTCCGTAAAGAGTAGAGCGGACGCAAGAGCTGCTGCTATCTATCAACAGGAATGTGAAAGTTCTGTTATCTACATGAATAAAAAAGATAAATCTATGTACGAAATGCTAGCATCCATATAATGATGACGCTGCTAGATAATTAGGCGCTTTTAGCAATATTTTATACATATATATATATATCAAAAAGACATATGATTATTCTGTATTACCAAAAGCTGCTCCAAAAACAGGGTATATAAGTATGAAGCAGCTGAAATTGATATTAAATGAAATATGTTAATATCATACAAATTTATAAATTAGTAGGAAAACTAATATTGATCTATTCAAAAGAAACTAATATGATCTTTGGCCACTCTGAAAACAGGTTATATGCATTTAAATAGCATATTAAACCCGTGTAGAACGTAAGATTAGAGGCGATGCTGATAAGATGGATTTCTGGAAAAGCCTCAGCGCGTATCAATATGAACTCAATATGTTTGTGTGTTTTTTATATAATTGAAAATGCAATGAAAGTCGAATGAAACGAGCGACACTTACAGCTAACAGCTAACATGTATGCTTAAGACTAAGAAAGCTGAACTCTGTGATGATTGGCAGCTTAGCTCGTTGCCAAGGACTCAGAGGGGCTTAGCAGCGGGAGACGTCGGGCAGCGTACGCCCACGACATTTGCTCATCCAGCCGGGCCAGGCCTGAAAGCCGTGACGATTGAAGATCTGCATGGCACAGCGCGAGTCATCAGATATCTCATCGTTCAGGAACTCTAAGGCACGAGAGAGAAACCGACAGAGAGAGAGAGAGAGAGATAGAGAGTGAGATCTATTGGAAGTAAATTGTTTAATTAGACTTGGCTTTGGGTTTTACCTTCGCATTTGATATTGCAAATGCCACCGCGACGACCCTTGCGACACCAATTTTTGCTGTTGATCTGTTAATGAGCTGAGCGAAGTTAGAAATGTAGCAAAACGAATTTAATTGAGATTTGCATCTACCTGAAAGAGTCCGTAGCTAACGCTCTGGTTGGGCAGTTGCATGGACTTTGAGGTGCTGCGTCCGCTCTCCGACTCCACCAGACAAACCCCTAAATGTCAAGCGAATCAGTCTAATGATCTATCAGTTGACTCTCTCTCTCTCTCTCTCTCTCTCTCACTGCCTTTACTTACAATTGGATAGATAGCTGCGTGGAAAATCGTGACGCAGTAGCTCCTTGGCCAGCTGGCAGCGTGTCAGCAGCTTCGATTGCGTTTGCGTCAGCAACAGGATCACGCTGAGGGTCAGGATAAACGCGTTCACTTTACTCCAACGCATAGCCATTGAGAGACCGATTGATTGATTATTTGTAATTTTTGGGTGCCTGGACCACTTTAATCCTAAAGCGCTTCCGCAGCAACTGGCAGACTACAACTAAACACGCGTAGCGTACGAAGATGGGCCTTTTAAAGCCTCGCACGCAATTTAGTATCTGGCGTCTGCTCGCACTAGACAATCGTTCTCTGCGAAATTGACATACATATGATGCAATGAGCTGAGCTTGCCCAAAATTCAATTATGAGAAATACTAGATACACTTTCCAACATAGTTGTGGTCTAAAGTTGTAAAAAAAAGCAGACCAAATATCAAGGATCTGGAATTATTAGAAATTTTACCTCTTCTACATTTATAGAAAAACAATGGAAAGTAATTATAATAATATTATTAATATTGTTATTATTTGTATTATTATTATTATTTTTAGAATTATATTTATATTATTTGTATTTTATTTTTATGTCATTATTATGATTATTATCAAATATTATTCACCATATATAAATAGAGATTGGAATCATTTATTATGATGCAAGAGCAGCTGTGATATGCTGAACATTATAGTAGTAGCCTTATACCTTTATATATACATATACATATACATATACTCTTCATAAACAGCTTCTATGACAAATTCATAATACGTGCAGCTAGTGCATAATAAGAACAGATACATACTTTCAATTAGCATGCATGGGGGCAACGTCATCATCAGCAACAACAGCAGCAACAACAATGTCATATGGACACTTATTGTGTTGCTTTCGCTTTTGCGTGAAATATATATTAAAAAAAAAAAAAAAAACAAAATTGGGAAATGTGTTTTTGTGCTGGCAAATCGATGTCACGTCGGCATTTGTCTATTTTTCGAGCAGATTGCATACGAGACGAGGCACAAAGACACACTCGCTGCTCACACAGACAGAAGATACAGTTTCAATGCAATAAATCGCACGCTCTAACTGCGTTAAGCGCTTAATTGGCAAATTGTCTTGCACAAGATACAAATGTATCTGCATCTGTAACTGTATCTGTAAATTTGTATCTCAGGCCGACTGCTGCGCCGCTTGACCTAAAAAGAAATTCCACACACAATTTCAATTGACTCTAGTATTTTATGCAAATGCAATTTCACAAATATATATATCCACTAACCGTTTTATTTTCGTTGAATCAAATAAGAAAAACTTTTCCATGACAATTTTTTTACCTATTTTTTTTTTTTTTTTTTTTTTTTTTTTTCAGCTGCCTGCTGCTGGCTTTAACGCTCGTTGCAGCGAATCAGCTAAAGGATCTGCTGGAGGATACAACCACAGCAGCGAGCACAAGCACAAGCACGAGCTCAGGGAGCACCACGACAACCACCAGCCCAACCACTGTAAGCGCCTATGTCATCTCGGCGGCTGCAGTACCCGCCTTCAACTCAGCCACACCCAAGTCGAAGTCAAAGCTGGCCACTGGCAAATATTTCAATAAGAGTTCGCCTAGGAAGCGCAAGGCCGAGGAGGTCTCCTCGCTGCCCCTGCCCGTGGACACGGATGGCCTGCTCGAGTGGAAATGCCCCAACATTTCGGGCTCGCGCAATGCGGAACTCGAATGCGGCTGCGATCTGCCACACACGCTGCGCTGCAATATCGATCTGCATGGCTTATTGGTGAGTGGTGGGAGAGTGAGAGAGAAGGTGGGGAGAGAGAAGTGGAAAGACACAAAGAAAAAGAGTGAGAGTGAAAGAGAGCGGGTGGTGAGGAAGAATCGATAGATATCGTCTATATTAATTTGATTTGATAAGCTTAGATCTGCCTCGAGTGATCTAGTAAGACCTTGTGGAATGTTTTATGCACTTATTGAAAAAAGAATATGATAAATACAATAAATAAGTATTTGGCATTGTCTAGGGAACATTATTTGCATTTGCTGCAGCTTTCAATGGAGATTCAGGCAATACTTTATAAAGAGATATGGCTTAATCTCTGTCTAAGTGAGAATTTAAATTGTGAGAGCTTAACTCTAGAAATCATATGCATCAGAGCTCAACTCAGACCTTGCTTAGAGGAAGACGCCAGACAGACAATGCTTTCATTTGAGTATTTGATTTGACATAATCAATTGACCTTAGCTCAGGCGACACTTTTACTTTATGCTTAGGCAGCTGAGTTATATAAACTTACCGCAGCATCAGTTATATTTTGAATTTTCTTCCCTTTCCCGCAGCTCTTGGCAGACAGATTACGCAGTTCGCCTTATTCGATTTCATTGCTCGACTGCTCGCTGCGCAATGTGACCTTCCTGAGCGATGCCAAGATCTTTGATGGCATCTCGTTGCACGGTTTGGTTATCTCGTCCGGCGAGATCAAGCGAGTGCACAAGTCCGCATTTCTGGGCATCAAGGGTCCGCTGCAGGCGTTGGGGCTGCCTGGAAATGCGCTGCTGAGCGTGCCGTGGAATGCTCTGTCCACGCTGAACACTCTGGAGCGATTGGATTTGGCCAACAATAAGATAAAGGCTCTGGGCACTGCAGACTTTGTGGGTCTGAGCAATCTGATCTATCTGGAGCTGAGCAGCAATCAAATCTCGAGCATTTCACAGCGCACGTTCAGCACCCAACGCAAGTTGGAAGTATTGAAGTTGGGCGGCAATCGCCTGGGCGACTATGCGCAGAGCCTGAAAGCACTGAGCCAATGCCTGAGTCTGCGTCAGCTGGATCTCACGGCGAACAATCTGAATGGACCGCTCAGCGAACAGACGCTGCCTGGCATGCGAAATCTGGAGAGCTTGAATCTGAACAGGAATATGATCAAGAGCATACAGAACAAGGCCTTGGCGAATTTTTCTCGCCTGATCAGCCTCTCGCTGCGTCACAATCAGATCGATGTGCTGCAGGATCATGCGTTCTTCGGCCTGGGCTCATTGGACAGCCTCGACTTGAGCTACAACGGTATTGTGGCTATTTCCAGCGCCTCGCTGCAGCATCTAACCCGACTCACTGTGCTCGATTTGACGCATAATTTTCTGCGCGCTCTTACCTCGGATCTGATTGCGCCGCTGCCTTCTCTGCGGGAGCTGCGCTTGGCTGGCAATGACATCTCGATTGTGGCCAGAAATGCCATGGATCGAGCACAGGAGCTGCAGAGTTTGCAGATGCAGGAGAATCCCTTGTCCTGCGATTGCAGCATTCGTCCTTTCGCCGAGTGGCTGCAGGTATCCAAGCTGTCCTCTAGCCTAAGCGCCTCCTGCGTCACACCACCACGTCTAGAGGGTGCTCCGCTGCTCCAGGTGCCTATCGAGACGCTCACCTGCGACATGGACAATGTGGAAAAGGATAATGTGAATATTATGGAGCATCTGGAAACACTGGCCAAGCCCAACCAAACGTCTGCGCACGTCAAGGATTTGTCAGAAGAGGTTCGCTTGCCCAGAGAGTTTTTAAAGGAATTTATTGTATAACTAAATTTCTGTTTACCTTAGATCATTCTACATGAACTGCACTACTCAGCGGACTATGGCCTGATTTTGACGTGGCTGCTGAATCTCAGCAAAAAGGATTATATGTGCGATGCCATCTTCGTGTACAAGGAGCAGAATGTCAACGAGATTCTCATTGATAACTCTCCTGTAAGTATAGAGATTGCGTTGCCTAAAGTGAACTCGCACACGAAATTGAAAACTTATCTCATTTAGATTCACTGCGAGAGCAAGGTCGTCAACGGACAGAATACTGTGAGCGTCATAGTGCCCGATAGCTCCTCCCTGGATATTGGTGAAAGGTGCGTGAAACTCAAATTGATCTTCTTCTCCATAATCTTTCCATAAACTCAATATGCCTTCTGCAAAGTCTTTATATATACTCTCCATGATCTTTTCACATACTCTCCATACTGTCTTCACAGACGTTTTATATACTCTTTTTATGCTTTTCTCTCTTCAAATTCTCATTTCTAATCTCATCCGTGCCATCTGTTTACAGCTATCGCTTCTGTTTGGTCATGGTGCAGGAGCAGAATCCCAAAGCTGAGCTCAACATTGGCTGCTCCAACATAACGCAGCTGCAGCTCAGTAGTCCTGGCTCCCAGCCCGTGCTGCGTCAATATCAGCGGCGTCCTTACTATACGCCACACGAGCTCGAGGCGGAACCGGATCAAAAGCTGAATCAGCGGCAGTTTGGCAGCGGCAGCCAGCAGCAGCAACAGCAGCCGTTGCATCCACACCAGCAGCCAGCGCCGCCTACGCTGATGCACAGCTACGATGTCATCGATTCGTTGCACAAGAGCTTCTTGCCCGGCCTGGGGTTGGGCATTCTGGTCACATCGGTGGTCGTCCTGATCTGGGGTGCCACACGCATACGGCAGAGCGTGGGTGGTGGAGCAGGCGATGCCAGTATCAGCAGCAACAGCAGCAGCATGCATCACCACAACAACAACAATAACAATAATAACAGCAGTAACAATAGCAGGCCGGGCACGCCCACAGCGACGACTTGCTACGCCGCCTCGGATCACATCGCGAGGATGGCCGACGCGGAGAATGGGACGCGTTACCTCAAGCTGCAGGCGACGACAAGCCTCTAAGAGCAGCAGGCGCCAACCACTCAGAGCCAATCGAACCAATCGAACTTGTGATAGTACAAGCACTTTGTACCCAAATACATACATATATCATAGAATATATATATATAAATACACATACATATAGCATATTCTTATTAGTTGAGAGCTGTTATCGGCTCGCCCGCACTAATCCAAATACTTGGCCTAACACTAACCAAATTGTGCCATAAACTAACTCACACGCGAATATCACCTCTATTGTGGTCTATCTATATAAGAAACGAAATCTTAAGCTGAAATTCAAATCACTCTAGAATTTTACAAACTCACAGAAATTATTAAAAATGTATATATATATATATATATATATATATATATATATATATATATATATATATATATATATATATATATATATATATATATATATTCTCACTTTTGTGTTCAAGTTGAGTTTTCAACTCGTTACTCGAAAAAATCCATATATTAGCTTAAACAATTTTACTATTTGCTCTTTTCCAGACTAACCTCGCATAATCACACACATATCTTTAAGATCCATCGACGTGCTGGCTCTTGCAGATTGAAGAAGACACTTCACTTTTTTAGAACATTTAAAACTCTAGCTAAATAATTGAAATATATATAAATAAAAGTGCCTGAAGAGGCATAGCAAAGATAAGGCAGGAGCTTCACCCCTTCAACAGTTCATAATAGGCAAGCACAAGTTATGATTATAGCTCATATATAGCGCGATGTGTTTATGAATATATGTAAATCATTGCATATCTTCAGTAAAACGCGCGAAGAAATCAATAATTGAAGTGAATTGATTAAATTTTATATAACCTCGAGGCACGTCTGATTGAAGAGCAGAGAAGTTCAGCAATAGAATATTATATATAGCTTATTAAATGCGAAAAGCTTTACAGAACACCGAAATAATTTACATATTTAAAGTTTACAAATTGAATTAATTTTTTAAAATTTAAACGTTTTTATTTATGAATTTAATTTTTCATTCGGAACAGAAGAAAAGGTGGAGCAGCCTTTGCTAGCTCACATCAAATCTGAGTCTTCTTCAACTCTGCAAGGGTATTTAAGCTTCGTCGAACCGCAGCAAACTGCACCAACTTTTCTATGTCTCAACAAGTTTTGTTAGCATTAGGGTTAAACGCCTCTTTAACTTTTCCGTAGTGTTAAGGAATCAGAAGTCATGACCCTCTAGGTTTACGCTTTAATAATTTATTAACCATATACCAAGCACATACACACATACAAAAAATGAAACCCAACAGTTTGTAAGCAAGATAAATAAAATGTTGAAAGTACTTTATGATGATAGCAATAAAACACACTATGCAATGTCGCACTCGACGCTTTTTGTGGGCAGGGACCTGGGGGCGTGGCACCACGCCGTGCATGAAATACGAAGTAAGGAAAAACAAAAAAAAAAAAAAGAAAAAGTCGAGTCCTTGGCCATTTGGTATTTAGACTATTTTTGTACATACATAATATTAAGTGGACTATTAGCATGCGTATGACGTCACGGCGCGCTGAACTTTTCAGCTGAATTAGTCAATTATATGGGCGATATATGAGCTCATTGTTTTAAGTTCCCACAGGACGTGTGCTTTTAAATAATTTGCGTACGCAACAAATAATAATATGGATACGGCGAGGGACGAGGGATCAGCCATATATATGGTCTAGTTGCGCTGATTATTGACTGTCGCTCAGCTTGAAATCAGAGTTGGTTCAATGCTGCTCAAATATTGCGGCATTTGTACTAAACTGCGACCGTCGCCCTCTGGCCCACCAACAGCACTTCATACACCCTATGTTGTGTATAGAAGGTATACACTCGTTGAGGCTGATCATGTAACTGGCAGAAGAATCAATTGAACTGAACTGAGCTACAATACAATCTCTAAAATCCCATTCGACAAAAATATATCTTGTATATATAAAAATACAAATTTATATAAATAAATATTTAATATTTAGCCTGCTCTTAGGTCAATAAATTTCAATCTTCTGTTTTACTCCTAGAAGCATAATTCAGTTATTGTTAAATAAATATAACTGATTACACAAATATATGACTTATTGCAAATATTTTTCTTACAAATCAATGTTCAACTGCGACTGCTCATGAAAAAAGAGACCATCTTTTAAAGACATTAAAAATGCATAAAGATTTTTAAAATATAATAATAATAAAATCTCGAAAGTATTTTAAAATGGAATAAGTCTACTTACTTGCAGGACATCTGCTAGTCAGGCCAGTTGTTGAGCATATTTGCTGCGGTCTATTTGTGTTGTGGTCATCGCTGATATGGCGACGCGTTAGTCCAGACTTGCCAAACGGCCAGACGTCCTCGCTGGCTGTCAGTTGGGCTACAACAATGAGCACGGCCAGAACGTCAAAGCTGGCCACGGGCAGGACGATGCGTTAGCCGTTTATCGATTTTCACACACACACACACTCACGCACAGACATTACGGGTGTTGCGTGTTGGCAAAAAAAAAATAAAGGAAATAAAATAACTCGGGTCGCAGCCTAGTTGCGAACTGCTTGGAACTGGGCGCCCGCTGTGGCGGCCCCTTTGAAACGGCCTCCACATGAGCATGCTGGGCTTTGTATACTTGGTGCTCATCCTTGGCTGGATATTGATCGTGTTGTTTCTTAAGTGCAAAAAGTCGCTATCGGCGCCCTTTCGCTTTGGCGAGAATTACACAGATGCCATCGCAGAGACGGGCACTGAGCGTCGTCCATCGGTGCACGTGATACAGCTGCAGAGCGAGGACATCGAGCAGGAGGATCATTATATGAACAATTTCCACAGGCAAACCGACAATTTGCAGCGCTACTCGCATCGCTCGACGCTCGAGGAGCGAACTATCGAGCGCACATATCCTACAGATGCGGTCATCAATCCTGCCTACATGCACGATGAGGACTACGTGATTAACGGTAGGTGTTCCATGACTAAACTAAATTTTGTATTTAAATTGTCGCTTGTTATAGCTCCGCCGCCTTCGTACGAGGAGGTAATGCGACAGCCGCAGGTGTATCCGCAGGTGCGACAAAATAATCATAAGATTAGCGATCTAAGTATTTAGGCTACTTAAATAATATCTTTCTGTACATATGTATTTAGATCAGCTGTGATTTCTCCGAATCGTATATGAATATAATACACACATATGCATTCAGCTACAAATTGTGTGTGTGTTTTTTTTTGCGTATTTCATATATTTATTTTTGTGTTATGGGCCTTCAGCAACAAAATCAATTCAATTGATTCTACAAATTGTTGCAATTAGCAGTTAACATTAATTATACACATATAGAAAATGTACAAAATGAATTTACATATGATTACAAACAAACAATCAGTCAAAGTGTGTGTGTGTGTGTCTGTGTCTGAGTCGGTTGTAAATAAATAATTAGATGAAAGAGTATAAAAGTGTGTGTGTGTATGTTTGTCGTAGAAAGTAAGCCGAATGAAAAACATATATAAAAACAAACTAAACTAAATAAGAATAAACATGTGTCGTCAACATATATATATATATAAATATATACATATATGTACATATGTGTGTGTCCGTTAATGTGTGTATGCGTGTTGGTATTTGGCTAACTTAAGACACTAAATTCGTTATACATTTACATAAATATGCATAAAGATTTGTGCCTTGGCTCAAATTATTCACAGTTCTAATGACTTAAGATTCCGAATTCGATTTTCATGTTTTCTTTTTGGCCCAATTTTTTGGCTATATATATATATATATATTTGTATATCTATATGCATTTATGTGAGCACCTTATGGACGCTATGCATTTGGATGAACGCTTCCAGCTGCGTAGGTATCATGCCCTTAAAACTTAGTCTGTTGCTGGCAATGGAGCGCGCCGCTAGGCATTTAAGACTCGTGTGCGCATTCTGATGACTATGCAGCAAATTCGCCAAGTTAGCTGCAAGAGAAAACAACAACAATTAGCAATTGTAAACTAAGGAATATTAAACTATTGTTTACTCTGCTTGCAGGCTGTAGCCGCCGTTTGACCCGCTGCATTCACTGCATCCAAGTGTGCGCCAGCCTCCACAAAAAGCTGCAATATGCGCGTCATTTCGCCCTGACGATCCTGTGAACTGTTTATCTTCGTCACCAGAATATGTAGTGGCGTATTCCTGGCTACATCGACAGCCACCACAGAGGCGCCGCAGTGCACCAGAACCAAAGCAGTTGCATAGCAGGGAAATCTGGCAAAAGCAAACATTAATTAGATGGAGTCTTTAAGGCAATCTCAGCCGCATTCTCACTTGCACATTTCGTTGGTGTAGAACTCATCAATGGGTGTAACACCATTCACGGCCAGATGAAGCAGCGTTTGTCCATCCTGCAGGCGTGTGTCATTCTGTATAAATTTACGAACTACTAAGAACAGCTGCTGTATATGATCCTCGTTGATGTCCTGATCCTTCTTGCGACGTGCGAGCTGAGTGACTATTTTAATTAAATACAAGGCTGTGATGCAATTTTGATTATTCTGATCCTGCAGCAGACTGACGCAGGTGTTTGGCTTATCGTTCATCATCTTGAGCTTGTTATTCTCGATCTCCTGCTGGCACTTGCTTAACACAGGCAGCACATGATCTAGTGTTAGGCGATGGTTCTCTACGCGCAAAATTTGCGCAAAAAGCTGTGCAAAGCGCAGCAAATCGCGATCCACGCTGACCTGCAAAATTTAGAATTTTAATAAGTACATTTCAATAAGCTGGCAAAGATAATAATCTTACATTGTTGCGCATGCGCAGATCGATGGCATAGTTCCACAACACTTGGCACTGTTCGAATCTGCCCTGATCTGCCATCACAGCGCCTCGATAGACAATTGCCTGTGGCAATTCCGGATTGTTTTTGCCCAGTACACGCTCCCGTATGGCCAACGACTCCATGTGTATGGAGTGATGATTCAGCTTGATGGCGTTCAACTCCGGCAAATTCTCCGTCTCGAACCAGCTGTCGTACGCAGGTACCGGCTGTTGCACCTTCTTGCGAATCACCTGCCTGGCATCGCTGTAGCGCAGCTGCATGGCACGCATCAAATAGCTGTATGCGCGATTCACATCATACTTCATTTTGTCATTCGCATACGTTGCGCCCAGCAACTCCAGCGCTGTAATCTGCTCCTCCTTGCTCATCAGCCCAGGACGCTGAATGAAAGCCTCCACCACATCCTCGTGCAAACGTTCTGCAGCCTGCAAGGCAGGTGTTATGCCTGCCTCATTCTTTTGCAGGGTTGCGCCATGATCCAGCAGCGCGACTACCACATCCAGATGACCGCTCTCCGCTGCATAATGCAGGGCTGTGGCTCCACATAGCGCTTGATCATTGGGTCGCGAGCCATTCTGCAGCAGCGTATTAACAACCAGATGATGACCCTTGTAGGCGGCTATCATCAATGTGTTGTTGTTAAACAAATTGGTGGCATTCACATCGGCGCCATGCTCCAACAGAAACTCCACAATGTCCAGACGACCTGCACGGCAAAGACGTACGAATTAATAAATTCCTTTCTTTGCAATCAAAAATCAACTTGTTACCTTCATAGCAGGCGGCACGTAGCGGCGAGGACTGAGCCTTGGTATTATGATTGATGGAGGCGCCTGCTTGCACCAACATCTTGACAATCTGCAGATGACCCATGCCCGCGGCTACCCACAATGCGGTGGCGCCATAAACCACCAGCCCATCGAATATAACATTGCATTCGCGTTCCAGGTCTACGTCGTAGTGAGAGAGCAGCGTCTTAACGAACGTCACATTGCCCGACATGGCGGCCATTGTGAGTGGCGTGAGCGATTGGCCATCGGGCTGATCAAAGTTCTGTGTGTAAGAATAGAGAGAAAGATATTAGTATAGAGAAGCAGAATGTGTATGAGACTATAAATATCTATATATAAAGAGTGAATGCAACTTTATGATGTACGGCGTAAGTTTAGAGAAAAATTAGCAGTTAGAGCTAATATCCATAGACAGTCATATGTATTTACTTCAGGGCAGGCTCTGCCTCTACAACCTCTATGCCTATTGCTTTCTAATTGATATGTTTATTTTGTTCCTATTTTTTATGCTTATGAAATGCGTGCGTCTACATATTATTTGACAAACTGTTTCACAGTCAAGGCCGAGACGAAAATAGTGCGTTTTTCGTCGCGTTTTGCAGCATAAATTTATCGCTCGGTGAAAACGTGCATAGAAAATTGTCGCAGCGAGTTTTCCTTTGTTGTTGCTGTTGTTTATTTGGTTTTTGGCACGGCAAATGTAAATATTACAAATGCGCACGTTCTTTGTCTTGACTGCACAGATACTATATATATTTGTATATGTGTGGGCTTGCCATATGGATGCTGCAGAGTGAGACAAGATCCAGACATGGCCTGTGCAAAGTCCAAGGCAACAGACATTGTGCTCAGGGCTGACACCAATTGCGTTTTTGGCTTTAATAAAAATAGCAACTGGGTCAAGAAACTGCACAGAACCGAGACCCGGGACGTGGTACTAGTGATCCGCGGCCCGGATCGAGACTCACCGCCGGATAGGTTATATAGCTGGTCAGCGGCAATTGGTCGTTAGCTCCACGCCAGAAACTTGCGCCTGGCCAAGCGGACTCGTACCAGCGTTTCCGTGTGCTGTCAAAAATTAGAGTTAGTGAAGGGCTAATCCTGGCCAGAGAAACTCGAAACTTTACCGATATAACTCTGCGTGCATGGCAACTACTATATAAATTGATTCTATCTATATATTTAACTGGAGCTGTGACCCGCAGAAAGGACGCAGCTGGACTCGACAAAAATTCGATAAAACTTCGTGAAGGGAACGATACCAAAAAGGAATTCCAGCGCCCAACCCCATGTTTGCATATGGCCATACTCTTATGAGGGGTTGTTCAGCAGCAAAAGGACACGCATTAGAGGGTAGAACGTGCGCAGGCGCCGAGCGAGCCACAGGCACAGCTGATGTGACAGGAGAGAAATATGACAAAAGAGAACAAACTGAGTGGGAGCGCAAGTCTCGCTCTCCCTCAGATACTACGGGGGTTTGTTTACAGATTGAGAATGAGGGAGAGAGAGCTAGTATTTGAGCGGCTGTCTCGCACTCTCGAGTCCATGTGTGTGGGTTTATTTACAGTTGTTGCCAGCTGTTTGTTGCATTCCATTATCAAATACTATATTCCGGTTAAGTAAAGTTAAGTTCGAGCCGGAATTAATTTCAGAGATGGTGTGTGACCATTGGCATGCATAGCGGTTGCTATGCGATTTAGGAACACAGCACAGAATCCTCTTTGGGCAGTATTTTTAAGAGGTGTGATAGCAAAACCTATAAAAAACATTTCATCACATTTCTATAGTGGACTTTAATACCCTTTAGCCAATCTTCTGAGGCTTCCATGCCTCGGAAATGCTTTTTATAAGTAGTCAAATATTGATGATGATTAAACAACGCACAATATCAGGAACTGGCTGTTGGCCAAGTTCGTGTCGACTAGATCCAGAAAAAAGAAAAGCGACACACGCGAGCAAATGAATAATCAGTTTAAGATGAGGCTATAATCGCGAATAGAAGATGACGAGGCACCTTTTTGCCATATACATGAATACATATGAATATATATAAATATATCTAAAGAAATGCGTATCAACATTTGTGAGCATTAATTAGAAATTAACAATTACTGCGCGCTTGCAAGCGATAATAAAAAGAAAATATATAAACACCCGCAAAATACACATGGAAATCTAATAGACTCTCTTGCGAGAGAGTAGGGGTAGTTGGTTGGTCTTCTCTCTCGCTCTTCGTTTCAGCCAGCTGTGCGATAAACAAAGAAAGCAACCGAAAATAATAGCAAAAGAGATTCGATTCTACACATGTGTATATATATCAATATATATCAAAACAATATACCTATATATAGGTGTACATTTTCATTAATGACGCAGTAGACTAAATTACGCTCATTACGCAAAATCAAATTAACAGTTATTTGCTAAAATTGAAGAGGGCGGGGAGTGTGTGTGGGAGCTGTGACTTACCGTGTTAACTAAATGAATTTGTATTTCTTTCGAGGTGATCGTGTTTAGGGCTTCAACAAATCTCATCATTTGGCTGCTGCGTGCTGCCAAATAGAGGGTATTTACCAATGAGAATTTGATTTTCTCATCGGGAAACTTTTTGTGCAGCTCCTCGGTAATTTCGACGAGCATTCCGTGTGCCATGTTAAAATAGCCAAAATCCAAAGAATCGTCGTAGATCGACGTATTTGCCTGCTCATCCTGGTCATCGTCATCGATATCCATGTTGCTCAGCAGCGACGCCAACTGACGCAGCGTGCAATAGCTAAGTAAACCGCTTATATTGCCGAATTTTCTGATCGCACAAAATTAGAAAAAACACTCCTAAATAACACGAGCACACACGAGCACTTGTTACCAGCAACGCTGTTACTGTGCATGCGAGCCAATCGCTCAAGTTCATTTGAGCTATTGAGTGTTATCGATATATCGTACATGTTATGTTAATAGAAGAACAATGTTAGCTTCCAGTGTGACACCAAATCAAGTGTAAAATTAATTAAAATTAAATACGCTAAGACAGTTCCTTTATTTCAATATACAAAGTAATATAACATAATTAGGCGCTCTTCAAAGTGCATTTTATATGTTTGTAAATATGTTTCCTAATTGACTGTTAAAATTCACTGATCGATGTTTGCTTGCTTCTCTGTTACGATTTTTCGCCTGCTATTACTCGATACATTTCGATACATTATATACTTTCGATATATTGTATTATAACAATGCGTTGTTATTACCCAGTGCATTCATTTGCATATTTTTATTAAGTATGCTTATTTTGATGTATTAAACTACATTACATAAAATTAACATTTTATATATTTATTTCGTGTTCGTTTAATTTTATAGAATAGTGATGTTAATATATCACAATTTAGCCACCAGTGTGACCCTTAACTGTATTTGTTCGAATTAAAATACGTTACATATTTATTATGTGCATTTATTTGTATTTGAATTTAAAATTAAACTTATGTGCAAACATGAATAAAGGTGTGAAATACAGCTTGAAATAAAACATACATACATATATTTTATGTGTTAGTATGCGTGTATGTATGTATGTATGTATATATTTATGTTTAAAATATTCTATTCTTTTATCAGCTATAGTTTCTCCTCTCTAGATATTTGTATGCGAAATTAATTTTTGAGCTTCTTATGTTGTGTGAAATATAGATTTGAATATGCTGGTGTTAAGGTTGATATAATTGTTATTGTATGAATAGCAGTATATAGAGGTGTTCGATCGCTAATAACTTCTCTACTGGAAAACGCGTTTGATATTTTTTTTTTTTAATTTTTTCTTTAGAGCATATACATTAATATGAGATTTTTTAAACATTGGGTAACCTAACATACATATATATATATATTATATATATATATATTTCGTTTATATATCTTGCAGTGTTTATTATATAGGTTTACCCAATGTTGCTTTGAAATCGAGGCGTTTCTGAGCACATATTTTTCCAACTTGTGTTTGCTTTGATATTTTGGAAAAATATGACTGAAACGCAACGATATTTGATAATAGCATATTTAGTTATATATCTATTAATACATATATATAATACTTGATCTCTTCTATACACCGTTTATAAGATCAGATCTATATCGTGTGATGTGATTATTCCTATTTCGAGGGTGTGTATTGGGTTTGGCTTAGTGTGTGTTTCAGCAGTAGCCCAAGCACGAGATTCCAGAGTTTGGGTTAACTTCTTCTTATACATATATACATATATGTGTTGATTAATACATATGTATATATATATATATCTCATAATTAAATATATATATATATATATATTTATAGATCCATAATCCGTCTTCCATTAGCATTATTTATGTGAGTCTTCTTCAAATAGGGCAACGACAACCAAGATTCACATTTATATATATCATATACAAATTGTATATATGTTCATATCATTCATATCCATTTTCACTAACATGTCCTTTCACATATATACTCGAGTATTTGTTTTTTGGGATAGCCACGTGTACATGTTGCAACAAAAACAAAAACAAAAAAAAAAAAAAACTTGAAATTTTTACTCTTACACTTGAATTTTGGGTTTCCAATTTGTTTCTAATCTGTGCCGTTCTTCAAAAAGGAAAACAGTTCGCTTCGGTTGTTGTATTATTATTATTTTCCATTCTTTCTTTATCTTCTTCATTATTTTTTTTCTTTTACTATTCTTTATATGAGTTGGTTAATTCCTTTGTGACAAATTTTTGTGGATTTTTTTTTTTATCATCATAATAGGTTTTTCTGTTTGTGGCTGGAAAATAATTTAACATTTACAGCAGTGCTTGACTGGTTGTTATACATCATAATACATTACAAATTGTATGTTCATATAATTTACTACATTGGCTACAAAGCATGTGTATTCTATATTGTATATATATATTTATATGTAGACAGTCTAATAAAAATTGTATTATTTAAGATTCAAAATGCTCCTCACTGCTTACAAATTCACATCTTATTCACTGGCCTTTTCAGCAGTGTGCAGTGGCTCTTTGGTAGACGCTACATATAGACATATTTATATATATACTAATTTACTATAAATATATATATATATATATATATATATAAGTTTGCATTCCTACAATTGTTTTCTAATGTGTAGTAAAAGCATTTTTGTGACGACATTTGTATCATCTGCCCCTGTGTGGGTGTGTGGGTGTAAAAGCATACTAAAATCTAAATTAACAAATTATATAACATTAAGCTATTCAGCGCGATTCAGCTGGTTACAAATTTCATTCAGTAGAGCGCTGAATAACATAAATATACTAAGTGAATACTCTATGTACAGAATACTTTAGCTACAAAAAGCATATTACGTTTCTCAGAAAAGCATATAACAAATGTAAAAAGTGTAAAAAGATTAGTAAAAAAGTAATTTACTTGGTTGCGCCGTGCCCCCCTTAGTTGGTGGCCGCAATGGGGACATAGTTAGGCAAGGAGATGCTAGCCGGAGCGCTATTATTTAGTGGCGATTCGGCATTTTTGACCTCCTTGGCATTAAGAGTAGAACGCGAATTGCGTTTGCGTTGAGGACGCCCACTGTTCTTGATGGGCGACGGTGTTTTGGTTGTAGAATCTGGCACAGATGATAAACTTTGCGATTTATCCCCGCCGGCTCCAAATTCATCGCTGGCCGAACGCGAACCATTTCCACCGCCTCCGGACTTGTGGGTGGGCGTGTTACGCTTATTGCGACGACGAATGGTGCTGGGCTTGATAATTGGTTTTATGGTCACCTTATTGGGATCAAAGAAGCTATCAAGCAATTCGACAAGCTCGTTTTTGTCTTCCACCTTGAGGCTGGCGATACCTTGCAGGGCAGCATCCAGCCCCTCGGTACGCTTCTCAGTCCAAATGTCATTCAATGTGGTCAAATCGAAACCGTTCTCGGCCAGCACAATACGAAATTTTACGGCACGAACACGATGATAGAGCGTGGTCTTGAAATAGTTCAAGAAGACTGGACGAAACGAATTTTGTCGCTCTAAATGAACATTCTGTGTGTCCAGCTCCTTAACATCACCGCTGATTGCCTCGGTGAAGGGCTTGAGGGCGTTGAACAGATTGTCCAAGGCCTCCGCCGATGAATCCGGCTCAGCGATGTTGCTGTTAGTGTCCAAATTGCTAAGCTGCAAGGCCACATTAAAGGTTAGCTTGGCACGGACGCTGGCACTGCCATCGAACTCATCTCGCTCCTTTTGTTGGAGTCCATTCTTTACATGCTTATCAGCGCTGCTACTGTTACTATCTGCTTCATTATCGTTGCCGTTGCCAATTCCCTTGGCGTTCTCCTCCTTGGCCTTGGTCAACATCTTTGAGAGATTGCGTAGGCTATAGTGTTTGGTATCGCCAACTGAGGACTTGGCTAGATTGAAGCTGTTTACAAAAGACTTGACTGTCTTGGTGAATCGATCGAGCATGCCGTACTTGACCAGCGATTGCAAAATCATATATGGAATGAATTTGCGTTCCTCATGGTAGAGCAAGACAATGCCATCCGCATCCGGATTTTTCGATTTTAACTGATCCAGCCAGTCAAGGAAGTCTTTAAGCGCAGCGACCTCTGATTTTGATTTGATGATCTGTATAATAGTATAATAGAAATTTAACTTAACTACTGCAATATACGACATGAAGTGGACCTACCTTGTAGGTCTGCATCGACTTCAGCATACGAAAAAATCCAATCGAAATAACGCGAACCTGATGACGCTGACGGGCAGCAGGATTTAGATTCATATACGGCATGATGTATTGCTCAAAATGATCGGTCGGGGTATAAGCTGCCAATTGGACAATCTAAAAATTGAAAATGGCAAAGAGAGTGAGGTTAGATCTGACTGGCATCAAGTTCATTGACCTCTTTCTCTCTCGCTCGCTCTTACCTCGTCGATAAGACGGCGTCCAGTTGTATCGATGTCAACGGCAACCAAAATGTAGTTGCCATTTGGGAGCTCATCTTTAATAGCAACACCCGTAGACACAGCCGAGGTCTGGTCCGCGGCAGAAATATCAATCACTGAATCAATGCTGATGGCAACCATTTTGGTATATGATCTACCGACAAAAGAAAAAAATACCAAAAAAAAAAAAAATTTACAAATTAACCTTTGCCAACGACTAACGATGCGCACAGATTGAAGACGAATCGCAAACTGAATTCTTTTTGCTCACAGCTTCCTAAAGAAGCTAAAGAAAACTAACGGCACACTTCCAGGACAGTTTTTTTTCTGCGCCATCTTTCTTTTACCTCTCAATTTCATTTCTCACACACACACACACAAAGACACAAGAAACATGTGTTTTATTTATATGTATATATTTTAATGTGTTTGTAATAGAAAATATGCACTTACCTTTTCCACTTGCGTTCGGGCTTAATTCGATGGGCTTTTTCGCTTTTTACGAACTTTTTCCTTTATTTTTCAAAAGGGTAAAAAAGCGAGATTTGCTTCCGTTCGACGAGCTTTCACAAATAAGAAACAATTCGTAAGACTAACAAAAACGAAATGAATAGAAATCAAATCGCAGCCAGGTATATGCCGAAAATTTCAATTTCAAAGCCTACTACAAATCACTTTTTGAGCTAAGTACAATGGTCGTCGCAGCTGAAATAATGCAATTTTTTAATAGCTGCGCACTATGGGCAATTTAGACAACTTCATGATTTCTAAATTCTATCTAATTCAATACATAAGTATTCATTTTTCACTTGAATTGCTTAAAAAAAATACTTAGTTTTCTTTAGTTCACTGTTTAATTATAATTTGTTGGAAAACTAAATAAACCGGCACTCTTATTACATATGCAACTGCTTTAAGCCTAAGACGCACGAACGGAAGAGTACAAAACACTGATAAGCTGCAGTGTTGCCAAGTGTTTTGTAGCGGGTTGCTGGCAAATTATAGAAAAACAAAATAAAAATAAGGTAACATTCTGCTAGAAATTTGCATTTGATATGAATTATTGAGCTAATTATTTGCTGTTACAAAATTCCATTGCGCAAAGCACTTTGACGTCACAGACTAACAGCAACCAGGGCTACATAACTCTAAAATAAAAATATATTCTCTCATTATTTAGATCTAAATTGGCGCGAGCATGACGTCATAAATTTGCATGAACTTTGAGCGTGAACAGACCTGCGCATTGGCTTACCTTATAGCTATGTACTCGTGATGCAGCCCTGCTGATACCAAAACAAAAATCAGCTGTCTTACAAAAATATTCGTCCAGTGTGGTTGCATTGTAAATGTTTTTTGTTTCAACAAATATTAATAATATTAAAATATAATACACACTAATTGCTAGCATAAGCTGCGTAGCAATTGATTACAACACACCGGCAACAAAAACAATAATAGCGCCACAGAGACACCGAGTCACTCTCTTGAAAGCAACGCGTAGCAGATAAAAACACGGGTGCGATAAGAGCAACCCAATCAAACGTGCCAAACAACAGATACCCATACAACTAGACACCTATACAAGCACACATACATATTATATATAGGGGCATAATTAGAGCAAATATGTTGTCTTACATTAAGCGCAAACTCTCTGAATCGGACAGCGGCAGCAACAATAGCAACAGCAACAGCAACAGCAGTTCAACACCTGCCGCGGAGCTCGTCCGAAAAACAAGTCAAATGTCATTGGACAATGGGGCAGTTGCCTATGGAGAGGATGCCTTGCTGCATGAGCTGGGTTATCGCAACGCCACAGATCTGCAAGAGACAATCTATGGTAACGAGAGCATTGCGCAGATTAATTGATAATAATTATATAATTAGCATATGTTGCTCTTTATGCTTACAGATCTGCTGCGCACCATACGGGATCCGGAGAAGCCCTGCACACTGGAGGACTTGAATGTTATCTACGAAGATGGGATATTTGTGATGCAGCCAACCCGTTCCAATGTGTCAGTGGTAAGGAATAAATGAACAGTGCTACTTTCCTACTGGACTATTGGACTGCGGGACTACTAGACTAGTGGACTAATCTGTTTCTGTACTATTTGTAGTACTTGTGCTTTTTTACAAGTATACACACAATATCACATATGTATCACTTTCAGGTGCGCATTGAATTTAATCCCACTGTGCCGCATTGCTCGCTGGCCACGCTGATCGGACTGTGCATACGCGTCAAGGTGGAGCGTGGACTGCCCCACAATATAAAGCTGGATATTTATATCAAGAAGGGCGCACATCAGACAGAGGAAGAGAGTAAGAATTCGCTATAGATCATAAATATGCAATCGAACTTGAATTTGAACTACCTTTGGCAGTTAATAAGCAAATCAATGACAAGGAACGCATTGCAGCCGCCATGGAGAATCCCAATCTACGTGAGCTTGTCGAGAATTGCATCAAGGATGAGGAATAGAAAGCGCCCAGCTGCTCGAATGCCGTGTATATAGAGACTTAAGTCGGCCTTAGTTCATAAGTGTACCAAGTACTTGTCGCCTGGTGCTGTATGTGTTGCCTACAAAATTAAAGTTTTAAGATTTGTTAAAGGGATGCAAAATTATGTTCAAGAGAGGCTGATCATGCTCACAATTTAGCAAGATAGAAATCAATTTTTTTACATATATAACCATTTGATAAAATGTTTTTATATATTTTCAATTGTTCAGTGATAGCGTGGGAAAGAGAGAAACAGAATGAGAGAAGATAAAGCGTAAACTGATTTTAAAGCATTTTTAGATATTTTTATAAGGCAACTGCAGAAATGAGAACTTGTCTTACCTGCAGTTAGATCAATAGTTTAAGAGATGCTTATGCATTCTCAACTGCCTATGCCTATGATGTACCACTTCCACCAAAACCAAGCAGAGATAATAATTTGGATTTTTATTATCTACTCTCAAGGGGATATGGTCTACCCTTTGGTTCAGCGTGTTTCATCTGGAATTTAAGCTATTTAAGGCCTTGTCTAATGCATTACTGATAATGAGGCTCATGTAGGTCCACTTTCCGTAAACCTCTGCGCTATCTGTAGTAGCCAAGTAATTGTTGTTAATCTTTTGAAGAGGCTCGCACGAACCGTGTGCAGGGCAGTTATCTTCTGTGAAATTCGTGAATGAAATCGTCAGCCATGTTGGCTACCATTTTAAGATGACGCAGCAGGTTATCAGGCGAAGCATGCCCATCAGATGTGAGCATATATGTACCACAGTTAGCTGACTAAATCGCTTATCAGCTAACGCACTTCGTTGCTTTTGCCTTGCGACACAACAAAAAATGCTCAATTAAAGCCGCAGCTGAGGCCATTTTTAAGCTTTGGCGCACAATTAAAAGCAACTGCTGCTTGAACTTTACTGCAGCCAATATTGAGGAAGGGCGAAGGACGAAAAACTCTGCAAATGATAATAAAAGAAAAAAAAACGAGAACAAAAATGCTCTGGCAAAAGCATATTGCGAATATTACGCTAATTGGAGCCGGCAATCAAAGTGGACTGCGCGTCTCAGGCACGTTGTGTCGTGCTCTCCCCAAGGATATTTTGTTCTAATCGGGTGAGCTTGACTACACAATACCCTTAAATGAAGTTTGATATTGCTTCTACTCGTATATTATGTAGTTACCTCCGAGATCTAGACAGAGAATGAGAGCAAGTATAACTCGACTGTTGCATTTTATATTTATACAATAATCAATATACCCTGTTAATACTTTTTCGATTGAGTACAGGGTAGAGAAAGGCAAGAATGTTGCCTAGCAAAAATGTCCTTTAGCTGACTCTCAGCGCTGCTCGAGCTGCGTGTCAAACACTTAAGCTTTCAGCATCTGCGATGACCTTCACCTGTCGCGGGCATCTTTTCTTTTTATGCTCGTTCACGTGCTGATAAGCAGAGTATATAGATTTTAATTGCAACTTACTGTCCGTCCATCTGTGAGTAGCCAAAGACGTTAAGCTTAATGCATTTATTCTTGTATGTATAGACGTCCGATAAGGTGGTTAGATTTTGGTAATCGAACGATTATTAAGCGGCCAGTTACGCCCGATTGCAATCTGCTTACTTTTCCTTTCGCCTTATTCTCAAGGATCATGGGCATAACCATTAATAAGTTTGAACATATTCATTAGCAAACGGATTGAGGTCCCTCTTTCCTATAACTATGAAGAGCTGATGAGACGTCCTTCCGGCTTGCATTTTCTCGGAATTGCGGCCCATTATTATGATTGCAGCTGCCATAAAAAAGGGACACCACGAATTGCTCCAGTCGCATTTACTCTCAAATTAACATTCGGATTTCAGTCAACGTTCATATCGTTTGTATTTTATTATGGCTTCAGCGTACATTAACATGAACTATTGTGGTTTGAGCTCAACTACTTTGTGATGGCACTTGACGATTTTCTAGAAAAATATAATAAGTGGAATATTATACAAATATTGAGTTTTTTAATATAATATGTGATAATTATTATTAATATGTATATAATGTATATTTAAGAATATTTTCACTATATACTATGATTTTAAATGAGATTTTTTTTAAGAGATTTCAGGAAAAACTCTTTCTTCATGGAACTATTTTTTTTTGAATTCCTTGGACTAACTAAAGAGTTGTTTTCTTCTCTTTGTTCTCTGTTGTCTACTTTTCCTTTAAGTCATTGTACTTCTTTCTTCCTATTGTTCTTCTTCAAAGGTAAAGAATAATTACTTCTTCTGCAACTTTTTATTTTATGCTTTTTATTTGTTTTTCTACACTTTTTTTTAAGTATATTTCTAGATTTCTTCTTTTATATCATCTTTTAATTCTTTGTTTTATTTTACTTTCTCTCTTTTTACTTCTCCTCCTTCAACATTCTGCATAATTTTATTTACAGAGCATTCACTCTACGGCTATGACTTGCACTTCATGCAAAAACGTCTCCCAACTTGTCGTTCGACATTTTGTTGTCGCGTTGCTACTTATGTACATGCAATTGTAATACGTAATTGTTGTAGTTGCTTGTATAATACCACTCCACCAAGCACGAAACGGGTATATCAGTTACTGTGAAGACGAAATTTAAAGTAAAGATAGAAATTTATCTTCTTAGTCTATATATTATATGCACTTATACAAATGAATGTATATATATTCCTCCCAGTTATTTTTTTTTTAATTTTCCAAGAGTAGATTCATTGCATGGAGTTACACCTGATCTCTAGATCTCCCACGAGATCTGTATTAAAGTAAGCCTCTTGTCGCACCATTAACGAGCATTAAGCAGTCCGTAACTTGTGTTATTTATTGTTATTGTTGCTATTGCTGGTCAGGCTCATCAGTCGCTCAAGACCGGAAGTAACACTTGATGGCTTGATGTTGCGGTGCTCGTGCTTACGCTGCGTATGCGCAATATGCAAAGCTGTAACAACAGCAATTGCAACTGCCTCTGGCTGACCATGCCCACGGTTACAGACACAGTCACAGACACAACAAGCACAACTTATGCAATAACAGCGGCAGCGGCAATCGTGACCAGACAGGAGCCGGAGCTGAAGCTGAAGTCGGGGCTTTGAGCTTTTATTGTTTGCACTGCACTTAATTTCTGTTGCACTCGGCTTTGCCATTTACTTTTGCACGTAAAATGTGCCAACGTTATGAAAGCAGTTGCCTCCCCTTCGCACTGATTGGTGGCGCAGGGCGTGGCAGTGGGCCAGGTGGTGTCTCCCAAGCGGAAGTGGTCGCGTGCGTCGCATCCTGTCAGCAATTATGGTGGCCCCTAGCAGCCGAAGCAGCAGCAGCAGCAGCGGCAGAAACAGCGACGGTTAAGGCATCCAACAACAATTACACTTACACAGACAGCTGTTGTTATGCTAGTTGTTGTTGTTGTAGTCAGCGCAGCGTTGTAAGCCATTTTAATTGCTTGTCTCTTTTTAATTTTCAGCTCTTTTGTTACTGTCCCCAACTTGCGAGCTGCTCGTGTGTGTGTGTATCTGTGTGTGTGCTGGTTCTTTATTATTCATGCTTGCATTTCCTGCACACACACCCACACACACAGACACTCTCCACTCTTGATATAAGCGCATTTATGCAGATATCTGTGTTGACTTTCTTAACCTGAACTTTTTGCCCCTCAACCCATTAAATTGGCCGAGCAGAGGTCTCTGGTCTCTGGTCTCTGGTCCTTGGACTCGGCTCGTTTAAGCGTTGCCCATTTGCTAGCGAACGAACTAATGTCGATTGCACATCAAATGACATTTGAGCTGCAGCCAACCCCACTGCCCACTGCCCACTGCCCACTGCCCGCCCCCTTGTTGACCAGTAGACACTTGCTCGTGCAATTAACAAAGCTACGTTTCGGCCACACAATGGCTGAGGCTGTGCATGTGCATGCCGTAGTTCCTTTGGCCTCTAATCGATAATAAAATGGCAACAAGACAACTGCATTGGTCAGCAGCAAATAATTGAAACATTGCCCCTTAAATGAAATCGCATTCACAGAGTTTGTAAAATGGAAATGAGAAACGATTTCGACGTCAATAATCAGAGGGGACAGCCGGCAACTGCTGTAATGGGATACTTTATGGAATACGCCATAGCTCGGATTGTGTGTGAGATCAAGAGTTGCATTAAGATAGTCTCAGTTAAGAGTGAAACGTATTTATAAAATATTATTTTTTTCTGCCTATAATTCTAGACTATCCATTTACTGAATTTTGAAAACTCGATTCAGCTATTCATGTCATTTGTTGATAAAATGCTAAGGATATATGTTTTCTATTATCTTTAATATGCACATACAATTCATATACTGTGTATTTCTATTTCCTTTAGTCCTTACGCTTTTTGAACTCTTTTTGAAGATTTTTAACAAATATGTTTGATAAATACGCATTATTTGTGGTTTCATGCATATATTTGCATAAATTAGAAAATTTCAATTTATATTTGCGAATTTATTACAGCTCACAAAAATTCAAATAAATTAGAGCTGACAAACAACAATTCGTACATAATTTCAACAGCTTAATATCATATATACATTGCCGTCGGTCGTAACTGACTGCACAATACTTGAGCCGGTAATAATAATAATAATAATATCTCTTTCATTAGAGCGTGAGTTTAATCACTGCAATGATTGTAAATGAAAGCATACTGACACAGACATACAACTAATATTAGTATACTCCCTTTCTAACTGCATGACAGAGTATGAAAAATAGAAAATACAAAATTATATGTCACACTGGCGGGAAACATTAAACTTATTTGTGGCACTTAATAACAATAATAATAATTAAGCTAAACAGTTATTTGGTGACCTCGTTTGGCGATTGCACGCTAAAAGCCCAAAAATTGTGCCAAAAATTATGCAAAAATATGAGAAATTAAATAATGCACAAGGCGCATTCGCACTGTTTAATCTAAATTCAGAGAGAGAGCGACAGAGACAGAGAGGGAGAGACAGAGAGATGTTTTTGTTTAAATAATTGATTGGGGGCAACCAACTAGCAGACTGACTGGCAAACCGAGTTATGAACTTCCTAAGTGCTGACCACACACACACACATACAAAAATGTAAAAAAAGAAGAAGAGAACAACACTTAAACACGCATTTCTGCGGCCTTCTACAAATTACTTATGCAACAAATTTCAAATTACATAATAAACTCAACGCAACACTCAACACGGCCAAACTGCGAAGCAATTCGCAACAGGAAAAAAAAACTTATTTACTGCCCGAGCGAGTCGACGACCGCGCTCAAAATTCACTTTGCCACTGGATTGAGGAATACCCTGCATGCGAATAGAGTCTCATGCAGTCGCTCATGAGGACTGAAAGCTGAGCTGCGAATTTTACATATATCTTCTATATATTCAAAAATGCCCTAAAAGATGATAACGTTGATTGAATTACTAAGTTTAACTCGCCAGCTGAGGGGGTATGTGCACTTTGTGATTGTTTATACGCAGCGTAATCGACGAAAGCGTTGAAGAGTTCACTACACTTATTTTAATAAGTAATTTTTCAAATAAATTAATTTATTTATTAATTTTTCAAATTAATTAATTAATATATTAATTATAAAGAATTTTTATGATTATTCAATTAGTATATATTTTTATAACTTATAAGGAATAAAATAAAACTTTATATACCATTAATTTTGATTGAATATGACATATAAAATAAATAAAGTGCATAACGGTTAGGACGTGCAAAAAGCCTTTCACAGTTAAGAGCAGACTAAAATATTAATACTAATCACATTAATTAAAAATGTGTTCTTAAACGACCAATAAATATTAAAAAATTCAAGCTACAACTAAATACTAAGCTAAGTACTAAAAGTTAATACTAAAACTAAACAATTTTTAATTATCAGTATGAAATTATCTTAAGTCATTCTTTCCTTTTATGAACTTCCATCTGGCAGTGATTATGATAATTTCATATACAAATAAATAAAATTTAATTTTTATAGAGTATTCACATTCGTTCAAGCTTCGCATCGCCTGTTATTTCTATTCTGTGTACGTTTGTTTATTTTTTATTTTTGTTTATTAATACACTGACCGCAGGCAAAAATAAATGAAATCATGAAATAATAAACTGAATTAGGTGCAAAATTTTGTTATGCGCGCGCTTTTATTTTGTTTCCAGTTGCTGTCGCTGCTGCTGCCGCTGCTGATGCTCGCCATTTGCCGTAGCTAAAACAATTTTCAGACTTAATTCGTGTAGCAGGAAAATTTAAATGGCGCAAAACTGTCAAAAACATTTAATTGCAGCCAAAAACCAATTGAAAGCATAAATGTGTGGCAAACAGCGTTTTAAATAGTTCGAAAAGGTAAGACTGTTAGATACCCTAGAGACCTGTTGAAGCTGAATGAAGAGTGTCGATAGAAGTGACGTCAGATACCTGGCTGTCCAACTAAACTCAGTGAGCTCAAGAGTACCTCTAATTGCATGAGGATCAATATAAATATATATCAAGTTATACACAATTAATATACTCTCCCATCAGCTCTAATCTCTCATATGACCTACTTAGTCAAACAACTCATAATTTTCCAGGTATCTTCTAGTTGAGCACATTTAAGCAGGAACTTTTTAATTTTTTAGTTTTTTGTTTTCAAGTGTTGCAAAATAATTATAAATTAATTATTAACTGACAAAACTATAGAGAAATGTCATAAATAAAGGGCACACGCTCGAGCACACACACATTCACACACACATATACTTTGTAAAGCAATAAAAACTGGGCTTCTTGTAGTTGCAAATGTATCTGCATGTTAACATTTATATCTTTCGTATCTGTGTGTAAAAGATATTGTGGCATTTGTATGCCACCTTCCATAAATATATATGTATATGTACAGTCTATATAGGTCTGGGCATGTTGTTCAGTCTGCATGCAAAAAAAAAAAAAAAAAAAAAAAAACAAAAAAGGAAACTTTTATAATAATTTGCGCTACAAATTTGAAATTGTAATGCGGACTCATTAGAAAGTTTTTCATTCGAATTTGTTTTCTGCTGCGGTTGCTGTGGCAGCTTCATGTGGATTATTTTCTGATTTCATGACTGCTCTATTTATATATGTATATATGCTCTCTCTCACTCTACCTCTTCCCGTTCGGCTTGTTTTTTCATGTTTGTTTCATGCGCCATAAATTGCCTACCAAGTGAAAAGCAATCGTTGTTTGCTCTGTCTCAGTCTTTGTTAGCGCCTGTTGGCCGCGCATTTCGGCTTCACTCTGGCTTGTGCACTGTCACTAAAAGTTGGCCAAACATATTTATATATATTGATATATATGTGTGAACGCCTACGGCGTATGCTTGAGCTCTGTGCTGAATTATTGTCAAATTATGTGAGAATCTGTATTTGCTTGCTACAAATATATTAGATATATGCATATTTCTATATATTTACTTGATGAGCTATAGAATGTGCTTCTTTTGTCTACAAATGACTTTGGCCTTGGCCATACGCTCTATTTGCTATGCATATAGCTTTAGGCTTTATTCGACTCGCCCATCGCGTAGACTTCATTTATTTATTTTAGCTTGCCTTATTAGCGATGAGTTTTGTTTAGTGAAAAGTTAAGCCCGAGCTCAATATGAGCTACTATATGTAGTATGAAGGGCTAACATATTCCAATACCAGCAGTTATCAATTTTACAAAAGTAGTAGATACTGAATCAGTTTCTAGTACTATATACTACTATTTAAATAAAATATACTACTGTTTACAAAGGTTGCACACGTACTCGCATACGCTTTGCTCTCCTAATGACTTTCACTTATCCTTCTACTAGTTCCCATTCATATTTCTACTACTATTTGCTGCTCACTTTTATTGCTTTAACAAATGCCACAACAATAGTTGTCAAAATTACTTGAAGCCCTGAATCATTGTGTTTGTTATCTTTGTAATGCTTGTGTGCGTTGACTTCTTTTGCTTCTTTGCAAAGTGCTTGCAGCGGCAGGTAATACAGTTTTAATTAGTTGCAATTGCATCAAAAGTTACGCACAAACACCTTTTAAATATACTTTACGTGCTCCTAAGCAAAGCTTCACCTCTCTCAGTGTGTGTGTGTGTGCGTGTGTGTGTTATGTGAAAATTAATTACAGAGAGGCTCATTAGCATTTTCGTTGCGTGTTTATTTTGGCTGGCGGCGAGACTCGCCTCCCCCTTCATTTGGGACAACAAATCCCGTTAGCTGCAAAGGCAGATGCAACGGCAGCAGCAGCAGCAGTTGTTGTCGGTGCAAACTACACGAGTTCAGACAGGATCAAAGGCAACTATGATTAACCAACAACACCATCTGCTGTTAATAGAGTACAAGTAGATGGTAAAGGCAGCCAGAAGCGTCTCAATTTAAATGAAATTAAATAAAAAAAAAAATAAATTAATAAAAAAATAATAATTGTGAAAAAATATTAAAATTATATTAATCTTAATTAGGCAAATATGTAACACAAAATAATAGAAAATAATTCTATACTTTATTGTTGTATATTATATATTATATATTATATATTATATATTATATATTATATATTATATATTATATATTATATATTATATATTATATATTATATATTATATATTATATATTATATATTATATATTATTTTATAATATATTCCACGTCACGAATGTTGTCTGATTTACCTTGCAGAGCTGTCAGTGAACGAGCATCTGAAGTCAACGACGCTTGCCTTCTTACTGATCTAACTACGGCTGTCAGCTTAGCTGATCATGCCGATACGCTGTGAGAACAAAGCAGGCATAAGGAATGGACGGAAAACGGAACGAAATGACAGAAATCTCTTTACAAGTAAAATCTCTCAATTACCTTAAATACGTGTATAGAGCTGTGGTTAGTGCTCCATGGTAGTTTTGTGGTGCATATATCAAATATATATATATATATATATATATATATATATATATATATATATATATATATTCTCTTTCTTACTGAAGTAAATTATTTCTCTTGCTATTACTTTATTGAAATGGTGAAACAATATTAATAATAGTATACTAGTTCTATAACTGGTAGAAATTTTTGTATTTCTATGAGTCAATGATTTCTCTTGCTAAGCACAAAATATTTATGATGATATCCTATTATACTATTGCAATGAACTAAATTTATTTCTATATTTATTTATACTTATACTATAATATGTTTTATTTGTGGTTTTTCTTTCTCAGGAATTTGTTCAGTTTACAAAGCAAATGCTGCTCAAATTTGCATAGCTTTTAGCATTTCCCTATTAACTAACAGAAACATCCCCACAAGCTGTTCCCCATCTACTTCTCTTCTCTTCTTCTTAAATCCATTTCTAGAGGTGGTACCGTCCTCCAGCTCCATGTTCAGAAAGATATTGGACAACCCTCTTGCAGATCCCGCCACTTGGCTCTTTTATTTCCCCGCGACATTGCGCTGCCTCATCTCCCTTACCTTGTCCTTTCCCCTTTTTGGTAATATCAACAAAAATGCATTAGATTGAGCACACAAGCGCATTGGCATCAAAGTAATTGTTGCGAAATACAACGAACAAAATAAAAGCTCAAAAGCAAATACAACACAGAGTGGGAAATAAGTAGGAATATGTATGTGTATGTGTGTGTGTTTGTGTGTGTATGAATGGGGGTACTTATAAAGTGCGCATACTGCAGTTGGCATGCAAAATTAACAACTTTTGCGCCAGTTGAAAGTTAAGCGCACAACAGCAAGAGAGAAAGAGAGACAGAGAGAGAGAGGGAGAGAGAGACGGAGAGTCAGAGAGAGAATACACGACGGAGTTTTAATACGAATTTGCTTGTGAGATTAAAACACGCCGCGAAGTAGGCAACGGCAGCAAACGGGGCCAAGAAGTTGCAGTTGGTTGCTCGAAGCTCGTGAGCTGAAAACTACAGCAGACCAAATTGAGTTCTTGAACTTGTTACCAAGTTATAGTATCCATTTCAAAGAGCCTGTAAACAGGGTAGTTGCCTCTTTTTTTGTTAGGGAGAGAATATACGTAGGCTGTAGATGCTAGATCAAGCAGAAAGGTTAATATGAATTGCTCTTATTCTATATAAAATATATTTCTGAGACTAGGTACAGCATAACTCGAGAGGTTTAATAAATGGACACATCAGAGTTAAATGTATGTTAATGAAGTTAACATTTTCAAGAAGAGCTTACAACAATGTGGACTAGAGAATTCATATTGGGTCTTTGAGCGCGCGTTATCACTGCATAGATAAAAGCTGTGCCAGTTGTTGTGTTCCCCTCCCTTTTTAGCTTTTCGATATCTCCAACAATTTTTGAGCATAAGCAAACTCTTAGTCTATCTAATTTTTTTGTAGCCTTCTCTTTTCTCTTTCTCTCATTTCCATTTTACAAACTCTGAGAGTGCGATTTCATTTTAAGGGCAATGTTTCAATTATTTGCTGCTGATCAATGCAGTTGCAGTTTTACTGTCGATTAGAGGCTTACATATTCAGATTCTGATCAGAACGTGTGACCAATGGATATCTGGTAGTCGTGCAGTTTCTATCATATCACACTGTTGGTTGTTGCTACTGTTGCTTGCAATGTTTACAGCCTGCGTTGTTATGCAATTGAGTCACTAAAATAGAACATGCGCACTCACACACACCCATATGCGACAGTCTCATGAATAATGCAATTATAGTGCTAGCTGCTCGAGCAGCAGCTGCTTAATTATTGCTGGCTGGCAGCCTGGTTGGCTGGCTGGCTGGCTGGCTGGCTGGCTGGCTGGCTGGCTGGCTGGCTGGCTGGTTGGCTGGCTTGGCTGGCTGTTCTGGCTGGGCGTGCTTTGTTGAGTCTTGCCAAGCAAAGCACCTTGACACCTGAATGCATTGAATAAACACCATATGTCAGGCTTAAAGAGCAGCAGCAGCACCATCAGCACCATCAGCACCATCAGCACCATCGCCAGCAGCATCTCAGCCTGGCCGAAAAATGTTTTGAGAAATGGGCAGCCAAAGTGGAAGCGCGATGCATTCAGCTGTTTGTTTGGCTGCAGCATTTGTCATGCTGCTAAACGGAAAATGCAAAATGAAAGCTGCCACAACAAAATACACACGCACCCAGGAGCTGGGGGCAGAGGTAGGCGAGCTGCTGCTGGCAGGCAGGCAACAGCAGCGACAACAAGCGAACAAAAGGAAATGCCAGCAAAATTGCATTTTGAGTGCAAATATTAATTTCAGCAGCTTGCAACACTGGTGGGCGGGAGCGGCTGTTGAGTGGTAGTGGGTGGCTGGTAGTTGGGGCATGGTCAGAGTCAGCGTGCTGCAATTGCTATTTGTGTCATGTAATTCAAACGTGCGGCCAAAAAACATTTTGCTAAAATGCATTCCACAATGACAAATGCATTGCGCATCCTGCAGGACGCTCGTCGTTGCCCACCGGCACTTAACGTAATGGTCCACATAGTTATACAGACCTTGAGCCACACCCCTTGCCCCTTTACCGCCTTTTCCAAGCCTCTGTCATTTACACACACACACGCACACGCACACATTTTCACAGCGTAAATGAATTAAAATGGCATAGCACAAAGTGAAGTCAAATGCAAAAGCTTGACCAAAATGGGCGGACATCCCATACTCAAATAGACACACACGCACACACACACACACACACACACACTCACACATGCTCTCTGACTGCTGTCCTTTGTGAAGTTGTGCTAAAAGCAACCAAGCCAAAATGTTTGTGTAAATATGGCTCAAGGCCTTGCCAAACGCGTCGCTTGAAAAGCAAAGTTTTCCGCTGACCTACTGAAGATATCATTATAATAGTAGCTTTATCTAAGAGTATAAATAGATATAAGTGCTTTAGTATGAGCAACTGTATTAATTTAGCTAGGTAATACTGAAAATATATATATAAAGTTTACAAAAAAAAGTTCATGTAAATGACAACTAAGAGAGATCGCTTAAAAGTTTCGCCTCAATTCATTCTATGTATACATACAGATGTGAACTATCATAATCACTTCCCCAAATACTTCTTCTTCTTATTTTCTATAAGAAATATAAATATTTTTTTATTTATTTATATATATTTTCACTTCGGAATAATCAATTGTTAAAATTTATTGACTACAGAAATAAATGCGAAGCTTAAATAACTGAAATCTGAACTTAATTTTAGATAAATTGTAAAAGTTTGTATTCATTTTTTTAAATATGATCCAGGAGAGATGATGTAAGACAAAGGAGTAACATTTCTATATTCCGGAGATCGGTTAAGTTGCACTCAGAAATACAGATAGAAATATAGGCAGATCGGCGGACAGACACAGTCATGCAGAAAAGCAAACAAATATACACAAGAAAGACCTATAAACTGACCTGCAGACAGACACAGAGAAATACATACACTCAGGCAAATGGGTGTGGCAAAAGCTCTCATCAATGAGTTGTCATCTGCTACCTCTTTTTATGCACGATATTCTCCTAACACATACTTTCAAAAATGCGGAACATTAAATATTTGTGGAAAATAATGCAAAATGAAAAATATTTCTTGTTGTGACTAAATATTTAATGCAAATATGCGCCTCTTTTTATACTTAAAAACATAAAGTAGAGCTTGAGATATATGTTAAAAATTTCATTAGACAAGGTTCAATTTGAGCAATTAGTCCAATAGTAGTGAAATAATTTTCTAAGACTTTTGCTTGCATAGGAAGTGGCTTGCTGTGATTCAACTTAGCTTTAATCACACAAATATACATACACTCGCACCCACACCCCCCACACACACAGAGCGGCGTGAACAGAAAACATTTCTCACTTTCTTGGCGCTTTGAGCGCAATGTTGCGCATACGCAATGGGCGCCGGCTCAGTGCAGCGCACACAAGCGGCAACAACAATCAAAACAACAGCAACAACAAAAGGAATTTCGCTGACACAGAATGTGATTTCACTTCAATTAAATGGATGCGCCTGCTGCGGGTCGTCGACCATTATGTGAACTTTGTATAAGTGGATTTTACTTGAGAGAGTGCAGAGCATGTGAGTGCTTGTCTTAGTGTGTGTGTGTGTGTGTGTGTGTGGGGATTTGTTTAGTCAGTCAATTTAGCAAATGCCGGAAACGCGAAAGTTTCTTAACGCGCTGCGTTTTCAGCTTGTTGCCAGCATTTGAAAGCAAGACTTTGCTTGCCATCGTCTTGCTTGTTGCTGCGGTGGATGCTGTTGCTGCTGTGGCTGCCACAGTTTCCGTTTGTAATTATGTTGCCAAGCTCTAAGAGTCGGCCGCAGCAGCAGCAACGACGTCTACACAGCGTGCGCTTTCAATTTCCGCATTGCCAAATTGTTTGCCAGAATCAAATTCAAATTACAAAGCAATTTCTGTTCGAAAATAGCTTAGCACACACAAGCGCACGACAACACACACACACACACATACACATACACAGACATACACACACAAACACACCCACACACATATATTTATATACATGCATATACTCACTTATAGCTCAGCCATCGACAGTTTCTCTCTTTCTCTCTCTCTCTCTCTTTCTATCGCTCCTTAGCAGTCATTCAACTTGCTGGCACAGACATCCGCCGGATGTCGGCAGCAACAACACGTTTAAAACATTGCCAAAATTGGCTGCTTTAAAAATAATTTTGTGCTGCACGCAACGATTTTTGTTGTTTGCATTTTTGCTGCACTTTATTAAGCATACGCCACGTCCGCCAATCGCATTATCTACATTGACTTGTCGCTCTGGCATTTCGGCGCCGACGACAGACTGTAATTACAATTTGCGGAGCGGCGACAAACGCATGCTTAATCCCTGAATTTGTGTGTCCAAATGTGTGACAGATAACGCCAGCAAATCATTGTTGTTGCTGCCGTTGTATTCAGTGTTGCACGGATTTGGTTTGGCTTCCCTGCCGCTCTGCATTTTGGCTTGTGGTCAATATGCAAATAAGTGCTGCGCGAGCGTATGCAGATGCGAAAGCGCTAATATGTCAGGATTGCAGCTGTTACGGATTGTCAGCTCCAAGCATATGAGTGCATTAAGTTCAAGTGAGCAAATATGCTTTAGCTTGATATATGTATGTGTGTAATTAAGAAACTTGTAGCTGCTTTTATGTGTGTAAAATCTATAATTTCTCATATAAATTTATGTTAGCGCGCTCAAGTGTTCTATAATTTAGCTGCTCGCATGATTTATTTTCAGCGCAGCCCCAAAGTATGGAATGGAAATTTCACATTGCCCTGCAATACTTGAGTTCTAATAGATATAAGATAAATTAAATGTATTTGATAAAACACGCTTAAAGTTGAGGTTAATCAATATATATATATATTATTTTGGCTCTTTATATACATATATATTTTTTGTTATTTTATAAATTCTTGACTCCGTAAGCCAATGCCAAGGGCAACGCTTAACTTGCAAATTTTCTTGACGTGCCTAACGTTTTATATTAAGGCATTTTTGGCTATGTTATGCATTTAAATGACACAGCAAAAGGCGACACACACATACACGCACACGTACTCACAGAGATATTCTGTGAAGCGTAGGGCAAGCCCTTGGCCAGAAGTAGCCTTCACCTTTGCACTTTTCTTTCGCTCGTTTATTTTGCTTAAGCAGCTTGCACAAAATGCTTGTAATTTGCTTGTTTCTTTGCACTTAAATTAGATGAGCGTTCGCATACATACACACACACACACACACACACACACATACGTGAACACATAATCGCACACAGGTAAACAAGCATTCAGGTATACGTTGTGTTATTTTTGAGTTTTACCTTTGCGCCTTCGTGTCCTTGCAGCTGCGGCACTTGTCAAGTCGTTTGCTTGGACCGTGTAAACAACATGAGACTCTGAGAGGCGGGCGGATCGGTGGGCCAGATGGGGCTAAGGCACGACCTGGCCAACTACTAAATGCATTAATGCCAGCCCCTCGAGTAGCTTGCGCTTGCAGCCAGCTACAATCCCATTTACAGATTCAGCCAAAAGCTCACCTCGCAAATTTGCGCCCCATTACGAGGCACACATGCGTTTGTATGTGTGCGCGCGCGTGTGTGTGTGTGTGTCAAGTGAGGCTAGAATGTTTACGCTCTGACATGGCTAGAATGCTCAGCTTGGCGCCTGAAGTGTTTTTACAGCCGTTTTGATTGCGCTTCGCATCAAGATCGGAATATTTCTTGAGCACCTGCTCCTCCCAGCGCAGCGTCACCTACGGCTCGTTAAGTGTCATCAGCGCAGACAGTGGGCGCTGCTTACATGGCATTTGATGCTATTTTAAATGCATAAGCCCACGTATTTATTTTTGTCTAAATAAATAAGCACAAGTGAAGCGACGCGTCGATGTTGATGTTGATGTTGATGTTGATGCAGAGCTGAGTTGCTGTTGCTTTTGCCGTTGATTTGGAATCTGGCCATAAAAATGTTTATTGCGCGGCTGCTGTCACTTCGAGTGAATGCTAGCGACGCTTTAGTGCAACGCTGCGTAGCCTTTTTGGGCACCTGGGCTCATTAGCAATTGAAGCTAAGTTCGGACTGCTGCTGTTGCTGTTGCCTCGAGCTAGGTCTATGCAATTTTCATTTGTCAAATGCGTCGTTAGGGCAAAGCCCAGAGCTACATCAGTGCGCATTGTTGTTGCAGCTGGGAAACAAAGCAAATGTTGCTCTCGTCTAAGGGGTTAATGCATTTTTAATGCATTGAAACACATACTGAAGACGTAAAATTGCATTCAAATTGCTTTAATTAAGTGGATTTGCATTCGAAATTGACACAAAATTTCCCAGAAGGCAACAACAACAACAGCAACAACAACAACAACAACAACAAGTACGACCGCTGCTACAACAAGTCTTTGGCAGCAACAGCAGCTCTGTGCCAAAAAGGGCCGTGGCTCTGGCGTGAGTTTTAATTGATTGCTTCATTAATTATTTACATTAAAAGCAGGCACACATGTGGTATACTTAATTTTCATATGAAAAAGCCTTCAACTCAATGCAACAGCTGAGATAGGTGGAGGTGCAGGTATGTAAAGTAAAATCGAAGATGTTTGACGAATTGAAAAAAAAATTTTTAAAAAGCACTACTAAGAAATGCCTCGCACGGAGACGTAAGTCTACAAATAGTTAAATAAAAAATTTGCATACTTCTCATACTCTATATTCAAAGATTGAACCATACTTGGCAAAGAATTTATTTGAATTATCTGCATAAGAGTGCAGTCAGAAAAATGGTTAGCGAATATATATGATTATCGAAGATACTAGATAGATAATATAATACAAGGTTAAATTACACTTCATTTGCTTTAAATTGCACTTCATTTAAACGTTTGTTAGTCACTTTTATAATATAAATTCTTGATTAATTGCCTAACTGCATGACTGAGCATAAAAAACATATAAATACAATATTAAAACTTAAGCTCAAACATTTTTTTACATTTTGGCTAACTCTTACTATATATGCTTGCAACGGGCTATTGAATATTGCATGCCGTATTTAATAAACCTGCCTTTGCGCTTTTCAATAACCAAGCTCTCATACTCAGTTTGTATCTATATTCAATTTGAAATTATATGAAAATATCAAAAATGATGTCATAGATATATCTATTATTTATAATAAATACAAACTTATGCTTTTATTGCAATCATTTGAACAAGTTTCGAAATAGTTAGCTAACTAGCTGCAGTCAGCAGCTTAGCTATTCACACAATTTATGTATTTCTGGCAATTATTTAGAACACAAGAAACAAATAACTATAACTTTATATATTTATATATAAACATATATATTTATAAATATACATAAAATTTGTACAAGTCAATTGGCAAATATTTGCATAGAAATGTTATTTAAATATTTGGCAAATAATATGACGTTGTCTATTTGCATTTGAATTGGCTTCGAGCTTTGATAAATCTGTGCCAAAAAAGTCAAAAAGGACACGCACAGGATGTGCATGTGTGTGTGTGTGCGTGTCGAGTAAATACACAAAGTTTTGATAATTTGCAAGTGTCGTTGACAATCAGAAATGTTTCCTCTGTCTCTCTGTCTGTCTATTGCCATCTCTGTCTGCCCGTCTGCCTGTGCATCCTTGTATATCCTTGGCTTGACACTTTAAGTGAAATATGCAAATAAATGCATTTGTCTCTGTGCTGTCCTGCTTTGATTGACTTGTCAATAAACTAATTCAAATATTTGCTGAGAACACTTAAAGCTAATTAGCTGAGTATTTTATGATGATTTATAGGGCGTGCGTGCTGCTAGGGCCGCGGCTCCTTTGCAGTTGGGCCACATGTGTAAATGGCGAATCGCTGAGCCGCATAATTATAATGAAGCGTTTAACCTTAATTCGCTGTGTTATCCTTTTATGCTACTCTTTTTCACTATTTTCCGTGCATACATAAATGCAAAGGGAGAGCAGACCCCGCTTAAACATTTCATTGTGTTCACATTCCTTATGCAGGTGCGACAAAAAGACTTTGCAGCACGCATTAAAAATGCGCCGTCTGCTAATTAAGTTAAGAGAGTGAGAGAGTGCGAGAGTGAATGGAGATAGAGATAGGGAGACTGAACGAAAGATGCCTGTATAAAGAGTGCACTAGTCAGCTGTGCCTGGCTTAAAGATACCCTCAAGTGTGTAGGGTGATGTTGTTTGAGCGATTCTAGGAATATCTTGAGGAAGGAAATATTATTTATTTGGGGAAATACTATTTAAATATCTTCTTTTTATATAAATTAGATTAAATTACAGGGTATTTAAAGTAGTGAAAATAAAAAATAATTAAAATATAAATGGAAAAGCCAGGCTGTGCCACGACACAATGACGCACGCATTGTGATGCAGTTACTTTTTGTGCATCATATAGAGCAGATGGCTTGCTCTACTCTACTCTAGACTTCTTGCCGCTATCTCCCCATGCGGGCAACATATGTGCCACGCCCTGACCACATTTTAATTGGGCTAAGCACATGTGTGACATGCTATTAGTGAAACTTTTAAATGAGTTAGTTAAGTAAAGCGGGTAATGCTGTTATGAGTTTTGGCTCCAGCATTACAAAAGCTTCGCAGCTGACACACACACAGATTGTCACGTGCATAAGCCATTGTATATATTCATGTGCACACTTGGATATTTGTATATCACTATGTGTATAGTTGATGAAATGTTTCACAGAAAATCCTTGAAGTTGAGAGTACTCAGGCAGGGCAACTCAACGAGCGCTTAAACACAGTTAGCATTCAAAGTAATTTTGCTAATTCTAGTTCTATTTACATAGTATGCGCATTAACATTTCTATTTTAGAGTTAACAACTTACAATTATTTGTTCTGCTTAACATACTTATTTCACTCTCCGTCATATAAAACCCTATTTGTATAGCGCTTAAGACTTACATACTTCAGTCTAACAGCGTTTTATACATATATGTATCGAGCTAACATTGGTTCCCTTTTTATTCTAGTTTTGCGCTCAGCATTAGCAGATATCTATCTAATGTTAAGCTTAACAAGCACCCCCAACTCCTATGTTAACTTTAACAGCGCGTTTGAGGCATTTGAGGCGATTATTTGCTCTTTAACTACTTTATTATTTTACCTGTTTACATCTTAAAAATAAATTTAAATTGCTCTTCTTAACATATACATGACGTTTTTTACCAGTTCAGCAATAACATTCACATGCTTATCTTGATTTGACATAACAGAATATTTTTATATCCTAACTGAAGTATTTAAATTTTAACTGCCATATTCTCATTAAATGTTTAAATTTTTCTCTCATAATTTGTTAATGTCACAATCCCATCAAATTTGCACATTAAAACTGCCTTCAATTATCGAGCTTAACAAAAACAAGCTCGGCTATAATTTAGCAATTATCATATCGTCATATTTGGATGGTTTTCATATTAAATCGTGAATTATTTTCCACATAAATCGGGGACGTTTTAGAACTATTTTGTGTGTGCTAATTAGGGCGTATGTTAAGTACAAGCAATTAATATGCAATTAAGTTCGAGAAACACTTTTTTTTGATTATTTCTTGTGCGCATTTAAATGGCAAAAACTGTTCGATACATTGGCAGGCTTCAATATCCTCTTTCTCCTCCTCTTTCTGGACTTTCACTTCCTTGTTCGTCTGCTGTTGCCACCGCATGGTATGTAGCAATTATCGCAAATTATATGACCGATATATGATTGCATTTATATTCAATAGAGGGAGAGAGAGGGAGGAGATGAGATGAAACTCATGGAATGTGTTTTTGTTTCTTTTCCTTTTATGGGAATGCGAAACAAAAATAATACCAAGAGGGAAAAAATATTATTCAATTACGTCAATGGGTCATTGGGAATGTTGCAGCTATTCGAGTTACGCGTTGCCCAATTGATGGGCATAAATATGCGTTGCAATAAATACTTGGGGTTTCCTTTGCTACCCTCTGCAAGGAACTGCCCACTGCCCAGCACCCTCCTCCACAGATCGATAAATTTCATATAACAGCAGCAAACCCGGCTCAGTTCGCTCTCATTCACAATAATTTTATTTCACTTTTCTCTCCTGATCTATTTTTCTTTTTTTTTTGGGTCTCGTCGAATTACGTCGGCTTTTGTTATCTGGATTTATGCCACGCATCCAACATGAATGAATGCTCTATTTATTAGGCTTATTTCGACAGCAAATTGTACTCGATATAATCGTAAATGAATTTTTGGACACAGACGAAATACTTTTGTTGGTTCTTATATTATTCCTTTTTTTTTATAATTATTAACTCAAAATTGGATGAAATTTTTGTATGTACATGGCTCAGAAAATTGTACAATAGTGAAATAAAATTAATGTAGTGTTAAGTGGGGTGAGATCGACTAGGCAATGTCCTGGGCTGCTTTTAATCATAATGAATAATAAATGTACTTAAAAAAATGTTTCATTAGTCAAATCCATTCTATGTTGCATTCCCATGGTCTTTAAAATAATTTCGTATATAAGAATAATAATATAAGAATTTTTCTATATATTGAACACTTGCTTCTCTTTCTTATAAAATATTGCTAAAGCAATGCATGAGCAGATATTTTCTAATGCATTTCTGTTGCTTCTGGGCAAAGTCACAATTTAAATGCAAAGAAGAAAAAAAAATCTGCCACAATGTGAATGGAGGCGTCGCACCACCCATAAATGGGGCTCAGTAGAGAGCTGTAGGCATGGTCGCAGTGATAAAGCCTGGCTGCATGGCTGGCTGCCTGGTCGATTGCCCATTCGCTGGCGCGCCTCATTTGCATAAAATTCAAATAAAATAAACGACAAACATTATAATCATTAGCCAGCGACCGCCTCCTGGGTGCAGCGGCAGCCAGTAGCGTTGCCCTCCGCTGACATATTTATGGAGTTTGTATGTTAACGAGCCGTAAATTAATTTAGCTAATGATATACTATATATATGTATATACGTATATATGTATGCATTTGTGTGGGTGTGTTAGTGTACCTCTCTTAAATGCCTATCCAATCCTGCAGAGCCACCTTTTGCTGTTCCACCTGCTCGCCCAGCTGCTGTGTCATGGAAAATGAGATGAGCACCAGCAAATAGTTACACACAATTGCGGTATACTGAAAGAGAAATCAAAAAATGGGAAAACAGTCAGATTTTTTTTATTATTTCTTTTTTACTAAAATGTTTGGAAAATTTAAAAAGAAAACAAATTGATTGAGTGCCTCCTGTAGAGGGTTATAGTTAGTTTCGCCTCTCTCACTTCCTCATTTTCTCCCCATCTCCTTCCCCACCACAACACTCACCATAGTAATAACCGTTTTATCGAGCACAGTGCTCCTACCACTCGTGTACTCGACTTTGAACTGCAAACGCCAGCGCAATATGGACTCCACGAGCTGTTTTATAGATGGATTGCCCGGAAACCACTTGTCCAGCTGCTCGAGCAAGTGCAAGCATTTGCGACCCTCGTCAAGGCTTCTGCTGCAATAGACAGGTGCAATGAGCATCTTGTAGAAGGGCACCAGCATGCAAATGGAGAGAAACGCCATTGGCCACGCACTCATCGTCACTTCCGCATCTTGGCTGTCGATGCTGCCGATGCTGTCGGCTGTGCTCATGTCTGACGAGCGTCCGAATATGATGTAGAGTTCGCTGGTGCTCAGGGTGAAATCGTGTGCCATGGTAGACCACAAGGTGAAATTATAAACGTCATTGATATCCATGATTAAATAATGCAGCTGCTTGACCATCTCGACCAAGCAGCGTAGGCGTCTTTCCAGCTGTTGCCTGTGCAGTCGCTGTGCCTGCAAAATCTTTTGCAGCAGACGAAATCTGATGCTTAGCAGCTCGGCCAGGCTCATGTGCACAAAGCACGTTAGATGCGGACCTCCAGTTATCATTATATAACAGGAGCCAGCGGGCATTACGATTTCCAAATGACGACCTTCAGTTATGTGTTTTAGACCCATATTCACAGCGGCCAGATACAAAATGGCGACCGCGGAGACCACCATAATGTGTTTGCGCAGAACCTTGCCATAGTTCATGCGGGCTCCAAACTCGGCAATCAGCAGCTTGTCGATCTCAGCCAGCTGCTGATAGATTCCCGCGTAGCGCTGCGACCAGGCGTGCAGCGAGAGCGTTGTTATCAGGAACACAAGCAACGAGAGCGTCAACTCCATGCCAATGATGCTCAATATAAGTTTGTCCAATTGCAGCACTCGCTCGCGGAGGACTTCATCGCGCACCAAGGCATAGATAGCGGAAGCCAAGCCGAATATTACCAGCACAGCAAAGATCAGGGAGTAGAGGCGCGTCCATTTGTTGTTGACAAATCGACCTGCCCGCTCAAAGAATCCACTGGCACCCATGACGAACTGCACCCGGCTAATTAGGGTAATGCATTCGTGTAGACTTTCCGGTTCCCGAATGAAATAGAAAATAGCCATTACAGCTGGATAAATCACAGTTCGGCCGCGACTCAAGCACAACTGAATTGTCCTATAAAGCTTTAACGCTCGGTAATTAAGTAATTATCGTATGTCACGCTACAATGACGGTATCAGGTTGATCTGTTCGACATAAAATGCATCAGAAACTAATTATGACAAAATATAAGGGTGTTTGCGAGGGTTGTCTAAAAACTTTTCCAGCTAACAAAAAATAAATTGTTATTTATCTCTCAACATTTTATCTTCGTAACTCAAGATCTGAAAAATGTTATAAAATAAAGCAATTACTGCACTTTGACCGCCCTTCTCCCAATTGGGTATCAAATTTTCTTTTTGTCCTTAAGTTTTATCATTTCCATTGCTTGCAAATAAACAATGACATCACCAATTCGATCTTTACGCCCATTGGGTAGAAGCTCGGAAACTTTTGTAGAAACCATGTAAAAGCCCAAGGGCATAATCGGTAATTGGTTCTCATCTATGGAGAAATTCCGGGCAAATATATGATTCTGAGCGCGTTAGGAAAATCAATTTAATTAGTTTATTAATCAACTGATATTAATATAACTTTACCTCAAATGGACATGAGTGGTTAAGATTTGTGAAAGGCTTGACTGCGTTGAACCAAATTTTTCCGTAGGGAAGATAGTTTCGCTTAGCGATGATGTCACATGCATTAAACGTGACATTGACCAAGAAGGGGTGATAATTATTACTGTAGCCCTTCTTAAACACCTCAAGATGAATCTGTAAATTAATTGTAGTATTGTGATAAAAACAAGTAAAAGAACTCTTTACCGAAATATTGCGCATTGGCAAAACGAGATCACAATCCGCTTGGGCCACTGCCCTGTTCCAGTTGACCGCCTTAATCCTGCAGGTAAAGTTCTGAATACGCTTCAAATTAGATTTGCACTCCATATTCGTAAGCTTATATATAACTTTTGGACTAGCGCACTGAAAAAGAAAATGCCTTTAATATATTATATTTCTTACTGCCCCTAATGTTTACTAAAGTCCACGCCAGCCATAGAACCACGAAGACCATCCAAGTCAGATGCATACTATCGACTTTTTACTTTACTAGTGGAAATATCTATGCTATATTTATAGAGAAGCTCAAATTGATTTTTAATTGTGTTGTAATCATAATAAATGATGACCAATCTCCAATATAATTGCTAATATTAATAATTATAGTGGTTTTTATCTAAGCATCGAAGTTTATTTTTAACTTTTCTAATCAATTTTAATGATATTGGATTATTTCATTAATGATATTGTATAAAAGTCAGTCAGGCAGAAAGTCATTTCTAGACAAATATAAATTTATAAATATACCAAACAAGCATAACTCTACTTATAAGCAAATTACGTCACTCCTTAGCTTGAATTCTTAGCATTGGCTTTGAAATGGACCTGATATCTGTTCGACATAAAACGCATTAGAAACTAATTATGACATAATATACGTGGGCTTACGAGGGTTGTCTAAAAACTTTTCAAGCTTTTCATTTTGGTTTATATTCGTCACTCACGATCTAAATAATGTTATAAAATAAAAAAATTACTGCACTTTGACCGCCCTTCTCCCAATTGGGTATCAAATTTTCTTTTTGTCCTTAAGTTTTATCATTTCCATTGCTTGCAAATAAACAATGACATCACCAATTCGATCTTTACGCCCATTGGGTAGAAGCTCGGAAACTTTTGTAGAAACCATGTAAAAGCCCAAGGGCATAATCGGTAATTGGTTCTCATCTATGGAGAAATTCCGGGCAAATATATGATTCTGAGCGCGTTAGGAAAATCAATTTAATTAGTTTATGAATCAACTGATATTAATATAACTTTACCTCAAATGGACATGAGTGGTTAACATTTGTGAAAGGCTTGACTGCGTTGAACCAAAATTTTCCGTAGGGAAGATAGTTTCGCCTAGCGATGATGTCACATGCATTAAACGTGACATTGATCAAGAAGGGGTGATAATTATTGCTGTAGCCCTTCTTAAACACCTCAAGATGAATCTGTAAATTAATTGTAGTATTGTGATAAAAACAAGTAAAAGAACTCTTTACGGAAATATTGCGCATTGGCAAAACGAGATCACAATCCGCGTTGGCTACTGCCCTGTTCCAGTTGACCGCCTTAATCCTGCAGGTAAAGTTCTGAATACGCTTCAAATTAGATTTGCACTCCATATTCGTAAGCTTATATATAACTTTTGGACTAGCGCACTGAAAAAGAAAATACCTTTAATATCTCACATTTATTATTGATTCTAATGCTTACTAAAGTCCACGCTAGCCATAGAACCACGAAGACCATCCAAGTCAGATGCATACTATCGACGTTTCACTTTACTAGTGGAAATATCTATGCTATATTTATAGAAAAGCTCAAATTGATTTTTAATCATAATATAATGTATTACTAATAATCATAATAATCATGTGTTGTAATCATAATAAATGATGCTCAACCAGCAATAAAAATGTAAATATGTTTATATAACCTGATCCCATTAAAAAAAAATATTAAAAAACATACCGTGTAATGGTTTTGTTAAAGGTATGTAACAGGCAGAAGGAGGCGTGCCACACTCCACAAAGTATATATATTCTTGATCCGTCCGTCCGTCTGTGTAAGAGCTAGAGCTAGAGCATAATGAGTTTGCTGCAGAAAATCAACAATTATTCCCAATTAATTGTTATCGATTTAAAACCATATTAAAAATCAGTTAGGATTTTTTATCTTTTTAATCTTAAAAGCTAGAGTCACCAAATTTCGCATGTCTATTTTTAACAATTTCGTGTTTTGTTACATTTGGATCCTCAAAATCCGTTGATAAACACAAATGTTATTAAACAAAAACTTTATCAACTTTTCAACAGGGCACGAAATTCAGGATGGGATCTGGGTATCACGTAGTCGGTCACATCTGAATAGAATTTTCTCACTTGTTTGTTTTTAATTTTTCGCATTCTAATCATCGTTTTTAATATTGTACAGAGCCCAGTCAGCCAGAAAATTATTTCTAAATATACCAAACAACTATAACTCTGCTCATAAGCAAATTACCTCAGTCCTTAGCTCTAATTCTTAGCATTGGCATTGTCAGAATGGACAATCGTTGATTTTCAGTTATCTAGAAATAATCTTTTGAATTTTTTTTTATATATATACATATATATATATACATATACATAATTCTTCTTTGATCGACATTCTTAGTAACATTGTCATAGCTTTAAGTCGCGTGACATGGTTCTACATACGAGTTATTGGGTATATTAAAAAACTATGATCGGATGGGATCTGGATATATACTAGTATGGCACCTCCGACTAGAGTTTTCTTACGTGTTTTTGGTTTGATGTTTAACTTTTCGTTAATATTAATATAATAATTTCTGCTGCTAATGAATTGAATAGGCCGATAGTTGTCAAGAAACTTAAGAGAAATAAGATAAAAGCTAAAGGGAAAACTTGGCAGTAAATTGTCGTCAATGAACAAATGTTTAGCCTGCAGATTAAATTTGTATTAGTATTTGTCAGAAACCATGTAGAGCTTTCAGGGAATTATTCCATATATATCGCACTAATAGCGAACTATATAAATTTCCTTTTAACTTTCTTTAGATATATTTATCAATTGTAAAACAAGTAACTAAACTCTAGTCGAGACTGCTCGATTAAGAGATACCCTGAATCCATTGAGCTGTAATACCAATCATTAAGAGCTTCATTTATTCATTAATAGTAAACAACACATGCACACACACACACACAAACATATGCATGCACGTAATATGCTCAATGCACAGTTTTGCTGCTGCAGAAGAGGCTGTGCTATGCAAACTTTATTGTTTAATAACTTTTTCTATACCTATGTTCTTAATGAAATTTTCGGGGAATGATTATGACATCTAAATGTACCTATTTGCCAAATTTCAAGTCTCTAGTATTTGATATACGTGAGTTATCGTTTTTGTTGAATTGTGGGCGAAAGGGGCGTGGCATCAAAAATCCAAAAATGACAAAATGTGCGGATTCAATATAGCAATCAAACACAACTTAGTGCACGATTCTATCTTTAACGGTGTGCACGCCAGACCTCAAAAACAAAGCGATATTTTCGATAGTTATCGATAAAAAAGAAATGAGACGAGTTATCGAAAAAAAAAAAATAAACTCGTACAGCGTATGGTATTATCGAGCATTTTGCTTTTTATTTGAAGTCTCTAGCTTTTGTGGTTGCAGAAATCCAGGTGTTTACACGGACGGACGGACGGACAGACGGACAGGGCTAGTTCAACTCAGCTCATCGAGCTGATCAAGAATATATATACTTTATGGGGTGTGGCACGCCTCCTTCTGCCTGTTACATACATTTGCACAAAAACATTATACCCTGAAATTTCCATTTTCAATGGATTCAGGGTATAATGAGATATGAGCCCTTTTGAGCAACTGCCGCATTCCATACATAATGCTTTTTCAGCGTACTCTAAATGGGAATACAGTCAATATTATCCCCGTGCGTATTACCACAAAAATCCGAATCATAATGAGAATAAAATTAAATTGATATTCTATACCTTTAAAATAAATGAGATATAGAGTAACATTAGCATCATTATAATATTGAGCATGCAAAAATTGATTTTTAATAGCTGCAATCTATAATTATTATACAAATGATCACACAAAGCTAGGTATTGCAGTAGTTGTGGTGCTGAATTTATTTCTGTTCTTGAGCTTTATCATTTCCATGACCTGAGCATACACTTTGGCCGCCCCAATGAATTCGATAGGTCCAACTGTATAGCCCTCGAATGCTTTCAATGAACAGAGGTAAAAGCCCAATGGAGCAGCTGGCATTAGCATCTCATTTATCGACAAATTCCGTACGAGTAAATGCTTCTGTTGAGTTAAAAGTAAATTAACTCTATTATTTTAAAAATTTTAAAAATAAATTATACCTCATATGGACAGGTGTGGTTAATGTTTGGAGCAAGACAGTTCCGTAGGGCGAAAAATTTGCTCTTAGCGAGGACGTCACATAAATTAAACGTTACATTTACCAGGAAGGGATTCAAGCTGGATGTGCAATATTAAATGTTATATTGTATACTTTAGGAACCAACAACTACAACACAGTCAATATACAATTTTTCCTTACAGAACAGAGTATAATCATTAAGAAAAGTCCTTATCGAAATATTGTGCAATGGCTCAACGAGATCACCATTCATATTAGCTACTGCCTTGTTCCAATTGACCGCCTTAGTCTTGCAGGTCTTGAATATACTTCAAATTAGGTACGCACTCGATATTCGTAAATTTATTTACATTTTTGGGACTAACGCACTGGAAAAGAGAATGTTATTAATATTTTATATTATATACTTATCGCAATTGATGTTTACTAAAATCCATGCAAGCCATAGAACCATAATAGCCATCCATGGTCATCAACTGTTCACTTTACCAGTAGATATGTCTGCATAATATTTATAGATAAACTAGAAGTGATTCTATCTAAATAATGTTATAAAATAAAAAAATTACTGCACTTTGACCGCCCTTCTCCCAATTGGGTATCAAATTTTCTTTTTGTCCTTAAGTTTTATCATTTCCATTGCTTGCAAATAAACAATGACATCACCAATTCGATCTTTACGCCCATTGGGTAGAAGCTCGGAGCCTTTCATTGATACCATGTAGAAGCCCAACGGTGATATCGGTATTTGGTTCTCATTTATGGAGAAATTCCGGGCAAATACATGATTCTGAGCGCGTTAGGAAAATCAATTTAATTAGTTTATGAATCAACTGATATTAATATAACTTTACCTCGAATGGACATGAGTGGTTAAGATTTGTGAAAGGCTTGACTGCGTTGAACCAAAGTTTTCCGTAGGGAAGATAGTTTCGCTTAGCGATGATGTCACATGCATTAAACGTGACATTGACCAAGAAGGGGTGATAATTATTGCTGTAGCCCTTCTTAAACACCTCAAGATGAATCTGTAAATTAGTTGTAGTATTGTGATAAAAACAAGTAAGAGAACTCTTTACCGAAATATTGCGCATTGGCAAAACGAGATGACAATCCGCGTTGGCTACTGCCCTGTTCCAGTTGACCGCCTTAATGTTGCAGGTAAAGTTCTGAACACGCTTCACATTATATTTGCACTCTATATTCGTAAGCTTATATATAACTGTTGGACTAGTGCACTGAAAATGAAAATACCTTTAATATCTCACATTTCTTATTGATTCTAAGGCTTACTAAAGTCCACGCTAGCCATAGAACCACGAAGACCATCCAAGTCAGATGCATACTATCGACGTTTCACTTTACTAGTGGAAATATCTATGCTATATTTATAGAAAAGCTCAAATTGATTTTTAATCATAATATAATGTATTACTAATAATCATAATAATCATGTGTTGTAATCATAATAAATGATGCTCAACCAGCAATAAAAATGTAAATATGTTTTTATAACCTGATCCCATTAAAAAATATTAAAAAACATACCGTGTAATGGTTTTGTTAAAGGTATGTAACAGGCAGAAGGAGGCGTGCCACACTCCACAAAGTATATATATTCTTGATCCGTCCGTCCGTCTGTGTAAGAGCTAGAGCTAGAGCATAATGAGTTTTCTGCAGAAAATCAACAATTATTCCTAATTAATTGTTATCGATTTAAAACCATATTAAAAATCAGTTAGGATTTTTTATCTTTTTAATCTTAAAAGCTAGAGTCACCAAATTTCGCATGTCTATTTTTAACAATTTCGTGTTTTGCTACATTTGGATCCTCAAAATCCGTTGATAAACACAAATGTTATTAAACAAAAACTTTATCAACTTTTCAACAGGGCACGAAATTCAGGATGGGATCTGGGTATCACGTAGTCGGTCACATCTGAATAGAATTTTCTCACTTGTTTGTTTTTAATTTTTCGCATTCTAATCATCGTTTTTAATATTGTACAGAGCCCAGTCAGCCAGAAAATTATTTCTAAATATATCAAACAACTATAACTCTGCTCATAAGCAAATTACCTCAGTCCTTAGCTCTAATTCTTAGCATTGGCATTGTCAGAATGGACAATCGTTGATTTTCAGTTATCTAGAAATAATCTTTTGAATTTTCTTTTATATATATACATATATATATATATATACATATACATAATTCTTCTTTGATCGACATTCTTAGTAACATTGTCATAGCTTTAAGTCGCGTGACATGGTTCTACATACGAGTTATTGGGTATATTAAAAAACTATGATCGGATGGGATCTGGATATATACTAGTATGGCACCTCCGACTAGAATTTTCTTACGTGTTTTTGGTTTGATGTTTAACTTTTCGTTAATATTAATATAATAATTTCTGCTGCTAATGAATTGAATAGGCCGATAGTTGTCAAGAAACTTAAGAGAAATAAGATAAAAGCTAAAGGGAAAACTTGGCAGTAAATTGTCGTCAATGAACAAATGTTTAGCCTGCAGATTAAATTTGTATTAGTATTTGTCAGAAACCATGTAGAGCTTTCAGGGAATTATTCCATATATATCGCACTAATAGCGAACTATATAAATTTCCTTTTAACTTTCCTTAGATATATTTATGAATTGTAAAATGAGATATGAGCCCTTTCGAGCAACTGCCGCATTCCATACATAATGCTTTTTCAGCGTACTTTAAATGGGAATACAGTCAATATTATCCCAGTGCGTATTACCACAAAAATCCGAATCATAATGAGAATAAAATTAAATTGATATTCTATACCTTTAAAATAAATGAGATATAGAGTAACATTAGCATCATTATAATATTGAGCATGCAAAAATTGATTGTTAATAGCTGCAATCTATAATTATTATACAAATGATCACACAAAGCTAGGTATTGTAGTAGTTGTGGTGCTGAATTTATTTCTGTTCTTGAGCTTTATCATTTCCATGACCTGAGCATACACTTTGGCCGCCCCAATGAATTCGCTAGGTCCAACTGTATAGCCCTCGAATGCTTTCAATGAACAGAGGTAAAAGCCCAATGGAGCAGCTGGCATTAGCATCTCATTTATCGACAAATTCCGTATGAGTAAATGCTTAAAAATAATTTATACCTCATATGGACAGGTGTGGTTAATGTTTGGAGCAAGACAGTTCCGTAGGGCGAAAAATTTGCTCTTAGCGAGGACGTCACATAAATTAAACGTTACATTTACCAGGAAGGGATGATAATTATTTGTGTAGCCCTTCTTAAGGACTTCAAGCTGGATGTGCAACATTAAATGTTATATTGTATACTTTAGGAACCAACAACTACAACAGTGTCAATATACAATTTTTCCTTACAGAACAGAGTATAATCATTAAGAAAAGTCCTTATCGAAATATTGTGCAATGGCTCAACGAGATCACCATTCATATTAGCTACTGCCTTGTTCCAATTGACCGCCTTAGTCTTGCAGGTCTTGAATATACTTCAAATTAGGTACGCACTCGATATTCGTAAATTTATTTACATTTTTGGGACTAACGCACTGGAAAAGAGAATGTTATTAATATTTTATATTATATACTTATCGCAATTGATGTTTACTAAAATCCATGCAAGCCATAGAACCATAATAGCCATCCATAGTCATCAACTGTTCACTTTACCAGTAGATATGTCTGCATAATATTTATAGATAAACTAGAAGTGATTTTTAATTGTTTTATAATCGTAACGAATGAAGCGTCTGTATATATATAAGTTTCAAAGTCTATTTTAACTTCTACGAGTTCAAATCATCATTAATAAATTATATTGTACATAAGTCGCTTGGCTAACAAATAATTTTAGACAAATAATATTGTATTTATATATATGTATATATATGTATATAAACAAGTACTTAGTTTGAATTCATAAAATTTTCATTGTAGCTATTCAGGAATATCAGTTTGAATTTTAATTTATTTTGTATTAGTTTTTATTACTTTTTCTGATTAAAACGGAATGATAATGGATGAATATGATTATTGTAGTTACGTTTAAGCAATTCAATCTGTACATGTAAAGGTATAAGTGGATATAAATCATAATGACATAATTTGGATATATTAAAAATAACTATATATCGAAGATTTTGCTAGAGGTGAAATGAGATCATAGCCTAGATCATAGCTACCCCAGTCTTCAGGCAACATTTCGAATTTAAAATTGAATTTTTTTTTTGATGGAAAAACTACCATTGTTTTCTCCTGTTAAAAATTTAAAAAAATTCATTAAATTATATTTAAGAATTATTAACTTAAATCTACCTTGTGATTTGTATTTAAGTATTTTCTGACCACTTCGTCGACTTATATATAACAAATTAATTGTTTTGTAATTGTAACCATATACACTTAAACGCCTCAGAGTTGATGTAATGTCTAAATATTACCAGTCCATAGAATGTTGATATAAGAATTACGTTTAAATATATGATATATATGCTTTAAACTTTGTAATTCAAAATTATACCTTAAACCAAAAGAGAATGGCATAGCAGCAAATTATTAAATATATGTTATTATTCTTTGGGGCTTGCTTACATGATTGCTAGAGTGTTCAAAAACTTTTAAAAGCCATTTCCAATAAAAAACATACATATATTTGTATTTTATTTAAGATTTATATTCATAGTTTTACACGTACAAATACTTTGGAACTCTAGTGATTTTATGTTTATGGAATACATATTATTCGTGGCATGCATACAAACATATATAGATTTTCGAACTAGTTTTTCTTGTTATTCTTTTTGTTCAAGGTAACCACATCCATGGCATGCAAATAAAAGTGTATTTCCCCAACGTAATCGTAGTCGTTTAAATGGTTCTCCATTATGACCCCTGAAAACCTATAGAAACCTAATGGGGGTACCGGAATTATGCTTTCGTTGATGTATAAATTACGAGCAAATAGATGACCTTCGTAAGGGCATGTGTGATTAATGTTAGAAAATTGGCTAGTTACATGTTGAATAATTTTGGCATAAGGAGAAAACATTTTTTTCGCAAACACTCTACACATATTCAGCGTAATATCGACTAGAAAGGGCTGATATTGATTATTGTAGTCCTGTTTGAAGACCTGTAGATGTACCTTAAAAGATCATGCGAAGTCAACTCATTTTCGTATATAATGTAATAATTTTCACTTACTGTAATATTGCGTAATGGTCTTATGAGAAAGCAATCCATTTGAGCAACTGCCATATTCCAATTTCTCGCTTTCACAATGCACATCGAACTATTAACATACTTAGGATCTGTTATGCATTTGATCTTTTTCATTCTTAGAACCCACTTTGGTTCGCCGTTCTGTAATAGTTTCATTTAGTTCAGTTAATTTAATTACACTTACTTTTAAGATATATCATCTTTGTCCTTACCGCTTGCCAAATTAGGAAAAGTCCAAGAATCGTAAGTAGTTTCCAGCGCATGATTTCAACAACTGCGAACAATAAAATAAAAATGTAAAATTTATAGTTCAGAATTGTTTAATAATCGATTTTTAATAAATTTCGCTCTACACATATCGAGTCTCATATGATGGTAAAATAATGGATATATGTAATTAATGATGCAATGATAATGATAATGTATGCTACACATTGCTAAGGTCACTTTTAAGGCAAGTTCTATACGCCAGATAGTTTTCGAATAATTCACTTGTGTCAGTAGCTAATCGGAGTTGTCGTAAAATGAAAGTAGTGCCGTGACTTTAATTTAATTAATTAATACATCAGCAGCAGGAAATATTGCAGTGGCAAAACGAGATCACAATCCATGTCCACTGCCTTGTTCCAGTTGACGGTCTTAATCATGCAGTTGTGGTTCTAAATACGCTTCAAATTAGGTGCGCACTCGATATTCGTTAATTTATATACAAACTTTAGGACAAACGCACTGGAAAAAGAATGTTATTAATATTTTATATTATATACTTTAGCAATTTATTTTTGCTAAAATGCATGCGAGCCATAGAATCTAAGGTGGACACATTTCGTCAATTGTTCATTTTACCAGTGAAAATGGCTGTAATATATTTTTAAATCCTAGTAATCGTACTCAATGATACGGAACGTATATTTTTTATGTATAAATCAAATAATAATAAATGAATGAATCTTTTAATCCATTTCTACTTCAATGCTTCAGAGTTGATGTAATACTTAAAAGTGGCCAGTCAATAGACTGTATCTGGCTGATGTAAGAATTACGTTTAAATATATGATATATATGCTTTAAACTTTGTAATTCAAAATTATACCTTAAACCAAAAGAGAATGGCATAGCAGCAAATTATTAAATATATGTTAATATTTTTTGGGGCTTGCTTACATGATTGCTAGAGTGTTCAAAAACTTTTAAAAGCCATTTCACATAAAAAACATACATATATTTGTATTTTATTTAAAATTTATATTCATAGTTTTACACGTACAAATACTTTGGAACTCTAGTGATTTTATGTTTATGGAATACATATTATTCGTGGCATGCATACCAACATATATAGATTTTTGAACTAGTTTTTCTTGTTATTCTTTTTGTTCAAGGTAACCGCATCCATGGCATTAAAATAAAGGAGGATTTCCCCAACGTAATCGTAGTTGTTTAAATTGTTCTCCATTATAAACCCAGAAAACTTATAGAAACCCAATGGGAATACCGGAATCAGGCTTTCGTCGATATACAAATCGCGAGCAAACAGATGACCTTCGTAAGGGCATGTGTGATTCATATTAGTGAATTGGCTAGTTATATTTTTAATTATCTTGCCATAAGGAGAAAAATTTTTTTTCGCGAGCACGCTACACAATTTTATCGTAACATCGACAAGAAAGGGCTGATATTGATTACTGTAGTCCTGTTTAAGGACCTGTAGACGTACCTTGAAAGATCATGCGAATTTAACTCATTTTCGTATATTATGTAATAATTTTTACTTACTGTAATATTGCGTAATGGTCTTATGAAAAAGCAATCCATTTGAGCAACTGCCATATTCCAATTTATCGCTTTCACAATGCACATCGAACTATTAACATACTTAGGATCTGTGATGCATTTGATCTTTTTCATTCTTAGAACCCTCTTTGGTTCGCCGCTCTGTAATAGTTTCATTTAGTTCAGTTAATCTGATTACACTTACTTTTGAGATATATCATCTTTGTCCTTACCGCTTGCCAAATTAGGAAAAGTCCAAGAATCGTAAGTAGCTTCCAGCGCATGATTTCAACAACTGCGAACAATAAAATAAAAATGTAAAATTTATAGTTCAGAATTGTTTAATAATCGATTTTTAATAAATTTCGCTTTACACAAACTGACTGCTCTCAATTGAATATCGAGTCTCATATGATGGTAAAATAATGGATATATGTAATTAATGATGCAATGATAATGATAATGTATGCTACACATTGCTGAGGTCACTTTTAAGGCAAGTTCTATTCGCCAGATAGTTTTCGAATAATTCACTTGTGTCAGTAGCTAATCGGAGTTGTCGTAAAATGAAAGTAGTGCCGTGACTTTAATTTAATTAATTAATACATCAGCAGCAGGAAATATTGCAGTGGCAAAACGAGATCACAATCCATGTCCACTGCCTTGTTCCAGTTGACGGTCTTAATCATGCAGTTGTGGTTCTAAATACGCTTCAAATTAGGTGCGCACTCGATATTCGTTAATTTAAATACAAACTTTAGGACAAACGCACTGGAAAAAGAATGTTATTAATATTTTATATTATATACTTTAGCAATTTATTTTTGCTAAAATGCATGCGAGCCATAGAATCTAAGGTGGACACATTTTGTTATCTGTTCATTTTACCAGTGAAAATGTTTGCAATATATTTTTAAATCGTAGTAATCGTACTAAATGATACGGAACGTATATTTTTTATGTATAAATCAAATAATAATAAATGAATGAATCTTTTAATCCATTTCTACTTCAATGCTTCAGAGTTTATGTAATACTTAAAAGTGGCCAGTCAATAGACTGTATCTGGCTGATGTAAGAATTACGTTTAAATATATGATATATATGCTTTATACTTTGTAATTCAAAATTATACCTTAAACCAAAAGAGAATGGCATAGCAGCAAATTATTAAATATATGTTAATATTCTTTGGGGCTTGCTTACATGATTGCTAGAGTGTTTAAAAACTTTTAAAAGCCATTTCACATAAAAAACATACATATATTTGTATTTTATTTAAGATTTATATTCATTGTTTTACACGTACAAATACTTTGGAACTCTAGTGATTTTATGTTTATGGAATACATATTATTCGTGGCATGCATACAAACATATATAGATTTTCGAACTAGTTATTCTTGTTATTCTTTTTGTTCAAGGTAACCACATCCATGGCATGCAAATACAAGTGTATTTCGCCAACGTAATCGTAGTCGTTTAAATGGTTCTCCATTATGACCCCTGAAATCCTATAGAAACCCAATGGGGGTACCGGAAGTAAGCTTTCGTCGATATATAAATCGCGAGCAAACAGATGACCTTCGTAAGGGCATGTGTGATTCATATTAGTGAATTGGCTAATTATATTTTTAATTATCTTGCCATAAGGAGAAAAATTTTTTTTCGCAAGCACGCTACACATTTTTATCGCAACATCGACAAGAAAGGGCTGATATTGATTACTGTAGTCCTGTTTAAAGACCTGTAGACGTACCTTGAAAGATCATGCGAAGTCAACTCATTTTCGTATATAATGTAATAATTTTCACTTACTGTAATATTGCGTAATGGTCTTATGAGAAAGCAATCCATTTGAGCAACTGCCATATTCCAATTTCTCGCTTTCACAATGCACATCGTACTATTAACATACTTAGGATCTGTGATGCATTTGATTTTTTTCATTCTTAGAACCCTCTTTGGTTCGCCGTTCTGTAATAGTTTCATTTAGTTCAGTTAATCTGATTTCACTTATTTTTGAGATATATCATCTTTGTCCTTACCGCTTGCCAAATTAGGAAAAGTCCAAGAATCGTAAGTAGCTTCCAGCGCATGATTTCAACAACTGCGAACAATAAAATAAATATTTAAAATGTATAATTCTGAATTGCTCAATAATCGATTATAAATCGAAAATAAATTTCGCTCTATATATAAACTGTGGGCTCTCAACTGAATATCTAGTCTCATATGATGGTAAAATAATGGATATATGTAATTAATGATGCAATGATAATGATAATATGTGCAACACATTTCTGAGCTCACTTTATAGGAAAGTTCTATTCGCCAGATCGTTTCGAATAATTAACTTGTGTCAGTAGCTAGTCAGAGAATGTAAATGCAGCAAATTATTATATATTTATTAATATATTATAATATTTTTACTAATTTTTTGGGGCTTGCTCACATGATTGCTGGAGTGTTTAAAAACTATTCTACCAGCCATTTCAGTATATTGACTTTTTAATAGCAGATAGTGGTCGAAACTATGCCTCAACTGGATATAAAACACATACATATATTCATATTTTTTTAAATTTATATTCATAGTTTTACAAATACACATACTTTGGAACTCTACCAAAATTATGTGTTTTGAGGCATGCATACCAACTTATAGGCTGATGTCTATAAAAAACACGCTGATTATTAACAATTATATTTCTAGCTCCAATTTATATTGTTGCGCTCGATTATATAGATCTTCGTACTAGTTTTTCTTATTATTCTTTTTGTTCAATAGAACCGAATCCATGGAATTTACATAAAAGTTGACTTCCCCAACGTAATCATAGTCGTTCAAATAGTGCTCCTTTATGTGTAGTGCAATCTTAAAGAAACCCAATGGGAATACCGGAATCAGGCTTTCGTCGATATATAAATCGCGAGCAAACAGATGACCTTCGTAAGGGCATGTGTGATTCATATTAGTGAATTGGCTAGTTATTTTTTTGATTATCTTGCCATAAGGAGAAAAATTTTTTTTCGCGAGCACGCTACACAAATTTGTCGTAACATCAATTAAAAAGGGCTGATATTGGTTACTGTAGTCCTGTTTGAAAACCTGTAGACGTATCTTGAAAGATCGAACTCAATTAGTTTTCATATGTATAGAATAATTTTTACTTACTGTAAAATTTGTTAAAGATCTAATGAGAAAGCAATCCATTTTAACGATTGCCATATTCCAATTTATCGCTTTTACAGTACACTCTGAACTATTTACAAACTTTGGATCTGGATTGCATTCGATCTTTTTCATTCTTAGAACCCTCTTTGGTTCGCCGTTCTGTAATAGTTTCATTTAGTTCAGTTAATCTGATTACACTTACTTTTGAGATATATCATCTTTGTCCTTACCGCTTGCCGAATTAGGAAAAGTCCAAGAATCGTAAGTAGCTTCCAGCGCATGATTTCAACAACTGCCAACAATAAATTAAGAATATAAAATTTATAGAAATTTTCATAGGTCAGAATTTTTGAATAATCGATTTTTAATTCATTGTGCCATATACAAGATATTTATTAATATATTTGAAAGCAACTAATTAAACTGATGTCTCTCAGCTGAATTTTGAGTTACAAATAATAGTAAAATAATCGACATATGTCACTTATTTGAATGAGCTAATGAGCCGGTTCAGCGACTGAATGATTCAACTCAGTTCATAATGTATGTCCTCGTTTTTGATACTAGTTATATTCGCCTTATAATTTTCGAATAATTCACTTGTTTCAGTAGGTAATAATGGCAAGCCAAATGAATGAGCTTATTTATTGATTAGAACTAAAAGACCCAGCTCAAATCGAAAGTGGTCGTAAAATGAAAGCAGCTCCGTAATTTTTCTTTCTTGTGAACGCTTTTCCAAAGTAAATAAATCAATGTGATTATGAACTACAGGCGATTTTGTATTTCCTGTAGGCTAGTGGCTTATGGCTAGCGGCTTTAATTTAACCAAATAATCTATAGAATTATGGCAACTGTCATTGGAGCTGACGTTGTTTCAAAAGTCGCTGACGAGGCGTACGACAAAAGTTGATGATTGCCAATTGGTGACACGTGCACCCAACTTCCTCTGGCGGAAAAGTATTGCATAATTTACGGCTGAGCAGCGGCAGGAAATATTGACACGGATACGCCAGCTGGCATCTACCAAGTGGCAACTGGCTGTTGCCAGTTGGCAATGGACAGCGTTTGCCATTATTCTGCGCAGACTTTGTCCAGACTCTTGGCCGCAAGGCGCCACCACTTTGTCTCCCTTAATTAATTAAACTTGATTAACGAAAATTTTATGATTGCCCACTGACTGGCAGCAGGCAATCAATCATTCCATCATTATATCCAGCTCTAGTTCCAGTCTCTGTACGCGATTCTGTTAATTATTTTGCATTAAATATTTATGAGCTGAAGGTTTCCAAAAGTAGGCTTGCCTAATACACATGACGGAACAAACAAAAAAAAGTAGTGTAAAATTCATTAGCCGTGCGAAAAATTAACGACTGGCAGCAGCAACAGCATTTGCCAAAGTTAATAAATTGTTTTTATTCAACAGTTGACTGCGCACAACATTTTAATGCACGTCCATTGGCTTTGTGTATTTTTAGATATAATTCTGTATTTTAGATATAAGAGATCAACTAAAATTGATTAATGTAGAGTCAGTAAATATATGTAAGTTTAGGTATTACAAGTTCAGTATGCGAGTTAAGCCTCTTGTGCATTGAATATTTTGAAAATATTATACTCTGTACCGTTACATGCATTGGATATTATGAAAATATTATACTCTGTACCGTTACATCAATATGTGTGAAAACTGTCGTATCTTAAGACTTGTCCACAGTTAGAACTACACATATAAATTGAATTTATACAATTTTGCAAGTCTTCACAACAGATTAAGGTGTGAACAGGCATTTTGTAGTCAGTGTAACATTTTTACTTCTTTTCATGCCTCGTTAATTTAAAAAAAAAATAATTGAAATATATTTTTAATAGTATATATTAATATTAATAGCAAATTAATTTAGAATATATGGTTAGAAGACTACACTGAAGTCTAATGGCCCACAAAGTACCCTATAAATGACCTAAATTGGAAATATTTTATTATAACTTGACGTAAGTTAAATATATTTAATTCACAGGAGAACAACTTACCGGAATTATAAAATTTTTTCTTTTTAATAATTTTATGTAGAAATATATACACATTATTTCATATATTGCATGTGAGCAAGCGCATTATGCCCTCGACTTTCCTCGCATCAACAGCTATTCAATTTTTTTCTGCTCTTTTTTGTTATAAATTTTAACTAAATATGTGTGTTAATTGAAATTTAAACAGTCACATCTTTACACTTAAATAATTTTACATCTGACATATGCACAGAATTTTCAATGAGTCTAATTAAATAAAATTATCTGGAAATTGGCGTGAACAGCTGAGAGTAGTTTAAGCCAACATTAAAGTAAATTAAAGATAACAAATGAAGTTCAGAGCTATAATTGAACTAGAAACTGGTGAAAGACGTCAACTGGTTCAGATTGACAGCTGCAGATATTTGTCTAAGACACTTGCAGGTTTTCAGCCTTATTGGAAACGGAATGCTAAATGACATTCAAGGAACCAACAGTAAAATAAATAATTGTTTGTCATATTATTTGGGTTGACAGTCCAGAAATATCATTAAGTCGAGTCAATTAATCAAAAGGCAATTATGCATAGTCGTATGCTCTGTAAGCTATTGAAAATGTGGGTAAATATGTTTTACAGGCGTAGGGTGTGGATGTGGTAGTTATTGCCGATGTTTATATATATATATATATATATATATATATATATATATATATATATATATATAGACATTCTTGTCCGGGATCAATAGTCGAGTCGTACTGTCACATTCCTGAAGACATCAATCTATGAAACAAAGATAACTTCATTCTGCATAAAATCATCGCTAACTGCTCCCACTCCATGAAATCGATTGAGATCTGAGGTTGGTCTCTTAAGAGCTTGATTCATAAGATTTGATATATATTTCCATTTGCGTACGCACTCAGTCTACATTGAATGGGGAAAGCGACTGCTTAACAGCTAACGGAAATTATTATATATATACATATATTTAGATGAGAAAATAGTGTTTTATTTCACACTCAAAATGTTAATAAGCTGATCACTGTTTTGCTGGACAATCAATAATACACAAATTAAAGAATTCACAAATTAAAGAGCTTTCGAGTTAAATCTGAAGGCAATAAACTCGAGTTTGAGTTACATGCGAATGCCAATGTATGGGATTTCGATGCTGTCAAAAAACTTATTCAACAAATTTGCACATGTGACAGCTGACTTAACTGACTTAACTGACAGGCTGACAAAAGGACAAACGGAACCAGCCAGATGGACGATGAACGAAAACGAAAACACTTCTTGGCTTGATTCAATTAGCGCTAATTTAAAATGCCAGCATGAGATCTGAAAAAAAAAACATACACACATACATTTATACATGTATATGGAGGAAAATGCAACCCCAATTTTCCACATGACCCGCATCAAAAAGTTGTTGTTTTTGTAGTTTCTCTGATTTGTAGCAAGTGTTGATTGGCTGCTACATGGCTTGATTCCTCTTGCTGTTGTTGCTTGTTGTTGCTGTCATTTTGGCAAGCGCTAACTGATCCATAAAAAAAGAACAAGCCCTGAAATTTCTCTGTATAATACAGACAGCAGATGAACAAGTTGGGTATGGTGGACTAAGAAATACTGACTGTGATTCTTAATGGGTAAAAAATGTTTGCGAGCATAAAGCAAAACAAAAGTTTATTAGAATAATAGGTATTAGAGCGAGAGATGATAGAAATAGAATCAGCAAAGGTACAAAAAGGTAAGTAAAGATTCCCTTATATTTTAGGTCTCAAGTATCTAAAGACTGATTTGATCTAGTCTAGTATCGGTTCTACAGGTCTTCCGTCATAGCTTTTCGTATATTTGAATTTTTATATTACTCACTTTAACCTTTTCCAAATGCACTTAGGGTATTCAAGGAAGCCTTTCTATAAATATCACCACGTGTGTGTTGTTCAGCCAGGTTTGAATTATTATAGATTTCACTCTAAATGACAACAGCAACAAAAATGGCAGCAGCAACAGCTTTGTATGTATATGTATGTGTGTATTTTTCATGGAAGCCAAAATGCTTGCACTTAGCGCTACAAATGAGCATATAATGCGTATACGCACCATGGCTCACAGCAGGTTGGCGGCATAATTTTTATATCATTATCATGATCAACATAATCAACGAGCATATGTGGCCTAAATGCACACAATGACAAATGCTTCACTTGCTTTCCCAAAACATGAAAACACATTTGTCTGCCCACGGGGGGTTGTGCTTTGACTGTGTGATGTGTGTATGTATGTGTGTGTGCTGCAAGTGCATATGAGTGTGTGCGTGCGTGTTTTAAAGGCAGCCTTCTGCTAATAGGCCAGCCATTTGTACGCACTTGCCGAGTGACTGCGTCTAAATGCCACACACGCAATTAAATTAAATAACACCATAATTAATTACAGTGTAGCTACACGTGAGAAAAAAAAAAAAAAAAAACAAACAAACAAAACGAAGAAGAAAAACAATTCCTTCTGGCCACAGTCTTGATTTGTTAGCAGCATTTGGCACGCACTCTCTACAGCAGAAAGGTAGGTGTTAATGCTCGCCGAGGCCAACGCCATTCATTATTAAACGCATGTATGTGCCAATGTGTGTGTGTGCGTCTGACCGGCTTGAAATAAAGAATGATTTATGTTCCAAATGCTGGCCACGCATGTTCGTTCTCACAATTAAACTTTGACCCCAGTTGTGAGGTTTTTCTTTCTATTTCGTGTGTAGACATTTTTTTGGTGGGCCTGTTCATTGCAATTTATACCCTACATGGTTGGAATTTTATATAAATAAGAGAAAACAATTTTAATTTTATTGTATTTAGCGTGGAACGAACTCGGGCTCATAGAGTTCAATAGAGAACGAGATAGGCAGGAATTTGTACTTTTAAGATAATAAGATAGTCTTAGGGACATAGAGGAAACTATCTTTATGCTTTATATAGGCTCTATGTTCAATGCTCCATGTTCCATGTTTCATGCCCTATCTTCAATGCTTAATTTTCCATGTTTCATGTTCCATTTTCCATCTTTCATGTTCAATGTTCCTTTCTATATGATATTCTTTGCTAAAAGTTAGTAGAGTATTTCATAGCCATACATATTCTACACTTTCACTGTTCATTGTCTGTTGCAGGCAGTTCGATTATTTCTTATTGGTAAAAATCAAGATGCTAGCTAAACTAAAGCAGCTTCATTTCTGTTTGGAAGGCGGGCCAGTGAAAGAGCAGTTCTCTCATAAAGTGCATAATAAATTAGGAGCTTATGATTACGAGCAGTGCACAAAAGCGCAGAAATCAATGGGCCATAACTCGTAATGCAATTTGGCAATAACTGAGCAAATGGCTGCATTGATTGCCAATACACACACACACACACACACACAGACACAGGAACACTTATTTATATATACATATAGTATATAGCTGGGTCATCAAACGCCGGCCATCAAAGCCCCGCTGCACACTTATCAGCGATATCTTTAGCCGAGCACTCGTAACGCTCTGCAGTAATTCTCTTGTTATATCAAAAATTGCATGCATAAATGCGCTTAATGTTAACGAGCTGAAGTTACAGCCGATAGCTGCTGCTGTTGCTGTTGAAGTAATGTTGCTGCTGTTGCTGGTAATATTGCTGCCGCTGTTTCTTCTTGCTGCTGCTGCTGCTGTTGCGGTTGCTGTTTTTGCTGTTTATGTTCCTGTTCTTGTTACGGCTGTTGTTGCAGTGGCTACTGCTGCTGCGGCCCCAGGCTCCGCCCACTCGCAAGTGTTATCATCATCATCATTACCGTCTGTTTTATCTCCTGCTGAAATATGCCCACATCCGCCGTTGTTGGACGCCGCTCTTTCCGGCCGCGACTCCGTGTTGCAAGCTCTTTTGGCCTGCTGCAGCATAAAAGCCGCTGAGGCATGCAACATAAAACCAGCAACAAGCTGCGTTACTTGACTTGAGCAGAAATGCTTGGATCGAGACATAAGCTGTACTTACAGCTTCGAGCTTCCAGTTTTTGGAAATGAAATTTAAAAAAAAAAAAAAAATGAAATATAGCAGATGATTCGTAATCTCATTCACTATATATGGAAACACTCCTCTTTAGTAGACATTTTTATTCAGAAATAAATCTATTTATTTATATGTCTTTCTCTCTCTCTCCCTATCTATTACTTGCATCCCTCTCAAAATGTTCTCTGAGCATGTACTCACTCTCCACTGCAATATACCCCACTCGTCTTTTATGTCTACAGGGCATGCTTAAGATAAATGAATATTCTTCTTCTTCTTCTTCTTATACTGCTTTTGCTTCCACTTGCATTTTGTTGCGCCCTTTTTTTACAAGTGTTTTTTTGGCACAGATGAGAACGCAAAACCAGATGGTTTATTAAATCAGCGAGCAGATATAAAAGACAATGGCCAGATACGTGGGCCACGCTAAGGTGGATATGGATAAGGAACAGTCACTGCTATGCTTGAGCAGGCAAGAGTATCAAAACTTTTGCCCCAAATTCAGAACAAGTTTTGAATATTTAAATGAAGTGGCTGAGAGAAGGATGCATCAGCTTGATCTACATGAAGATTATCATCTAGAGAGATAGAGACAAAGAGATATTTTTAATGAGATTTATTTTTCTTGAGCATCTATATCTGTTCTCCCTATGAAAAACTTCAAATGAAAATTTCCCTCTGTTAGTTCTTCTTATGAAAAACTTAATATCTTATTCATATACATTTTTTTACGCCTCACACGTATCATAACCAAAATTTGTTTGCATTTTCTTAGAAACAATTGAATAAGAGCATTACAGATTCAATTACTACACACATGGACTAATCTATCATGTGGTTTATTCTAGGAAAATAAATCAAGTTTTATTATTGCCATGATTGACGCAGACACTGACACCGACACCGATTTGGCATGGGCCATAATACCGCATGTTTATTGGAGTATTTACAGAAAGTACATATTTTATTACATATGCATGTAAATACGTATGTAAGTATTAGGGTATTATATCAAGCAAATGCCTCATTTACTCTACCCCTTTTCCCATGCTCTGTCAGGCATCAGCTGCATATCAGGGCAGACTTTGCAGAAGGCGTCTCAATCAGTTTTTGTTACGCAGCGCAAATATTTGCAAAATTTCTGTATAAATATATATATGATGTGATGTATATGATATGTATGTGTTTATTTTCTCGTTAAATATGAAGAAAAGCCGATTATGCCGCACGATGTGGCAGCCAGAAAGAAGTCTGCCACAATTTCAGGTCGACGGCTTCATAGGCCCCACAGTAGCTGTAGCAGTAGCAGCAACAGACCTGATTAATGAGCTGCAAATGATGTTGGGCGCTCGACTTTGCTGTCAGTGTGCGTAAATCACAAACAATTGGGCTGAGCGACGGACGTGGCTGTGGGCGAGCCATAGCCAGAGTGTGCGTGTGTCGTATGCGCAGAGGGGCGCAGCATGCAACATGCGAGAGGCAACAAAATTGCAAACATGTTGCTAATGTTGCTGCTGCTGTTGCTGTTGTTGCTATTGCTGCTATTTATGTGGCATTGGCATTGTTGAAGTGCGCAGACAACTTGGCATTCGATGCGTTTCACTTGTTGCATCGCAGCTGTTGCACTTATCTGCTAACACACGAAAAGTATTCAAACGGGTATATTGGTTTGTGTGTGACAGAAAGCCTAGCAGCCTTGAGTACTATATTATATTAATACATAGATCATGTGGAAGCATATTCTTAAGAGGCTGCAGCAAATCTTAAAAAACTCTTCTATTTTAAGGTCATAGTTTTAAAATTAAGAATCAAAGATTCTTCACAACTCGATCTACTCTGTGAAACTGGCTTTAATTTATATATCATAAAAAATCATACATATTTCCCAGTCACAGCCTGGAATTCAGTGCTCACATTTCACGGACATCAATCTCTTGCTCTTGCAGTTTAAGAGCCATTGGATTGCGCTCATAAAATGCATGCATAAGCGACACATTTTCACCTTTTAAAGTATCAATCGTTTCTCAATCAGAGACGTACGTTGAGCCATAGAGTAAGGTGAGGTCCATAAAAATTGACTAATTCTTTACCATGTTATATTAGCACAGTTTGACATTCACTGCTTAGCAATAATAGTAGAGATATAAAGATCTATAACATCTTAACTGTAAGCTCACAGCTTATGCCCCAGGTTTAAGGTATCTTATAAGACATTCATAAATCGCAGCAGGCCACATTTATATCTGACAGTTTGACAATCACTGTCGCATAATATCATTTAGTTGGACAGTCACTTACGTACTGCTTATTCCTCTTCACATAGAGTATGCAGCGAGTCGCTTGCACTTCAGCTGCGACGCTTTTATTAGCTGTTATTTTTACAACCGCAAGCAGCAGAGGCGCATCTCGTGCTGACACTTTGTTTGCACTCAACACTTGCCACGCCCACTCTTATAGGGGGGAGTTTCGCTTTTGAAAGTTTGAAATGCCTTGCACAATTGGCAGATACGCAAAACATTGGCTTAAAGCTGTTTTGCGTAACAAAAGCCGAACGCCTCGCAAGGCTGGCGGGCAAAAGTTTTTACAGCAGCAGTTAACAGCTATTCGGAAACTTGTAAAAAAAAAAAACAAATGGGGCGCTTGTGGGTGTGGCTGGCAGCCAACAATGGAATACATAGACTATGCTGCTTGGCTCTAGACCCAGTTAAAAAAATACTGAGAGCTGCAGTTAGTTCTGTGTGTCTGTCTGTCAGACTGTTTGGCTGTCCCTGAAAAGCGGCTTATGGCTTAATAAGTACTTGCAGCTGCAACAAAGCCAAATGTTAGCTCTTAAGTAGCCAAAAATAAGAATAAAAAACGCTAACAAGCAAAAAATATGCTCATATGACTAAAAAGAACAGGGGTTAGCAGAAGGTAGACACTCGCATTGCCTTTGTTACCTTTTGACATGGTTCGCTTTTCCCACTGCAATCAGGAATATTAATATTTTTGTTTGCCAAACAAATAAACGAGAGTAGACTGCGGTCTCCTTGCCATTTCAGATTTGAGAGCTCTTCAATGATAGCCAAATATTTTGCATATGAGCAGGCACAGCAAGTGGAAGACGCTGATTGCAGCATCGATCCAATTGCATGTTGCAATCCACTTCAGAGGTTCTGATTCTTCAAGTGTGAAAGAAGGTCGTCCAAATATGTTAAAGAGGCGACCTAATAATGTCAAACAGATCCAGAGATTTGTATACGTTTCAATATAAAGGTTGTTCGATAGGAACTCTGAAGTTCACCCAAATGTGAAAGTTGTAAAAAATACTATCAAAAGCGGAAATTTCGTTAATTGTAAATCGAAATGCTGAGATGATTATGATTAATAGAATCGCAAATGACTTCTGTAAGTCTAATTGGATTGAGTATAAAAAATTGTATTTCAGCGCTAAGAAGCAGCAGACTAATGAACAAATTTGAGGCAAAAACACGTCAATAACAGCAAAAGATAAATGGGAAATGAAGCTTGAGTCGCAGCACCAAAATTTTGTAATCAATTCTGCTGTGCAGATTCACGGCTTGCCAAGGCAACAGATGGAGTTATTAGTGAAAGATGTTATAACAGAAACTACACGCGAAAGTGAAACGAGTTATGATTCTGACTTAAACGATTCGATTAACTTGTTTGGATACAGAAAAAGATAAAAATATTAAAAAATATAGATATACAGTTAGAGATACAGATACAAATCAGAAATGATTCTTTGTTTTTGATAAATATTGATCATTTAATCATGTTGTTTTGTCTACCAAGCACGTAGCCAAAAATCTATTGATTGGCTAAAACCGGTTCCGATTGGCCGTTGGCCCATTTCCACTGGCGTCTCAGTCAAGGGTCAAGCGTGTATTAAACTTTGGTTTTTTTTTTGTGTTTTGCATATGCAAAACGCGCTGGCGTCGGCCGATGTCAACTTTCTTTCTTTTGAGTTCTTCGACATAAAAGTTGAGCGCCAGCTGGCGATTGGTTTCAGTTAAGACGCGCGTGGTTTGCGGTCAAGAAGGCATTAGTCGATAGCCATGAAAATCCCAAATGCTCCCTGGGCCATTGCCCTGATTGGACTAAGCTGTCTGCTGACAACAGTGCCAGGTGAGTGGACTTTATATTGCTTTTTAGCCCTTTCAGCCAACTGCCTTTAACGGGGTAATATTATTGTGATTTTTAATTGACTTTCAACTTGAACCTTTAAGCAGGCAATTTTTCGACTGAGATTTATTAACTATATTTGAGATTATTACAAAAGGGAATATTTAACGTGGCTTAGTACGAATTTTAATTGAATTGATAGAGACTATTTTGTAAGCTGCCTTTTAGTTTTTCATGCCCAGTCCTGGCCGGACTTTGTTTTATGTAAATTTCAAGTCGACTCTCAACACTCTCACTCTCAACTAAACATATTTCCAGCTTCTTCTTCTTCAACTAACTTTAATTTTATAATAAAATCTGTTTTTCAGCTGGTCGCATCGCGCTGCGTCCGTTATCACCGCAGGAGCTGCGCTCCGCCCTCGTCGAGGCAGGCGTCGCTGAGTCTCAGCTGGCGCCCATGGGTCGTGCCACGCCTGCAGCCTTTGCAGGCCTTGGCGGCTTTGCGCTGGGCGTGGCAAACGGTCTGGGAGGTGCCCTGGTCTTTGATCTGCTAACCTCCAACGAGACAGCAACTTACGTAACAAACCTGATCAACTCGCTGAACACGACTGCAACCGATGCCATCAACAACGGAGCTGGAGAATCAATGCAGGAAGTTTGCTTCCAAAGTCGCAGCTTGAATGGTGATCAGATACAGGCACGTGCCAACGATCAGTATGAGGACCTTAACGACGATCACGAGCTGTACGACTATGAAGATGATGACGACGATGCGGGCTTAGGTCGCCAGGTTTCGGATTATTACGATTCCGATTATGTGCAGCCCATCAGCAGCACTGGTGGAGTCACATGCATTGTGGTTAACAGAGGGCGACCCATACTGCGGCATCGACGAAGCGCCCACCTGAATAAGCCAGACTTGAAGTCAAAGTCAACGTCACAGTTGCCAGCTGCGTCCGCATCTGGCCAGACAGCATAAATTTTAATCTATACATGTCTACTAATTAATTTAGTGCTTAAGTCTATTAAAGTTTAATTGATACCACAAGAGAAGTGGGCGTGCCAGAGGCCATGACATGGCAATTGAAGGGGTGTGTGTGTGTGGGTGTGGGTGTGAGTGTGTGGGGTCCTAATGCTTGCATAATAAAGGGACATAAGTAGTTGGGGTAGTTGTTTCTAAAAGCTATTATGAAGCCAGCAGCTGCACTGAGCGAAAATTGGGTTAAACAAAGCAGAAATAGAAAGTTAGCATAGAATTTAAAGCAGTTAGTTCTCAGATCATTAGGCTTAAATATCTGATACATAAAAAAGAATTAAATTGAGCAAGATATTTGTTGGAATTTTCACAATCAAATAGTCGCACTGAGAGAAAAACAAGTGAGACAGGAGAAACTTTTTGAAATGTGGGCGATATTCTAAATTTTGGTGGCTAAAACAACAGAAGCAAAAAACATGCCTCCAAAGTCCAAAAATCAAATCTCAATGAAACTTTGCCAAGACAAACTCGAACTTTGAGCGTTGTCTTTTCGCTCAGTATGGTTTGCCGAAGCTTGATTGAATTTCTCGCTTGGCTGATTTCATCAAAACGAGCCCCGAAATGCGGCTGGGGTGAGTCAACACCTACTATAGGTGTGTGTGTGTGTGTGTGTGCGTGGCAAATGTAAAAGGTTTTAACCAATGCATATGTCACCATTTGCAATGTCATGCCTAGACACAGACACAGACACGGCTACGGCCACAGTCACAGCCACAGCCGCACATAAATAGAAATTAATGCAAACAGCCACGCAGATACCCCTTGCCTATTCCACAGAGAGTGACAGTGAAAGCGAGAGAGAGAGAGAGAGAGAGAGAGAGAGAAGGAGCGAGGAAACGGGGAAATAAACACACGGCTTATGTAAACATTGAAATGTCATTGCCGGCACAGTTCAACGGCCGCGCCCATAAATCCTGGCCACAATTTATTAACTTTAACACTGGCCAATGTCAACGCAGTTCCTGGACAGCCACACAAATTCGCACACACACGCATACGCATATCCTGGCCACATCCGGTGGCATACCATAGGCACTCCCCCATCAGATTTTCTATTGATTTTGATGAGAAATTTATGGGGCCGCAAGACCTCTAAGACTTGCCTTATCCCAGCATTATAATAACTATTAAGCATATTTCAGCCTGAGTTTTCGTTTCCTATCTGGCCACTTGCAGGTGGTTCTCACACTGGTGGCTATCGGTGGTTGAGCTTTGGCCAAATGGTCATTGCATTAGCTGATATCAATTATTAATGCTAATGCATTAAAAGCGAATCGGCTTTAGGTATGAGTATGAAATAAAGGAAGGCACGAATGTAGAAGCAGGAAGATATAGCTATAGAGAGAGAAGAGAGAAATAAGAGAGAGAAAGAAAAATATAGATATAGAAACAGGGATAGGAAGAGAGTGAGAGTGAGTGAGTGTAAGATACCGAGAGAGAGGAAGAGAGAAAGGCAGACAGAGAGATAGATCGAGAGCGGGAGAGCGAGTGATAGAGAGAAGGATTAGAGTGAGAAAGAAAGGAATATATGATATGGAAACAAGAAGAGGCATAGTTTAATTTGGGACAACGTGAGAGTACAGAGTACAGAGAAGTAGAGAAAGACAGGGAGAGTAAGACACAAAAGAGGCTGAAAAGATAATAAGAATGATTTGTGATTTTTAGAGTAAACTAACGTTAAGTAGGAACAGACATAGACAATGATTCTAAGTCCTTTTATTCATGTATTCTATCAACAAAATAAAGTGGACGAGAGTGAGAAGGAGAAAGAAACTCGATCTCAATATACAGACAAGTAGAGAGGGCGTGCAGTAGATGAAGTCGACATTTATCTATCATTAATATTTATCAATATCGCAATATAACGAGACAGACACATATATAACTTTCTTTTATAAATAGTCAACATCTTTAATATGAGAAAAATGATCAACAATTTTATAGAGCGTAAAATAGCTAAACAAACTTCGAATGCTTTAAGTCTTGGCATCAAATCAAAAAGCAATTAAAGCAGAGCAAAACTTTCAGCACACACACACAATTTTTCTCTCTCTCTCCGCTCTCTCTCTCCCTCATTTATAGACACCCTCACATGCATACAAATTAGCTGCTAAACATTTCACATAGTATATTCATGTGCTCGAAGCGGAGGAAAAGAACATTTCTAGAATCACAGCCAAAGCTGCAATGGCGACATTTGGAGTCGAAGGAGCAACACTTTGAATTCTAGTGACAGCACACATTCTCTCGCCTCTGTCCCCGCTCAGTGTCCCGCTCTCTTTTACTCCGTGAAAATGTGGCACTAAATGCGCTAAATTACAAACTAAATGCCGCAAGTGCCGCCCCCTTCGGGCATGGTCCGGATTACACAAATGAGCGTCTATGGGGCGGGCAAGAAGGGGCGTAGGGCAGGAGGCGGCAGAGGTCGCCGAAAATTTGTGGCAAGTGGCAAAGTGGCAAAGCCCAAAAATTGTCGACAGCCGATGACATTTGAGCGATAAGGAAAACTGTTTCTGTGGCTTTAGTTCAAAGCTAGTCGAGGCGAGGCAAAAGGCCAAGAGAGGGGGCAGGGACAGGGGCAGCCAGAGTTCGAGGGGGCGTGGCTGTTGAGCAAATGTTTCTGTTTGTATTAAGTATGCAGGCGTGTTGAAGTGTCACACAAACACACACACACACCCCCTTACACACACAGAGAGGTAATGTTGTTGTTTGCGCCTTTTGTCGTTTTGTTTGTGGCACTGAAAATTTTTACAGTTATTTTTACAGCATTGAAAATTGTTTTAAATGTTAATGCCAGTTGTTGTTGTCGTTTTGTTGCCTGTTGCCACTTGGCACAATAAAAAGAGGCGTGTGCCACCGCCCACTCTTGCCACACGCACTTGCAACGGCCGAGGCAGCTGCTGAACTTCTCCATTGTGTGCTGCAAATCCCAGGACAAACAAATAATTGAGACGCGTGTGCACACGCTCACCCATACACACACACACACACACATACACTCAACACATACACACTTGTAGCACTTGTGTTAAATTATGCGGGTTTTGGTTTTTATTGCATTTGCCGCTCATTTCTTTTGCTTTGCTTTTCCCTTTGTTTTGCGGCTTTTGCTGCAAGGGTCTCGGCCGCTGTGCGCCAGGTGTCAGCAGCAGGTGGAATCGGGAAGCAGTAGCAGGAGGCAACGCGAATCATCTGCCAAGTCGCCAAGTTCAAATTTTTTTCTTCGCTTTTATTTTCACATATCTCATGCATCGTTGCCCTCTTGACGAGCTGTTCTAAAGGGGGCAGGGAAGGCAGCATATGGGGGTTAACAGTCCCCGTTTGGCATTTCAATTAATGCCACTTGCGAATGTCAAAAACAAAAAAAAAAAAAAAAAAAAATGGAAAGAAAATAACGAGTAATAGAGTGTGCCCAACTGGGACTTATCCTGTAATGGGAAACATTTAATAACGTTGCTTTATGTACTTACTCAGCTTTGGCGGCTCTTCTACTTTAATCACTTTTACATATTTCCATGTTTCTTTATCGATTGTATTTGCAGGTGCTTAAAGTTGTCTGTAAAGATACGAAAAAATTAATGAGGGCTTAAGTAAAATATATCTTTTCTCTTTGGCTTATTTCTGTGAAGCCATAATTTTGATTTTCACTTATTTAATAATAAGAGAAGAAGAGCACTTCAAAATTTAGTTAGAATTCTATGTCTACAGGGTATTCAGAAGTTGCTCAAACAACCCTCTAGAGCCCTACATAGGCATAAGGGTCATCACTTTCGCTTTCGACTGACGATTTGCGGCTGTGGAGTTGGCTTCGCTGCACTCTAATGAAGCTATCGCTGGGGCGAACCCCAAAGCAACCCTTAGCCAGAGCAACCCCACTCACACCCACTTACTCCCACGCACTGCCCCGCTCTGTGCTGTGAACAGTGTCAACAAGGAAGCGCGATATCAGTGCAATTCGTGTGACACGTGACCACAAGAAATCCGCCGGAGTATTTGAGCAGGGGTGCGTCATAAAGAGAACGGGAAAGCCGATCAAAATGAGAAGGACCACGTCGAGGGGTGTTAAGGGGGCACTTAATAGATTTTTGATTTGTTTTGCGCACGATGCCAAGCCAAGCCAACCCAAGCCAAGTCGAGCCGAATCCAATTGTGCGACGTGGCGCGTGCGACGCTGATTCGAATAATGATTTGCCAAATACCGCAAATTTATGCGACTTCCTTGTCTCTATATATTATATATATATAAATTAAAATGTGTGTGTGTGTGTGTGTGTGTGTGTTGTATCAATACGTTAACGGTACACGCCAATGATATCGTGTTAAAGCAGCCGAATAATTCAATAAAGGAATCACGCAAACCGACCAAAAAAACAAACAGACTAAAGACGGTCACGAAATACACTGAGAAAAACTAAGCTCGAGCTCTTTTAAGTAGCACTTGAGTTTTAGATTTCATTTAAAATTATTAAAATAATATTATTTTATTATAAATATAATTATTATATTATTATACATTTTCAGTTACAACAAATGCGAAATGTTTTCTAAAATTTCTAAATTTTTCAATTTTCTTTTAAAAATTTAGGCTTAAAAAATAAATAAATACAAAATGTTCTGGAATTAGTTTGGCTTTTCCTTCTTAGAAATTATTTCCAAGCTCTGTCATTTCTGCTTTGAAACAAAATTCAACTTAAACAGGGAATTTCACCAAGCCATCACATTTCCTGTTTAGACATATACATATACGTCTATAGCTTTGTTCCCATTTTGTTGCTGTTTCCAGCTAGAGGGCGAATGTCACGTTTTCGCTCGGTGTAGTCAGACATAGCTTATTCTTAGGCAGTTTTCTAGCCGCTGGCCATGATTAAAAGCAGCTCAAACTTTGTTACGCTTTCTGCCCGACTCATTGTTGTTCCCATTCTCATTGTTGTTGTCTTTTGGTTGCTTTTTTACAAATTGTTTCAATTAAAAAGTTTACTTGCCTTCGCTGTGCTTTACTGGGCGAATCTAATATCAAAAGAAGCTGAGGAAGGGCAGTGTGTGGGGCAGGGTGCTGCATTTAAGCGGCTTTGGGCAAAACGCTTTGGCATACGATTGACACGTGCCCCGACGACGAGAATTGGGCGCTAATTGCGGCCATAATAAGTGTACACTAGTCAGCAGGAGTTCGCTTTTCGCCAGCAAGTCAAAGCATGTTACTTTCCTCCTGTGGCCTTGATTGCGATTTAGCCGTTGCCCTTGGCCAGCTTAGCTAAAAGTTGAAAATGAATCAAAGCTTGGCAGAGAGGAAGAGAGAGTTTGCTAGACTGACCAGATACTCTGTATGGCATGGACGAGAGAGAGTATAACAGAGAGGCGCAATGGAATATATACATATCTAATGGAAAGGCATTATTAATTTTATTTTAACCGTTGTATTTCTTTTGTATTTTATTAATTTATTTTTATGTTTATATTTGTATTTTTATAATTTAATCTATTTTATATTAATTATATGTTCAATATTATTATTTATTAATACATTTTATATATTTTTTTTAATACATATAAAATAGAATTATATGTTTATGTTTCGATTCGATTCGAGATCATCCACAAATAGTACAGCATATTATTGCATTTTTATATCTTCTCCAAGGCACAACCACCTCAGACAAGCTGCTTCTCAAAACAGTTACAGGGTATATAAATACAATTGCATAACACACAGCATAATCAGACACATACATCCCCACATATACCCAATTATAGCTAGCTAATTGAGAATTGAAATTGTTTGGCCAAATTAATTAAATATTGTTAAAAAGAGAGAGAAAAAAAAATATATATAGAGAACGAGCTAAATCAAGTTGCAGCCTTATCGTCGCATCGTTGAAATATTTCATGCTGCTAATTAATTTAATTGATGCAACACACATGTACGTATGTGAATTTGTGTGTGTTGTGCATTTGGTTTATCTGTTTGTTTATTTTCTTCTTTTTTTCCGCCTAAATGTAATTGACTTCTAATTAAAAAGTTCTCTGCAAATTGATGGAAAACTTTGCTAATATAATATAATTCAAGCTTAAATAAAATATACAAATTGAATAATAAATAATTGTAAATGTTTAAATTAATTCAAGCATTTATTTAACATTGCATTTGTTTATTTGTCTTTGATTTGCTTCTTGAGTTTCTCTTTGCTTTGCTTTGGGCTATTTTCTCTTTGGTCTGCGTCTTGCTACAGCCGTATAAGAGTCGTAGCAAAAGATTTGTCTTATATAGCCAAGAGCATTTGCCCTTGGTCTTATACGCTGCTAACTGACCTAGGACAGTGCTTATTTGCTTAGTTTACATTTTACAGCGCCTTCAAGTTGATGTGGTCAGTTTTTCTACCAACACGAGATAAAGTTATACATATATCATTAAAATATATAAATGTAATAATATAATTTATATATATAATTTGGTTTTTTATAAATATGATTGCTTTTAATGTCAATTTAATCAATCTAAATTATATTTGATATCATTAATCTTACTTTTATTAATTTTTTTTTATTTTATTCAAGTTAAAATGAAAGAATGAAATACTAATCGCTTTAAAAGTGATTTTTAATTTACATAAAAAATAAATAAATAAATGTTTATGAATATTATACGTATTATATGTATAAATAGATTTTATACTTATATATCAATACATATTAGGCTTAATTATCTTGTCTTAACATGCTGTTAACTGAATAGCACTAATGTTAATACATATTCCATTCACTGATGCATTTATTAGCAGCACTACTCTGCAGGATTTATATAGTTTCTTACATTTTATATGCTTACATTAATATGTACTCTTAAGTGCATATCCCTCTACACTTATAAAAAAAAAAAAAAAACATTTTTAAATCAATTATTTAAAATTGCAATTGCAGGCCAAAAGCAGCAAAGACAACAATAACGTCAACAGCAGCAAAGTCAAACAAAACCATAACAACAACAACAACAACAACGAACTGCAAATAACTACAGCAAACAAATTGTAAGAGCACAAGTACATGGCACTCTAAGCAAGAGAGTGCTACTCGAAACTTCGCATCGGCTACAAATTTCGTGCACCAATAATTTTTGCCGTGCACCAACAACAGCGTGTGGGATAAAGAGAAAACTTGAGCGCGCTCTCTTGCGTTCGTTTCGTTCCGTTTAGGTTAGGGCAAAGCCGAGGCGCTGTCGCAGTCTTGTCGGTTCGTTGGGCGCTTCGTGTGCAGCGCCACGATTGGCGAGCTAGCTGACGCCAGCAGCGCAGTCAGCAGTCAGTTAAATCCTGTTAGTCGAGTGCGAAGCACGCGTTGCTTTTTTGTTCGTCTCCCCACTGAATGTGTGTGTGTCTGTTTGTGTGCGTGCGAAACGTGTACGTGTGCGATTTGAGTAAGACAAGCCAAATGCATGCAAGTGTTGGCAAGTGCGCGATGCAATATTAACTGTGAACAGTGTTGTCTAATGACATGTGATTAAAACGCCATAAACACACAGCTGCAAAGTGCAATAGCGTGTGAAACTACTTAAGAACCAACAATACAGCCGCAGAGTGGGCAATCAAACAATTTGGAAAGCCCAGCGCAAGTCAAGTGAATGTGCTAAGCCGCCAGCAACAAGATAAATTACTTGGCGCCTAGTCATTTTATCTAAAGCCAAAGCCAAGCTACAACAAATCAAAAGTAAAAACACAAACAATTGTCAGCGAGTGAGTGTCTGAGTGTAGGTGTATGTGTGTGTGCTAGTGTTGGTAAGCGACGCACATGGCGTATGATTTATGCGGCTGTTGTTGCGACGCCAAAGCCAACGACAAACAACAACGAAAACAAAAATTACATTAGGAGCAAAACACGCAAATTGAATTTACAACAATTTGGCTAAAACCAAAAAGTTTCATTGTGCAGTGCGCGAAAAAGCAGAGCAAGGCAACCCGAAGCTTCCACACAGAGTTACAATTGTCAAAGAGATAGCGCTTGATTTTGTAATAGCTCCCAGGCGAGCGCTTAGCCAGGACCCACGAAGATCCCAACTGAAGCTAACAATAAAATAACGGCAAGATATATATACATATAAATATATATGTATATATATATACATAGTAATTAGAGCTATGCGGTTAACAAGGCCAAGCACAATGTTGGCCAATTTTGGATTATTCAACTGTTGGCTGTTGCTGCTGCCTTTGTTGGCAGTGCTGCAAGGTAAGTGCTCGACCCCTTCGTCTTGGTCTACATTTAATTAAATAATCCAATTTATTCTCATTTAATTTCGTATTAAATTTAATTTGACGCCTTCTCGCCCCTCTACGTCGCAAGCCTTCCCCTTTACGAGCTCTCCCTCTCTCGCCCCCCTCTAATTGCTTTTGTCGCTTTGAATTTGTGCGCTAATTTCCGCTGGGCGTTTCGCTCGTTCGTTCGTTTGTTTCACAATTGAAATTCTTTAAATTTGCGCGCGAGGAATTTTCAATTTTCGTAACAGAAAAGTTCTTATTGTCAGGGCACGCCTGCTTTCCTGTGGTCGCCTGCGTTTTCTCTGCCCGCTGAGTGTGTGTCGAATTAGAGTATATTGGCTAAGCGTCAAGTGTGTCTTGTTGATTGTTCTCTGACAAATGTCAGAAAGCGAGTTGTTGACTTATTTCATATACTCGCTTAGCGAGTGGAATATATGTAGACTGCACGCTTACTCTTCACTTCTACAGTTCACGTTTCATGTTTTGCCTACGCCCTTTTCCATTTGTCTAGTTGCTTTACTCTTAAGCTTTAATTAGTTTTTAAATTTCAACTAATTACTTTACGGAAGCGAGTATTAGACAGTCGCCTATATCCCGCTTACTTTTTCTTCTTCCTTGATTTAATGACTGTGTCAATCTATGCGCGAGCTAATTGCGCTTGAATTGTACCATTTTCTTTTCCTTTTTTTTTTTAGCTTAACGACCCCCAAAAAATGTTGTTGTTGCTGAAGCCTTTAGGGTTCAGCGTGTTGTTTGCTCATTTCTTGTGCAAGGCAAGGTCGCAGCCATCCGGCCAGCCACCCAGCACCACCCGTTTAAGTGTTTTTTTTTTTTTGGTCCAGCCAAATGGCAGCTAAACACTTGTAGCCCCAAGCACTAAGCCCAAAAACATCTGCATATGCAGAGTGTCTGTGTGTGTGTGTTGTTTGTTGTCTGGCTCGCCAACTTTCCGCACACTCACACATGCACACACACTGGCTGTGTGCTAACTGTAAACTCGTACTTTCCGCAACACTGACACAAAATTTCATTTTCAATTCATGCTGCACGTTGCACACAGGCGCCCAACATATAATGCTGGCATATATAGCCATATATATATATATACATAGGGAAAAAAATAACAAACTCGCACACACATGTAGACAGAGACACATTCATATGCGCTGACAAACTAACGAGCTGGCGGGCACTTGTAAAAGCAGCCGCTGCCTTGAAAATTGCAGTAGTTGTTGTTGTAGTTACGTTTATACCCTCGCCCTATATTGATAAAGAAAAATAGGCATACTTCGAGAAATTATGGTCTAAAAACGTAGGTAAATTATATATAGTTTTCTAGTTAGCAGAACTGCGCTGAAAAGTAGGCTGTGAAAAATAATACAGAAATTGTATTTATTAAATAAAATTATTATTAAATATATTAAATAAAATTAAAAAATAAAAATAAAAAAATTAAATATATTCTCTTGTATTTTTATGAATTATTAATGATTGCCTTTCCTATTTTCTACAAAATAGATCCTATATATTTCATATTTTATAAATAAAGAGGAGTATCTTTTTTTTTTTTTTTTTTTTTTTTTTTTTTTTTTTCAAAAAATTAATTTACATTTAATAAACAAGTTTTCTGCTGCCCAATTGGCAGCTTAACAAGTTGAACATAAAGATACAATTATTTACAGTAGAACACTACAGAAATTAACAATTAATTAATAACAATAACTACAAAATTAACAATAACAATAACAATTAACATAAACAACAATAACAATATATATATATATATATATGAAATATTATTTTATAGGAACCTCGCAGGGAGGTCCTGTGGATGGCACTTCTTAAGTCTTCTTTTTCTGGCTCCTTTGTTAAGCCTTCTCGCCAAAGGGTTTGGGTGGCCTTCGAGTCTTGCAAGGTAGCTAGTAGCTACCTTTTGCATTACGTCTCCAACTTTGGGGACCTTGAGATCTTTTTCAATGTCCCTGGTACGCATGTACCAGGGAGCATTGCAAATTTGCCGGAGGATTTTTGCTTGTGCAACTCTTATTTTATCGAGGTTTGATTTTGCCGCAATTCCGTAGACTTGAAGCGCATATCTCCATATGGGACTGAGTATTGCTTTATAAATTGACACTTTACTGTACAGTGACAATTTATTGGTCGGCTTAAGAAGCCATAACATCTTTGCGCTTTTTGACATTACAGTCTTTTTGACCATCGTGGTGTGCATTTTAAAAGTAAGCCTTCTGTCTAACACTACGCCCAGATATTTGTGGCTTCTTTTGTGCGGTAGCGTTGAACCCTGCATGCTAATGCGACCACAGTTTAAAGTCCTTGTGGTAAACGTAACGTTTGCGCATTTGCTCCCGTTAATTCCAATGTTCCATTTTCGAGCCCAGTCTTCAAAAGTGTTCACGTACTGCTGCAATGACTCTGTAGCTTTATTGATGCAGGTACTACTTGTCAGTACGGCTGTATCGTCGGCATACGTGGCTATCAGTCCATTGTTCCGGTTTACTCCTGTGATGTCACTATGTGACGGCATATCGGCTGTAAACAGAGTATACAGGGTAGGGCCGAGAACGCTACCTTGAGGCACGCCTGCGCATATTGGCCTTTTTGACGATTTTATGCCATCAACGTCCACCCTAAAGCTTCTATCTCGTAGAAAGCTGCTGACAATCTGGTATAATTGTGGAGTGAGAACGTTTCTAAGTTTGAACAGTAATCCATCATGCCAGACTCTGTCAAACGCTTGTCTTATGTCCATAAAGACAGCAACTGCATACTTCTTGTGTTCAAAAGCGTCCAGGATAAAATTGACCACACGGTGAAGCTGCTCCGGAGTACCATGACCTCTCCTGAATCCAAATTGCCAGTTAGGGATTCTTTGCTTGACTGCTTCAAGTTGCAGTATCCGGTCAAGGATCACTCTTTCGGCCATCTTTCCTAAGGCAGGAATAAGACTTATTGGCCTATAACCATCTATTTCACTAGGACTCTTTCCAGGCTTTGGGATCATTTTTATCTGCGCTGTCTTCCAAATGTTTGGAAAGTGTCCCAGCCTGAGCATACTGTTTAGAATTAGCACTATAAACAAGAGAGCTTTTTTGGGTAGGAGCTTGAGTGTTCTGTTATCCAGCCTATCCTCTCCAGGAGATTTTTTAACCCTCAGATTCCTAACAATATTTATTACCTCTTCCAGTGTGACAGGCCGTACAGGCAGAGTCATCTGGAACGGCATATCCAGCTGTAGTTCAACAGTTCTTCGCGTAGCATCGTCGGTGAAGTTGAACGGCATGAATCGCTGTTGTAGGCTGTCTGCAAATGTATCAGCTTTTTGCTGGCTGGAGTAGCACCATCTACCTGCCGTATCCTTAATCGGTACTTTAGGAGCCGAAATTTTTTTGAAACGACTCGTGAGCTTCCAAAGGGAGTAGTTAGAAGACGCATCCGGGCCAGCATTTTCCAGCATTTGATCAATACTGCGTTGCTTGATTTTAGCGAGGACTTTTTGTACGCGATTGGAGATTCTTTTATAAATCTGGTGGACGCGTATATCTCCCGTTCTCACATACTCTTTCCTCAGCCTTCTCTTCATTCTCAGTAATGCAGCAGCGTTTGGGGGCAGCATATGCTGGGGGTGCTGTCTTGTATGACGTACATTTTCTGGGGTCGCGTATGATGCAGCCAAAGATATGTTTCGCATAAATATTGCAATAGCATCTTCTATGTCAGCAGCGCTGTCTATTTGAGTGTTAAGATGAATTCTGCTCTCTAAGTTTGTCCTAAATTCATTAATGCGAGCTCCAGGTGCAAGGATGTATTGCCTCATAGGTCTAAGCTGTGGTGATTGATGCAAAGTCGCTACGACCGGCAAATGATCCGACGAAAGCTCATGATGCAGCTGGACAGATAGCTTGTTAGCAGCGAACCCGTTAAAAATGAAAAAGTCAAGTGCAGAGGGAGTAAGCAGGGTGTTGAATGAATAGAAAGTAGGTTTTCCTGTTGCTAGGATTTGCCACGTACCACTAGCAATGGCCTCTTGCAGCCGCTTTCCACGATAACAACTCCGCACATTACCCCACCATTGGTGTTTTGCATTAAAGTCTCCTCCTGGCATTGTTTGTTGCTGTTCAGGGTCGAGCTGCTGTAGTTGTTGTTGTTGCGGTTGCAGTTGACACATGAATTTGCTGCTGTCAGTTCTACGTGTGTGTATGTTCGTGAATGTGTGTGTGTGTTGTAGCCGCAGATGGACTCATTCATTCAGCTGGCAGTGCAAACCACTTCAGTTACACAGAGAGAGAGAGAGAGAGAGAGGAAGAGGACGAGTGAGTGAGAAGAGTCATGCTGTCAATGCTTAAACGCATTTCATCAGTTTTTTCCTACTTTTTTATAATTCTCTTTTTTTTGCGTTTTCGCTCATTTTCATTTCAATTCCACGTTTCACCTCTGCATTTTGTCTTCGACGGCGCAATTGTCTGTGTTTCGCTTTGCTTTGTAATTTCCAAATGAAATGCTTTCCAAATGCAATTTACCGTTTCCACGCCCTCCGCCGCTTCCTTTATTGCCAACTACACTCATCTGGCCATCCATCATAGCATTCGCTCGCGTTTTCAGTGTGCATAAGTGTGTTTATTTCATTTTGCTAAAAGCTACTTGTCGTTGCGAAATACAAGGCAAATAGAAATTACTTTGCAGCTTAAGTCGCTCGTAATTGAAAAATTACTTGCATGACTCAAAGGCAATGGCAAGCCTTTAGAAAAATTGGGACAGAAGCACTACACCTGACGCGCATTATTATAATAAGAACATTTGGAATAATGTTCAGTTTGAATCACAATTTTTAAATATTTTTAATAATTGTTAAACAAATTGTATATATTACTCAAAATAATATTTTTCTTAAAAATAAAAATAGTTTAAAAATATTTTTTTTTTTATGTTTTATTAATAAAAATTACCCTTGATAAATTATAGTGTTATCTCATATTTTTTAATTTTTATTAAAATCAAACAAAATGATATCGCCAACTGAAGAAACTGTACCTAAGAAAACGTCATTCGCAGAAATAATTTTGCCTGATTTGAAGCTGACGATATTAGAAATTAATATGGCAATTAGAAACTTAAGCCACTTTAGGCTCTGAACCAAATTAGTTATTTGAAATTTCATTTTTAATTTTTTTTTTGCTATGTCCAGTTGAAGCCTAAGCTCAGTCTATCTCTCTGTAACAAAATAATTTTCTGTGACTGAGTTATTTTAGCTGACATGGATGTCAGATGCGTTGCAAGCGCCAGGCACATACAAGACTCGGGCACTCACATATGCACTCTATACACTCTATATATATGAGGAGTGAAGGTGCGGAAGGCGGGGACGAGGGTCCCCTTCGTCTGTTAATTTGCAGCAGCTGTAGGTAAACAGGAAATGTTTCTGGTTGCCATCAAAGTTTCTATTGCAGTTGCACATTTTCATTTGCTGTTGACATTGATGCATGTTGAATAAGTCAAAATGGCGAAATTGCGAGTGTGCGTGAGTGGGTGAGTGAATGTATGTCCAGCGACTTGTTTGAAAATGTGTTGGAATTGCGAAAGGTAAAGGCAAAGGCGCGGCCACAGCATGTCAGCTGCCTGACTGGCTATACAAATAGAAATAGTGTGGCATACACAGGCGCACACAGCCTTCCCACACACACACAGCTAAAAAATTTGGTGCCACCAAATTGAAAAAAAAAAAATGTAGAAATGTGTGTGACCCTGAAAACTGAGTAAACAGTTTTGCAAACGAATCAAAGAGTAGTTGACATTTAACATTTGCATCTTGCTGCGGCCATACAAAAAACTACACTATGCGAAAATGTGTGCGCATCTGTGTGCACAATTATATACACACATGCATGTGTGTAGGCGTAGTTCTGTAGTTGTGTGTATCCTTTAATCAGTGCAATTCAATAATGAATTCATAAAATTTGCGCAATGCTCTTATTGTTTAAGCTCATATAAATGAGTGAGTGAGTGTAGGTGTGTGTGTGAGCGTGTGTGTGTGTGTGTGTGTGTTTGCACTTGCGGTTATTCCTTTGCATTTTTATGTGTTTATTTAGTGCGCAAAATATGCGACGGATGCGGTAAATGTAATTTGCAGTTATTTGCGCAGCTGTTCGCCATTTAACGCAAACACAAATTGTTTACACTCTTCTTCTTCTTCTTCGGCGATCCATATTTTGTTGGAACTATTGTTGCAGTCAGCATAGTTATTGTTGCTGTTGTTGCTGTACTTGTTGTTGTTGTTGCCGTCGCTGTTATTGTTATTGGCATTGCATATTTTATGGCACACAACGTGTTTGCCTTTAAATATTTTTGCAAATATTTTTATGCAATGAACAAAAATAAAACACAGTTGCAGAGTGTGGCCGGCGGGCATCGCCGACTGGCATATACCCTGATTTGCAGTGGTATATACTAAGACTAAGTTTAGCCTTTGTTAATTTAAGTCTGATGTTACGCAGACTTAAATTAACAAAGGCTAAACTGATATTTGATATTTTATATTTAATATATTTTTATATTTATTATATATGTCCAATTCGTAAACTCTAGTCGAAGACATTCATTTTTTTCTGTCTGGTCTCTTTCGTTCAACCATCTGTGCAAACCTCACTCCAAAACACATATACTCCTGTTCTATCACTCTACTTTTTCGTCACACGATATATATATATATATATATATATATATATATATATATATATATATATATATATATATATATATATATAAACATATAGCGAGTTCAATTATCGTGATTTACAGTCAAAGTCCATTTTAATACACACAAAATTCACTTTTGATTTCTGAATTAATAAAAATATCAAAAATTCAGAAATATAAATTTGAATAAAAAAGCACACACAGGTGAGTGAAGTTGTAGGGTTTATCTGACTGCATAATACGCGTTTGTGGCTATGGACTTCATAAATTAAAAACTAAATTTGTTTTTCCTTACTCACATTGTTGAGATCCGTCTTTAATGGAAATTTTGGCTTGACTGAGTATTGATACAAAAGTATCTTAACACGAAATCAAATAAGATTAGAGATTATTGTATATTAAATTTTTGATATTTAACTCAGATCATGTGTACAGCAAGAGGCATATACTTGCCTTGAATGAGTGTTAAAAAACGAAAGCAAGAGGGACAGAAAGAATAATAAAGCATATTTTCGTTGCATGCAAAACTTTGTAAAAATAAATTTGATTAAATTTGCTTAAATATCATATTTTAAATGTATATATATTTATATTTCATATAATTTATATAGATATGGACAAAGCGAGTTGCGTTTCCTTAATTAAATAAATTATGATTGACATTTAAATTGTTAATTGACCAGCAGCTGCGGAATATATGTAAATGTAATTAATTTATTTTTAATATTTTCAAAAAGGAAAGTAATTTAATTAAATATTCAAGAGAATTGAAAAAAAAAACAAAATAAAGAAAATGCTAAAAAGAATTGTATGCCTTACTTTTTAATATATGCATGCATATTTAAAACTCTTTGCATGACTTGATATCTTGCTGAATATTCATCAGATATCGATGCAAAAAATATTTACAAAAAATTGATATATAGTAATATTATTCTGAGTCATTTCCATAATGAAATAAAAATTATAGAAGAATTTACAAAATGTTATTGATATTGTTAAGAACGAGGATAATTTATAGCAGCAACCAACTTGACCTGGTGACTCTCTGTTGTCGTAGCTTACTAAAATCTCTTTTTATCATATGACAACGACAGCTGACACACAAATAAGGGAGCTTGATTATTTTTAAGCAATGATTATTTTTAATGCAGCTACGAGCTGCTGATGAGAAACTTCTCTATCTTGACTAAGATCTATATCCATATATTAATGTAGAGTTTATGTCGTAAGCTCTATTGTTCATTTAGTCACCAAAATCTGTTCACTAAGATTCTCTGCCCTGCAAATCGAAATAAATTTTTGAGTGGGATTTGGAATCTCAGAGCTTAATTTTCGGCTGTCCACTGTAAGCTTTACCTTAACCAAACTACATCGAAAACTTATAAATGTTTATTCAAATTTAATATAGATAGCAAATAGATATACTCAAGAGAGCGAGAGGGTGAGAACCAATCAGGTTCTATGCAGCAGCTGCCTTTAGCATGATACAGCACAAAGTCTCAACGAGAAGAAGAGGAAGAAGAAGACGCATCTGATGAGGGGAACAATAAAGCACTAGTAGAAGCAGATGTCTGACAAGTCGCTGGCGGCCTTCAACGTTTTTGTATGGGATGCAAGGCGCGGATTTGATGAAACGGCAAAGCAAACTTATGCCCCACGGCAGGGGCAATCACAGAGAAAGAAAGAGAGGGGAAGTGAGTGAGGCAGAGGGCTGGTTGCCTGAGGCGTGTCAGACTGATGAATGGAGCGCGACGGCCGCTTAGACATAGACGTCGACATGGACATGAGCATGGACACGGACACGGACACGGGCACGCATGCCGAGGCACGCACCGAAAGAAAAGTAGAAGAAGAAGAAGATGAAGAAAAATATCAGCGCACAAATCGATGAATTTTCCTTTTGGCCGCAAAGTATGCAAAAGCAAACAAGCTGCGTGGGAGTTTGCGTGTGCGTGAGCGTGCCTGTTCGTGTAGGCAATGCAAAATTATGGCCAAGAGCCGCTGCTCAGGTTCATTCACATTGACTGCCTGCCTCGAGAGGCCAAGCATCTTAAAGCATCTTTTTGTCTTCTTGATTTAAACGACATATGCTGAAAAATGTTTGCGACGTGCTCATGCGGACAAAGCAGCAACAAAAATCTCTCCCCTGATGCACCGTAGACATCATGATGTATTACAAAAATATGCAAAAACCAAAACAGAAAATCGTATATATTATATGTAGCCAAATTTTCTTTTTCACTGTTTGTGTTTTGGAAATCGCTGACAACTTGGTGACATTTTATGAATGGGTTTTCTATTTGAGTAAGTCTTGAAGGGGCTTGGCGCGATATCTGTGTGTGGCATGTTTTGTGGCCGAGATTCCTATGGCCAATCAGAGCAAGAGCTTCATATAGCCAACTGTTACATTTTGCTTTACAACTTGATTGAATGCTTACAAGGATGTCACTAAGTGCTAGCAGGAAGAGCTTAAAAAAAACTTGCGAATTGGCCGTACAGAAACTATGTATTGAAAATTTTGTATAGCTAATGGAGTAATTACAGCTTCACAATATATAAATATTATATATATATGATAAGTGATACGTTTTAACATGATCTAGAAAATACAGAATTATAAGAACTCTTATACTGTAAATTTTTTTCTTAATGAAGAGCCATATGGACTCCTCTCATTCACTCTATTTGGCACCACATACACCACAGTCAAGTTCTGTTTGTTTACCTGCCAGACTGTCGATATTAATAAATATTTTTGTCTCTCATAAGATATTTTCTTTGCTCAAGTTATCTCAAACTAAAATCAATTTCCTTTTTCAACTCGAGGCTCCTTCAACATAGGAAATCTTTTTTGTAGCACTTTTCTCAATTATATTTCCGGCTCGAGTATTTTTATTCGCTGTTTAATGACTCAACTGGCGCTCGTTCATAACTTTTCTTTATAATAAATATGTATAAAGAAGAAAAACGAAAAAATATAAACTTTTGTATTGAGCTGTCATTGTTTGGGTGAGAAAAACAGCCGCAAGTGTTTAAAGTTCTCTCTGCTTTTTTCCTCGTTTTTTTTTTTTTTTTATTCTCGCCGCAACATTTTGTGTGCTTTTTGCGTAACACTTATGGATTTGACATTTATATGACAGTTGGATTTTTGTACAAGACGCAATATGCTGTGATACATACACACACGCACACACACATGCTCAGAGGGACATGCGTGTGGGGTTTACCATTTCTTTGCTATTTCTACTGGGAAAAAACGTGCGGGTTTCCGAAAGGCTGAAGAAACTGAAATTGTTTTTTCTCCCGCTTTATTTATTTCCCCACACACACACAGCATATAAAGAGCTATGTGCGCGCGCGTGTGTGTTCTGGTTTTTAAGGCATTTGGCACAATTTTTCGTTGTGCTCATCGCATTTCAGTCACGTAACTGCTTTCTTCTCGTTGTTGTTGTTGTTGTTGTTGTTTTTTGTGGCGCGACAAGAGAATTTATGCATTTGATTTCAACTAATTTTCAACGGCATAAATATAATTAAATTCACGCACGTCGCAGCAAATTAGATGCCATCATAAATTGGGCTCATTGCTTGCTCTCTCCAGAGAAACAAACAAACAGGGAGAAGGATAGAGAAAGATGTATTAAGCAGCGGAAGACACGGCTGGGGCTAAGTTGGAGAGCGAGAGAGAGAGAGTCAGGCTTAGTCTGTGTCCTAAGGCCTAAAGGCACAAAAGCTGATAAGAAAGGGGGGAGACAGACATAGAGAATTTAAGACAAAACCCAGAGAGACGGAAAGGGAGAGAAAATAATAATACAGAAAGTAAGATAAGTCTGCAAAATAATTTCTGAGCCCAATTCCATATTGAGAAAATATCAAGAATTATCTTCTAAATCTAGATCTAGAAATATGTATGTAAAGGAGAAACAGGCATAAAGAGCAAAATAAAAAGAGTGATAGAGAGAGAGTAAGAAAGGCAGTTCGAAGGAGATGAATATTGAAAGAAAGAGAGAGAAAAAATGTATAGACAAAGGCAGAAAAAACTCTTCCCATATGTGTAATTATCAGCTAGAGAGCGAGAAAGATAGACGAAAATTATCCTGCCACAAACGTCGCGGCGAAATGAATAAAAAATACAGCGAAAAATACATGAGGGAGAATATAAAACAGATGGTGCGGAAGTGGAGAAAGAGAATACGATTAAATGAGGGAAGACACCTTTGCATATTATAATCTAGTCCCCAGGCGAACCATAAAATAAAAAGCTTAGAAACATATGGAGGGAATGGAAGACAACGGGAGTGAGTGTGAGGAAAGAGGTGGAGAATATGAGTGCGAGCAAAGTGAGACCACATACCTTCAGTAATCTTGCCCCCTGGCAAACTTGAAAAGCATGGAGCAGACTATTAAAAACCACTAAACATATCAGAGGCAAAACTTATTCGACTGCCAAATACTCGTTCGGAAATATTGTAGGAAAGATGTGAATCAAATATGTTTACATATATTATATGGCATCACTTCAAGGTTAATATAAGTCAAGGTCACACAAGAGAATATTTGTTTCGAATTTCAAGTCTCTGGCGTATACGCCATATACTCCATTTGCCCTGCCATAAACGAGTATATAAATCAGGCAGCTGTCGTCGCTCACAGTGGTGAATGCTTAAGCCTTTCGCCTCAAGTGTCAAACACACAAGTCGTAAAAAGATGCTTGCTGTCATTTAAAGTCTGATAGGTTAAGTTTGGATACGGCGGGGGCTTGCCCTAAGTAGTTTTCAATTGCGTCGGGGTGTGACCTTGTGCAGGGGTGGCGGGCGGGCGCTCGATAAACCAGTTGCGCGACTGAAAATCGCGTAGGCTTCGAATGATTTGGCAGCGATACAAGCTCATTTTGGATTTTATTAACACACGCACACTCAGAGCAACAACAACAAAAATAATAACAAAACGTGTCAACAGCTTCCGCTGCATACCTTGAGGCGTGCCAGTAACCTACTTATATATATGTATATATATATACATTCGCATGTTTAGATGCGAAGCTTTTGAGCCACTTGCTTGTCTTTTGCCTGAGCCGTTTTATTAAAAATTCCACACACACACACACACAAACAGAGCATGTTTCAAGGGAGGCAACTACCAGACAACAACAACAAAGAAGAGCAACAAACAACAACAGCTAAAGCAGCAGCTTGGCAATTGTTGCTGCTGCTTTTGCCGTTTTATTGCTTTGTCATTCCTACATATTTCACACACACACATACACACACATACACACACACAGTCGCATACGTGCACAACAGCAAAGGATTTGGCTAAGGCCTTCTCGTTTCAAACCTCATCTATAGCCAAAAAAAAAAAAAAGAAAAAAATTACAGCCGCATTGTCGTTTTGTATCCTGTAATCAAGTGCCTAACACAGGGTATGTTGCGGTCGGCCTACGGACAAATTGAATTAGCATTCAGGTGCAATAAACCGAATCAATAAGCAGCTGCTTAGAATATATAAATGCAGATATATATAGCAAATAATAAATATAAATAGCTGCTATAACCTTTCTATCAGTGGAGTGCCCAAAGAGTGCATGCGAGAATATGAAATATGACAAATACTTTAAGCAGGGACTTTTGTTACTATGTTAGCTATACTATGTCCAAAATGAAGAAAATAATATAGTTTTTTTTTTTCAAATATATTTTTTACATTATTTAAAAACATAAATATTTTAAGGATGCTAATAACATTTCTTAAATATGTAAAAATTGTTGCAAATATTACAAAAAAAAAAAAAAAATCCATTGGAATCGAAGCTATTAACCTATATTAATTTAAATAACAAGACACATTATAAGGCTTTCAATTAAAAAAAAAAAAGTTTGTCAATTCTTCCACACATTTCAATTAAAAATACAATAAAAGTTAATTTAAAATAGCACGTAATATTTTTAATAACATTTAATTAAATGCCAATTGGCTTCCCACTCCTATTCATTTACCAAAGAGCTTTACAGCATTTCAAGTCTCAGGTTACTTAAAGCCTTAATTAATACGTATTTGGCTCTTGCTGCTGGCTGCACAGAGACACCTTGAAACAGCACTGCCCTACAGGGTATTATTTCTGGCGCTTGTTGTTGTTGTTACTGCTCGAGGAATTGTCAACACATTTGTGCGGCCCAAAGGGCTGCCGCATTTCTCATGCGCTCGCGCGTGTCATATTTATTTATTTCGTCTTGGGAATGTTGAGTCCCCCAGCCACAAGCACCTATACACACACACACACACACACACACATATTCAGAACAAGGCATACACACCACCGCACACTCACTTTGCTTTCTTTGATATGCAAAAATCTGATGCTGCTGTTTGCATAAGTAAACGGGCTTTGATCAAAGCCGGCGCCTGTTTTGCATTTAAGTCTTTCGATTTGGCCAGCAATTAACAATTTTATTTAGACTCATTTATCAAGGGCGCATGAAATTAACATTTATGGCCACGCCAGTGACACTTTTATGGCCACGTTTAACAATTATGGACAGGAGCATAAAAAAGCGCGGAGAGTGGCAACCAATAAACGTGCGCCGTGGTAATGCCACACAGTCGGTTCAATGAACTTGCATTGCCTTAATTTTGTCTGCTGCTTTTTTGCCGTGTTCAACAAAAATAAAAGGAGCAAGAGACCAGCAGCAGCAGCCGCGGCGGCGGCGGCGGCGGCGGCGGTGGGAATCGCTGTGCCTGGCATGTGGCCAACAGCTACAACAGCAGCAGTCACTGCACAAAAACAGCAGAAAGCAATTAAACTTTGGCATTTTGTTTGCACAAAAGCGATTAAAGCGTTGTTGCAGTTGACAAAAGATGCTGCGAGCTGTGAGCTGCAAGCGACTGCCTCTCACTGTGTTGTAATGCGCTGCGTTTAAATGCCGGCAAGACGATTTTGTTTGTTTACAGTGCGCACGCTGCAGTTCCAGAAACTTAAGATTTGACAAACACATTGAGTTTGACTCACATCTACCTGGTGTGTGCTAAATGTGCCAAGACTCGCATAAAATTTAAGCCAAAGCAATAAAATAGTTCCAAGAGTCTAACAATTTTTATATATAATTAAAGTTTTTCAATTTAAACATATATCAAAATGGGGTTTTCAGCTCACTTACTCATATGCCAGTGTCATTTGAGCCTGAGCTTTGTATAATCATATTGAGTAAAGCCAAATACACACAGACACAGAGACACACATTTGTCTGCAGGCGGCATATACTTAATGTGAATGGCACTCGAAAGTTGGCAACAAAAACGGGGCCCGGCCAATTTCGGTTGCGTTCGAAAGTAGGCAACACTTTTTCCTGTCGCACAAAGTGCTGGCAACTCAATACAGGGCGAAAATTTGATATCTCTGCTATGCGTGTGTTTATGTGTGTGTGTCTGTTTGTGGGTTACGTGCTCCTATTGAATGGCCTGTAGCTGGTTGGGCAGGTCATCGTCAGCGCCCATTGACATTCGTATTCATGGCTAAAGCCGCTGGCAGCGACGTTTATTGAACTTTTTATGCGCTCACAAATTTACTTTTATGTTTTGTCGCCCCTGTTGTTGTTGTATTTTGGTGTAGCCTGTGGTTGGAGCTGGTTTTTTTAGGGCTATATCCTTGCCTCGTCGGAGTAATTAAGCCGCCTCAACGGCTGATCAAAATGGACAGACATTTTGCGCACTTTAGCGCCAGCTTCGCTCTTACGCTCTCTCTCTCTCCGTGTGAGTGTGTGTGTGTTTTAGCGGCAAATGTTTGTTTTGGACACAAACTTGTCGAGTTTTTCCCATGAATATTAAGCGGCACGGCCCAATTCTTTTTCTCGTTTCTGTTTTTTTCATTATGCGGCCAGTTTTTGTTAGCCGGTTTTGACATCGTTTTGAATTATCAAAAAGCCAGTCGAGAGCAGCGTCTGCTGTTTAATTAAGCCAAAATGTTTGTATTTTATGACTGTATATTGCGTGTAATTAAAATCAACGCTCGCCAACAGCAACAGTATCAATGTGGACGGACCGAGATAAGGGGAGGCCGTGGCTGCTGCTACAGCACAGACACAAATATCGGTCAACTTATTGAAAGTGTCTGCGGCTTCGCCTCGAGTCCAGCTGCCGCGGCACTGCTGCTGCTGCTGTTGCTGCTGCTTGGCTCGTTTTCAGTTACAGTTTACTTTTTATAGCCCCCGCAGCAACAGCTGTGGGTTGTTAGGCTCACTTACTCTCCTCCCTCTCGCTTTCTTGTACTATATATATATCTGCTTTGTGTGTATATTGAGCAGTTGGGCGCAGCTGCTGGGCGCGCGTTAATTGCTTGAAAGCTAATGCCTAAACAACTCAGCTACGATCTTAAAGACTCGGCCTCGCAATTTGCCAACGGCGTTTCAATTTGATTGGCGCACAAATTGTTTTTATTTTTATTTTCCTTCTGTGTTTAGCTTCAAACAGCGCACAGAACAGGCCCAGCGGCAATTCCCCGACTCGAGTCGATCATTTATACTGGCCTGCAGCGCTAGGGCATGGGCATGTTCTAGGCACTGAACGGAGTTTATTGCAGGGTATGTGCAGGGCATATTCAGTCGAAACTGATAATAAAATCTCTCTCAATTCATGAGTCTAAGAGAGTCTAAATACCATCAGCGATAAAGTTAGTTCAACCAACTATTGTTACCTGCAGGGGAACTCAAAAAAAATCTCTTGCAGAGTATTTTGAAAGTCTATCATTTAGCGCCTACTGCCTCTGCTCTTGTCTTTCGCTCTCGCCTGTCTACAAGCACAGAATTCAATTTAAATTGTGGACGATTCGAGAGCGCGTCAAATAGAATTATGCGTAGGTCCATGGCCGGCAAACGTCTTGGGCCAAATAAATTACAGCATTAAATAAAGTTTGTCATTTAAATTGAAAAATAGTAGTCGGACCTCGACAGCGGGTGACACAGTCGCCCGCCCATCGAAATGACCCTCCGCCAACCTCTACGGGCCGCCTAGTTAGCCCTTCGGGGCTTCGAGACGTGTCGCTGAAAAATTACGCAATTTTCAAAATACAACACACACTTACAAATTGTGCACATATGTTAAGTTTCACAAGCCGAGAAATGAATTGTGCGTGTGTGTATTCTATTTTTTATCAGCGTGGGCGCGTCGGAGACGCGTGGGAGACGATGTCAGTGCCTACGTGTGGACATTAGGCCCAACGAATGGTCACCCGGGTCCTCCCAGTGCGGGCAACGGCGGCGCAATGAGCAGAGCTTAACCAGAGCCCAACCTCGGACAAACTTGTAGCGACAATCTAAAATAATTTTGGCAATGTTCTGTATCCTCTGATCTGTGTGTGTGTGTGTTTGTGTCTTACATCTGGCTTACACGTAATACTTAAGCAGAGTTCAGTGACTGGCCGGGCCGGGCCAGCATGTGTCCTTGGCCGACACTGTGTCCCTTTGGGCAACAGTTTTATGCTTCATTTCCATGAATCGCTAGGCGTAATTAAAAATTCCTTTTTCAGCAGAGCAACTAAGCCAAACAGCATCCGGCAGAATTCATAACTCTAATTGGCTAATTTGCCAAAGAGTTGAAGCCGTTGCTAAAAAATCTCGGCTTAGCTCCTCAACAACTCTCGTTAAAGGGATTTAACTATAAAGTTAACAAAAATTTACAGCTTCAGTGTTGAGCGTTTTGTTGCTATTAAGATTAAAAAACTTTGCTAAACGTGCTAACCCATATTATAAGTATAAGTATAAGTATAAGTATAAGTATAAGTATAAGTATAAGTATAAGTATAAGTATAAGTATAAGTATAAGTATAAGTATAAGTATAAGTATAAGTATAAGTATAAGTATAAGTATAAGTATAAGTATAAGTATAAGTATAAGTATAAGTATAAGTATAAGTATAAGTATAAGTATAAGTATAAGTATAAGTATAAGTATAAGTATAAGTATAAGTATAAGTATAAGTATAAGTATAAGTATAAGTATAAGTATAAGTATAAGTATAAGTATAAGTATAAGTATAAGTATAAGTATAAGTATAAGTATAAGTATAAGTATAAGTATAAGTATAAGTATAAGTATAAGTATAAGTATAAGTATAAGTATAAGTATAAGTATAAGTATAAGTATAAGTATAAGTATAAGTATAAGTATAAGTATAAGTATAAGTATAAGTATAAGTATAAGTATAAGTATAAGTATAAGTATAAGTATAAGTATAAGTATAAGTATAAGTATAAGTATAAGTATAAGTATAAGTATAAGTATAAGTATAAGTATAAGTATAAGTATAAGTATAAGTATAAGTATAAGTATAAGTATAAGTATAAGTATAAGTATAAGTATAAGTATAAGTATAAGTATAAGTATAAGTATAAGTATAAGTATAAGTATAAGTATAAGTATAAGTATAAGTATAAGTATAAGTATAAGTATAAGTATAAGTATAAGTATAAGTATAAGTATAAGTATAAGTATAAGTATAAGTATAAGTATAAGTATAAGTATAAGTATAAGTATAAGTATAAGTATAAGTATAAGTATAAGTATAAGTATAAGTATAAGTATAAGTATAAGTATAAGTATAAGTATAAGTATAAGTATAAGTATAAGTATAAGTATAAGTATAAGTATAAGTATAAGTATAAGTATAAGTATAAGTATAAGTATAAGTATAAGTATAAGTATAAGTAAAGGTATAAGTATAAGTATAAGTATAAGTATAAGTATAAGTATAAGTATAAGTATAAGTATAAGTATAAGTATAAGTATAAGTATAAGTATAAGTATAAGTATAAGTATAAGTATAAGTATAAGTATAAGTATAAGTATAAGTATAAGTATAAGTATAAGTATAAGTATAAGTATAAGTATAAGTATAAGTATAAGTATAAGTATAAGTATAAGTATAAGTATAAGTATAAGTATAAGTATAAGTATAAGTATAAGTATAAGTATAAGTATAAGTATAAGTATAAGTATAAGTATAAGTATAAGTATAAGTATAAGTATAAGTATAAGTATAAGTATAAGTATAAGTATAAGTATAAGTATAAGTATAAGTATAAGTATAAGTATAAGTATAAGTAAAGGTATAAGTATAAGTATAAGTATAAGTATAAGTATAAGTATAAGTATAAGTATAAGTATAAGTATAAGTATAAGTATAAGTATAAGTATAAGTATAAGTATAAGTATAAGTATAAGTATAAGTATAAGTATAAGTATAAGTATAAGTATAAGTATAAGTATAAGTATAAGTATAAGTATAAGTATAAGTATAAGTATAAGTATAAGTATAAGTATAAGTATAAGTATAAGTATAAGTATAAGTATAAGTATAAGTATAAGTATAAGTATAAGTATAAGTATAAGTATAAGTATAAGTATAAGTATAAGTATAAGTATAAGTATAAGTATAAGTATAAGTATAAGTATAAGTATAAGTATAAGTATAAGTATAAGTATAAGTATAAGTTAATATAAGAGTAAGTATAAGTAGGGTATTTGAGCTGCAACACCATTGGAGTTTAGTTTTTCTTGTGCTTCTTTTCCAATACGCATGCTGCGTATACGTAATATGCGTTGAGCTTCGACAAAAGTCGGCTCTAAAATGTTACAATTGCTGTAATTACACGCTTGCTTGACTGCACTTTACACACGCAACTTAACATGTGGCTGTATGTGTATGTAGGAGTTTAAACTAGCTGCAATGTGTGAGCATTTGTTTAAACACACTCACACACACAGAGACACACACATACCCGTAGACCCTTTAGCTAGGCCAAGAAATGAGTCGCAGTGCATGCATTTATTTTTGGCTACAAAGGATATGAATGCTGCTCAAGGATGCGGCTGCCACGCCCACAGCTGCACCCAGCCCCATTGCAGCGCCTTTATCTGGCTATTAATTTTATGTGTAGCAGCGCATGTGAGAGCTGTGGCAAAAATGCTACAAATACTGCAGCAGCAGTTGCAGTTGCAACAGCAGCAGCAGCAGCAAGTTCATGTCATGTGTTGTGGTTGTAATTATTTTTAATTATTTTTGCAGGCTGCCGCAGGTTTGTTGCAGTTGCACTTTTCAGTTGCTGCAGTTAATAAGCCGCCTCTTGACTTCTGTGTGGCAGTTGCTGCACGTGGCAGCTGGCACATTGCCTGTGGCCTACCTCAATGGCTGATACCAGCCGCAGGCCGTATGGTTTTAAATTCATATTCTTCTGGCCACTCAAAAGTTATGTCAATGTTGACAGCTTCATTTGTTACAACACCTTGTGTGTAAATAACAAACGGAGTGGGAGGGAGCCAGAAGGCGCAAATTGTACTTAATAATTCAAAAGACTTTTGTTGTGGCATATTAAAACAGTTGCCTTGACTGCCAGAGATCAGAGCACTCTTAGCAAACACAAAAGTTGTTCGGGCAACTCTTTTGCTGCTGCTGTCTCCTTATCTCTTATGACCAAGAGAAATGTGATTCATTTATATTAATGAGATAACATATGAAAGTTATGCAAATTATATACTTGTAATAATACTTACAATTTTCTTTTTCTTTTTTAACTAAATTCAAATTAATGTATCATTCAGATTAATACAAAATTTTCTTGAAAATTTCTATAAGCTAATATTTTTTAAAACAAAATATTAAGTATTAATAAAATGTATACACTTAAAGTTTGCACGTATTTTCTTCATGATCAACCGATAATGGCTGTTAAGTGTCATGTATTAGAATTCAATTTGACGCTGCCTCTTGTCTATATTAAGCTCTCATAAATTTTATATTGAGACACTTCTCGATTAAATAATTTATCATATGCTGACATAATTTAATTTCAATTTCATGCGAAAACTTTGACTGCGCAATAAAAAATAAAAAAAAAAAAAAAAAAAAACCAGTGAGCGAGAGAGAGAGAGATATGAGCCAATATGAAAATTTTACCTAATCCCACGATGGCTTTTAGCTGCCAGCAACAACAACAAAAAGTCGCTTAATACTTGGGGTCCGGGTCCTCGTTGTTGACAGCCAGCCCAAAAGTGAGGCGCAAAATAATATACCAAAAAAAAAATAAATAAATAAATGGCAAAAAAAGTTTTGCATACTTTTTCCATATCTACGTGCATGTGTGTGTGAGCCACATTATATATTAATGATATATTTGCCAAGAGTTTTGTCTGTTGAAGCTGGCTCCAGCTCCGGCGTTTGCAGTTGTTGTCCATTTTGCTGTGCTTTTGGTTTTGCCTCTGCTGCGGCGGCGGCTGCAGTGGCACATTTTATAATCCGCAATGATTGATATATGCGCTGGCTACAAAGAACTCGAGTTGGCTGCTCTCCCTCTCTTGCTCTTGCTGTCTGTATTATGTGCACTCACTTGACGCTCAACAAAAGGCTGCGCCTAAAAGCATGCAATGCAAAATATCGCCCACAGTTAAAATGTCACAGTAAATTCATATTCATTCATTATGTTAAAATCCCCGTAGGCTTTGCGGCCCCAAAAACAAAGCAGCCGAGGTGACATAAAAAAGTGCACACAAACGCACATAGATACACACACACACACACACACACACACACACACACACACACACACACACAAATACACACAGAGAGTGAGAGCGCCACATGTGCATAACGTTGATTGTCTGTGGCAGCGAGTCGAGTCGAGTTGTGGCAAGTCGTGCTGCGAGTGCCGCATTCATTTTCATTAACCCGTTTTTAGGCACACTTGCCACCTGCCACTCCCACTTTTCTAGTCTCTCTCGCTCGCTTTCCCCAACTCTCTATTTCTCTCTTGCCACTGCCTCTGATGTATCACTTGCCCAAATCTCTGACGCTGTGGCAGCATTTTGTTGCTTTACGTTTGTTTTATTTGCAAATTGTGTACATATATATTAAGTATATATAAATATATATGTATATATATGTAGGTATATATATGAGCTGCTCTATTGCTTTTGTTCCTGTCTGGTGCTTTACGGCAAATGTGTCATGTGAAAATTAATTGTTTTGTGTTAAATTTTGTCAGTGCTGCGAGGGCAGCTTACTTATGACTTTCATCACTAATTAACAGAATATATATAAATATGTATAGATGCCAGATATTTATATATATATATATATGTATTTAAGCATACTTAGTTATGCGTGGCTTGCTTTGTGTGCGTGTAGTTCGCTCAACTCTTAAATAATGCAAATGCAATGAAGCAACAAGCAGCTTATTTATGCGACAGCTCAATCAACTCTCTCTGGCCCTCTACCTCTCTGTGCGTACGTGTGCCTAAGCCAGTCAACAAATGTGCAAAATCAAAGCCAATCAGGCGCAAAATTCCAGCTCAAGCATTTGGAAAAAATAAAATTATGAAATGATTCAAGCAGGCAGATAGAGTCGGAGCGCCTTCGCCGCGTCACTTCGAATCGGCTTTAAGGCAGACTGTAAGCTTAAACAGTCACTCATAAAAGTTGAGCGTCAGCTAATTAACTTACTTTTTATTTGTCGCAGAGTCATATTTGTTACCACAAACAAAAAAAAAAAAAAAAGAAGAAAATACATAAACCATGCGATGTCAATTGTTATCTTTTTGTTGCGGGCAAACACGGCGTATACGTGTTCCGGCAAAAGCAGCGCAAGACTTTTATGATATGCTTATAAACATATGGCATTTCATTAAATACATTAACGAAAAAGGAAACCACAGTCAGCTACCACACGCACTCGGTCCCTCTCTGATGCTCTTGCATAATTTCATTAGCACTTTGGAGTTTTTAAGATGGAGCAAATTATTTATTTTTGAAAAGGAGGCAAAAATGTCGAAAGCAACTGCCGCAGCGCACTGAATTCTGCGGGAATTTTAATGCTGTTAACAGAACGCAAACAGCAGTCAAAGGAAAATGAGGATGACGAAGAAGAAGAGCCGAACAAAAAGGAACCAACAGCTGAAGCAACAACCGAGCGGGTATTATGACAATAATATTAAGCTTGTACAGTGCCCGCCAGCTGTATGTGTACATATATATATACATAGACTTGAGCTGAGGTGGAGATAAACGTAACACGGATTTCAGTTGAATTTTTCTTTCTCTCTGTTCATAATTTAAATATAGATATTTATTTTATTTTTTTTCTGATCAGCTTAAGGCTGCGCACAAGCTGAACGAAACCTCAAGAACCTGAAAACTGATTGAGCGAGCAGTTGTTCAAAGACTTACATTTTCTCCTCTCTCACAAATTTTCCTCTTTCTTTCTCTTGACAGTTTTTTTTTCTTCTTCATCTTTTCTTTCTTTCTTCTCTATTATTAATATTTCTTCTCTCTTCTTTACCTCTGTTTTCTCTTTCTTTCTTTATTTTATTTTTTCTGCTCTTCTGCTCAATCTCTCTTTCCATCTGTTTAAATATTTTCGTGTCACGCTCACGATTCACACACAACGCTCTCCTCTCGGAAGCCTTGCTTAAGGATGAATATTGTGAACAGGATACTGTTGCTATACTTCACACTCTTTGGCTGTGCGTTGGCATCTACATATGTTATTCCTACTTATATTTCTTCAAGGCTTTTTTCAGGCCCTTCTCCAGCAACTCACTCTCTGCCCATAAGCATCTTTTGAGTTTTCCTTTATAGTGTATCAACTATTTCTGGCTATTGAACATGATTCCCTTGCTTTTCCTTTTCCTTTTCCCTTTCCATTTCCATTTTATTCTCACTTTTCTTGTCGCCTTCGCCAAGGCATTATGCAAATAATAAGCTCAACACCAAGACGAACCTTCCACAACAACAGTTGAAGAGCCTTTGTAACAAAAGAAAAAAAACCTTCTTTTGGTAACACATAATAAAGAGGTTTCTCTCTGTGCGTATGTGTGTGTGTGTGTGTCGGAATGAACATGAGGGTAAAGCTTCCTTCTGCCTTTACAATTGTCACAGTCGTTGCTTTTTTATAGCACGCACACAACACACGCACACACACGCATAAAGCTGCAAGCATGCTATAGGAAACGATGAAGAAGCAGAAGGATTTATTCGGCTGCTTAGCTTGGGCTTAGCTAACGGTTTTAAATGTAATTAGTATGCATGTTTGCATTTCGTTAGCGGGCGGCCAGCGACTGTGAACTTTTCATTATAAATCACGTGTCCGCCCCTGCCACGCCCACGCCGAGACAGAAGCAGCAATTCCTGTGCATAAAAAATATATATTCATTTAAATATATTTTTAATTAAAGCTTGTTAGCACAGCAACAGCAGCAGCGGCAAAGGCAGCAGCAGTGCCAGCAACGACAACAACAAGATCTGCAACAAACTGCTCACGCAGTGGGCGTAACTGTGGACGGCACATGTGCGTGGCTTGCTGCTACTGCTCTTCCCTCCGCTGGCCTAGCTTGTCTGATGAAGACTTATGCTTGTCGCGGTTATTGCTGCGGTTGCCAAGGTGCTCCAAGCAGTCGCGTCAAAGACTCTTGCGGCAAATTTATTTCAAGTGCCAAGTCACCGAAATATACCCTTACCCTGTGCCATATGGCACCGGCTGGCTTGGTTGTCACTGGCAGCACACACACACACGGTTCTCACACATGCACACATACACAGAAAATTGCAAATAATTTCATTTTGTCTTTATTTGCACTCGATTATTAATGGCAAGTGGGCAAGCAGAAAGTAAAAAAAAAAAAAATAAATGAAAAAGTCGACTTTAATTAAATTTTCGTATACTCTTCATAACAATTATGAACCCATGCTAGGAGTTTTCAAAACAATAGACAGTGCAGCGCAGAGGAATGAGACACTCGAAATTAGCTTTGAGCTTCAAGATGTTAGCTAATGAAATTGTTAACGTTAATTGTCGACTGTGCCATGTCCAGGAAGGGGCGATATGAAATGTTTGAGTTGAGTGGATTTCAAGAGGGAGTGAGAAAGAAGAAGAGATCATGATTGAAAAATAGAGAGAGAGAGAGGTAACCAGAGAGAGGGAGAGAGAGAGAGACTGTTGAGAGAGTGAGCAAAACAGAGTGACTGTCGAGAGAGTGAGCAAAACAAAATGATGGAGAGAGATAGGTAAATAGCAGAAAGAGTGGAAGACTAAGAGCGGAACACCAAGAATGACAAGGCATAAAAAATTGTTATAAAGCACACTGTGAATATTTAAGCCTAAGCAAATAACTAAAATGAATTAAATAAAGTTAAAGTGATGAGCAACTATGAAATACAGCCCAAGCCAGTTGTGCTTAACATGAAGCCAAAGCCTAGTTCATGGATATAAAGAAAATTCATATAAAAAAAAAACTTGTCTGCAGTTGCTAATCACTGGCTTATATGGTATTTATACACATATATATATATATATATTTATATATATTTGTTTTTGTATACAAAAAAGAAAGAAGCGCATTTCAGCTGTGTTCAGCTGACGGCGCCGTGCTACAAGGTGCTCGGTTTCTAAGAGTTTGCCCGCAGAAGTTCTCATTTACTGCTTGCTTTTTTTTCTATCTCTGCTTCTGCCTCTTCTTCGTCTCTCATTTTCTGCTGTTTGCTGCAATTTGTGAGTATTTTGTTTGGCTTTCGCCTTGTTTTTGTTTTTGCCGTTTGTGCTGTTTTTGCTATTTACTTTAGCCTCGCATTAATGAATCCGGTTTATTAATGTGCGCTCGTATTTCTTCACTTGATTATACATGTAATTTGCACCCTGTCAGCCGTCTCCATCCGCCATCCACTCTCCATTACCCATCTCTACCTTCGTTTTATGTTTCTTATTGTGGTTGCTGTTGTTCTTTGGGTTACATTTCATGATTTTGCATTGTGGCTTGTTTGTCGTGTCCTCTTGCCGTGTCCTGTCATGTCCTTTCTTAGCCAGCACTCACTGTAAACACAGGGAAAAAACTCATTTACACTGCCGCCACTGAGCTCCAAGTGGTGGACAGCGCACCATCAGCAACAACATTATCATTGCCCTCATCAGCTCCAGCTTCATCATTATGAACATCATCATAAATTAAGGACTGCTTCAATTAATGAATGAAGCACATTAATGAAATGCCAACAAGCAATGGCAACTTTCCGCATGACGTTATAAATATAAATACAATATAATATATATGTATATATTATATTATATAATATAAATATATTAAAACTCAGAATTATATTTTTTATGAAGATTAAACTATATGCTTGTTTAGCTTATCAAACCTACACCTTTCTGTTGCTTAAAATGAATGAGCGTTAAGTATTCGCAAGGTATAGGATATCTTCTAGTCGTTCACTTCAGAATAAGACACGCATGTCTGATATATATCAATTACTTTACTTTTAAAATTATATCTAATTATGATCGAGTGGAAATTTGATAATTTTATTCAATTTAATTAATATCAAGCATTAAGCAAGCTCAACTAAGTTTGCTCAGCAGCCAAAGCAAAACCAATAAAATGACACCATGATATCGCTCTACTCTCTTGAAGCAATAAGCTGAATATTAGTAAAGACTCCAATGTCTATTTGTATACCCTGGAATCAGTTTATTATAAAAGGCATGTTTGACCTCACGGACTATTTAATCCCTTGAATAGGATTAAGAGCAGCATCTCTCAGATGCCAGTCTTGTGGTCTATCTCTGTGCCCATCTATTCATACTTGAGCCAGACTTCACTAACTGCTCTCTGATTCAGTGTGCATAAGCAAATATTATTTATGTCTTAGCTAGATTGATTGAGGAAAAAGACCATTTATTTGACGCCTGCACCAACTGATGTTATTTGTGTTTTGGTAGCTAACAAAAGCCAACAAGTTAGTTAGTTTAAAATTAAAGCGCATAAAACTTGCATATCGAGAGTCACTTTAAGCACACTTAATCATTTGAATTGCATCAGAGTAGCCGAAATGTGAATGGAAAAGGCAGCTGGCCGAAAATGTATTTAGCCACAGCAAGCATGCCACAGAAATTCCGTCCGTTTGCCATAAAAAACTGCAATTTAAATGGCCAAAAGCAAATGCCATAGACAGAGAGAGAGGGAGAGAGACAGATAGAAAGAGAGAGAGAGAAAGGGAGAGAGCGAGAGCGAGAGCGAAGCGCACGGGTCATAAGCGAACCAAGCCAAAGAATAGAAATGCAAGAAAGATAAGTAAATCAAGCCACAAAGGAAATGTGTTTATATCAAAAAAAAAAAAAAAAAAAAAAAAACTATATATATAGATAGAGAGAGTGAGATAGTGAAGTATAAATATGAAACAGGATAAGAACGACATTCAAGTGCGATAAAGGACCCTGGCTGCGATTATATTATGCAATCGTTATATTGCATTAGTTGGGCCAGCAAGAAAGTGCGCGACGCCTTAAAGTATGGCAGTCGAGCCTCAATGTAAATGCAACGCAATTATGGGCGCAACTGGGCGTTGGGGCGTGGCAAATGCCTAAATGCATTTGCCAACGGTCGCACAGCTCGAGCTACCAGGAATTTTATTTTATGCTAAAAAACAAAGTAATTAGTTTTGATGTTCTCTCTATCTCCACTCTCCTTTCTCTCTGTCTCACACTCTCTCTAGTGTCTCGCATTACGTTTCTCTGCTTCTTTTTTATCGTGTAATTGCATGCAACATTTTACACGCTCCAGCATTTTTAGGGCTGCCCAAAAAAAGAGGACGAAAAAAGGCTTTTAATGATTTCTTCTTCTTTCTCGTATTTTTTTTTTTTTTTGTCTGCTAAATGTTTATTTGCATGCAAAATGCGATACTTTAGGCAAAGCTCTGGAAACAAAATACGAAAGAAAAGCAGCTGAAAAATAAAGATATCAGTGAACAATCTTTGCAAGCGGGCGTAACTGACTGGCCAATACTGGCATGAAAACAACTCAATTAAAAGAAATAAGAAGAATTTCGATTCGCCACTTATTCAACTTTGTAATTTTCACTCGATTACTGATTGAGATAATGGGCTTTCTTTCGGCACTCAATATACATCTCATTGTTGATATATCTATTGAAGACACAACTGTGAAACCTTTCAACTGTCTTTAATCAGTCAAGACTTAAAAGACAGCTGATATCACACAAATATTTCTACAAGACTCTGGCTCTAATATTAACCAATTACCAATGCTATCAGATAAGTTCTTGATCTCGCATATATATACTTCAAAATTAAAGTGTCATCACTCAATATACTCCCTTTACTTTTCGAACGCGCATCGCAGGCAATGGCAACTGGAAGCACAAAAGTTTAGTTGCTAATCGCCAGGACCTGAGCTGTGTGGCTATGCCGCTTCAACTGCTGCTTAATTTGCATAAATGCGCTCATAAAATTGACAAATGGCATTAGGCACACAGGACATGCCGAGGACACATGCAGGATATGCGCAGCACATTTTGCTACGACTAATGAGTAACTCGATAGCAGAAGAAATCATCATCAAATAGAAATATGCGAGCATCAAATGCGACTGGGCAGACTGGGCGACTGTGATTATTTGATTGGAAGCCAATAAAAGGCAGCCCACACGCTGCAATCTGTGAGATGCTCTCAATAAACATTAGAAATGCCGAAAGGCAGAAGCTCAATAAAAATATACCCTGTAGAGAGAAGAAGAGAAGAGAAAGTATACCCTCTTAGAAGTGATGTGGCATACGTGATATTGCGTATGTTAGTTGAGCTCTATAAGAGCTGGGATTGGATATTTTTATATATAAAAAGAGAGAGAGAGAGAAAAAAAAAGAGATAAACAGAGGGCCAAAGTGAATGAATGGCTAACGAGTTGCTGTCACTTTTTAAGTTAGTATAGCATTGATAAGACAAGCCTCAGCTGCAAGTGATTTGGCATAGAATACGAGGTCAACTCAGAGGGCAAACTTATATTTGTTAGTTTATTTATTCAATGTTATTATGATAGATTAGTTAAGCAAAGGTTAGGCTTAAGTAAGGATAAGTCATTAAGAAGTTGCCGCAGCTTGAACATAAAACATGCCAGGGTCAAGGATCATGATAAGGCCAACTGTGCTTCACACCCTTCGGGATATCTAATGCACTGGGTATAAAAAAAACATTGGCACTTCACATATCCGTTTGTCTATATTTAGGTGGGTGTGACTGTAGGTGTGTGCGTGTGTGTGTGAGTGTATGTTTCGCATAGATAAAGCGAATGCTGTGGCTGCAGGCGCTGGTCCTTGTGATGCGAATATTTTACACATCCATTAACGGCAAAACGGCCGCAAATGCGACACGATGAAAACGAGAGCAAGAGCGAGAGAGAGAGAGAGCGAGAGAGAGAGCAAGTGGGAGAGAGCTGGCCAGCGCGCAGAACTGTTAGTCATTGTCTTTGGGGCATTTAACGGCGCTTTTATGGCGCGTCCTTTGTGACAAGGATGCGAATGGCAAACGCATGGGTTGACAGCGCCAACGACGACGTCGCCTTTTGGCGACTGCTGCGACAGTCATTAAAATGCGGCCAAAAATCCACGAATGCGGCGAGTGCGCGCGTGTGGCCTAATTGACAGGCGGGCCACAACACACACACACACACACACACACACACAAGCGCACACAACAGGAGCAGCAGCTGTTGGGGCGTGGCAGCGCAATGCGCGAACGCCTTAATTAGGTTATAAAAGTTTAATTATGTCGCCGTCGCAATCAGCGCAAATCATTCGGAATTTATGCCCAAATACAAAGCTCAACGATGTGAGCACACGCACACACGCACACACATTTAAATGGTCAGTCAGCTAATACCCTGTGTACGCACTCTAGAGACGCGACTCGACGCTCAACTCCCTTTTTCCTCTCATTGACTCTGTTTGCTGCGCATTAATGAAATATTTAATGCGTGCAACATTCATGCTGAGCACTTGTAATGGCACCAATGTGGCTTAAGGCTCACACGGCATCTCCCTCTCTCTCCCCCTCTATCTTTCTCTGACTCTCCCTCTCTCACTATTTGTTCACATAATAGGCCATGTCAACGCTGCAGTTCAGTCAAGTCATTCGACTTTCGCTCTCTCTCTCTCTCTCTCTCTCTCTCTCTCTCTCTCTCTTTATCTGCCCTTTGTGTCCGCTGCATATTAAAGCATAGTTAGTGCCGCACTTTGGGGCATTTGTGCCTGAGTGATGCTAAATTACCAAGTTCTCGGAGTTTTATTAAAGTTTACTCAGTCACACACATAAGACAGACAGATAGACAGGCAGACAGTCTCAAGCCTCGGCTGCGGCTTCATCAAAGCGTAAAATCGATTCCGACTACCTCTCAGCTTTTTGGCACTAAATTGAAGTCTAGGCGCAAGGAACTTACACTATATGTATATATATGTGTGTGTGCGTGTGTGTATTTGCTGTGCCTGGCATATTTGTTAGTCTGACTAAAGCCGTGGGCATAAATTGGATGTGCGCCAAAACTCATCAAAATGCAAAACAAAATGCGCAAAAGTAATTTGTATCTACATATAGTTATTTATTTTCTATTATTGGCGCAAGATGCTGCCCGTTGCTAGACAATCGATCGACAGCAATAACAACTACAATCAACCTATATATGTATATATATATATATATATATATATATATATATATATATATGTATATTTTTGTAGCTATCTGTTTAGCTACATAAACAAGCACTTAAAGTTTAAGCTGCAAGCAGTGCTCTGTCGTTGTAATCAAAGATACCAATGGTTGCAATTGTTAGCCAAGTGGAGCGACAGCAACAAGCAACAACAATAAGTTGTGCGCAACAGCCGCTGCCGCAGCACTTGGCATACATAATTAAGTAAACTATTCAAATAATGCGCATATGCCATGTGGTTCGCACATCAATTAGCGCTACAATCCTCGCACGCTCTCTCTATCTCTTTCAGTTTTACAATATGAGCTGGAAACAGTACTGTTGTTATGGCTGCCTGGCTCATTTGATATGAAATCTGTCATTGCGCATACGCCACGTTGTCACGTTTGATTTCAGTTGATGCGCGCATTGGCACTACGTACGCGTTTCGCGGTTTTGACAAGCCAGTTTGTTACTGAGCGGCAAGCAGACAGCTCAACACACACGCACACACACACTGACACATACGCTCACACATGCATTCATGTAATATATGCAACTGCTAAAATCAATTAAAGCTTCGCTCGCATTTGATTAATTTCAGCTGTCAGTGAATGCTATATGGAAAACCAATTTTATTTATTTATATATAAAGAAATATATTATATATTGTATATATATTTTTATACACGCAGAGAAAAATAAACTGGCTTATCTCTCAAAAGAATTTCGTATTAATTCAGTTAAAATATTATTCAAACGAAATTTATATTTTAATGGCATGAATAAAAAATCAAATTCCATTGAAATATATATAATATTAATTAATAACTTCCATAGTTCAGGGAATACGCAGAAATCAATCCTAAGCAAATGAAATGAAGTTTAAAATTCATGGAAACAAAAATACAAAATTTTCAACTTAAGAAATTTTGCAAACTTTGGCAAAGTTTTTGACCGAATTGTCTGCAAAGTGCCAGACATTTTTTTATAGTCTACTCTCTCGCTCTCTCTCTCTCTCTCTCTCTCTCTCTGTCTATATATATATATATATATATATATTTAATTAAATACATTGTCAGCGCGGCTTTTGGCCATTTGGTGCACGTTTTAAGCCGTCAAAGCAACTAATTACATTATATATGAAACGGCTTGCTGCTGGCCAACAAAGCGCGGCGTAAGTAGGGTAGATGATGGGTGGGAGGGAAGAGGCTAGTTCAACCCTCAACTAATTAGCGAACGGGTTAAAGTCAATTTAGCAAATGAAAAGTGCTTTAGCCAAGACAGTATTGCAATGCGCTTTGACTCGCTAGTTTAACGCTTCAAATTCTCTTTTAGTGACAGATAATACCTCAAACTAGTGAAAATGTATGTGTATCTGCATCTATTTGTGTGTGTGTGGATACAATTTAAAATGCATCTGCACTCAATTTGAGTCGTTTATAAAATATGCAAATGCAAATAATTGCATGCTCATTTCAGTTTTTGCATTATTTATAGTACCGGCAATCGTTCAAATTGATTAGCTCGCCAATTAGTGAAATATAAATTTAGAGCTGGGCATTTCGTTTAATTACGAATATATAAATTTGCACTTCGCTGACAAATTTTACACTCATTATTTAATATTTAAATAATTTGTAGCTGCATTTAATTAAATGCATTCATTTATTAATATTACAATAATAATTAAATATTAGCAAATTTTCAATTTTCAAATTGTTTTGCCTCATGCATTTATTAATCAAGTTTAACGATTTGGAAAAGTGTGCTTTGTGAAGGAATTTAATTACTTTAAAATGTCAGGCAACGAGCACATATCAGCAACTATTTGGCAACTCAGAGAACTTTTGGTGTTCTACAAGATATCTGGCATTTCTTGCAAAAAAATGTTCTATAAAGCGCATTGAGAGGCAAACTTTTTGGCTTTATTAGCCACATCAGCTAAATATATAATTAATATTGCTCTTTATATATAAGAAGCACACAGTAAGAAACATAAAACTTTAGCTTGATATAGCTAAATAAAATTAATATTTATGAATCTGCGATAGGAAAAGCTGAATAACAGATTTAAGATTCAAGCACAACTTTTCTTATGAATATGAATTACAGAGATGTATTCACAATCAAGCAATTTTGAAAGATAATAGTTTGCTCATGGACTTTTGAGAAGCTCTTTGCAATCTGGCAGCTTTGTGTGATTTACTAGACACATATTAAAGCATAAGATAAGTTTTGCAGTCAGGCTTAAAGAATTTTAAGGAAAAAATTCCATCATATATATAAATATATATAGAATAACTTTAATGCAAAGAACTTACCAAGTTTTATGAACAGTAGTCACAGATCGTAGCTCGCGCTCTAAAAGAGAAAAAGAAAAGTGAAGATATATTTTATCTTGTTTGGTTAAATAAATATATATCTATATATATCTATATATAATATATTATAATTAATTATAATAAATACATAAAGTAAATACTCTATATATTATACATAAATCATAATTTAATAACTTTATTCTGTTATCTATTTTTAAATATAAAGTTCTGTATGCTCAGAGTATAGAAAAAGGCATTAAATTATTGAAAGGCTTTACGAAGCCGTTTAAAATGTATTTTATTTGTCTGTTAAGTGTTGCACATGTGCCACATGTGCTTCTGTATGCATCTGTGCTTGTGTGTGGTTGTGTGTGTGTTTTGACCAGTAAACACTTTCGAGTACTTCAAAAAGTTGCACTGTCAACAAGCAAATTCAAGTGCGGTTCGAAGCAAGATGTCCTGCAGCTGTCTCCAGCAACTGTTCGACATGTGCTCCAAACAGTTTAAAGCCGAGCTACGATGAGAGGGGAGAGCTGTAAAGCGGCCGCTGTGCAGAGAGCACAAGACGTGTCTGAAAGTCACGCAGCGCGTGTTTGACAGCTACTTGAAAGTTTGCCCCGCCCCCACATAAATGGGCAAACAAAGAACTGAAGTAAGTACATGGCCAGGTATTGTCAAGCAACAGCCAGAGTCTCGCAAGGCTTGCGCCCCGCCACGTTCAGAGTTAAACGAGGCATGTGTTATCTAAGTTGCACACACCCTGCACTCTTCGTGGCCGCTGTGGGGTAGTTAAATGAGAGGCATTTGCCTCGCTTCTCGGCTGCCTAAGCCTTCTTTTGCTTTGAACTTTGTTTTTTTGCCGTCTCGAAATGTTAGCTAATTTCCAGTTAGTGCCTGATGCGTGGTAATGATGTGGAAAATTATGCAGCTACGGCCGAGTCCTTGGCAGAAATTATGATTTTCGTGTTGATTATGACGCATTAAAGCTAAACGATGTCCTGTCCCGAATGCTTGTCGCCTAGCTGAATTAACTTCGAGGGCTTCTTTTGTTTTTGCGCTGCCGAGTAAAAGGGAATTTGCATATTTCTATTGGAGACACGTCATCAGCCAGAACTTAAAGCCAGCTGCCAAGGGCGGCCAAGAGAGTGAGGACCAGAGAGAGAGAGAGAGAGGTGACATAGCTGAAGCGTTAGCTGTGGCATAAAATTACAAAGCAGTCTGAATGGCATACTTTGAGCCAGTTTTATGAGATGCTAAAAACAACAACAACAAGAATGGACTAAAAAAAAATATACAAAAAATTTGGTACGAAAAAAAACCCAACTGTTCGGCCAGGCCAAAGTGAAGACATTAGTGCGACTGCCAGAGAGAAACCCCCAAAAAAAAAAATATATATATATATAAGCAGAGAGATGGCTAGCAACAGCAAAAAACATGAAATCTAAGATGATTTTTGTTTGAAGAATATCCAAATACTCTTACGTATATTTACATATACATATAGATATATATATAAAAGTAATTACATAGCTACATACATAAAAGTATTGACTGTGACAAAGTATATTTGATATATTAAATTCTTGCTATAGTAAACTGATTTGTTTATAATTAAAAGAGAACAAAATACATAACAAAATAATACGGCTCAAGCACTAGAGCATCAAAATGTTGTCAATGTTGCCTAGAGGAGCCGCACTCTGGGCTGCTCAGCTGGACAAATGAAAAACCTACGTCGTTTTGGCCTACAACAAATGCCATCATTTGCATGCATTGTCACACGCAGGACCGCAGCAGGAGGAGATGGGGATCAGGGCAATGGGCGATGGGCGATGGGCAAAAAGGTCAACTATATAACATCAAATTGGCACAATACCGCCCCTGCAGTAGTTGCTTGCTTAGGTGTTGAGTTCTGTGACCGGACTATGAATAAGCTGGACATATACCTAGACACCTATTTATTTTCGTATATTTTTCTTTTTTTTTCTGTTTGTTTTTTTGTGGATGCTGTGGAAACATATTTATTTGCCAACTGACTGGCTTGCTGTGCGTGTGACAGGGTACAACAAAGCCACTCAATGCAAATTGAAGCTGAAGTTTGGGCAGCAAGGCAGGGCACTCCCATGGTGAACTGTTGCGCGTCTTGTTGACTTTGAAGCTCCGGCCATTAATTCAAGAGTATTCCTCCTTTTAAGTAGATCCGTTTAAAGTGCTCGCTCATGGTGTGTTATTAAAGCCACAGCGTGACGCAGCACAGACACACTCACACACACGTAGATGGAGAGAAAGAGACAGAGACGAAATCAATTTCGAGACGCTATCATTAAAAATGAAAATTATGACCAGTATCTGGATATCAGCATCAAAATGTTGCCCAACAAGCAATCAAATTCATAATCATAATAAAAATGAAAACGTTAATCTCATTTTCCCTGCAATTTATTTCATTTTACGGCAGTCATGCAGCAAAAGCAGCGGCAGCGGCAGCAGCAACAGCGACCAGAGAACGAAATCTTCTTGTCGCTGCAAAAATTTCAATAAATGCCTTTGCCATTCATCATCATTTCGAATTGGGGGCGTCGCAGCCTTTGGCCGTGGCACTGCGACAGACTCAATACAAGCTGTTTGCTTTATGCGCTTAAAGTTTCAACGGCAGCGCTTAAGAAATGTGTGAAATAAGTAGGCAGAAGTTATTACGCTGGGCGGTGGGCAAACCAAACGGAAGCTGTGTAAATATATATGTAGATATGATAGCAGTTGGAGTTGGATTTGCCATGCCCTGAATTGCTGAATAATGGTCGTTTACAAAAAAAAAAAAAATTGATCGAACTTCTCTCTCTGTACCCCTGGGGGCGTGGAAATTCTAAGAAAGTCATTTTTTTCTGACTGCGCACATCTACTATATTTTGATCAAAAATTTAAAAAACAAAATGGTTACCTCAACTAAATCTATATATATATATATTTTTTTTTCTTTTTATATTTTTAATATTTTTTTATTTCTTTTATTTTTGATATTTTATATATATGTAATTCTGAGTTTCACATTAAATGAAGAAATTCGATTAGTGATAACCAAAATCATCTATCTATCTATCTTCCTATTTGAATTAACGAATATAAAAAGCAGAAGCAGCTTAAGCTTAACTTAAAGTCTTTTGCTTGTCATCGTCATCCTACTTAAGATATATAAAGAGCTAATCTCAGAATTAAGATTTAAGCTAAAATCTTCAGGAATTTGACAACCAAATTTAAAACATTAAACATTTAATAAATATATATAATAAAATACTGTGAAGAGCATCCTTAGAAATACACTTTATAAATACATATAAAAAATGCAAATTTCTGGCTTTAATGATAAATCTTGTGCGAGTATTTATGCGCATATAATATCTGTCACAACCCACTTCAGCCTTATCGCAAACATACACACACACACATATATAGACACACACTCGCTTAACCCATATAAAATCGCCTTGATATAGAGCAAACAAATATTGTAGCACACTTTGGAGCGCAGCAAATGACCGCAAAATCGAAAGCGTAGTAGAAAGAGCGAAAGAGAGCTGGCTACGAAATGCGTGTGTTTGGAAGAGCACGCGCTTGCATGTTACCCTTTTTATATGAAAATAAAGTTGTTGAGCCATGATTGGGTTTACATTTTGTTGTTATTTGCACGCCAACTCGCAGTCAAAGTCAATTTGCAGTCACTCGACTGCAATTGCATGTCCATGGGGCACCGCCTCGCGTGCCCCGCCCTCATGCTTTACCAATCCAGCTGTCACGCATATGTTGTGCAAGCGTAAATTCTTTCTAGTGCACACGCACACACGCACAACCGCGACAGCAAACGCACACACACAGATAGAAAGAGAGGGAGAGAGAGAGAGAGACAGCGAACTCTGCGTGGTAAACGGATCTACTTGAGTTGGCTACGTGCCCACAATTCGCGCAAATCTATTGCGGTCGCAGCCACGCCCACACACGAACAACGCCTTAATCGTCTTACTCGTGCATATGGCTGTGGCTACAGCTCAGCCAGCTGCAGCGCCAGCAACAAATCCATTTTAAGGCGCATGTAAGGCAAGCTACAGCATGACATTAAGTCAGGGCAAGTCTTGTGGGTGCGGCGGGAGCTGCCTCAAAAGGGACTTTCGTTAAAAAGAACAACAGCAGCAGTGGTAGCGGCAGCAGCATCGAAGAAAACTCATGAAAAGACAAAGGCAAACTCTGCCAGTTGCAGTTGAATATTTTACGCACTGATTAAAGCAAACGAAACTTTTCGCCTTGCATTTGCATTCGCAAATCTCTCTTCTGGGCGCACTTTTCCTCTTTATTTTTTGTATATATATAAACACTAAAGCGGTTGCAATGCAATATATTGGAGCTTATTGGTTTTGGGGAAGTTTATGTAACAGGCAGTGGAATTTGTAGAGTAAAAAAGCAAATGTACTCTACAGCGAGGTCAGAGAGATAAGAAGCTTGAGCAAAAAATGCTTAAATGTAAAAAAAATGTTTTTCCTATTTTATATATGTTACAGTTCATAGGAATATTTTCTATCATTATCATAATGTCCATATACAAAAATATATATACATATATATATACTTTTTATTATACAAAATTCCTTTAATTTGTATCTTTTAATATTTTCACCTGATTTCTAGTAGTCTCAAATATCAAATTATCTCAAAAACAAATGCATTTACACTCTATGTCTATCACTGCCATAATTAAACATACATATATGCATACATTCGCCTAATAAATTGATAGAGTATTTGCACGTCAGTCACTATCAACTACAAAAATCTTTCTTCCTACGCCTTTGTTTATCATAGGCGACCAACTTTTGAGCTCCATCTACCAAAGTTTGCATAAAAACAACAGCAACAGCAAATCAGCTGGGCATACAGAGTATCCCCCAGTCAATCATTGCCATCAACTTTTTTTTATATTACGCAAACAGCCTTCGCTTTCTTTCTATTGCATATTTAATAAGTTATTGCATTTCGCAGTTGCAAGTTGTTTACTTTGGGAGCTGCTCACAATTCTTGCCAAGTTTTATGCGTTAATGTGCTTAACAAGTTGGCCAAATCCGGCGCTGCCTTATAAATAGAGTGTAATGTGACTAGTCAAGGCGTCTAGACTTGGCTTAGGTTCAATAAAAAGACGGAAAAGCCCCAAGAAAAGAAAAGAAAAAAAAAAATGAAATGCAGCCAGCAGCCCATACAATGTGCTTAAATCTCAGCACAAATAAAAATGCCATAAAAATCACTCATACGCATTGTTGCCGAGCCCTCCCAAAGGCTCCCTCTACTAGAAGAGGGGACGCCTAACCTAATTTGATGTGGCTCTGGCTGGCAGCATCTATGACATGCGAATGGCATTTGCTGTATGCTTATCGAACAGCTGAAGCTAATAAAATGCGCTGAATTATGACAGCCGCGCCAGATAGTGGCCACAGTCGGCAGGCAGCAGGCAGCAGCAGACAATCAGAGAGTCGTCACAAGGAATTGACCAGAAACTCAACCAATAAACGTTGCCCACACTGAACGAGGCCAAGCTGTGCTGGCGGCATTTTGTTAAATTAAATCAGAGCTCCGGGCAAACGAAACAAAAACACAAAAAGAATAAACACTGCCCTCAAATGAGGCACATAATCATGAAAACAAAAACAACGACAGCTAAAGCAATAACTGGATAGACCAGAAGTAGGCTACAGAGTGGAGCTGTTGGGCAGGTCTGCTCGACTGGAGAGTAGGGTAGCAATCATAGCGATAAAGCATTCACAAATTTGATGCACTCACTGCGAATTAGATGCTGTCAATGCTTAAAGAGTGCTCGGAGCTAGACTCTAGAAAGTGACAGCATATATTAACTATATATAACACATTTGAGAGTTTTTATAATGGAAATTTGAATAAATCAGGCAAATTTAGATTTATCTTTCTTTTTTACAAAAGTGGAATAACCGTGGATGATTTTTAAATGAATTGGTTGTCAAAATCAGGTAACCATCAAACCCCAAATGAATTTTATGTGAATTAAAGCTTGTCAAATTCTAAATACTGATTGCGAGAAGTTTTTTATTTATCAAAAATGTTAAATGTAATTCATTTTGAAGGCACAAATGTAGATATTATAAACGAATAAAATGAATATAATTTATTGAGAGAGCAATGTGCGCTGAAATGGTCTAACTTAAGTAAGTTCATAATCGAAAATTGTAGGCACTATTTTATTATTATTATTATTTTTTTTTTTAATTAAAACTTATTAAAAAATATATATTTTAATTTTGATTACTAGTTAATAATGACATATTTTGTATTTATATATTAGTTGAGTTTTGTGTTTAGCTTAGGGAAAAATAAACAAACACCCTTAGTCTTAAGCTCGAAGCCTCCTACTGCTCGAGTCTTCAAAAAGATTTAGCTACATTTTCTATTTATGATATACTTGATTACCTAACAAATAAAAACATTCCAGAGATACATTCATTCCCCCAGGAAGTGACTTTTTGAATGTCACTTAATAATTGAATAACTGGCACACTGGCGCACTGCAAATCAATCAATTTTTTGATTATTGATACAAAATGAAACAGTAAACGAAGTTATCAATAACAAACAACGAACAAATCGTATTTTTAGATATCTAGAAAAATGACATACAGTGCAGAGTTTACTTTAAGCTGCGATTGCACATGGCATGGCTACATGCAGCTACTTCCGTGTTTCTGTTACATTTATTTGCACAACGCAAATATACCCTTTGTAACCCAATTTCGGTGGCTGTAGGGTATTTCAGTTACGAGAGAGAGAGACAGAACGAAAAATGGCAACAGTAGCTGGCAAGCTTGGCCATAAAAGCGACGCCCAAAAGTCTGCATCAGTTTTTGTTTTGCGCGCCTTGTCGCTTGCTTTAACTTTTTGGCTTGTCCTGTGTCTGTGTCTATGCGAGTGTGTGAGTGTGTGTAAGTGGTGCGCTCTTGTAACTGTAACTGTGACCCAGCGACTGTGCTTTGTTTTCGCTCTTACTCTCTGCATGTGTGTGTGTGTGAGCGAACAAAGTTCAATGTCTGTTTGGCAATTTGAGCCGCTCTGCTTAGAGTGTTGCCAGCCGAACAATAGAAATGCCGGAAACAATACAAAAAAAAAAAAAAAAAAAAAAAAAAAACAACGAAAAAAGGGGCACAGAGAAGCCCACACATAGCTGAGCCAACAGAACCACGCCCACATACTCTAAGCCATAGTTTTTTGGACATTTTTCAGTCAAAAAGCTAGAAATGAAATACGACAAATGTTGTTAGTTGAACAACGCCCCAGTCGCAGCCCCAGCCCCAGCCCCAGCCCCAGCCATGGACTAGATCGACTTTTGACAACTTGCTCTTTTGTGCATGTCAATTTGCTTGGAACAGTTTCCTTAGCCTTTGAGCTCGCTGTCGAGCACTGCTCGAGCAGCTCAAAAGGTCGTCAAGTGTCGTCAGTTGCCTTGACTGTGTTATGCATATTGAAAATTTTCAATGGCCCAACTGTCAGTTGCGAGGCCGATTGCCAAAGCCAATTGCTGATTGGCCAATTGCAACAGCAGCTGAAATTCAATTAGCGCACAATTAGCCGCAGTGTAACAAGCCTCAACAACAACGATAGTAACAAGAACAACAATCTCTACATAGGTGTGGCTATGTGGTTCAGTGGCGGTGCGGCTGCTGCGGCTAATACACACACACACACACACACACACTTACTTACACACACTCACTCATTGATGCCACTACATTTCAACCAAATTAGGCTGTCCAACTCAAGTTGCGTGTGCATACACTGAGCGCAATAGTTGTGTGTATTGGAGTGTATGCTATATACATATATATAGTATAATATTTAAATATACTTTTGTAGAGCTTATATATCATTTATAATGTCTGCCCCGAGGCTCTCTCACTTCATTTCCAATTCGCCTCATACACAAGTTGAGGTCATTTTGTTTGAGTGTAGCGCAAAATTAATCATCAGCCCAACTAGCATACATTGGCATTTTAACATGATGTCGCTGTCAGGAGCACAAAGCATCAATAATCAAGCATACGTGATTTTTAAGGGCAGTTCGAAGAGTTGTTAAAGTAATAAAGAGCAAAAACTGCATAGTATGAGCATAAAAAAGAATATTTTTATAAAATAGATATATTGAATGAAAAGTTAAACATATAAAATATATATTACGATAACTGAAGAGTATGAAATATGAAAAAAAAAAGATTATATAAAGTAAATATATTATATAAAAATTAAATGCATACAATTTAAGTAATTGAAAATAATTTTTAAAATATATGAAATAACGTATAATAATATGTATAATATGTATAAGCTAAAATATTATATTATACAATAAAATATAATAATACCCAAAATATAATAATATAATAAACTGTAAGAAAATATATCAACAAATATAAAATTCCTAAATAGCGCTCAAATAAACTATTCCAAATCGTATTGCATACATTTAAATCTCAATGCAAAGCAATGCATATGCATAAGAAATATTCACTAACATCATTCAATTTATCAAAATTCTAGTTAATATTTCTCTTCACTAAAAATAATAAATAAATGATTCAAATTTAGTTTAAATTTAGTTTGCTGTTTGCTTAAAGCACATTTAAATTTAATTGCTCACTGCTTAGTAAGCTAATAAATTAAAGCCAATTTATTTTTAGCAAATTCTGAGAAACTGTCAAAAGAATATGCTGCCCGCAAACACCCAAACACCCACACATATATTTCTATACATTTTCTTGCTCTGTTTGAGATTTCGCATACATTTATTTGGGCAACTCTCGCTTTTGGTTTCCGCACATTATGCATACGCCATGTGGCATGGGCTTGTAGTCCAGGCATAATTTATGGCTTGGCAAACGTCTGCGCCGTAAATTAATTGTCGCGCCTAAGTGCGTTGCTAGAATTTGCTGTGACAACGGGGCGAAACGGCCCCGGCACAAAAGTATCGCCAAAATGGAGTCAATTCAAATAGAAAATTGCCAGGCACAGATTTCTGCGAAGAGGGGGCGATGAAAAATTGATAAATATACGAGCAAAGCAATTGGCAACAATTTGTCTATAATTGACTGCATGCACACACGCACACACAAATACACACGCGTATACACTTTATGTGTGGCATAATATGCACATTACAAATACGCAGTGGATGCGCAGCACAAAAATTAAATGCAATTATATTTAAGTGCTTTCTGCGTGCAGTCGGGTTAACCAATAAAACTGCATAATAAATATACACAGCGCTGCGCTTACAGTTAAAGATTTAAAGCAACCCAAAAAAAAAGAAGCATGGGAGGAGAGTTCTCGTGTGTGTGTGTGTGTGGACTTCTTTGTGGCCAAAGAGCAAATGTAAACTGCAAACGATTCATGTCTGTATTTAACTGTAGCACTTTTGTATGTCAAATCATTTAGGGCATTGTGTGTGTGTGTGTGTGTTTGTGCGGGGTTAGTTGTGCAAATGCTGTGCTCAGCAGAAAATGCCTGCCTGAAATGTTCTCGTAAAGCTGCAAACGCCAGCACTTTGACTCAATGTATTACGCTGCCAAAACCGAGTGTGTGTGCTTGGCATTGTCAACACTCTCAGTTCGGCGCGTGGCGACAACAATTTATTGTTGAAAAAAAAAAACACCTTTTGGGTATTTAGTATATTGAAAATTGCGGCATCGAAATTGTCAAACGTAAGCTGCCTGGATATTGCATCAACTTTAAGGGTATTCCCACCGAACTTAAAGCGTTTATCGTTTTGATTTCCGTACTTTATGATTCGTCGACTCTTAACGATCTTACAAATCTTGTCAAGAGTTTACGAGGCATATCCGTCAGTCAGTTGTCGCCATGGGCGCCATTCACCAAACGTTTATCTGATTTTCGTTTCCGCTGGCAATATTTGCTTTCTTCTTCCTCATTTTTTTTCGAGCATCGTCATCGCTGACATGTGATGTGCATGCAAATGTGGCAGCTCGTCGCGCGTATGCGGCACATATATTATGCGACTGTCAGCCAAAAAGAGACTGAGCTCAGCGCCAGATTTAAATGAGAAGTGCGAACTGTCGCTGCGGCTGCTTCTCCACTTTTTAATGCTCATTGGAATGCGGTAAAAAAAAAACCGCGCGAAGCGCCGAAGCTGAGTCTCTACAGTGTCAACAGTCAGAACGTTTCGATTGCCTAACAGACTCAAATGAACCGGCTACATGTGCGTGAGTCATGCTCAAAGTATTTAAGCATTCATATGAGCCAGCTACAATTGGTTGACAGCGAAAATAAAAAATATAAAAAGAAACAACACGAAACAGCCATAATAAATTCCGAGCGCGAGACTAATAACATTAGCTACCCCGACTCAAGAAAAGAAAAAAAAAACTATCTAGTCAATTCAAGACAGCGCTGGAGCCAGACTTTGCGCCTCTGGTGATGCTATAAAAATGGCGACGCATCAAAAAAGTTTTACATGACAGAGTAGAGAGAGTGGGGTAAATGAGACAGACAGACAGACAAACACAAACACACAGTTCGAGCAACTCTCATGTAAGTCTGCTCTACAACTTAACGAATGAATAAAAAGCTGACACAACTTGAGCTCCAATTCAAACAAACTGAGTTCCCTCTCTCACTCTTTCCCTCTCTCTATATCACTCTGTCTCCCACTCTTTAAGCCTAATGCACATTTAGTGTAAATTAAAAGCAGCTCAGCTATAATTCGAAAAAAGAATACATATAAAACTCTCTTCAGGCCCTACCTTTATCATACGACTAATTTCCTATTATGCATACACAATTCTAATGCCCATGTAGCTTTAATTAACTTCAATTACATTTCTACACGGCTTTTGGCTAGCTATAAGTGCTTAGATTTGTTCGATTTGATTACGTGGCGCCGACACTAATTTGCAGTCATTGTGACACAATAGAAAGTCCATTGTGAATGATCTAGATTTATTTCTGTAGGGTCAAGTCAATGACTAATGTCTGTGCATTCATATATTTTTAATCAAGGCAAGCCTTCAGTCAAATGTATTTTTGCTGGCACAGCTTTCTCTTTAGCTCTGCATAGCTAAGCGCAAACACTTTAGCAACATAATCGATAGTTCAACATATTTAAAAGCGCGCAGCGGCTGAGTGGCAGAAACTACTTCGACGCTGACTCCATTTCGCTCTCTCCCTCGCCCCCCCCCCCTCTCTCTCTCTTTCTCTCTCTCTGTAGTCTAGACAATTTGTGGCAAGTCAACAGGCGCCGCGTCGAGTGCAGAGTAGCGCAGCCACTCAATGCGTCAAAATGTGTTGTCAGTTGCAACTTAACCTTAAGTGCTGGGATCATGGCTATATATTCTTCGACGTCTTGGCCAGACCCGCACGGTTTGTGCCTGTGCATGTAAACAGAAAGTGGCCACAAAGCGTGTTAGCCAAGCTGACTGCATACCCTGGGCAAGGAGCGCAACTCGAACTCTTTCTATTACGGCTATGCCCAAGATTAATTTAAAAGTGTCATACTTGATGCTTGATTGATTGACATTGAGTAAGTCGGGTACGTCATTTGGCAGCTTGTGGTATACCCTGTAAATATATTATGCAAGTCTGCAAAAACATCTGCAAAGACAAGATGTAGAGCCTCTAGTTTGATAAAGCATTCTTGCGATTAGCTGGTATATGCCTTACAGCTGTCATGGCTAACAGATACTCTGCACAATTCAAGCCACAATCAACTCTGAGCTGCAAAAGGATGCAGATCAGACGGTCTTGCCATGACCTTTGCACTGTGCAGGCTTGATTGGTTTCTGAGCTTGTTTGGTTTCGCGCTGATTGATGGCAGATTATGAGCCGCACAGCCATCTACCCTGGCTTAATATTTACATTGCCATGTGCACACTATTTGCCTGTAGTTTACGCATGTCACATCAGCAGCGCGTCTCACTAATCACACACAGTTTGTTTGTTTGGGCGGCGCAAATGTTTGCCTACGATTTGCATAAAGCAGAACCAATCCATTTAACGCTCAATTAATGTGCCCATAAAGGGTATATCACAAAGAGAGAGAGAGAGAGAGAGATAGAGAGAGAAAGACAGAGCGAGATAGAGAAATATACAGCCGTTGTCTGGCTTTCAATTTGCTTTGGTTTTCCAGGCGATCTATTAAAATATGCGTTGTGAGTAAACGACTTACATAAATTTTGGGAAAATTTTGCGTTATGTAAACTCGGTAAAATTTTCCACCACATTTGCTAATTTGTAAGCGGCCGAAAAGCGGCTTGCTGGCCCGCATATTCAAGCCATTTGGCCGTCATGCATCATGTCAATTTCTCGCTGGTTTTTGATAAAGCGCGCTTAAAGCCAAAAATTTCTGACAACAGCAGCTGTTGTGCTTGTTCTCTGCCTGTATCTGCCGCTCTGATCGATAGCTAAGTGGCTCAAACAACAACAGCGACAAGTTATGTGGTGCGTGTGTGTTTGTGTGTGTGTGCGGCTCGTTTTTCCAGCCAGCCGCATCGTTAATTTGCTCAACATGAGCACGCAGCAAAATTTTCGATGCATAAACTTAAAATTAGCAAACACCCAGCGCACACACACACACACAGAGGCACATTTAGACTCGCTCTGGTCATAAATTTCATGCCCGCTGATAAACAATAAATTAAGTTCAGCTTCAGCTTCAGCTTCAGCTACAGCCCAAAAAGCAGGACACGTATCGTAGCTTTAGCCATGTATTTCCCACGCATTTCCATGCCGCACGCACGCATACGTGCAAAATTCCAAAGCTAATTTTCGTTAGGCTTGCGCCTGGCCCGAGCTCCTGCTCCTGGCTGGCTATGGGTGAGTAGTGTAGAGGCTACTGGCGGCGCCGTGTTGTTAGCCAGGTTAACGCTAGTCATACGTCTGCCTTTAATACCCTGTAGATAAATAACTACGCAGCAAATTAAGCAATTAGTCAATATGAATAACTGCATAATAGCATCAACTGCTCATTAGACTCAAGCACAAATTAATTATTTAATTTCTAAAGACATATATTAATATAAAGCTATTGACATTTTAAGCTTTTACAAGATATTCCGTAGTTGGGCTATCAAGCTATTTTTTTCCTCTAGTTCGTGCCCTGTTTCGAGTTAGACACACTAAGATTCCAAAAAGAGAATTTTAATTACATGTAAGCGGGACTCCAACCATCAATCATTCAAATACCCACACACTAAACAACAACCCGTTTCTGTTAGTTTCTTCAAATTCAAATTTTTTCTATAGTACAACAAAAGCATAATCAATCAAGAGCTCATCAAGAGCTTTTTAAATAGGCTACCCTATTGCCATCAATCAATCAATCATTAAGGCTACTTAACTTCATGTTAATTGGAGTTTGACGGAAAAGAAATAGGATAACGGAATTTATTTATCGTAAATATATCAATCAAGATTAAGCTACATCACTTGGCCATAAAATTCAATTTAAACTCATTAATAATAATCATAACTAAAAATTAGCAAATAAATCATAAATTAAATTAAATAGATAAATAAATCAATCAATCTGCCACATATTTCTTATATATTGATGTAAATATTATAATAAGAGAATTTTTAGATATACAATTAGCATCAATCTCTTTATTCTCTATTCTCTTTAACTCTTCATAGGGTATCTACAACTCTATCCTCTTTAATCTTTACTCTATGCTCTGTGCTAATTTGCGTGTACTTTCCGTGTGTTGTTGACACGTTGCCATTTACAGTAACTATTTCATAATCACGTCCGAGCTTTTTCCTCTCTTTTTATTTTGCCTATCCCAACGGATATAGCTGTACTCAAGTTCTTTTATCGCATATCTCCACCGTGGATATACTTAGTTTAACCTCCGGATATCAAACAGAAAATTAAATATGCAAATTTTCTACTCTCGTTCTACTCTCTCTCTCTCTCTCTCTCCCTCTGTTTCTCCCTCTTGCTGTCTCTCTCGCTTAGTTTCGATGCTCTCAAGTTGTGCTGCATATCTGTAGAAATTGCTTTTCTTTTCCACACTTTACACGCGTTTCTTCCTCTTTATCTCTTTTGAGTTTTTTTCGTGTTGTTTTTAGAATTATCTACACTTTCCTGATTTTTTCCTCTCAGCATACTTTGCGTATTGGCTAAGCTGGTTTGGTTGGTGGGGCACGTACTTGAAATGTTGCGGGCGCACATTAAATTTAACTTTGTGTTCGAATTTTCAACAGTAAATCGTAAAATTTGTCATGCCAGCTACCAACATTCCCCCACCCCTGCCGCACTGCCCTGCTCTATCATAGCCACGCCCAAGCCCTCGATTCATACGCATGTGGTAAAAAGTTTTGCGTATGTTTTGCAGCTGCCTTTTTGCGCGTGTTGGCCAAAAAGTTTTTGTTCTGTCTCTCTCAAATTTTGCTGCGTGCTTTTTGGCGGCGCGTGCGGAAAAGGAAATGTGCAACAGCAGTTGAAGAGCGACAAAAAACAAAAAAGAAAAACCAGCAAGCAGTATTCGTAGCATACTTTTATGCGCTATACATTTCGACTCTGGCAACACGTTAGGCATTTGGCGCCCCCGCCTCAACGATGCTGTCGCCATTCCAGTTCAAAGTTCGATAAACTGGTTGGCTTCCTGTCTGTCTGCTGTCTTCTCATTCAATTATTCGTATTCCAGTTGGCTGCCTTTGCCCTGCGAGGCTTGTCCCGTACGCTGATTTCGAGAACGCTTTGATGTGCAAAAACTTTTCTGAGACACTGTCTCTCTAGCCCAAATCTCGCATTGATGAACTTATTTCGGATTCGATTCGAGGCTCACTTTCGTCCAGTGCGCTTATCTATCGTCGTGCTCGGACTCCAAGTTTTACTGCCGAACCCGTAGTTAAAAAGAAGCCAAAACAACAAAATTTTGCAAAGTTGCCTTTCATATCGCATTCCTCTCGTTCTCTCTCTCTCTCTCTCTCTCTCTCTCTCTCTCTCTCTCTCTTTCTCTCGCAGTCTTTTCTCTATAAATTCGAGGGGCAGCCATATTAATTTTCAATTAAATTGCGTTTCATATTGCTTCCGTGCTGCGGTTTGTTTGTTAATGCCGCATTAATTCCTAGCCTTGAGCTCAAAATGCCTCTGTATACATAGGCGCACACACACACACATAGACAATAACACGCGCCTGTGTAAACAGCTAAAGAGCAAAAGAGACAGAGACAAACATGAGCTGTTATAAATAAATCCGCATTTACAACGAATCGTTAATAATCCATATTCAAATCTATATAAGGCAAAGGCATATATAAATATATATATGCATATATATTTAAGTATACATATCTACAATATGCTAAAGCTGCAGAAAATATAAAAAAATTGAGGACTATAATTGTTTGCTAAAGATTTTTGCGTTTTTCTGTTGTATTTTTATGAGCATTTTATTACTTTTCAGTTTTTTGTGCGCTGTGCACACACACATCATCATCATCATCACACACAAGCACACACACACAAAATTACACATACGCCTGATTGTGTCGGCTTGTTTTTGCTTACATACAATACACATGCACAATGAAAATGAAAATGAAAATAAATTTCCATTTGGCACAAGTTATTTCTTTTATATTTTCTGCTACAACAATTTCACACTCTCTCTTTTTTTTGCTCTCTCTCTCTTTCTTTTTATAGGTTACAGCGCTGCTTTGGCACCAACGCCACCAACAACAACAACAACTACAATTTCACCCACAAATCTTTTGCCATATTTTGACTTTGATGTGCCACGAAACTTGACCGTCACTGTGGGCCAAACGGGCTTCCTGCATTGCCGCGTGGAGCGATTGGGCGATAAGGATGTGAGTATATTAATAATAATCTTAATTTGAATTGATAATATTAATAATAATAATTAATAATATTAATAATAATAATAATATTTGATAATATTAGTAATTACTTGATAACCCAAATTATAATATTAAAGGTAGAGGGTGGGGCAGATATATCATTTCACTCCTGAAGTAAACTTGCCAAAATATTTTAATAAATTATTTAATAATGGATAGTAAATAAAAATTATTATAAATATATAATCCAGAGCAGTTTGTAAATAATTTAAAATACCCTAGAAAAATGGTCTACTCTAGCCACCAGCAGCAAATCTCGTTTTATATTTAGCTGCTCTGTTGATATGAAGTTTAAGCTTAGCTACCTTGAAGAGCAAAAGTTTCGTTTTTCTTTTTTGTTTTCGCCATTAAGGTATTTCCGCCGTGAAAAGCAAATAAATGAATTACTAGTCAAATACCGGGCTAGGCCAGGCACATAGTAATGTACGAAAATGGAAATATGAACTGCTTTGGCAACATAACAATTCCATGGAGATTAGTGCTTATAAAAGCTTTGCTGCTTGATAACTTTTCTTTATTCTTCTTGTCGTTGTTGGTGCTTTTTTTTTCTTTTTTTTTTTTTTGTGCGATTTTGGCAGCTTAGACCTTCAAGAATATACGAAGAAAACTACTTTACTCAACTTTGCGTTCAATTTTTTCGCTTTACAAAATATACAAAACAGAAATGAAGGAAATGAAATTGAAAGCAATGGGGATTTGAAGCAACGTTCAATCATTTGGCTTGATGTGGCGCAGTGATTCCCCACAACAGCAACATTGATTGAAGGTCGCCGTGCTGTTAACCCTTTGCAAATGTGTGCTGGACACGGTTGCCCAGGGCCAGTCTTTGCCTAATATGTCAACATCAGCAGTGGCCCAAGCCCACGCAGCGAAACAGCTTTGGGCGGTCACGAAAAACGCAAATATGCCCACTGGTGGGCTGCCTATGGATGGGGCAGGGCGTGTGCTACTCGAACTGAAGTGGAAGGATTTATGCTGGCAACTGGAGCTGTATATTAAATGTCCAGGACTAGGCCAAATTACGACTTGATTACTGAGGCTGCACTCGATGCGAAAAATGTTTCAGGCGACAGCCGGGCTAACGACTGCCTGCCACAGAGCGGCTGAGAGTGAGGAAGACAGGTCGAGAGAGGCGCTGTGCGTTAGCTAAGACGAAATGACTAATTTATGAGCCATCAATCACGTGACTGGCTATGCCATCACGCTGGTTGCCTGGCTGCCTGGCTGCCTGCCTGCCTGGCGCATGCAGGCCATGTCCTTAAGGACACGCCAACGCTATCAGCTTTAATTTGCACCAGCTCATGACGGAAACGGAAGTTGTGCGCTGCGTGAAGGAAGCCAGCCAAGTGCAGACACACGGCTTAATCCATAGACGCAGCGCCCTGCGGACAGTGGAACAGAATATATACAATTAAGTAATGCGACTCAGAGATACCCTAGGTGCGATAGCTAAGCTTGTGAGCTTCATTTACATATGCATTTTATATTATGTCTGGTAGATAGACTGAATGCAAATTTGAAGAACGTAATATCTAAAACAAAAATATTTCTTTGAGTCTATATTTTAAAGCATTTTTCATAATTATTTCTTATAGTTATTAAAATATGCCAAATAAATATTCTCCCAGAGTTTAAATTATTAATTATTATTAAATAATTTATAGCTATACAAATAATAAATATTAATTATCCAATTTAATCTCCACCATATTTCTAGAAAACTAAAAAATAATTCGAATTTTAAAATTTATTTCAAACCAATAAGATCAAACTCTTTTATTCTATTGTATCACATAAGCATCTTGAGCCCGTCACACACGGAGCAAATATACCCAGCTTAAGCCATGCTTGATGTATTCAGCGCATAGATAAGACGAAAAATAAAAGCTTAGCTCGTTTAAGACAAGTTGGTTTCTGTTGAGTTCATTAAAAGCATTGAAAGTACATTAAATAAATGGCAGGCAAACATTCGAGAGCCAGCCCGGAGCCAGCCTTGCCCTTGAAGCCTTAATTACAAACTGTCCACAGGGCATTATAGACTACTTAGTTGCTTGCCTTCTTCTCTATCAACGGATGCTGCTGCTCTAGTTGTTGTTGTGGTTGTGATTGTGATTGTTCCCTGTCATTTGCTGTGCCGGCGCTGGCGTCAGCATCAGCGGAAGGGCTGCACTGGGGACTGAGATTTAAATTGGGGTTTGGATTTGATTTTGAACTAACGCTGATCATGGCCAAGTCGATGGCCGTTTCAGTGGGCGCTGTTGGCTGCTCTGCTTTGGGCGCTGATTGAACGGCTGGCAATATTCTCGGCAGCGACGAGACACTCGATGAGGGCGTTCCGAATCGTGGTTGCGAGGAACGTTGCTGCACATCCAGTTGATCGTGATGTGTGAACATTGAAGCTGTCGTCGAAGCTGTGTCTATGGTCAGCTGTTGCTGTTGCGCACGATTTGGATTCGGAAAGGGTCGTCGATTCTCCAAGATGAGCTTTATATCACGCGCCGACTGCCACCAGCTGAGTAGAGGTCGAGTTCTCATTAACAGACAAAAAAGAGAATGCAAAGCAAAGACAACGCTTACCGATACCAAGGGGTTAACTGTGACTTGATTAACATATAAATATTCGCAAAATAAACTGTAATCTGTGTGGCAGCCGAATTAAAGCGAGTCGGAAAAGGAGAGAGAGTGAACCCATTTACCCACCGTCATAAACAAGAAGAACAACATCCAGGACTTGGTCCACAGCTTGCTCAGTCCCCAGGATTGCGTGTGCATCGCATAATACTGTATGCCCACCAGCAAGGTGCCAATAATGCCAAATGCAACCAATGTCAGCAACGAGAACATTTGGCAATCCTCCTGCAGCGCACGCCGGCTCATAGCACGCGAGTACCACAAGCGCAGCGATTGCAGGCACGTGTAACTGCAACGGAAATTGCAATTGGGTGAGCTCGAAAGATAGCACGACAAGACTCAGAAACAGAATACAAGCATGAAACCAATTGGCTGAACTAAAACTAAACTTCTGCGTGCACTTGAAGCTTAAAGTTTTCTTTTAAAGCTACAATCTCTATATAGCGACTTAAATAAATATAGATGAGATCAGGTGATGTTTGGCATAGAAGTTCCTATGTACAACAGAGGCATCGATTATTAGGTATGCTCGACTTGGGCATCAAAAGAATGAGAACAAATTATATTCTAAGCGAAACTTTTATAGTTTTTTTTTTCAAACTCTACCTCTATGCTGTATATCGATTGACAAACGAAAACAAAGACAGACTTAACTTTATCGATTGCTTAAAATTGAACTAGCAAAGCCTTCTTCCTAATATATACATGCTAGTTCAAAGAGCCAATATACCCATTCAACCCTACCCAATTTCAATGAGCTCTCGGTACCACAAAGGCGTCTCAAATGTGAACCAATTAGCCGACGCAAAGCATTCACTGATTAAAAAGTGCCAAAGCCAAAGACTCGAGCTCTTTCCCAAGCCCTAGAACTGCAGTGGAAAGCGTAGTAAGCCTCGCAACCTCCAACCAAGTGGCTACTGCGCTGCTGCTGATGAAGTTGAGTGTCAAGTGGATACAGCGCGGTAGAGTTTTTGCGAACGCTTTTGAATTGTTGCCACTTGGCTGGGGCAACCGGCATGTATGTGTACCTGGATCAGGCCTTTATTGCACTTACCGTAGCGTCTGTTCCGTGTTATAATGAAACTGGCACAGTTCGCAGATTGTGCAGCGAGAGGTGCTAATCCAACGCTCCAGGCAGTGCACGTGCACATATGTCAGCGAGCCCTTGCACAAACAAGGCGACACCAGCCTGCAAGAGAAAGACAAAGAGAAATTGAGAGAGAGAGATAGAGAGAGGTGAGGGAATGTTAACAAAAGTCGGGGGATTAAATGTGCGGACAGATGAGCAAACAGCATCCGGCGTAAACAGCATGCAGCAGAAATACATATGTCGCGACTCGCGCTCTCCACAGCGACTGCATTTTAATAACTTGAATAAATAATAATATTTGCTGGCAAATACACAGATCAACTATGAATATATAAATATTAATTTGCATGTATATATGTGTAAATATATTTATTTACATAGACACATATCAGTGTAAGTGTTATGGCCATTACGCTAATTTTATTAAAATGTCATGCAATTAATTTTGCACATTTTGCGGTTGCACGCACAATTCACAATATACCCTGTTAACTTAAGCGAATAGCGGGTATATAGCATAATTGTGAACTGCAGTGACAGGCTACATTTAATATATATAAAATATTCGGTTGGGTTTTAAAATGCTTTTTGTACTTAACAAACCTAAAGAATGAGAAAATGCTTTTGAGCTAATACAAAAATAATATAAATTGCGAAATATGTAATTATTAAATTAAATACATAATTATAAAATTGCAAAGTCTTAATAAATAATAAATAAATAATGAGTTAATGCCTCGCACTCAAATATTTTATACATTTGTATCAATTTTTATCTTTCCTTAAATGTTTTTATATTAAAATCCAAACATTTACAGCGCATAGCTTAGTCGCATATATCAGATATGCTGAGCAAGCCCAGCACTTAGCATAATTCATGGCCATTAGATTTGTTTATAGATATTAAATGGACAAGGCTCGATTTATGGTGCTACTCACTGTTCGGGATTATCCGCATTGTGGCAAATGCGACAGACGAGCGAGCCAATCGATGGCATCGAATCGCTCGAGTTGGATGCCTCGCAGTCCAGATTCAAATTATTGCATTGCGTTCCACTGTCCGCACAGCGTCGCATCATGGGTATGTTCGGATCGCTGCCGGCCGCTTTGACTGCGGCGCCCGTGGAGATGTTTGCCGCAGCCAGGGCCGCCTCAGTGTTGGCCAACGACTGGCTAAAGCGCTCCATATTCGACGAGAGTATCTGGAACTGCACGTTCGGCTTGAGCCCCAAAGTAATGGAGCAGCCAGCCTGCTCATTCGCTGTATCCTTTTCAATCTGTTTGGCCTGGTTCGTCTGGTTCACTGGCTCCTTGGAGCTAATACATGTCTCCACAATAATCATAGCAGGTGGGGTGTCGTCAGCGCTGCTATTTGACACAAGCTCTTCAACGTCCAGCTGCAATGTTGTCTCGGGCTTCAGCGAATCCTGCTCGACCACACTACCTGACGCATCTGCAAAACAAATGGAAGATTTTATAAATGTTTTGTTACTACGTAAAGTTACGCTAACCAAATCTTTCGCTCTCCATTGTTTTTGCCTGCCTATCAAATATTGAAAACGAATATATGATTTGCATCAAAAATTAATGTCAACGCTAGTTTGCGCCTTAATTGTTAATTGTGGTATATAATAACCAAAATTTTAACACATTCCGCTTTAAAAAAAAAACTCTGATCGATTATTGCTTTTATTATTATTATAAGCTGTACAACTCAATTATATTTAGTATATAATTCAAAGACTGCTTGTTTCTCTCTCTCTCTTTCTCTCTTCATATTCTATTTATTTATACATAAATTAAATATCGAAACGAACAGCGAACAATAGGAAAATATTGTCTTTGGCAAAACTAAAAAAAAATTATAAAATTTGTTCCTTTTAAAAATGGTTTCATTTAATTTTGGCTTCATTTTTTGTTTTAGTTATTGCATGATGCAATCGAGAACGCTTGACTCGCGCAAAAGCTTCAACTCTTCACACAATCCGCCAAACTACTTTACTTTCTGATCAGCAATTAGTTAGTTTGTGAGTTAGAACAAACAGAACTAAAGCGCGAGCGGGGAGCATACAAAAGAGAGCCAAAAGAGAAAACAAACATTAATTGTAATTGACAGAGTGGAACCGCGCGCTGTCACCCACAGCTACTGCCCATAAACTCAAATTGAAAGTGTAACAGTTACGGCAAATAACTTTGTCGCCGCTTGGCGCAAAACAAAAAACTGAACCACCCCAAAGCCCCAACTCGATATATACAGTACACCCAACACCTTCGACTCCTGCTATCGAGCTCTGTGCTATTTCTGGCCCGGACTATGCACTCGAAAGTCTCGGGTAATTTATGCCCGCGCTGTTAGTTCGTTAGGCTCCTCTACAGCTGAGAACCTCTCTGCCTCTCTGTCTTGCGCCGTCTCTGCGGGTGCGGGTGTAAGAGTAACTCCTGTCTGTCTGCGTGTGTCATTACCATACCAAAACTGCTTTTTACTCCCTTTTTCCCTGCCGTGTGCGTCAGTCTGTATATTCATATTTTTTTCTGTTCACTCTCTTTGGACGCCGGAAGCTGCTTGAATCCGCTTGTTCAAACTTGACTTCACAGGATTCAGTTCGTGGGTTTCGTTGATTTATTACGGCGGACGCAAAGCCATTGCAAAACATTCTCATAAGCGCTTTCCGTTCAACAACACGAGAGGCACCCGCAATTTGGTCATGTAGCAACAGCAAGACTCAAAAAAAAGCCAGGCAGTGACCTACCAAGGAGCTAGCGAAGATGGAATGCTCTTACAGACAGCGAAGAGCATCTATAGAAAATACTTGATAAGAGAAGTTGATATTTGACTACGATTTAAATGATATGTTAGACGAGTGGGTGGAATATGTGAATTGGACATCTTTGCAGCTCTGAGAGCTATGGAATATAAGAATAGAATAATGAAACAATTTATAAATAGGCATTAACATTGCAAGGAAATTTACTTTTGATATATGCCGAAAAAGAATTAATCTATTCATAATCAATCGATACAACTCATGCCGACTATATGTAATAATTTAACGCATTCTATAATCTTTATACCCTTTGGACAGCGCATACCACAAGCAAAAAAAAAAAAGAGCAATTCCTATGTCTATATCAAAGAACAAAAGTTTTTAGTCAGCGAACCCTTTTTAATGCCATCGCCGTTTGGCGCTTGTTTCTGACGCGTTGTCCCAAAAATCGGTTAACAACTTTGTTTACAAAACAATTCGGAACGAAGTCAAAAAGTGGAAAGTGGCAGGCTGAAAGTGGAAAGTGAAAAGTTGAGATCTCTTTTATGCGTGCCCATGGAGTGAAAAACAAGCATATTGGTTTTGGCCAATGTCTATATTGCCAATTGTCCAGTAGTCTGTGTGTCTCTTCCACTACATCTTCATATGATATGGGATTCGATCATGATGCTGTAGCTTAACGGGACTTTCTTTAATGCTGAGATCAGCACGATTTTCAACTAGTCCACTTTTGACCTACTTAACAGTTTGACTTGGCATCTGACGCTGTTACTTTTAGCCAATTTCAAATCACGTAATACACTTAAATGTTTCGATGATGAGCTTTTCATTTAGTTCATTTAAAGTTCATTAGTTCATATCTTGCATTTCTCTGGCAATTTGTAAATGGGATAAACACAAAGAAGAAAGCAGCACAATTTTAATGAAATTTTCACGCCATTTCCGGTATGGACAATAGCATACACACATACACAAACCCTCACACACACGCAAGACAACTGCAACTGTGTAGCAGCGCTTGAAGTTATCCCGAGTGCTGGCTAAAAGTCCAAAGTCTAAAGTCTGCGCCTTTGGTTAGAGACGCAGAAAATGCGTCAGCAAAGTTTTTAATGTATTTTCGCCAAGTTTGCGCACACACACACATACAGACACAGTCATAGAAATTCCTTCATTTGGCAATGACAAAAACAAAAACCAGACAGAGAGTGAGAGAGAAAAAAAATGAACCAAAGAAAGTAGAACAGCAGCAGAGCCGAGGCAAAACTTTTGCTCTAGCACACAAAGTGTTAAATAATATAAAACTATGCTTGTGGTATTTATTTAAACCTAAAGACATTACGAAAATTATACCCCAAGCACAAAGTTTTCGCCACTAGCTGCCCAGTCTCAACCGCCGTGCCCTTCCGGCTGGCGGTCCCTAAAGACAAGTCGCGTAACACGGGATCTACTTTAAGTTGTAGCTCCGGCAACCTGTGGCAAGTCCCTCAGCGACGGCGAATTCAACTAACAAACAAACATATATATCCATATACACACACTTACATAAATATATATCTAGTTGAGCTGCTCGCTAAAAAGCTTTGCTGCAAACTTGTTCAACTTTTCACTTTTGCTCGGAAATTAAATATTTACGGATTTGGTTACAAAATTTTGTATTTCGTATTAGCAGAACGTGACGACATGAGGCAGCTCAGCAGGTTGATATCCGCTACAAATTAGTTATATTCGAGAGTAAAGCCAATTGACCAGAATTTGATATTGTTTGGTAAATGTCAGAAATAAGTAGCATAATAATCCCATAGACTAGATTAGATATGCGTGCTAAAATGCATGCATAGATGTGTTACATATATCTTATATATTCCTTCACCTCATACTGTTTGCCCTCTTTCTCTCTTCCTCTATCTCTCTCTTTCTCTCTCTCTCTCTCTCTCTCTCTCTCTCGCTCTCTCTCTCATCTACAGTATTGAGTCTTTATCAATGCAAACTCAGTTCATCAGGTTTCAATGAATTTCATTCAAAGGATAAGCTTAGCAATGGGTTGCTACCCTTTCAACTAATGAATTAAATCAACAAATGTCTTTACACTGGCTACATATAGATTAGTTAGGATTACATGCAAAAGGTTTAAAGTTACTCTCTGAAGTACTATTTGAAAGATAAGAAGTTTTATAGCAAATGCATCGTATGGGATAAAATTATTTATTATTTTATATATTAAAATATTAATATAAAAGTATATTTTATTTATAAAAAATTTGCGCTTGGTTTTTTTTTTTTTCAAAAATTCATCCATTTGTAATTTTTTTTTTTTAGTTTTTACCTTTCTTCTTTCTTTTATATCCCTTCCTCTAATATTCTAATATTTTTTCTAATCAATGTATTTTTATACTAAGTGGAAATTCTTTCTTGAACTTATGCTCTTTTTTCAGTCAGCTATTTCGATTTATATAAAATAAATATATTCTTCGCATACATTTCTAATCTTATTTTGATGCACTTTTATTTTCACTGCTTTTCACGTCTTTATAGTTCCTAATTCCTTAGCTACTTTATTTCATTTTATAGATATTGCTCAACTTGTGCAATAACCAGTCAATCTCCTGCTGTCCTCCCCCTATCTCGCTTTCGTTATCTACCTCTCTAGCTCTATTAAAAATCCTGACCTCGCACCGTAAACGGTTGTAAAAGGTTTAGTTTGAAGACCATTGCTGGGCTTTGGCAGAGCTTTGCTTTTCCGCTTGTTCTTTATCAGCTTCATATTGTGTAGGCGTTCATATATATATGTCTATCGATGTATGTATATTTGGATAGATTGCGAATTCTCAATGCATTGGGCTACGGGAATGCAGAATAAAATAGCAATTCGCAGTTGGAGTCGAGTCTATGATAGAAAGCATAAAAATTGCCGCATAAAACTTTTACAAGCAAATGAATTTTATTTTTACGTATTACGTGACCGTTGCCATTTGCCCAGCTTTTTTTCATGGCTGGGATTTGCTTGTGTGTGTGTGCGTCTGTGTGTTGTTCGACTTTTGGCGTCAATCGAATGAATTTATTAGAATCGCAAAAGCCCAAGGATCAGAAACAGAGGCACAAAACCAAGCCAAAAGGATTGTTTTTGTTTATTTGCGCAATTTTACGCTCGCATTTCGATAGTTGCCAACAGGCACTTCGCACTTTCTGCCCATCTTTAGCGGAATGCTAAAAGACATAAGATTTATTAAGTAATAACTGAAGAACTTTTACAGCTATGCATATATATTTATAGACATATATTTAACATTTATGTTGACAGTCGCAAATATTCAAAACTTTAATTGAGCACGCAGCTTGCTGAATATATATTTTACTTGGCGTTGGAAAACTTTTTGCCCTACGTAATTAAAATTGAGCATCTCGACAACAACAATAACAACAAGAATGGCGCAGCAAAACAAAACTAAGGTCATTAAATAAATTGGAAACAATGTGCCAAAAGGGCACAAAGGTCGAGCATAACAAAGCCAGAGGAGGAAAAAAAACTCTGAGAAGAAATCTCAGCAGCGAAACACAAAACCAGTTCTAATGGTTACCCCAAAAGAGGAAGAGCAGGCGCAGCGGCAAAGGGTCGAGCAAGGCAATCAAATGAAAATGTAATTCAAGCTCTAATAAAAATTGGCCAAATAGAGGCCAGCACAACAATGGTGCCACACGGGCAGGATGGCCAAACATGCCATGCCTCAGCCGTATCTGTCCGTTAGAAGGCATTTTGAAACAATTCCGAGACACATTCGGAGTGCAGAATGTCGCCAGCTTAAAGACTTTGCAATTGCCTGAGTAATTTATGTAGCTTCAGCTATAAAATTGTAGCTTCTTTGAGCATCGATAAGAGTTGCTATTCATTCTGGAACTCCATTTCCCATTTATTTATTTTTCTTAGTCAGCCAAGATTGCGTATACGTAACCCTTTTCACACATACACACGCGTACATATGAATATTACGTATACTTGCTTTGGAACTAGTATGACCTAATGTTTGATATATTTTAATACAACGAAAAGGGTATATTAATTAGATGGCTTTCTAAGGCTTATCGAAGTGATGTGATTTGATATGGGTATGGTTTTACTGGGTTTACCCATTGCGCACTTCTATGATACAATAAAGAATTGACATTTTATGATGAATATAAATCGTTTTTAACTACATCTGATAGTGCGTATGTCGATTGCTTTAATCATGAGTTGTCTCCGAAGTTTCCGAATAGTGCTCTGTATGAATGGTTTTCGTTTTATTGAAATATGCTTAGCCAAACTTAGGCTTTAGTAATGGAATTCTAATAGGTAGGTCTAAGACTTGCTGCTAACTTCCTCTAAACAATATAGAGATATTTTGAGGGATTTTTACATATGTAAGTTTTAATAAGTCTTTTCTTTCTATTATATCTTATTCATACTTTGAGCTTAGAAACTTATCATCAACATCAAAATATCTTCATCTATATAGAGTAACTTTATGAAAAACGCAGTGGTGATTATTTTTCAAGATGATTTTTATATAAAAAATATTTAAAATATATTTAAAACGAAAGAGTTCACCTTAAGGAACTATAAGACCAATTAAATACGCTTATGAGATTATATTACATAATTTATATGTCTTCAACAGAGTGTGTTTTAAGCCAGGTATAAATTCTATGAAGTCGAAAGCCCTATAGCCGTTGGCATACAATCTCATCAATGTTCTTACCTCTATAGTTGCCTATTCTCAATTTCACCTATTTAATCTCCTCGAATAGGCAACAACACCCTTTAATGCCTTACTCCATTCGAAAAACATATAACCCATAAAAGCACAACAAATTTACATCAAATATGTTTTTAAAGGGCATTAAATCTTCTTTCATTTAAAGTCAACTTCACTTAGCTTGTTCTTTGCTGGTATTTGCCGTTGATTAAATGCGGCAAAAACAAAAGCAAAATGCTAAAGATTAACAAACAGCAGCAGTGACGGCAGAGCGGTAACAACAGCAAGTAAAACCCAAAAAGAAGTGCCAAAAGCAGCTTCGCCTTCAACCCGAAAACAACAAAAAAACGAAGGAAAGTAACAAAAAAGTAAACTTTGCGCTTTGTTGCTGTGGCAAGTGGCAAGTGGCAAATGTGGCAAGTGTGGAAAGTGTGGCAACTGTGGCAGTGTGGCACTGGATACAGAGAGCGCACACAAAGCGTTGTTAAACGCACTTGGGCGAAACTTTTAAGTGCGGAATTTGTAATTTTTAAAACTTGGCAGACGCCAAGTGAACAACAAGTCTTTATCTCTACCTTATGCCATCTTCTGCCGGCTCCGCCTCCCCTTTATTTTCCTTCTCATACTCGCTTATTCTCACTTTTCCGCTTTTTGTTTCGTTACAGGTCTCCTGGATACGCAAACGTGATCTGCATATACTTACCGCAGGAAGCACAACCTACACCTCCGATCAGCGCTTTCAGGTAAGTCTCGGCATGCTTGCTACTCCCTTGACCCAAGACCTGATAATTTGCTCATCTAATTCGATATTTAGGTACTAAGGCCCGATAACTCAGCCAATTGGACGCTGCAAATTAAATATCCACAGCCACGCGACTCGGGCGTCTACGAGTGCCAAATCAACACCGAACCCAAAATGTCACTCTCCTACACCTTCAACGTTGTGGGTGAGTATGCTAAAGAGGCGGGTTTGGGTTTCTGAAAACTGAGTAACCAAATACTCAAGCTGCAATTTGATAGCTGTGCAAGGTAGCACCTAGTTGCAGGCAACTCAGAGGCAATTTCAACTTTCAAATATTTCAGCCCGAGCAGCAAACTTAAAACTGACACTGGAGCATTTTATATTTGATTAAACAAAATTTTACTAAGGAGGAGTCCGAACTGGATATATATAAATGTATATCTATGTATATATCAGAACAGAGAGACAGACCATTTTTATCTGCTCAATCGTAGCTTAGCATTGCGAGCAGGGCACACAGCTGAGATGCAATGGGCACATACTGAAAAAATACTCGATACTTTTTAAGCACGACTCTAAAAGCTCTTATTACAGCCTTATTTAAATGATATTTAAATCAATTTGTTCAGCTGCTCAGACAGCATTAATATAATTTATATCAAAATATAAATAAAAAAAGAACTCGCTAAGTATTTTATTTGCAGCTTACATAGAAATCTGCTCTAACAAAATTGAATTGAACTCTTGTATCCAGTTAATCAAGGCTAATACATATATTATTATTAATAAAGTCTCACTACTCTCATACACGCATATTGCTCCCATTGAAACAGCACGCCTATCGCTAATTAATTTACCAGATTTATAACACACATTAGAAACTAGCGAGACAAACATGCTTGGGCCCTGCTCGAATACCTTTACTAAGCCCACAAATTTGTACGCTCACAGCACAGATCGGGCCTTTAAGTCTCCTACAGCTAATATTATGTGAACGAGCTACACAAATGAGAGAAATTTAGTGTGACCCAAGACCCATGACCAGAAATATCGACGTGTAGTAAATGCGTAGCTGGCTGGCTGGCTGGCTAATAGCCAATGCATAAGGCATACAGAAGTGTACCCTTTTGCCTTGGCAATTATCATAACTCTCTGGGCCCAAAGGTCAACCACATTCAAATAGCCAAATTCACTTCAGCTAACAGTATTTTGCCACCATCGCCGCCCACAAAAAAATTCAAAAGCCTAGCTAACATTTTACATTTCACATTTTGGAAGGCTGTTGCAAAAATTGGTCACAAAACCACTGAAGTGCTTACTTTTATGAGACACTGTATGTGTGACTCTGAGTGTGGGTGAGTGTGAGTGTGTGTATGACAAGAGTTTCTGCCTAAGTCGCATGTTTGCCAGCTGCATGCAGCTTTCATGAGCTTAAGGAAGTCATACAATATGCATGTTATTTACACATGTGTGTGGCAGCATATATATATATATATATATATGTATGTGCATGTAAGGACGTCTGTGTTTATGTGTGTGTGAAAGTATGTGCTGTAGCTCACTGTGCCAAGCAGTCAGCCGAAGTGCCTTGTATGATTATAAAATAGCAAATTCGATTATGCGCAAATTGCCTTGCTGTGCGGCTCTTGTGCTGCGTATACCCCGTATTTTTTTTTTTTTTTTTTTGAAAAGAGAATGTTTTTGATGAAATGTCGTATAAGAAGAGTAACTTGAATAAGCTGACTAAAGTTTTTTTTGAATGATATTTTTATATATTATATATATAAATATATTTTCCTGATGTATTTAATGTTTTTCGTATATATACATACACATATTCAAACACAAACACTGGCTTATGCGTATGTTACTTAATATCTATTTTATGAACTACACATTTCATAGCCTGGAGAAGTTATTTATCTCTACTCTAATTGGAAAATTAAAACAAAATTAAATGCATTAATAGGGTAACTCTGAGTCAGTCATTTGCAATTGTTTGCCTAAAAGATTGCAGCTGAAAACTGAGCTAAAATTTCGATGTATATTTGCCGTCTGTGCACGCATGAGTTTGCTTTTGTTTTGCTTGGCTACCGAACGCCTCTAATTAGTTTAGCTTAACACCTGAGAAGGCGTTAGCTATACACGCACACACACACGCCCCCATAAACCTATCTATTTTAGCTTTAGCCAGAGTCAGCAATTTTTAAAACTAATTGAAAAATGTTCGCTCATATCTCCAGGTATGCTGCAGAAGAACTGCTTACTAATGCTCGTATATAAAACTTTTTATCTATGGCCTATAAGTTAGGACAGTTGCAGCAGGGCAAGAGTAGAGACGGCAGCAGCGGGCGAAATTTGTTGGACTACTGCTTATGAATTTTTCGTTCAGTGCATTTTTATCGCATATCGCATTAGCAATGCATTTTTGTTAAAAGTTTTTGGTGCGGAAGAATGCGTTCAATGAGATTATTTGATTTCTGAACTATGTGTTTCTATATATATAAATTTATGTATGTATATATTCATATACATGCGTGTGTAATATTGTTGTTGTTTTAGCAAACTCATCTGGGCCCGGCCACATGGCCAAACGACTTTGTTTCAACATAAATGCTTTGGTCAGCTTGAATGCTATGAATGTTTTAGTGCTCGCTCGCTACCTAGCGCACATATGCAAGAAAACCAAGCTAACACGTATATGTGGGTGAAGAGGACAACAACTTGACAGACTGACATAGCAACCGTCAAGTCAGACAAACACATCTCAACACAATGGTCATAAATATTACATTTGCGGAAATGCAAATGACTGCCAAACGTCGTGCATAAGCCACGCCTGCGCTGGTGCACGCCCACTATCACAAAAAAAAAAAACCAATAAAAATAGAAATATAATAGAAAAAAGACAAAAAAAAAAAAAAAAAACGAGACCAAAGACAGACTCCACGCATGCCTTAGTAGAACTCATGTTCATACTCATTTGAATGGCCAAAAGAAAATGTGCATATAAAATATTCGACATGCCACTCACGTGGAAAGCTGCAAACCAAATCGTTGTCACAGTGGTGCGAAACTGATTTGTTTGTGGCCCATGAGCGCTTGAGCATCACACCAAAGTGAGGCGGCAAGCAGACACAATTAATTTGATGAGTGTTTGCAATGGGAGTTCATTAAAGAGAGCCTAAAAATGAATCTTGGTGAAATTGAAAAAAATGTATATAAATATGAACTATAATTGATGCTAATAAATGGATGCTTGATATACTGAATACAAATTATAATAATTTTCATATATTACATAAATTAAAAAAAAATATATATATAATAATAAATACATATATCTCAATAATTTTTTAATTACAATTTTTTTGTTTTCTTATTTAACGAAATTTTAGTTGCTGCTCACAGTCTAATTGCCTCACTGTGCAGCAACTATTTTAGTATACGGTATTTTTGAGTAGAAAGATTATCAAATGTAAATTTTATTAATTCAGTAATCTGGGCAGGTTAAACTTGGTATAAAATTGTCAAGTTAAATAGATACCCTAGTGAACTCGTTGGATTGAAAAGAAACGACAAAAAAATGATTTTATTTTATTTATTCAGATTTTACTCAAAGTTCATATTAAATATCTTTGGAACCGTTAAGCAACGAATTTTATAATGTATTAAATTTTGTGATTTCATAAATGATTTCACTCTTTCAGTATCCTTTTCAAAATTTTCAGTTTCTAATTCTAATATTATAGCAAAACTTTAGTCTTAAATATCTATTCATCCTTAAAGGACTTCCTACCACTGTAGCTGAACTTTTACTGCTTACTATTGTCGTTGCATGCATCTGATGTAGCATCAGTATTTTTATTATGCGCTTATGCAAATAAAAATTTCGCACTAAAAATTCCATAAATTTGTTTTTCATACACCGCCCACATAGTCGCGACCGCCACGCGCTCTTTCTATTTCTAGTGTGAAAATTCTATTACAGCTGAATGAGAAAAGAAAGAAAAGTTGGACGCAGCGTCATAAGCATCAGTCAAGATACTCGAATCCGCTGATGCCGCGCCTGCTGCTGCTACTGCTGCTGCTGCTACTGCTCCTGCAATACATTAGACATTTTAATGCAGAAGCAGGGGCTTCAATTGCTTAAATTACCAAGTTTATTGCCAAGTCTTGACAAGGTGTCAAACTATGCAGGAAGTAAAGTCGAGTCCGTAAAGAAAGGGCGGGCGACAGCGTGTCGCCTACGTAGATTTTAATTTGAAATTTAAGGGCAAATTACCAAGCTGCCTGCTGATAAAGAAGCCAAATTGTAAATTGTAAATGAAATTATGTACTTTGTGTGTGCGTCAAAACACAACCAGGACAAGCACCGCCAAAACGAAAAAAAAGACGGCAAAAGGTGTTGTTGATGCCGCTAAAAAAATTTGTTTACCAGCGCGCAAGTAATCAAGCGTAACTATACACAGCACAAAAAATAAAAGAATGCGAGTAGGAAGTGAGTGAGTGAGCGTTGAGCAGAAAATACAGACTGAATATCTTAAGCAAGTTAGAGTGTTTCAGAAGAGCTAAGACTGACTGGAGCATACTCGTTTAAGGGTACACACAGAAGTTGATTTAGGAAGCAAATATAGTAATATATCTAGAACAGATCTTAGAGTACAAAACATTTGTGGATTCCAGTTAACAGATGAATTCTAGATCTCTTTATAAAAAAGTATATATTAAACTAAATGCGGTATCTGCCGAAAGCTAGCTAGAATACATGTATTTATTAGATTTGTGACATGTGTCTAAAAAGATATAAAATACTTAGTTTCTGCCTTTCATGAAATGCTATGTGGATTGCTGTGATAATCGCATGTAAAAAATAACAAACTACAAAACCAATATACTCCATTTTACGCTAGCTAGGCAAGAGCGAAAAGAATAAATTGCTTAAGCAAAGGTAAAAGTACGCAGAGCAGAGACCGACAGACAGAGAGAGAGAGAGAGAGCGAAATAGAATGGAATAGAAGAAGCTCCGCTGGAATTTAAGCAAAATGCTGGCAATTTAAATGCGTGGCCCTTCAAAGAATAAGAAGAAGATGTCTACTTGAGCAAGGTAACAGCTAGATTGATGCTAGATTGCTCCTACTCAGGCACCATAAAGCAACACTCAAGTGGCAGCTTCACTGTACAGTGTACTCCATCCACGTTGCTGCTATTGCTGTTGACATTAGCAGCCAGCAAATTGCATGCAATCAAGCGCAAATAATTTCAGCCAGCCAGTCAGAGTTAAGCATTCAATTTGTGCGCCTTTTATTGCACAATATTGTTTATTTTGAGGGCAGACTAAAAGAAATTCAGCAGAAAAAGTGCGTCCAGCTGAAATAGACTATTATTAAGCATTTGCTCATAATTGAAGTTAATTCTTTTTGCAAAACTCAACTTGAATTGAGACCCAATTTCGACTTGAAACTTTATGCTGAGAGCGGAAATTAAATTTTAGTGTTAGATTCAAGTTTATTGGACCATATAAAATTTGAAATTGATACTTAAAATTCAGTGCAAAAAATGTTATTATTAAATCTGTTTCTAAACTGCAATTATAATGTGGAAGCCATAAAAGAACGCAATAAATGCTGCATCGTGAAATAAAATTTAGTTACATCTGTTAAATTTGAAAATATTACAAATATTTTAAATTTGTTTGTCAAGTTTCTTCAAATTTAAATTTTTTATAGTCGTATTTTTTATAAATGAGCTTAATAAATAGACTTTCTTTAATAAATCCAGTCCACTGTAATCCAAACTATTTGTAGAATAAAAGCAACTTTGGCACCCAACTCAATTGCTTGATCACTGCTCAAGACTGAATCTTTTACTTCATTTATTATATGAATAGTGAAATATGCTTTTTAGTCGCAGTTGTATTTCTGCACCGCCTTTGATTCATCACAGCGAATCTATAAATAAAACTAAATCAATAATTCAAATTTACATTAAACTTCATACAACACGAATTCAGTTAACTAAATGTGATCCTTAGAAATTAACTTTTCCAATTGCTATAATTATGTATGAGCTTTGGCTTTTACCCAATGGTTTCGTTTAAACGTTTAATCCGCAATACTTTGCTCCTTTCCATTTTAAGCATAAATGTAAATTTAATTTATTTCGCTTTATATACCTAAGCTGTTTCAAGTGGTTCTTCCATCAAATTTAATTAGAATTTGGTTGCGAATAGTTTCGCTTGAATAGAGTTGATTGAAGTGGCTTTAAATGGAATTTACAACTATTTGAGAAATTAGACAGCTGGCCAGGAGACGATTATTAATAAAATGTAATTAGTGAAGGATTTGGGCGCATTTCGTGTGACATTTGCAGTTGACAATGGCAATGCATTTCGTTGGCCCAAAACCGCAAATTTAAAATGGCTAGTGATTTGTGTGGCTCATAAGGCCAGACAATAAGCTAGCAATTATTTGCATATTAAGAGCTTACTGCTAGCTTCCACTTGGGCATTACTTTTGGCACTGTCTTGGCTCTCTGCAAGCTGCGTTCTACGCCCTGTCTGTGTGTATGTGTGTGTGTGGGTGTGGCTCGAGCGCGAGCAGCTGACCCAAATTCCTTGGCAAATTGCACGTTTATTTAACTTATTACACAAAGTGAACCACCGAGGCACTTGAAACAGTCCACAAAGCAAGTTCGCGCATTATGTCAGCCAGTGGTTGACTACGAGATGCCCTCAACTCAACACACAAACGGAACTGATAATTCAAGCAAACTTTATATAAGTCCCCAATATACGAATAAAATACCAAGTATTCCTCAAGTATTATAAAATGTTTTCAATAAACAAGAAGTAAGATGTTATTTGCATATTTATACACTGAGAGAAGTTTCATAACAGATCTAATATAATCTACGAGCTTGCTAAAGTCTCAAATTATTTTGAACGACTTTTACCTATAGCTGTCACGTAAAGTATTATATTCAATATGTAAATTTTATATTTCCTATATATAAATGTTACATAATCTCACACAACTCCTTCATCTCTTTCATACCCTAACGTAAAACGCATTACAAACTGCATTACGCTTTATTTATGTGAACTTAAGAATTGTTGCCTAAGCCTCGGCTTATTGAAATAAAATTGTGTCCATAAAATGTGTTTCTGACTGCTTTATGGAGAAAATAGAGGCAAATAGAGAATTATATTTTTGTGATAGCGCGAATTCATGATAAATGGCCACGAATATTATCCGGCTGTAGCAGCTCATGATTAATGTGCCACGAATTATTAATAATAACAATAATAATAAGCAGAGAAATGAAATTGCCAAGAGTGAAATAGACAAGGAGCGAGTGGGAATGACTGGGGGTGAGTGAGGTAGCTAGAGTGAGTGAGTTCTTCAACTATGAAATGTGTCTGGGGCAATGATGATGATGTTTTGGCATTTCATTTTGGTGGCATTGTTGGGGTCCACGTTTAGACAGCCACAGCCAGATCCAACAGAATATTTCAATCAATTGTGCATGTGTGTGTGGGCGATGCTGACTTTTACAAATTGAATTTATTTATTTGATTTGACAATTAATTCCAAGCAATTTACGTTTCAAGTTAGATTAATAGCCAGCGGCTACGCATACGCAATTTACTTTAAAACTGGCTAAGGGCAGCATTTAAAATATCTGGAAAAATAGCTGGGAAAAAATTACCAACACACACACCCATACACACGCTGTTAAATTGTATGTCACTTAGCGTAGCGAGAAATGAGAACGAGGCAATAAATACTCGTATATGTTGTACATGTGTGCAAACATACATCAACATATGCGGCGCAATAAATTTTTACAACAGCAGCAGACCCAGAGCTGGGTTAAGGGAATTTACATATAAGTCAAGAGAATCTAAATCTGGGATACCCTGTAATAAGTAAATAGAGACAAGTACAGCTTACTGCAGAATATAAAGCTGTCATTCAAATATCTGAAGCAGAGCATAGCCATTGCTTTTTACCTCATGCCGCATGAGATCTCAATTCAATCTCTGCTCAATGCCGGCTGACCTACATATCCAAAGCTCGCTTAATATACCCCTTGAGAAGTCAATTGTATAGGGCATAACAAGCTGCATTGTGGTAGGCCCCACCACTCCTCCGCCCGAGCAGTGCTGCCACTCTCCAAAAAGTATGCCATGCGCAAAGTTCATTGCTCCAAATGTTTATGTTTATGGGCCTAGGCTTATGCGCATTTTATGCGCGAAATCAAGAAAAATGAAAATGCATTTTCGTAAAGCCTCTTTTTTTTGTGCTTGTGTTTTTTTTCCAGCTGTGGGTCCCCACACAGCCAGAAAGCTGCTCCGACTGCCTGTCTGACTGTCTGTCTGTTTGACTGCGGCTGCACACATTCTGTCTCTCTGTGTGTGTGTGTATGTCTGTTTGCCTGGCTAACAGCAGTTGTTGCCAGCTGTCTTTACCTTACTCTTTCCTTTCTTCCTTTATTTTTACACTTTGGCAGCTGGCCAGCTTTTTGGGCCTGGGTCAACTAATGAAAACTTCAAACAGCTGGTCCAATAGCCAGCAAAGTTTTCCACTTTTTATACGCGTTCGCTTAGAGTAAAAGGGCATATGGGTTTTGTGGCTTGCTTGTGTTTATATAACTTCAGTAGGACGAAATGTCGTTGATATAAACTGGAATAAATTTATTTAACTTGCAGGTGTGGCCAACCAGTAAAGGCTCAAACTTTAACGAGACTGGCTATAAATAATATAAGTTTTAAATGTATACACACAAAATGAAGTCAAACTACTCCTTAGATTAACCACACATGACAAGCAAACTTACTTGCGCAGCTAAAGTCAAAAAGCTGCATTATTACAGACCCACACACAGAGATAGACAGAGAGAGAGAGAGAGAGAGAGAGAGAGAGAGAGAGAGAGAGAAAGAGAGAGTGTGTATTTACTTCTTTAATATACCTTGAGCGAGTATTATGTAGTCAATTAGGCACAAGTGCGCTGCTTTTACTCACTTATTTTTGGTCTGCCCTAAGCGTGAAGCATTCATAATGCAGGTAAGTGCGGCAGGCAACCAATGCCAATAGCCGCAAACAGGTTCAACTAATTATTGTTAAATAGCCAATTTGCCAACACGAATTTTCTATTATACATACATATATACATATATATGTAGATATATAACGATGTATGTATATAGACTAACCAGCAGCTTGCTGACAGCAGGCCATGCAAGTTTCATGTGGGCCAAAGAAAAAGCAAGCTCAGCTAAAATACACACACACAGCACACACACACACACACACACCTGGTTGGCTGGGCAGGTGTGTAGGGCATCGCCTGTGTACGTGTGGCAATAATTTTTGGCTAGCTGCTTTGTTTGCGCGCACCGCATTGTAGCCAAGTCAGCGCCAAAAGTCATAGACACTTGGCTATGCCAGCCGCACTGGCTGTTGCCAGATGCGCAACAACAACAACAACAAACAACTCGTCGCACCCTGTGCGGGTCTAGCCATAAAGCAGCCAGAGATAATCGCCCACGGCATGTTCGAATTCCATTTGGGGTTTGTTTTCTGCTTTCTTTCCACTTTCGGCGCCGGCACTCTATTATTATGGAGCTTGGCATTTAATTTAGATTAACATGCCCCAACACCCAGCGCCAATTCGCTTAAACTGTAAAGCCGCTCTTAAAGCATTATACGCTGTCTTTTAACAATTTTACGTATGTGCAAAGCTCACATCAAAAAAAAGAAAAAATTAAGAAAAAGCCAAGTTACGATGGGAAAACCAACAGCACGTGTGCTCTTACTTAACTTAAGCCAATTGTTTAGTCTTTTACTTACTTTTTTATGGTCTTATCAGTTGCATGCAGATATATAGAAACACATATATGTGTATTTATATAAAGAGACATAAAAATGGGCGCCAAGTTTTCGGCAAATGAGTTTGTTTCGAAAAGTACGTTAAAAAGTTTCTTTATCGAATTTCAGATATATATATACATGGCCATAAGGTTTATGGCGGCCCTCGTTGGGCAATTTATGAATGTAGAAACACACACATACACACACGCAGACACACAGACGAGCACATGCACACACTCTCGCATACACACTCGACATAGTGCATATTAAGCCCATGCAAATCAACGGCCCAAAAGTATGCAACACTTTTTGCGTTACACTTTTGCCAAATGGTTTTTCGTTCCTGCTCGATTGAATGGCAGCAAAGCGATGGATGCAGCGAGAGAGATGGAAGTCATAACGCAGACATGTGTTAAGCGTCGAACTGCTTGACTGAAAGATACCCTGCTTGCAAATATTAATTGCAAGTTATATTAATGGCATAATATGCCCAATAGTGAAAGGAATATGAATATTTTACTAGGAGATACCCAGTTTTTGCAATCTAATATTAAAAAAAAAATGTTTCCAGATACCAGTTAGTTATGCCACAAAAGACAGTGTTTGACATGTTAAAGAAGTAAGCAGAGAAGCATTAGAATAAGACAAATAACTTGCAGATAACTAAAATTGATCAGCGCGCAATCTTTAGGTTCATCTAGTGTCATCTCGACTCGAGACAGTCGCACAACTTAAGATTGACTTGACTGCAGATAATAAAAACAAATTGCTTCAGTCTGCTACACTCATAGCCTATATAGACTCTGCTCTGTCGCTTACAAATTCTGCAGGGTACAAACTGGGAAGGGAGTGTAAAGTATCAGTGTGTACAAAGCCGTTACAGTTGCCGCTGCCGTTGTTGTTGCAGTTGCAGTTCCAGACGTTGGCAGCAATTTATTTACGCCAGGCTTTGCGGTTCTTTAGATGCGAGGCGCAAAAAAAAAACCAAGCTGGAAAATAACAAGCGTGTGCGAGTGAGAGTGTGTGCCAGGTTGTGTGCGAGTGTATATACTAGTGTGTGTGCATGCCTGCTGTTGTTGAAAGTGGAGCATACAAACACATGTAGCTGCTGCTGTTGTTAGCATGACGAGGCGTGGCGACCAGGCACACATGTGTGCCACTTTCCGCTGCATGCAACGCTAAGCGTTTACATTAGCGGCAATGAGGCAGCAAAATAATAAAAAAAAGGAGCAAACGAAGAAGTAGAGAAGTTAACCAAGAAGCCGCACTGAGGACATATTCCATTACGTCAGCTGTCAGGCATCATTGCAGATAGCGCAGAGGCTCAGTCATAAGCTGCGAAAAATCGCATTTGGCTCACTGTCCCCAACAATTTTCCAATTTTCAATTTTTCATTTTCAATTTTACAAAACATTACCATTTTTTGAATTGAAAGTCTTCGACAGTTGCGTGCTATAAACAACAAAAGGCACTTCACAGTTGACATTTTGATTCTTGTTTTTTTTTTTTTTTTTAGACAATTCCAATGAGAGACAAGAGACAAGGCACAATGTATTTGCAGGTACCACGGGGCGTACGAATGCGCGCATTGTGTGTGTATCTATGTATCTATGAGTGTGCGTGTGTGTGTGTGTATAAGCGCGTTCTGCTGGCTTTTATATGGCATAACAAAAGCTTATCGCCAGCATAATAGAGACACGCGTCTGTGTAATAAAGTAGCAAGCAGGCAGGCAGGCAGGCGAGCAGTCGCGCATTCAGTCAGTCAGTCAGTCAGTCGGGGCATTATCATTAACGTTATTATTATTATTATTATTATCATTACAAGAACAGCGCTTTGTTCATATGTATATGTATCTGGCTATATATGTTTTCTGGCAACTTAAGTGACTTTTTGTTCTGTTTTTGTATCTCCCTCCTGCTTCTTTTCACACTCTTTGGCATTGTTAAGCAGAGCTCAAAGCGGAAATCTACGGACCCAGCGATCTGATGGTTAAAACGGGCAGCGACATTAATTTAACCTGCAAAATAATGCAAGGACCACACGAGCTGGGCAACATATTCTGGTACAAAGGTGCGTATGTGTAATGTCTTTCATTCACTCTTTCTCTTCCCCCATCCACCTCCATCTGTGTGGTGGGCGTCTCACAATTTAAACAATTCAATTTGCAACTGACATTCACATTCCATGTGCTATATTCTTACATATTCTCCTGCCTCTCATCGACGCCATCCCTGGCTATGCAGGCAGCGAAATGCTCGATGGCAAGAACGAGAACGAAATCGACAGCTCCATGGCACGCATACTCGTCGAGGATGATTGGTCGGATGGCTTGACTTCCAGGTATGTGTCACTGAGGACATCTTCAAATAATGCCCAGGCAAACATCTATTTCAGTTATTTGCATTCGAATGCCTCACACTTAATTAAGTTGAAGAAGCCCCACACAATGTAGAGTGCTGCAGGAGGTAGTTGAGAGCCTTAGGGTGTAGGGCGCACAAACTGCTAAAGCAATGAGAGACATTCCTGCACTGAGCAGACCAAATAGAAAGAAAACAGGGTGTCAAATAAAGATTCATGGAATTCTCTTTGCCTTTGAATATTATATACAAAGAGCGTAATATTAAACGGTTATAGAAATAAATGTTTGTATTTTTTTTCTTCATAATAAATAATTTACATATTTTTAATATCATTATTATAAATAAATATTTATTCATATCGTTGATTATGATAAATTCTATATGCAATTTGACAAATTTCATCAGTTTCATATTATATTTAAATATTTATTCATATCGTTGAATCATGATCATTATTATGTTAAATGATTATTATCAATATTATTATCATTATTATTATCATGGCTTTTGTTGCCGTTATTTTGATTTTCATCGTCGTTTGGCATTGGCATTGGCATTGGCATTGTCCTATCTATTATGATTGCCATTGCCTTGCACATTATAATTATTATTATATTTTTAAAAATTTTTATTATTTTATTTTATTTAAATTTAATTTGAATTCCCCATATCTCTTGTGTGTTTAAAAATCTCCATTTTATTGTTTTATGTTTCTTAAATTTTTCCCCATTTAATGTCAACAACCTCTTCCGATACATTAACTAACTAGTTGGAATAGTAATTAGTTAATGGCTTAAAAAGGGTATTTTCTAGTCTCCATAAAAATGGGGCAACATCAACAACAGTCACAATTGTTCGCAGTTAGCCGTGTGTGATTTTTAATTTGCCTTAGTTTTTGCTCTATGTCATGCAGTCGCACAGTCAAAGTCACAGTTACAGTTACCGTGGCAGTTACAGTAACTGTCGCAGTTAGAGTCAGAGAGTTACAGTAGTTGGTAGCAAGCATGCCCCTTGGCTATATGTGTTCATTGTGCATTTATGCCGTTAACGAACGACACGGGCAGCCATAAAATGCAGATGCCGCTAACCAACCCGGATGGAGTTCGGGGAATTTGTATCCCAATCTCTTACCTAATCCACAGCAAATCCCTTAGCCCGAACTGTGACTTCAGCATAAAGTAGCAAAAACTTTTTAATGTAGCTGCCACATAACGCTTGGCTTTTATTTGATGTTAGTGTGCGCCCACAGCGGAGCTCCCCTGGCTCCAGGCTCCTGTCCGTAGCCCAAAACTCCCGACTCATTGCTGACTCTGTTATTCATTTGCAGGCATTGCCATTCACTTTCAACTAACTTTACTCTCCACTCTTTTCTCCCTGCGCCACTCGCTTTGCGCTTCTCAGATTAAAAATCAAACGAGCCATGCCCGGCGACACCGGCAACTACACCTGTGTGCCAACCGTCGCAAAAACCTCCAGCGTCTACGTGCACGTAATTATTGGTGAGTATACATGTGTGTGTATTTGTTTGTATATATATATATATATATATATGTGTGTGTGTGTTAGAGTGAGTGTGTTGTGTGTGTGCCTGACAGTTTTGCATGTTTATGACAGGATGTTGCCTGTTAGCAGCGCGCATTGCAATTTGAGCATTTCAACTGCACTGAATGCCAAGTGCACTCTTTGCTTATATGTGTGTGTGTGTGTGTGTGTATGGGCGTGGCTGAGGGCGAGCATACACTGTTCCAGTGTTTGTGTTTTCATACTCAGCATTGCAAGTAATAAAAAGTGCACATTTGCTTATTGTTTTTCATCCCGTTTACTAAGTACATGCAACTTTTTTGTTGCAATAATTTAAAAACTTCAAAAGAAATAAATACTCTGAGTTGATTATATATTGTATAAATATGTATATACTTTTTACTTATCGACAAACTTATGAAAACTTTTTTTTTCACATATAAGTCTATATATCTATATATCTATATATTCTACATTTTTGTAAGCTTAATTCTTAGAGTAAAAAAATTGGAAATTTCTAAAAATTTTACTAAAGTTTTTAGAAACCCTCTGCAGAAAAAGGGTATCCCGCAGTCAATACAAGTGCCCTCTATAATTATATAAAATACTTCTTGCAACTTCATTAAAGAAATCAATAAAGAAATTATTTAATAATTTCCACATTTCATCTTCAATAATATGGAAGCTCATCATTTGCAGGGTATTCAAGCTGTCGTCAGAACACAACTCTTGCCATGTTTTTACATGTTTTCATTGCATATGCGTTAGCTTAGCATGAAAAGAAGTGCGGAAATTATTTGCCTGCTAGCTAGAAATGCCAATAATCAAGTCCGGCTACCCTATGAAAAGGCAGCCACAACAAAAACTTCAGATGCAACTCATGTGTGCTCAAGTTGTTGTTGTTTGTTGAGTGTTGCAGTTGCTTCAGTGTTTGCCTTGTTTAGCAAACAGGAAATGCGCACATGCAAAGTGAAGCGTCGATATTATCTGGCCCAGATTTTCAGGTGCAGCTTTTGTTGATGCTGATGCTGATGTTGATGTTGTTGATGTGTAGAGACGAGTCAAAAGTTGAGATTTCGCTACAGGCGATTGAACCTGGCATCCAAACAAAGGCAATCGGAAGCAGCAGCTAACGGCAGCAACAACAATAGATAAGAGCAACAAGAACAACATCAGGAGCAGCAGCTGAGCTAAATTGCATCCCTTTACGCATGCGCTTGACTTGCTTTTGACTACTTTAACAATTAGCTAATGAATTGAAAGGGCGCAAGTAAGATTTAGCCAGCTTGCATATGCACGACTGAGTTATACCCTATACTCAAATTATGTAGTACTGCTTAGCTAAGCTCTGAATACCTAATAGACTAGCACTTGAATGCTGCCAGACTAAAGCAAAGATAACTAGCAACAAATAGGTATAAAACTCACTTTAAAATCTTCTCCGGTCTTTGCTCTTAATCAAATGTAGAGTTTACTTTATGGCCCCAACTACACCTTCTTCTGTCTGTTACACAATTCCTAATAAAACCTGTATATCCCACTCCCAGTGTTCAAGGGTATTCACAACTATTTTCTCAACTAATTTGCACTGATTTTCTTACACGTTTTCCTATTTTCTTTTCTTTTTTTCCCCTCAGGCGAACACCCGGCGGCCATGCAGCACAATTCAAGCAGCAATAGCAACAGTTTCTACTGCGGCATTTGTTGCATGCTGCTGAGCATCGTCACTTGCTGCCTGCAGCATTGGTATGTGTGCGCAGCGCCAGCTGAGACAATGGTTGGGCTTCTATTGCTGCCAACCAAGCAATTGTCACAGACAGCGACTACAACGGCAACGGCAACAGTCGCAACAGCAGCCATAGCAGGCACATCAGCAGCGACACTTAAAGCACGCTCCCGCAGCAGCAGCAGCAGCAGCAGCCGGTCTCAACAAAGTGGACTGAGATGAAGGGATGACCACTCACTTCTGGCCCACTGAGTTCCAGGTGATGATGATGATCATGATCAAGATGTTAATTGAGTTAATAATGAGATTTAGTTAAATTGAAGAAAGCATTGATTTCGTATCTAAGATAAAATGCACTTAGTGAATAAACAACAGAGAAAAACCAATAAGAAATATAAAACATCTTTAGCTCTAAGCTCTCGATTTTTGGGTAAGCTAAGCCAAGCAGCAAAAAAAAAAAACAACAAATTATATATAAAAAAAAAATATATGTAAATGGAAAAGTCAAATAAACAGTTCATGAACATATATAATATAATATATATTATTATTTAAACTAAGTGTAGTTGAATAAATGCGCAGTTGATCACAAAATAGAAACATATAAAAGATTTTTTGCTCTAAGTTTACGCTAGCTGACCTTCGAATTCACAACTAATTCAAGCATCTTCAACACTTAGTTTACCTATTCACCAATAAATTAACTAAAACTAAATCTGTGTTGTGGCTCAGTAATCTTCAAGTGACTGTGTAAATTAATTGGGAATTACAAGGCTTTAAGAGAACTTAAAGCATTGTAATTCCCAATTAACTCAAGCTGATTTTAGCTAATGCTTTGCAGCTTAAATTTCACAACTTAGCCAGTTTCTATATATTTTTGTGATCCCCTCTGCATTTATTTTCGTCTTACATACACACACACACATACACATACACTTCAATAGCGAACAGTTAGGGTTAAAACAGAAAATTTCTCATTACGAACTAAGACTAACTAGGCTATAAATATGCTTCATACTCGAATATTAATTGTTCTCCCCAACCACTCAATCTGTCAATCAAATCAAATTAAATTAAATTGGAGCAAACCCGTGCAGCTATGAACTCGCAAAGCCATTTTTCTAGTCCTTTCATCGTATGCATACTGCTGTAGCTCACTGTGTACTCTATTGTAAGTATTAAGCATACAAATTCAATAATTGCTGTAAATAAATGCCATTCAACAAAAATATATACATATATATCGGTATATATATATATATACATATAATTACTGTTTTCATTTGTAATTTCATAAAGACAAAGTCAAAGCAGAAAACATTTGTTCGGCAAACCGAACTTTAAATATTCTTGCACACCAAATTTTCTAGGAGAATTTAATTAAAAAAATATTGAAATCCATTTCAAGTTATTTTATCCATAATTTTGACGTTTTCTCAAATGGCAAGGGTATTTAATATGCTAATATCTTAGGCTACAGATATAACCATTTTCATAATTCAATAAATAAGAGCTGCTTGAATGATAGACAACAGCTAGAAAAACGAATAAGTGTGACCTAAATGGGAGTTGCGATGGAGCCTGGAGCCAGACGATTGTCTTCTCAATTGTTTACTTTACTTTCGAGTAAACTTTTTCTGGAGAAATTCACGATACACGAAATTTATTTGTACCACTTTTAGCTCTCAAAGAGAAAATTGTTTCTCAAGTTAAAGTTAGACAGCATTTTTAATGGAAGAAGAAAGAGCAAACTGGATTTGAACATTCTATAGTAGAATATCCAGTCAACTGTCTAGCTCCTTTTAAACATACCACTTAATTCAAATTTCGCAGAAAAGTAAACGATTTCTAGAAAAGGGGAAAGTTGCATTCTAAAAACTTTTATGAAAAAACAAAGAGAGAAAAAAACATATATATATTTTATGGAATCTGTTATGCAACCTTTTTACCTTTTATAGAAATATAATGAGCTCAACTTCCATTTTCTGCAGTTTCCAGGGTCAGGTGAAGAGTCACGAGCAAATTGTTTAAACTAATGAAGTTTGATAAGCATGTACATACAACTCTAAAAAACAAAATAAATAAAATACATATATACTTATATACACATATATAATACAGTACATATATATACGTGCTAACTAATTAGTATTGGCTGACATAAGAGCATATGGCAAATGCAAATTAATAATGTGCTTAAACGGAAATCGAAACGAAAAAAAAGATCGAAATAAACAGACAGCAGGCACTGTAAATAAATTCATTAGTAGCGACTGTAGATTTAATTAACTCTTAAATAAAATAAAAACCTAAATGCAAAATGCAATTTAAATGTTTGTAAACTGTTTAATTTGTACACCACACTCAACAGACATACAGATAAACATCTATATATGTGGACATAATATATATAAATAATTAACAACAAAAATCAATAACAATTATGATAAAACACCATATAAATTAACAAAAAAAAAAAAACAGATGGTAAAGTCAAATAGAAAATGCAACAGATAAAAGCAGCTGCAGCAAAAAACAACAAATAGAAAAAAGTTTAGATAAATTTCATAAACATATACAAAACTGCATTGTGTATGTGCGTGTGTGTGTAAACGTGTGAATTTAGATTAAGTTATAAAATGTATTAAGGAAATTAAAAGTTTACAGTTGGTTGCTACCAGCTGCATAGTGCTCGTTCACAAGTTAGGAAAAAAGTTAATTTTGCCAAATAAAAGTTCTTAGAGGTTAACCAATGCAGATGAGGAAAGATTCAACTCAAAATTTTTGGAATTCTCGCTCTAAAAATCATAGAAGTTTTCTCTTTAGATAGAAAAATGTTAATGCTTTGACCAGCATCAGCTTGATTTTGTTGATTAATTTAAAAAAAAAATGTTTATCCAAATTAGGAACAATAAGAAGATTGAGAAGGATAAATTATATTGTTCCGATTTTTGTTCATTGAGGAAATTCTAGATCCTTTATACTTTTAGAGTATCTCAGATAATGTACCTTTGCTATATTAACAAAACTGATATACTCTTCTTTTCGGCAACTTGAACGAGCAACACAAAATAAATTAAAAACATTTTGTAAATAAATTTGATTTTGTATTAATCGAAAAGACGATAACTAATATTTATATATGTATACATAACACATACAGGTTTAGAGACGATGCACACATGCACACACACACATACATGCTTTCATAACAAATGTGTCACTTAATGTGTGTTAACTATAAGAGCAAAACACTTAAGAGTTCATTCAAAGTCAACAGATGACATTATAACTAAGTATTTATGCATAGATACATATACACAGGGACACATTCACAAACACACATTCATAAACACATACACACTGCAAGAGATTTAAACGAAATAAGATTAACATTAATTATGGGTTAGAAAAATTAATAAAAAAAAAATAACAACAATGTGTTTTATTTGAAAATCTAAATTGGGATTACTTATGCAAATCTCAAAATTGGCGTTGGCATAAAAAAAATTGATATGCTCTAATAATCGGATTACAAATCGCAAATCGTGTTAAATCAAAATACTTAAGTTAAAATACCCTGTAATGAGTGAAATGAAGACTGATTGATTTAATAATTTTGGCTGATTTAATGAGTGACAGATAGGTATACATGATGGAGAAAGAAATATAAATTGAGTCAACAGGAGATTATAGGAGCCCGGAATCGCTAATAATAATATAATACTTGAAAGAGAAGAGAAAGACAAAGGAAACAAGAAAAAGGAACGGCGTATATATTCTCTATGATTAGGAATATGAAATTAAATACAAGGCAACACCACATAAGTCAAAGGGAAAATTAATATAGAATGCTCTTTTAAATACTGCGCAATATAGCAAGTAGTTATTCTAAGGGTGTAAATTCCAATACCCTGGAATATGGTAAGTAATTTTGATCTACCGACATTGCATGGCAAAGAAATTCTTGGAGACTAAGCTCATCTGCAGAGTAGACTAATTGAGTGCTTTATACTAAAAGAGCTGAATAGCTTTTTCATCAACTTAACAATTGAGCTTAAGGATTTTATTTCTAATTTTTGCCATCAAACATTTTAATGACAGTGTTAAAGTTAAACGAACTAAACATATCAACAGCTAGATTAAAAGGTATTAAAGCTGTTCTATCAAAACATGCGCATAACTTAAAGAATACCGTTATGTATAGAAATGTCTCAAGAAGACGTCAATCGCTTACAAACTAATATAAGCTAAGCAAAAACAAAAACCTGACTGACTAATGCCCAAAATTGATGAGCACGAAAATAGATGTGGCAACTGTGATTTTTGTGGCGTGGTCGAAAATAGTTCAAGAACCAGTTCCAAGCACGCGGCTCACAAAGCTCTAAATGCGTTCGTTGACTCGACTGAGCTATGAATGTATGCCAGTTGAAAATAATTTATTGAAATGGATTTTTGGAAGAATGTTTTAGCCCAATTCGTTCCATAATCCATTGATGCCAAAAAAAAAAAACAAGTGATTGCAATATTTAGCGCGCTTTTACTGTTTGTTTTAGACTAGACGAATGTATAAATAAGACTATCGCTTGCCATTGTGAGTCTTAGTTTCTTGAACAATGCATTCAACGTGGCTTCGTTGCTTCGGCCTCCTCTTGTTGGTCTTGAGTAGCTTCGAGGCGGGTGCGTACACAAATGAGTCAAAATTACGTGGCAGCAAATTGAAACTCAATTTACCTTTGCAGCTCCATCGAAAGAGAAGGGGTCGCAACTGGTACGGGTCTACCCTATTAATGAGGAGCAATATGAGCGCTTGCTGAAGCTCACCGATGGCAAAAACGTAATATCCGAGGGGCGCTTAACGAGCGCTGGTTTCACCTCAGTGCGCAACACTCTCGACTCGGGCTGGCATTCCCTGCTGCGCATCGTGGGCTTAACCACAACTCGAGCGGAGCAAACTCCGATCGATATCGATGGGCAACCCTTGTGTGTTATGCAACGTAGTTACGATGACGCTGAGGTGGATATGAATGAGCCACGAGATCTGAAAGGCAGATCAGCAAATGATGAAGATTCGGTTATCAATTGCATTGTGGTGCTTAAGCGAGATCCTGCTGTAGAGTCGCTCAGCTTCAGCAATCCCGTCTTTGCGCCCTATTGGTATAATGAAAATAGTGCAGATAAGCAAAAGAGAGTGGAGGAGGCGCCACAAGTCAAGCTCGAGCCGCAAACAGCTGAGTTGGTTGCTGAGCAGGTAGCGCCACCTGAGCCGGAGCAAAAGCAGGAACCAGTTGAGACAACTACAGCAGCACCCAAGGCAACAAAGAAGCGTAACAAATCCAAATCCAAATCCAAAGCAAAGCACAGGACACGTTCAGCTGTCGGCTCTGTCTATGCTGCGCGTCAATATGGTTCACCCTATGCACCACCTCCACCACCACCACCACCGCCACCACCAGCATCATATGGCAATCCCTATGGCAATGCCTATAGCTCTTCTTATCCCTACGGCGGCTATAATCAGAATGCCTTCAGTCAATACAATCCCTATGCACCCTACGGCCAACAGCCCCCCTATGCTCCTCAGCCAGCTTTTGGCCAACAGCCATATCCATATTCGCCGCAATATTACGGTCAAAGCCCGTACTACAATCCCTATGCCTACTACGAACAAACTGAGCAAGCAGGTGATGACGATGATGACGATGAAGATGTAGACGAAGTCGAGTATGCTCAGACTTTGTATGTGGATCCACAGGATGAAGATTATTATGATTAGTTAAGATGTTTATAAAATTTATATTTAAATAACAAATGTACAAAACTTTATCAAATTTGTTTGAATTTTAGAGTTATTTATTTTAATCTAAGGCTAATAGATAATGGCCTGAACAGCTCTTAGATATGGAAAACAGTTTTGTTTTTAAGTGCGGCATGCAATTACATTTACTGTATATTTTTCAAAGTGAAAAATGAAGTCAAATTTTAGTACAATTGTCAAAGTTAACTGCTCAGAAGTTTTTCAAAAAAAGGCCTGTTAATTAGGAATTGAAGCATACAACCATTTGATGAAATAAATAAACAATTCACTTACATATCGAAAAGAAGATCAAGATTCATATTGAGCATTATTTAAACATTCAATTAACCAACAATATCTATAAATATTCAGGCTTAAATTGTTATCGAGCTGTTAAAAATGCAATATGATGACAAAGCCGTGCTTGAAATGTAGGCTTAGAAGTGAAAATATTCATAGGCTCAAAGCTGAACAAGTTGAACATTCTATTGTAATTCATATTTGGAAAACTATAACTCAATATATATATATATATAAATATATATATGCACAAATAATAGCTCAATCTTCTCTTATTGGGCTAGTTTAAAAATATATCAAAATTTGTGCCTTATAAGTACACCTATCCATATACTCGTACACATGTTCAACTTGTTGCTGTCATTTAGTTCACAAATTTGGCAATCGCATTTCTCTGGTCCAGATGGACAAAGATGGCTAACAAATAAACAGTTATTTTCCGCATGCGAACAACGATCATTAAAATTGTAATCTTCACATGTTTTGATGGCATCGCATAGTCAATTAAGGGCTTAGTTAAGCACACATTCCTCTCAGAACTGGGTCAATACGCAAATTATGCCAAAAAAAAGAAAACAAACTCAATGATTATTTTTTTAGGGCGTGGCAATTTGAATGATAAAGCATCACGAATCTTTATAAAGATGTTGCCACTAGCTGTAGCCAGTTATTCGAACCCAGCGATCGAAAGGCGAGAGATGAAGCTTTTGCCATTTTTAGCGCTCGTTGCGCTCGTAGCGCTCTGCGCAGTCGCCACTGATGCAGGTGAGTCATTGAATGATCCCATTGGAAGGATGTGCTTGACCGTTTGACTTGATATCTTGACAGCGCGTTCGCAGTTGCTGCGCATTCATCAGGTTACTCCGCAGGAGTATAACGATTTGTTGAGGCTAACCAAGGGCCAAACACAGGTCTCGGAGTCACGTTTGCTGCGCAGCTCACTCAGCGGCTTGGCCAGCAGCTATATACCCTCGTTCTTCTTTAATAGCGATAGCAAACCTAGTTCTTCCTCCTCCAAGGGTTATCCCTTGTGCGTTGTTTCGTCAAAGGATGCTGAAGAGTATAGGGGACGACATATCACTTGGAATTTAGACGGCTCTAACAATGATGACAAGTATGACGACAATGAAGATGATCATGGTGGACATGGCAGTGGACATGGCAGTGGACAAGGCAGTGGGCATGGCAGTGGACATGGCAGTGGACATGGCAGTGGACATGGCAGTGGACATGGAAGTGGGCATGGCAGTGGACATGGCAGTGGACATGGAAGTGGGCATGGCAGTGGACATGGAGGCGGAAACAGTGATACTGACCCGGACTCCGATCGGCCTATTGTCAACTGCATTGTGGTGGTCAAATCTGACGTTGATGACCAGAATCTTAAGCCCAATCCCAATCCTAATCCCAATCCTAATCCCAATCCTAATCCCCATCCCAATCCAAATCCTCATCCGCATCATCCCCATCCTCACTATCCCCATGATCCCTATTATAATTATCAGTGGGAGCTATGGAAATGGTATAATTATTGGTATGGACGAAGGCAACAATCACCACCACCAGCGTGTAATCCACAGGTCGAAACTTGCAATTAAAGTGTAAAAAATTAACTAAAATCAATTTGAATAAATATATAAAAACAAATTATTTCCGTTTTTTATTCTGCAAAATAATATATAATAATAATATCAGATAAATTTATATAATATAATATATATAATAAATATTGAAATCAAATAAGGATTCAATAATGTCAAACTCCAATAGAATCTGGCTTAATTTTTCAGTTTATAATTTTAATCAGAACGTTTACATTTTGACTTATAAAGGGTCGCCAACTGTACCTAAAATATTCCAATTGAAATTTAAATTGGACTTGTTAGATGCTGATTTCAAAAGAATCGAATGCTAATTTTTGTGTTGTTTCTCAGTTGAGTGCGCGATCGAAAGTGTTACAAGGTCTGTGAACTAACAATGCAGAGGGAACAAACAGAAGACCTCACGATTACCAAATACTCTGTATGGAATCAGGCAGCGAAAGTTTACTTTATGAGCAACTAGGGAGAAAGATAAAACTTTCTATTTTCCAATACTGTAAGGGAGTACAAAGCAGGAAATTTTAGATAAATCAAATCTTCTAGTATTATTATTGTTGTTCAACTTTCACTTATAATATATGACTTTGATAGTTGTTAGCCGGAGAAAGGGATCACATTAATTCTATGAAAAGAGAATCTGAAAATATGACGAAAAGGAGAAGTTTTTAGAGATGCTCTCATAAATGATTAAAATTTGAAAGGTCAAGTCTATAACTCTTGTGGAACAATAGTTGTTTATTCAACTCTCTTAAATTATCAATCGAAATCTTTCTATAGACATTTTTATAGAATTTGCATAATACAGAATCATACATAAAGTGATAGAGGGATATGTCTCCCATTTAAAACAAGCCGCACCTTACGTGTAGCGCAGTCTTCACTCTTTACAGGGTATATAAAGGCTTGATCTAGGCAACAAAACAAGGCCAACCATGTAAACAAGTGACACAACACTGTCACTTCCATACACACGCAAAGGCACACGCACAGGCACACACACACACAAACGCCTACACACATGGTTGGCTTTTGTAGGAGCTGCCGTTGGCGGCGCATTGGAACAACAGCAAGGACAACGCGCTGCTAGGCGAGTGAAAAGAGAATAAATTAAAGAACAACTCAAAATATCTGCGGGGCAATTTTTACCCAGCAGTGAAAGTAAGCGCGTGTGTGTGGGAGCCCTGTCGGGGCGTGTGTGTGCCGATTTGCTTGCCTACGCCTGTTTGCTGTTAAGTGCAAGTGCATCGATAGCAACACACAACAGCAAACAGAAAGACAGCGAGAGCGAAAGCGAGAGCGAGCGAAAGAGATGGCGTAATTTAGCGTGCGAAAAAGATAGAGAACTAGAGCTGAGATAAGCGCTGTGCCGGGGCTCTCTCTCTATGCAGTTGCAAAATAATTACTTTCATATCCAGCGGCAATTAAATTCATTTAGTTTGGCACCAATTTTCCTGCTACGAACTGTCACAGCAACACCAACAACAACGAGTGGGTGCAAGCGGCATGGAATATGCTCGACCAGCGAATACCCTTTGTGACATTAAGTTATGCTTATGATGACTGGGTCTGACAAATATCTATAGGAATCAATTTACATAAATTTATCATAAATAATTTATGGTTTTCAGTGTGCTTCAGATAAAATATATTCCAAGTTCATTTATTTATTTCAATTACCTTTGCAGAGTCTAAAACCCACTTCACCTTTCGACTATAGGGTGTAACAACAACAATGTGTAAGAGGCACGCTATTAAGACATTCATTCATTCCACATTCAAACGGGTAGGGCTCTTGCCAGCTTGGCTGTTGAACCTGCTGACCCACCCAGCCCTCAGCCACGCCTCCTTTCCCCATATTCCCTTGCCTCCGACTCTTAGCTCGTCTCGTCGGGCAACTCTCTAAACTATGTCAACTGTTAACTTTTTTAGCCGCTGGCATTCCGCTTGCATGGCTTACATATTTTTTTTCAAGGACCCACGCACAACTGCCACGCCCACCAGCTTTGAAAACTAAACAACAAATGGCTTTAGGCCTGCGCTAGCTAGCCTCATAAGACCGGACTACAAATCTGTACGTTTGAGTAAGCATTTGTCGGATATCGATTAAATTGTGGAATTTCTAGTCATCAGAATGTTAAAATAATTAATTCTAATCGAGATCGATTAATCATTTTACTTGGCGACGAAGCCAGATTTGAATTTAGCTATGGAAGTAAGTATAGAGTAAGTTAATCAAATTAATTAATATAATTTAGCTACTGATTGGCTGATTGAGAGATTGAGTAATTGTGGACATAGTCCAAGCATTTGACCTGAAAATTTCTATTTGCTTAAATATTTTATATAAACAGTTTTGGTTGTGCATAAATGTAATCAAAATAAATATTTAATGCATATCAATTATTATTTATAACTTGGTAAACTGAAAGTAGAGCCCAGGCAATTTGGAAAAGACTCTGTGATTGCGGCAAAAAAGTAAAAGAAAAACTATTACTTGATTGCATGATACACATTACTTTGAGGACATAGAGGTAGCAATTTTACTACTGCTTCGGCTAATAAATTGATTGAATAATTAACAACAATGGCTATAAGGTCATTGATCTAAGTTTAGATTTAGATTTAGATTATAATTAACAGATTAATTGATTAATAAATAATATATAGGCCCAAGAACCGGTGACCACTTTGGGATAATCGTTTTATAGAAGATACAATTTAATCTTCATAATATAATAAACAAGGGTCAACACAAGAATATATTTCAACTTTAAGTCTATAAAATCTTAAATTTATACAAAAGCGTCTCGCGTACAGCAGGCCCATCACACACTCACTCATATTAATACATTAAATTACATTTATATAGCAGAGAGACTGAGTTCTGTTCATATAAAAATATTAAACGTATATTAAAATACATTTAATATATATATATATATTATATATATATATATATATATATATATATATATATATATATATATATGTATATATATATTTATATCTATATATACATATATATATATATATGTATATATATATATATATATTTACATAAATCGTAATTGATTGGTAATCAAGTACATTAACGGGTTTGCCCCCACACAATTATATCAATTACGAATTTTCTTTCAGCTGAAAATAGCTTAACGTTGACGTCATATATATATATATATATATATATGTATACATGTATTTATATATAAATATACACAAACAAATCAAATCAATTTAACACTTATCACGAGTTCTTGATAAAACTCGTTCGTTGTATAAAAGCATATGCCACATCGAGTGTCATTTGGTTGAGGCGCAAAAATTGATAAGTGCCTTGTGGTTGTTGCGGCCATTAACACGCACACACACTCACACACATGCACATACGCACGCATACACACACGGAAGGCATTGCGAGGCAAAAGACATACGCACATCTAACGAGCGCCCAACACACGTCAATCAAACATGGCGTCAAATAATCATTATGAAGCAACACGCAGTTAAAGAGAGAGAGTGTGAGTGCAAGAGATAGAGAGAGAGAGCGAGAGTGCGTCTGAGAGAGTTATAGGAAGCTGGGGCATCAATTTAAAAGGCAGTAGTATGCTGTTGTGCTGTTGGAGTAGCAGGCGTGGCTGTTGCTTTGGCTTCCGTTGTAGCCTGTCATGTAGTTGACATTTGATTTGACTGACAAAAATTGATTTGCGGCTTCTTCTTGAAGAGGGTTTTAGGCACTTGTCCATTGTCAATTTAATAATTGCTAAAAATATTCTAGCTAAAAACAATAAATTGCGACAACATAAGAGAGCGAGAACGAGGCAGGCAACAATTTTTGATCATTTCAATGAAGCCAAAAGCAAAAGTTCACTAACGAGCTGTGATTTTTCTAGCCATCAGGCGAGAAGCTGCTGGTGAAGCATGGGCTAGACTGCAGGCCAATGCGATTGACGTCAATTAAGTGCTATAAGCGGCACTCAGGCTATGCGCAGCGAGGGGCGCCAGTGGAGGCAGCTTGTGGAGCTGGTTTATTGGTGTCGTCTTGTTGCTTTGTTTGCTGCTGTTTGGCAGCTGGTTATGGCAGCATAGGCGCGCGTTTGACACACTTTACGGGGCACCTAGCAGATTGATTGCTGCCACTCAATTGGCAACACACACACCCCAGCATACTCTACACACACATATACAAACACTCACAGTTACAACCTTTGGCCTAGGCTCCGGCTCTGGCTCGTTACACGGAACGTTGCGCCAACGAATGTTGCCTACTGTTTCTTTTCCTTTCTTTTTCTTTTTTTTTATGCCTGATACTTTTTCGGTTGCTGACTGTGAAAGGCAAGAAAAGGGCATATAGGTTTTGGCATCTATATTTGAGTTAAGAAAATTATCTAGAATACCTCAGTTGCTATATTGATTGTAAAATAATGTTTACTAGAGGTATATACATCGGCTTTCAAGAAATATTTATAATATGGATAAATTCAATAATTTCAGATGAAATCCATATCCATCTCTTTCAATATATGGTAAACGATCATTCAAAGGTCTTTAAAATATTTCAAATATTAGCCTTACTCATGAGAGAGAGAGAGAGAGAGAGAGAGAGCATGAGCCCTGAGTATTTTCTAGTCCACCACTCTCAATTTCTATACAGTCTAACACATGCGTCTTACCTCAGTACTTCACGCCCTTCTCCTATCACACAGTATCACCTAGTCGTATATGCCTCGCTGACACACTCTCACTTGTTTATCTTTTTTTTTCAGAAGAACCAATGCCTGACAAGCGATTAGAATAAATTGCAACAAGCTGGCAAAGCGACAGCACGAACAGCAACAGCAGCTGCAGCAGGCTTAACGCATGCATTTGACACGAATGTTGCGGCCTGGCAGATTTCTGCTTGAACAAGTTCTCAATAGCTCAATCTGTATATATATCTATATATGTATATATCTATATATGTATATCTATATATATATATATATATATATATATATATATATATATCTTTATATGCATTGATATGTGCAACGCTTTTGAAGCATGCTGCATGTGTGTGCGTAATCAATTTTAGTAGCGTCGCAAACTTTTTCAATCCGTTGCCATTCAATTAAAATTTTTCGCACAACTTTGTGAGGTCCCAAGTGGCCCAACACAGAGCTGCATCATACATATATATAAATATATACATATATTACATATTTACAAATATATATATTCACTTCCCTTTAGAGAGGTTTTTTTTGCAATTGATTAATGTGCTTTGTGAGCCAACATGATGAATTGCCATTTCAAAGGTAAATTCCCTTGCTTTGAAGTCGTCTATGCAGTTTTTCTTTCTGTGTGATATTCAATGTGAATTGAGATATTTTTTATATATCTGAGCTATATATATATTTAAAGCTTAAGCTAATTCGCTTAGCATTTGTATTTATCCTTTCTGAAATGTTGAGCTTTTTTTCCAAGGCAACAAAGCCTCAACCTTGCTTAACTCTAATCCGAGTATTTTTAGGCCAATTACCCCTTTTTTGACTCTAGAAATAATAATCTTGTGCCCAAATGTCGTCACATTAACAGAAAGTTCATGTAAATGATTATTCAACAATTTTCATTACTTCCAAGTCCCATAAATTATGCAATTCAATCAAATATCTTAACACTCTCTAATCAGTCGACAATGCACACTTTAAGCACATTTTAATTAGTCTTAATCGTAATTTGACTGCCGGAAAATGCAAGCTGACATTTTCCGAAGAGCAAGAGCAAGAAACGACATATGTATGACTGGATGTGACCAACAGGCTTTTCCATTGCATGCAACTTATTTTAATGGCATGCATGCAGCAACTAGTTCAATTTAGCTTGTCATTTCGCTGTCCAGCTACACACATGTGTACTCACACAGTCACACTCAAATACTCTCACACACGCACACACACGTCATCAAGCATCGTTATAATTTTCTATGCTGGCAAAAACAAAAGCTTGAAGTGAGGAGCAAATTTTCTTTTGTGTGTGCGGCAGACTAAATTGAAATTCTATGCAAAACTTAATCAAAAATTGTTTAGCAATGCACAAGCAGAGCACAGGACATGCACACACTCATACACACACTCTCCCACACACTTACATACTTGAAAAAAAAATAACATCAAACTTTGGTAGAAATTGAAAAATAATAACAAAAAGTTACCGTGGCAGCCGCAGTTGTTGTTGTTGTTGATGCTGCTGTTGTTTGTGTTATTGTTGCTCTAATTTAATGCGTTGAGTTTACTTTTATAATACTCTATCAAAGGGTATTGTCACTAGGTCAGGAATTGTGTAAAGCATTTCGGACGCGGATGAGGAAATGTTGAGCAATTCAGTATGATTTTGCCTAATCTGATGTTGCGAAAAGTAAACGAAAAAGTGGTGGAGAGATTCTGAAGGAAAAAAAGAGAGAGAGTGAGAGAGAAAAGAAGACAGGGAGAGAAAGGGATGGAGGAAAGAAACTTACATATGGATAGAGTAATAGTAGAGAAGCTAGAGAGAGTAATAGAAAGGGTCGTAAAATAAATACACAAAGACAAAGACAGATATTAAATGCAAGCGAGAGCAGCGAGAGAGCTATAAAGGAAAAGAGCCATACTCGAAATATATCAGAATCTAGAGTCCATATTTTTTTTTTTTTGCGCTCTTTAGGGCATTTGCTAGTCCAATACTTTCGCTTGGATCAGACTTGTTTTGCTTTTAATTTATATAGCTGCTCGAAGCACTCGGCACCTGCACTTGGTTGATGCTGTTGCCATTATTCAATCTGATGGCATCTTTGCTGCTGGCTGACATAGGCCGCCACTTCTTCTGCTTCGTTTTCTTCTTCTTCTTCATATTATTATTCCTGTTATTGTTGTTGTGGTTGTTATTGTTTGTATTTTAATAAAACACTGACAGCAGCAGCAGCAGCAACAGCAGCAACAACCACAACAACATCGCAAAGCGCTGCCTGACTCAAGTCGAGTCAAAAGAGGCAGACGGAGTGCTAGAGTGAATGAGTGAGTGAGAGAGCGCATGCGAGAGTAAATCTTATTATTTTATCCTTTGTTATTGCATTTGCAAGCCGAGCACTGGCTTAGCCTCAAACAGCGCAGCTCTGGTTTGTTCTTGTTGATGATAATAAATCTGCATGCTGTTGCAAGCAAACTTATAGTAAGGGGGATGGGCCGGCTGGCTGGGTCGGGCCTGTGATTTTGATTTTCCTTGTCACTTGGGCTGGCCAAACGCTGGAACAAACGCACGAACAACGTCATATGTCAACTGCATCAATATTTGCATTTTGATTGAAACTTACAAGAAAGCAAGCCAGCTGGCAGCCGTCAGACGACAGCCAGCAGCCAGCAGCATTTGCATATGCTTGTAGTAAAGGACAACTGCATTCGTCTTGGTTAATCATTGAGCAGATGTGGGACCACTTTAAATGACAACAAAACAGAGAAACAAAGATAGAGACGAAGAGTGAGATGAAGCGTGAAGAGTTGATTACTTTAAGACATTTTCTCTCAAAATTATGAGCAGTGCATGCGCCGCTCAGAGATGTTACGTGTCAATGGCAAATGCAGTTATGTTGTTAATTTCACTTATAATGCACATTAAATGCAGACATTCAGCAGCCCCACGCACTGCCAGCAATGCAACTGCTGCTGTCGCCCCAATTTGTTAGCCGACAAAAGCTATTTGAACATAATCAGTACAAAGTGCTGCCACTCCATTTGTATTTTAGCCCTGGCAATGGCCATTACTATTAGTGTTTGCCATTGCCATTGCCATTGGCCCATTGGCTCATTGGCCATTGGCTCTAAGGGCTCTGACATCGTCGTTCCGTTCTAATTGGGTCAAAATGCGTTAAATATCGTTCGCAAACGAGTTAATCAATAGCAACAACACACAGCCCAAACAGTTCACAGTCGGCTACTAAAATGGCTAGTGGATTTAGCTCTTTTCAAGCTAGAATGCCCACAAGCTATATGCTAATAGCTCTATAAGCAAGTTTCTCTCTTAAATGTTTTTGGAATATATGAATATTTGTTATCGATATAATTATCGAGCTCCGTGCACCTTCTCCATATAACTAAGTTAGTCGATAAAATGATCGATTTTCCATCAATCATTAAGAACAACGCAGCCAAAAGGCTGATTTGTCATCGAACTCATTTCACAACTCTGCAGTCCATATCCATTGCTCTTCTCTTAACATATACTCGACTTGAAATTTGAGCATGTGCAAAACACTTCGAGCGCACTTTGACATGGGGACAAATAATGAAACGTTAGCTATAAATATTTAATATATTTGAAAGGCATTGAAGTGGGATCTGTGCTAACTTTATCTAGCATGTGTCAACGAGAAGTGCCTGAGCTAAATTGAACAAGTTTTCATTATAGATACGAGTATATTGTGAATACAATGGCATAGCTAATTTCAGAATCAACTCCATTGGCTGTATGTATGAATTGACGTTAGTTCAAATTGGCAACAGCCCGCAGGCACTTGCCTGCTGCTTGTTAGCTGTGAAGAGCTAGGTATGAAAATTAATTGGGGCTTGTAAATGGCAGGGCTTTGCCAGCCATACACACACACACACACACACCTAGGTAGCCGCAGTAGGACAACAGTGAGATAATTTTGGGCTAATTAAACCAAGGAGGCTTGTGCGTTGCATCATGTCGATTGGATAATGCCACAAAGGTTGACGGCAACAGACAACACGAACAGCAGCTGCATTTTATAATTGAAAATACAAATAAAAAATAAAAATCGAGTCCGCAACGTAATTAATTTTGCTGCCTTCTCTATCTGTGCTGGTTCGCTCGCAATTTCATTAGAAAGATTGTTTATTAAAAAAATATTAAGTAAATAGAATAAAAAACAATAAGGCGAGTGCCTTGACAAGCTCGCTCGACTCTGTCAGCGCCTTTCTACACTTGACGGCAAGTTTATCTTTGCATAAGAAACGCGTACCCAGCCACGAGACCCCACGCCCACTCCTTCTATCAGAACGCAGGCAGCCCTTCAGGCTGTACGCGCTACTATCTTGAGCATAATCATAAAAAGTTATGCGCTTGCTAATTTGATTAATGGCATTTCCTTGGCCGCAATCCAAATTCGTAATGACTCGCGCTCTCTCTCTACCTAACTCAACCCTCCTTCCTCTCTCTCGCTCCCTCTCTTTAGCTCTCTGTGATGCTGGCTAGGAAATTATTATTACTTCTAATTACAACAGACAACAGACAACTTCATTAAGCCAGGCAACGGAACTGGCGGGGCATTAAAACAATCGCATCTGGAAATCAAGTGCCGTAAATCATAAAATCTAATTAATGTCTGCAGCGCGCACATAGACCACACGCCAAGCCGCGCTCTAAAAAATATCGAAAAAAAATTATATAAATAATATATTTTATATATTTTTATTATTTGTGATTGCCTTTAAGCAAAAGTTTCGTTCAATTTTATTTTATTGGAATTGTCATGTGATCCATAGAGCGTATACGCAATTTCACTTATAAGTAATTTCTGGCATATTTGTGACAAAATTTAAGAGTTATTTATATTTCATGTATCTATTAATGCTAGTTCATGAAGGGAAAGTATATAGGTTTTGCTCTCTAAATATAGACTCATATAAATTTGACACTCTCTTTAATTCAAGCCAGCACCATGCAGTCAGTTTCACCCGAATGCAATACTTTTTTGCTTTGCCTAAAATAAATGCACCACAAATCGGTTTCAATTGAATTTTAATAAACATATATATAAATATTTGCCATATTTATATAAATAGTGCAAAATTGATAACGCTTGAGTCAACCATTTTTTGGCTCAATATTTTGTCAATTGTCAGTATTTATTTATGTATTTATATATATATATATATATATATATATATATATATATATATATATAAATAGATCACAGTAACTGTGACAATATTTTGGATTAAAATAGCTATTGATTTGATACAGTTGATATTGCTTTGCGAATATTTCCGCAGCTAAAAGTATTAAGAGACTTAATCACATAATAATAAAAAAATGACGATGTGATTTGTCAGGCATTTTTAATTCAATTGTAATAAAAAAACCAAATATTTATATTTTAAAATATATCTGAAGCATATTTATACAAAGCAGACTCAACTATATATCGATTAAAGCAAAGCTCTTATTAAACTAAGCTTATAATTTAAGCTGATTCAAATTCCAGAACTACCCATTTGTGTATTTCTAAATTGTTTTTCCTTTTTATGTATTTTCATATTTCAATTTCTATATATACATTTAACTCTTTATCTACGATAATCTATATTTATACACATCTATCCTTTCTCATCTATTAGCAAGTGAAATAATACCTTAGATTTGATGAGCAAATATTTGCATGTGCCACACAGCTTGGCTGTCTATTGCCCTAACGTGCATTAAGCATGGACAAATAGAGCATGTACCTGGACGTGGACCCGGACCCTCGACAACTGAACGTATATGGATCAACAGTGCTTATATAAAGTGAAGACATTGGCCACATTGAATGACCAATTCGCGCGGCTGGCCCAAAGCTGATTATCATGGCAATGACAAGAGCATATTGGTCACGTTACGCAATCATCCCACAACGCCCATGGTACTCCCTTTCCGGTGCCCCTGCCAACGTAGCCAGTTAAAAGGCCACATGCACTTTACAAGCGAGCAGCCCGTTAATAACTGGAACGTGCCTCAGTTGGGGCGTGCGGCATTAATGCGACGCTTGGCTGCTACTATTTGCGTACAACTGTTCTATGGCTCAAGGGGCGGGCGACTGTTTCTTCTCTGGCTGTGTGGGCGTGGCAAGCGCACAGTTAAGGCAGCCAGCTGGGCAGCATCATCAAGCAAGCCGAGAGTCCAACATTGCATGCAAAGTGGCAACTCCATTTGCCAGGTTTTGGTTGTTGGCTACCATAAAGCTTAGTATTATTAGCTATTTGATAAGGTTTGCAACCTATTTATAGAATTTTTGACTAAAGCTAAATTTAGTATATATAATTAGGTACACATTTAGGTCATTGTGGGTTTATCACGATGTAGCTCAAATTATAGAATAAATATTCTAATTCACACACGAATATCTATAGATAAATATCTAAATTTTTATGGCTAATTTATATTAAGCTGTTTATAAGAAATAATATATATTTCTATGATTATAAAGTGAATAGTTTAATTTGAATTTAAATCAAATAAAAAATGTTTTATTTCTTTAATATAATTTAAGGCATTTCCCACTACCTCCAACGCTAACTCATCTGCAAGCAAGCCATAAATTATTTTATCATGTTTTCTGGTTAGAGTATTTTAGCTCTCGACATATTTCCAACGACAACTGCAACATATAATTCTTGTTTTTTTTTTTTTTTTTGCTCAATTTTTGTTATTATTTTTTGTTCACTTTCAACAGCAGTTTGCGTGCAAATTTCTAGTCCCCAGTCTTGTTCAGCTATCACGTTTGGCGCTTAGTCACGACGCGAATCGCATGAGTTGCCGTGATTAAGTTTTGTTATCATTTTGGTCATTGCATTTGCATTTACTTTAACTGATGGTAGCGACGCATACATATATGTATACATATTTATGTATAGTCCTTATAGTGCTGTTAATAGTCAATTGTAAATGGCCATTAAAAGCTGGCTAATTGGAAGTCTAAGCATTAATGTGGCAAAGTTTCGTCATAAATTTAATTGCAGCACAATGTGGCGGCATGTGCTTAAAGACTGCTTGCTGCGGCGCTGTTGATGCTGATTGATGCGATAGAGACCTTAACAGAGCGCATAAAAGTACTCGAGGAGGAGAATACAGCGACAACGACAGAGAGAGAGAAAGAGAGAGAGGGAGTGTGAGTAAAGCTGTAGCAAGGACCCTCTGCAAAATTGCATAATTAATCATAAGCGCATAAAAATGTCAACTGAAATGAAACGAGAAAACTGTTGGCTGGCTGGCAACATGTTGCTTGCACACACACCCACACACACCAGCACACCCACAGACATAGTGGGAAACACTTTGCAAGTGATCAGCGCAACAGCTGCAGCAGCTGCAACAGCAAACCGAAACTGGAGCTGCCACTGGGTTTGAGAACGCGCATTTCTCTGTTTCGGGGGAAATTTTTTATCCTCCTTGTTGGGTTTTGCCACGTCGAACATTTACAAACAAATCAAATTTGCATCAGAATTTCATTTATCTTGTTTTGTTTTTGTTTGCTTTTGCCTGCTGACTGTTGCACAGCTTTTGGGCGTTCGAAACGCGACGCAGTCAAATTGCATGTGCCACTCGCACAAAATCAGAAATAACATGCAACGCAAGTGGCAAAAACCAAGCTACGAACTTCAAATGACCTGAAACAATTGAAACTGCAGAAAATATAAAAATAAATATGCAAATTCTTCTATTTGAATTCGAAGATATTGTTATAGAATAAGACATGAAAAGCAAACACAGATGAGAAAACAGAATCACACAAAAATATAGATACAGATATACAGATACAGATACAGATATACAGATACAGATACAGATACAGATACAGATACAGATACAGATACAGATACAGATACAGATACAGATACAGATACAGATACAGATACAGATACAGATACAGATACAGATACAGATACAGATACAGATACAGATACAGATACAGATACAGATACAGATACAGATACAGATACAGATACAGATACAGATACAGATACAGATACAGATACAGATACAGATACAGATACAGATACAGATACAGATACAGATACAGATACAGATACAGATACAGATACAGATACAGATACAGATACAGATACAGATACAGATACAGATACAGATACAGATACAGATACAGATACAGATACAGATACAGATACAGATACCGATACAGATACAGATACAGATACAGATACAGATACAGACATTGAAATACTTTTGCAACTGCAATTCGTTATGCAGAAATCTATTACTAATGTATTCAGCTCATTTACACTTCAGTCTTATCAATTAGCTTCTCATCTTAAGATACTTACTTAGTGCAATTCAATTGCACAGTGCAGCAACAGCAACAACAACAACGACATTCGGAGCAATCAATATGCGCAGCGCATTCAATTTGACAGCCAAGCCAAGAGCAAAACTTCTGCTTCAACTGCAAAGCTCAACTTCAAGCTCATTTATTAATGTCAAATGTAATTTCTTTGCATATTTTGTGCTAAACATAATAAATGGTAGCTGACTTTAATGAAACACAATATACACATATATACATATATATAAATATATAGTATATATAGTATGCTACACTCATGACTTTTTGTGCAATTTCTGAACAAAGTTAATAACCGTTTTATGAGTCTATTAAAAAAGGATAATCGTTGGGTAGCTCAAGCTTTATATTTCTCTCAATTTTTCTTCTTCTTTTTCATCTCGTGTTTGTTTGTGGATGCTAGGACTATGTTATGTGCAATGTGTGTTTGTGTGTGTGTGTGTGAGGCATTTATGTAAACGATGCCACAAAAACTTCAAGCAAAAAACACATCATCAACTACAACAAAGGAGGGCAACAACAACAAGGCTCTCTAATCGTTAACCGGCGTTTTATACCGCTCGTATATTATTAAGCCCAACTGAACCTTTCCAACAAACAGCTCGAGCCTAGTTTACTTACTTGCTGTGTAAATAAATAAACAGGGTTGCCAACAGCAAACAGAACTGAAACATAGGTTCGAGTGATTAAGCGGCGATTGCCGACTAGAAGTTATCCTAAACTTACAATTTTTTCTGATTTAGAGAAAAAGGTCAACAGCAAATATAATTGGGATTACTTAGAATCATAATAAATTATGATTACTTACAATCACATCGAACTGTTATATGTGAACTGCATATGAACGCTTTCTATAGAAAATTTTATGCGTAATGTTATTTCAGATTGAATATAAGTTGTCTTTGATTTACTCCTGAATAAGGTGTAACAGAGTCTAATCTAATCTAGATTTCGTCTCTCTGTGTGAGCGCGTCAATCTAGGCGCTCACACAGAGAGACGAACCATCCAGTCAGCCTCACTTACTTTCTCTCCAAGCATACCTATAATTTATGATACCACGCCTTTCTCTTCCTAAAATATAAATCTTAGCAAAACCAATATGCCTCGTTTTAGCAAAGTACTCCAGGATACACCCAAATAAAAAAGCAGAGCAAAAGAATTTCATGAGAAACTAAAAATTGTTTTTTTATTTGCTGTTCGCTCTTAATGATTATCCTCTGTGTAAATCAAACCGACTACCGAAAAAGGGACGCAGCACAAATTATGCAGATTATGTCGAGAGTTTGTTAGCTAGGGGCGGGGTCGTTAGGGGTGTAGAGTGAAAGGTTTGGCTAGTCTATAAAATATTATTTATGGTGATATGTGCCCAAACCTGGCAGAATGATAAATTATCAAATGCCACAAATTTTTGCAACATTTTCCAGGTACATTTTGCGGTTTAGGCTTTCAGGCCATATTTTTTTCATTTACTACGTTTTTTACGCATACCCATTAAAAGTTTGCTAAAATGGGTGTAATAAACCTAGATGCACAAATGTTACAGCATTGTGTATATGATTTATGAATTTAAAATAAGGTAAAAGAAAAGTATTTTGGGATGCTGGATTGGGACCAAAAAGGTGTTGCTTATAGAAACGGCTTCCGGTTTAAGGCCAGGTTAGAAAAGATTGAGATTTGGATAAGAGTCTAAGGTAAAAATTCTTACTACAGTTCGAGAATTAGCTACAACTTAAAACAAAGAAATTCTATTAAGATTTGTCTCACTCTCAGCTCAGGTATAACAACATCTGTATCATTGTAGGGGATAACTACGCGTCGAGCACTTTCAATCATAAAATAAAAACTCTTATTTTCTTTGTTCGCTTGACTTTCTAGCCTAGAGCGGCCTAGCATGTCTGTGTTCGTGAGTCAGTGTGACAGAAATCAATAATTGTAACTGCTAAAGCTTTGCGTATTTAATTAAATAATACGACCGCATCATAAATCATGGAGCAATCGGAATGAAAGCTGAGAATAAAGGAACATGTTTAAAGCGCGAAAGCGTAGAGTTTCGACTAAGCGTGTTGCCGAGGCGAGTGCAACATCCAATTATATGCGTTTTAAATGCACATGTGGCAAAAGGCGTGTTGCATGCAGATTTGCGGTGCCTCGCAATGTTGCAATGTGCGGCAATGTGGCAAGTGCCAAAACTTCCGGCGCACTGCTGGTGGCAACATCTTAAAGCAAACGTTTGGTCGCACTCAACATCCCTTTTCCGTTGCATAAATAACAACAAAGCCAAGTAAGAGTGAGCCAGACTAGAAGGGGTATGCATGCTAGAAGATACCCTGAACAGCTTGCAGAGTAAATGTGATCAGTGGGTGTTGCAGTAGATAGATTAAGATATTTGTGTATTTTTAAGGGCAATCTCAAGAAAAAATTTGTGGTCTAGTTCCAGCAATATATTCTTAAAATTGTATATATTATTTATAATATATATAAAACTTCATTAAGTCTTCTTTGAAGTATTCGTCTTTTAGAAGATATAATCGAACAATGAGACTTAGACTCATCATTATTCAATATATATATATATTTATTACAACATATATATTATACCCTACTTATTAATTGCCAATGGGTTCATGGGTATAACAGTAGCAACAACAATCGCCTCTGTTGTCAGCTTCATGGCTAGCCCGCAAGTTGGCAACACTGACGCAAAACTTTGCTAACAGCAGCAACTAAATATTATATACAATATATATATTTGTATATATACATATATACGCTATCGTTGTGCACCCATAGACACATTTATATACATATACATATATATGCGCATATGCATGTTTTGCCGGCCAAGATGAGCATTTAAATTTACCAACTGGGCATTTGCGGACATGCGGACATGCCGCACTTCCGTGGAAGCCAACAATAACAACAAACACCGGGAATAGCCGAGCAACAGACCTTAGCATTCACTGCTTCAATATAGCCTGTATATATACCCATGTTGCATGGGCTGCCTCAAAAGTTCTCTGAGAAGAACCAAAGTTCTAAGTTCCTTAGAAATTTTAGATTGAGTGCAAAATTAAATTTTTTACTGTACTTAGCTACTCCTAAACACATGTTGATGGAAAGGGGGAAAAAAAGAAAAGAAAAGGTCCATGAATTAATTGTTTACGAAGTTAGATAAAAAGAAGTCAAATATTTGAAGGGCTTCAGCTAAAGCTAGCATTTCACAGAGAAGTAATTAATTATGTTGCTTGAGAATTAGCAATTAAGACACATTGTTGAGAATGTTCTTCAAACAACAGAGATGATTCCATTATGGAATCTAAGCGGCTTAGTTCAAATATATTTATAAACTTAATTTTAGATATATGGAAATTATCTATATAAACATGGCTAGATAAATGTTCATTAAAAAATTTTGTTAACCAAGACGTCAATCGTCCCTCGCCGTGTTCTATATCTGAGCTCATGAGTGTGCGTGCATGTGTGTGTGAATGTGTGCATATGTAGCGTATGCTGATATGAAAAATATTACTTCCGCCATTTTGTTGGAGAATTTATGCTTTGGCTTGAATTCACAGTGGCAAACACGCACCCACACACACACACACACACATACACACAATCATAGTAAGAGTGAGACAAGCAATCACACACACCCACAGCCACAACGAAAGGAAAAACAGAACTGGCTGGTCCGTGGCACTTGATTCGGATACCCGGAAAATGAGCCGCCGGCAATGCTTTTTTCATTAACAGACGCACAGTTAAATGAAGGAGTAAAAGACGAGGCTGCTATGCCTTTAACATAAGACACATTGAAAGTCCCCCGTCATGGAAACGTTTATTTGTCTGGGATTTATGCAAAAATTAAATTTACAGCCACTCATAATTAAGATTTAGAGTCGGATTCTGGTTGTATTTTTGAGCCGCAGCAGTTGGCAACATGTCTCAAATTGCGGCTAGACAGCATAAATCTAAGCAATTGCAGTTAGGAGCAGCAGCAGCTGCAGTAAATGCAGCAAATGCAGCGGAGGCAATATGCTGAGCAGTAAGACCAACTCTTGGCGAACGTAAATATTTGCTTTGCCTGAGCCTTTATGCGTTTGCTAGCCAAAAAGAAAGAATTTCGGCCCTAAAGAGCAACATGTCTATGGCAGCAAATCTGAACATGTTGCTCACAGTCAATGGAAAAGTGTTTACAAGTCTTCTGTCTGGCTAGTTCATCCAAAACAAATCAAACACTGAGCTCCGAGCTCTATTGATAGCTACAGTTAACAACTGTCTAATACCTGAAGGTTTTTTGGGCACACAGCTTGGATTTTAAAAACTTTGTCAGATATTTTGCAGCAAATGGACTAAAATCATTTGAAGGCTCTAAGCTCTTAAAGTGCTTTGAACTACTCAAAGAAAATTCTCAGAAAAAATGATACGTTCGACGTAACTATTTTCATTAGAAAGATTTCGTTATGAGTCAAGTTGTTTTGCCTTGCAAACTGCTAAGTTTTAAGCCCTAGTTGGACGACTAAGTCCAACTTCATAAATCTTTGCTAGTGTCCAAATTAGTCAAGCATGGAACATATGAGACTGCATAACATTTGCTTAGCATTTTAAGTTTAATTCGATTTACAAAAGACTTACTTCATCTTGGATTATTTGTCAATCTGAAATCACTTCAAACATCGCTCACAACTATATTTCCTTCGTCCTCTGTGTCTTAAAATCAAATGCTCATCTTTACAGTTCACACACTTGCAAGCTAAGATCCTTTTGTGTAAATGTCAGCTTCAATTAGATTTTTGATAGCCTAATTAACCCAACTCAAAAAAGAACAACAGCAACAAGCATGACAAGCATTTCATCTATTTCAAAAATGTTGTAGAGCACAAAACGGTAATTGAAACCTTTAACATTCCAGACCCACTCGAAATATCTTTTGAGCTCTCGCTCTGCCTCTCGCGCTCTCTGTGTGCAAATTATAGGACGCATAAATATGTGGGCTATAGATTTCGATAATGGATTTAATTGTTACAATTGGTAAGCTATTTGTGATATTTGCAGCCATTCTATCAGTCAGTCAGTTAGTCAGTCAGTCAGCATGTGATTATCTATTTAGACGCTTGATGAAAGGTAACTGGCGTGTGTTTGTTTTAATTTGCGCAGTGCAAAAACGCTGCGGTCGCATCTGCATTCGCGTGTCACTTAGCTGTCATTGAGTGGACACCCAGACTCACGCGCACATATATATATTTATATATATACATATATACCTATATATATATGCGTATCGACAGCTACATTGCAGCTGCCAATTTAATATTCACTTCTGTATTCATTAATGGCATAACAACAAAATGAACAAGTGAGGTCAGTGAGCATTGATTATCCGACTAAATAATACTTGCTCTTAATTCAATATGAACCACATATTTCAAGAGTAAATAAATACTTTATTGAATTAATTTTCTTGTTTTATATGAATAAAAAAATCTTACATATCTCCCAATATCAAGCTTCTATAGTAAGTCTATATATTCGATATTATCAGACGGACGCACCTCTACGTCTTTCGCTCTTAAGCCTATATCAAAAGAATCTTAAGTCCAAGTAATGATACATAAAAATATATATACGCATAAGAATTGCTCTTATCTCATAAACTCAGATTTGCACACTGTGAACGAGCTCAGCAAAAGAGAAAATGCAAACGCGTAAAATTGCGAGCATAAATTGCTAATTGACATAAAAATGCAAACGTCTATATGCCAGAGCGTGTGTTTCCTTGTCGTTGTTGTTGTTGTTGTTACATGTGTGCGATGCAACAATAACAAATTGCACTCAAAAATTGAAAATTCAATTGTCGTGCAAATTGATTTCAAATGTCACATAAATGTCAAACTTGCATTTGATGGATACACTTGCACTCTCGCCACTCCTCACACCCTCACACACTGTCCAGCATCGCATTGCAGCTATTGTTTTGCTGCTGATAATAATAGCATCGAATGACACCACAATGCGCTTACACACTCTCACATACACCGACACACCTACACACACCGTCGCGCACATATCGATTGTGTTAGCCACACAAATCTTTTTGACTTTTGGCCATAGTTGGATGGATGATTCGTCAGCGTTCAAGCCAGCCATGAATTTAGGTGAGCACCAATCAATAATCACATTCGCCACGACTACGACTACGGCTAACACCCCAGTCACTTGCTACACCCACCCCCTCCGACCAGCTACTCTTTCCGTCCACTTCGTGGACAACATGAAAAATGACCGATGGCGCAGTCAAATAGAAGAAGAGAAGAGAAACTTTCGCTGTAGCTGTTGTGTTTAGCTAGGTATGTGAGTGTGTGTATGAGTGTTTTATATATGTGTAGGTGCGCGCGTGTGTGTAGCTCCAGCTTGGCTCAGTTCACTTTGATTTACTTGGCTGTGCCCCAGCTTGACATTTTGACACAAATCACAGCTGACCAGGCAGCAGGACTTTAAATGACGGCCTACACTATAAATAAATATGTATGTATACCGTAAATATAGGTAATCAGTGCTAATAATATTGAGCTGCAAATTAGTCTTAAATGTCAAAAGAAGGTAGAACGCAAATATATTTCAATAAATCATTTACAGCTAAGAGAAAGTATTGAAGATAATTTCATTAAATTCTTACGAAATTATGTAAATAATAAGAAATCATAATTAACAGACAGTTTTATCGCACTTTCAACTGTGAAAATATTAATATTCATTTAAAATTCTAAGCTGTTTAAAATACCCTGGGAGGCATTGTATGAAGATGTATTATGCGCTTTCAAGGAAAGGGGTCTATAAGAGTCTATATAGCATAGCTAACTATATATAGCTAAATTCAGCTGCCTGTCAATTCATAGCTCTTCTAATCAATTATTTAAATAGTCGTCTCAATCTCGAGATCTATATAAAATTGTGAATTGATCTTTAAAATATATCATATTTCTCAATTTTTTATTAATATCGATAAATATTATATTATTTCATTAAATATATATTGTATGTACAATTTATTAAATATTTGGTATACTACTCTAAACTTCTCTGAAATTAAAAATCCTCATTTTCAATAGGCTAGGCTTGAAATGTTGTATATTTTCACATTAAGCAAGCTTCACTTTAAATTTCATCCAGATCGGGTATCTAAAATCGGAGTTCAATCAATCAACCTTACTCTTTTGGTGAGCACTGGAAATAGCACAAAAAGGCCACTGTGAAAAGGGTTTGCGTGTGTTTGCAAAAGCTTTTATTTATATATATATTTACAAGGAGGTAATAGTAAAAGGGTTCAATGTATCTCCCAGCCAGGCGGTCTCACTTATTTGTTTATGAAAACTTCGCCTTCAATGTCCAACAAATTTAATAGGAATTTATTAATACTCAACTCTCTAGAGCTAAAATAATAAGTATCGAGAAATAAAAGAAGAAATGTAAGAAAAATTGGGAAACAATTTAAATGGCGATATTAAAGCTGAGCGCTGGCACGTGCCGCAGACTTTGTTACCCAGGCCAAAAGTATCTTAGCCTGCAATGGCAATGGGCTTTCATTAGCTTTATATATGTATATACCGAGAAGTTGACAGGATTTGTTAGACATTTGTCAAATTGCTAGCATATTAGAGAGCAATGCGATGCGACGGCTGTCAACTTGCTTTTTGTTTTTTTTTTTTATTATTCTTCATTTCGTAGAAAATTCCTTGTGAAAGCCATGAACAGCGATACATAAAGAAACATTAAGGTTCCAGACAGGTAAGCAAAAGAGAGGCACAAGTGCATATAGAGACACGACGCGAAGCGACGCGCCGCGACACGATTCGCCTTCGACTGTTTGTTGAGTTTTGGCTTTGGTGACAACTTGATCAATCGCTGACAGCTGCAAATGATGATTGATTGATTGAGGTACACAACCCATACGTACACTTAGCTACTTGGACACTCATTGAGTGTGGGCTACATTAATTCATATCCATTTATAAATCGTTCTTAAATTTATGGGCCGCGGCTACTTCATAAATTCTCTGCCCCACTTGTGCCTGCCACCAAGGGCTATTAAAATTTAATGCTGGACCGCGCATTATTGAAAAGCGGCACCGAACTCAAAATCATAAATCATTTTTTGGTCAATTTTAATGCACAAGACAAGACAAGACAAGAAAGCAAGAGAAATTTATATAAGAAAATAAATGAAGGAGAAAACAAACGAAATAAGTGCACTACAGGGAAATACCCTGACTTCATGAATTGATGAAGGTATTCTTAAATTAAATAAGATAACTTTATAATTTAAGCTCTGAAATTTAACAAAAATTTCTCAATTTTACTTGACTTTAAAGGGATCTGCATATGAGTTTGGTGTTATTAATTATCCATAAAATAGAGCCATAAGTTTAATCTAAAATAACTCAAATATACAATAAAGTTTAAGCGACAGTTTTTGCAAAATATTATCGATAGACTATATTTAATTTTTTAGTAATATACCCTTTTTAGATATTTTCAAGGTTTCTAGGGTATATCAAATGGCAGGCCAGACAGACGACTTTGACTTGGGCTCATTATACGCTCAGTTGCCTAGATAATTGCCAGCTGTATATGAGTATGTATGTGTATGTGTGTGTCGGCGCGTGTCGCAACCTTGACCTAGGGGAAATATTTAGTTTTTTTTGTTCAAGAGTCATATATATATATATTTAATATAACGGATTATAAAGCTCCGTAAATAGAAGTTTTCCCTGAGGTTATATAAGGTTATAATAATGTAACGAGTGTAATTGGAGTCTTATTGGAATTATAGTTGATTGGCAATCATTTGACATTTTCTATATATAATTGGCTTAGACAGTGATTAATAGAGAAATTTGATATTTTTGGACATAAAGAAAATATGAATCTAATTTGATTTGTTTTCCTTAACCATATTTATTGAGAAATTCAAATGATAGATGAACAATGCTTTCGACATTTCCATAGGAATATCGAATTTTTATAAGATTATAGAATAAATAGTATTTGGAGTAAAATTATTATTTGACTTACCAAATATTTTTATTTAATGTAATATTTATTGGGTTACCAGTTATCATTAAAATTAGCACTGCATCAGCACTACACTACGCGCAAGATATATAAAGCATTCCACGAGTTGTCAAACTATTCACTTTAGCCTCAGTTCACTTGATTAAGCGCGTTACACGCATATACAGAGACATAAAAATCATTTTTTAATTTGAAATTTGACTGAACACGCTTTTCAATATATGTCAATTAAGCTTGATTGAATGTTATAAGGCTTATCGTATTTCTAAGCGCCAGCCATTTACAGCTTATTGATTCACACTTTACACACGCTTCAATCTATAAGTCGCACAATCTGCACTAATAAGTTTTGCTTCCCAAACTTTGTTTGTTAATAAATCATAAATGGCTCCAGCAAGTGGCCTTGAGCTGGCTTGCTTTCCTCCCGCCTCCATCGGCTGATTGCAAAAGTTAAATGAACTTTAAGTTTTAAAGCAGCTTAGCCACCCCTACCGTGAAATTTGGCTGGCTTTGCATATTGATGTGGCATTAGGTGCGAAAACAGAAAAAAAATACACTGCAACAAGTTGGCTTAGTCCTTACGCACACAACTATGAAATTTGTGGCATGCGTAAATTGCGTAGACGCGGCGTCTATATACATTGCCTACACGCGCTGCGCGGCCCGAACTGGCTAAATATATATGTATATATTGAGAAGTTTTGTCATTTGACATTCCGGCCGCGTCCGCGTCCGCTTCGAAATCGAGGATGAACTGTGAGCGTGACAAAGAAACGGATTTTTATGTTGCTCATAAACTTGAGCTGCTCCGCTCCCCCTTGGCTGGCATTAGCTTTTGTTTTATTTTATTATGCTGCTATTGTTATCCTCGTTGCTGTTGTTGTCCTTGCACTAAATCAAAGCATCGTTTATCCTGCAGCCACAGGCCAGCTTTATGGCCATCGATTGTTATTTGGGAAGCCTGATTTCGGTTTTTGCATAACAATTAGCCAGGCCAATTTGATTAGCGCTCTCATCCATTAAGCCATGCACCCGTTGCTTCCATTTTGTTGGTAGCCAACAACGACAATATTTTTAAACTGAAATTGAAAAGCATTAAGCGAAAATTAATGCCAATTTGTATAAGTAGAAGCGAAATAAAGGACTAAGAGTTACCCTGTGGTAATGGTGCTTCAGTAATACTGTGTTTTTTATATAGAGATGGGAGTAGTTATACTAGATTTTTATCTATATTGAGACTGACCGCACTTAATTTGATATTTTTAACTAATTCGAAGAGAAGTATTATTTGCCATCGATTGTATAGATAAATAAATATGGCGAGTGGAAGAGAAGAATGATAGAGGGAAAAAGAAAGAAGACAGTGAAGCTGGAGCTGAAAAACATCACACAGAGACATAAGTAGTTTTCTTCCACAAAAATATATTTATATGTAAATGCAACAACATAATAGTGTCAAAGTATATTCAGTTCAATCCTCTTCAGTCATCGGTAATGTATAAAATTTTAATGCCAATCCATTTGTGCGCTATCAACAAAATATTTTACCAATTTGCGCCAGGTTGTGGCGAGATTTACGAGCGACTCATCAAAAACATGTATTAAGTTTATAGAGTGAGCGGGGGCTTAGAGGGACAAAAGTCTATGGTATTCACTAAAATGCGAATATCATATAAAGGACAGAAGCAATGAGGCGCGACAACTGCAAAAAACAAAAGGAGAGAGCTGAAAAAGTGCACAAGCGACACAAAGAAAATTGCAATAACAATTTGGCACAGAACCGAAAATTTGCTAAAAACGAGAGAAGAAACAATCGAAATTTTTTTTTGGCTTGGAATTTGCATAGAGAAATTCAAATTAAACGAAAATGTGCAAAATAGTGTGAATGGTTTTATCTGTTTGGTATACCCTGTAGGTAAAGTATAGGGCTGTTTTAAAATATAATATACATAAATTGTAAATAATAACAGGGTAGCTACTAGCTAATATTCACAAATTGCACTACTTCAATATAATTTATAGAATTTACAGCTTATTACTGAGTATATTTTAGTTCATATCTAGCAACTTCTTAAGTATCTCTTTATTATAATTTATAATTATTATCACATTAACACAGTGTAGTTCTTACAGGGTATAATTCAGTATATATCTTGCAACTTCTTTAATCCATCATGTTTTCTGCGCCCTTTGTTATTGCTATTCTTCTCATAAAATGCAACAAATGTACGTTCAAAAAAAAAAACAGCGCAAGCAAAAATAAATAAATGGGAATAAAAAGCGAATCTGACATTGGAAATAGTCAAATGAGCAGCCAGCAGAGCAAAGCAGAGCAATTGACAAACGGATAACAAAGGCTGAATTTGCAGATGTGCTGAGAGGGCGATAGAGAGTGTGCTCAAATTGTTCGTATAATGACAAAGTAAATTGTTTGTATTTGCACTTCAACAACAACAAGAAGAAGAAGAAGAGCACCCACCAACAGTAGCAAAGCAAGTGCAAATTCAAGTCGCTGAAGCTTGTTCCATCTTTAAAGTTTGCAATTGAATAAATAATGGCATAAGCCACAAGTGGATCGTGAATGTTCATGCATGGGCATGCCCACGCTGCCAACAAGCAACACTCCAATTCAATTACAATTCCATTGCTAATATAACCACTAGGCAAAGCAAATGGGGTGTATTGCAATAGCGTTGACTTTTGTTAAGTGTGGGAGCAAATATCCTCAGATATATTAATATAAAATATAATATAATATTGCCTTTGACTACTATCTACAGCCCTTTAATATTTCATCTAAATTGCAATTAAAAATTAAATTATTATTAAATTTGCATATTTAAGTGCATTTACATAGCATGCCTATAGGGTATTTTCACTCAGTCACTCTTCCACTACATACAGACGCACAGTTTCTGCCTTTACTCTTTGCTTCTGTTGTTTCTTAATGAAGCCACAGCGCTCAATTGTCTTATGCGTTTCCCCCGCTCTTTTACTCACTTAACTTATGCACCTCGTTTCTTATTATATTTGCATAGTCGGCTGGAAGAGCGCTCGAGCTGTCTTCCACTTGCCTGGAAGAATTTACAAGCAACAACAATAAGGGATGCTATGCAGCTACTGATTGCCGTTACTTTCCAATGTTCTAGCGGCAAAAGTTTTATAGTAACTAGTAACAATACCACAAAGTTACTTACCTTAAATACACTTTTAACTTTACTAACAGTACACAGATAACACAACAGGATTCACTAACTAAAAAAAAAACAAAAAAAAACAAAATAGAAAAACTTTGCACAATAAGAAATTCTCACAACTTTACGCGGTCACTGCAAAAGGAGAATAACTGAACTATCGATGGCTAAGCCAATAATATCGATACGTACGTGAGCTCTAGTAGCCACCGAGGATCAACAATAATCTTATTTCTTAACACGTGTTTTCATGCTGTGTAAGCTAAAATTATTTTAAAATGTATGGTTTGTAATAAAAACTATTTTTTCCAGTTAAAGTTGAGTTTGCCAAACTGAACTTAAGTCATTTTTCTATTATGCATATCCTGAATAATCGTGACAATTAATATGTCGTGCGTGTAACTTGAACCGATACCAATTTGCCAGCTATCGATGCTTACCACCGCATCCTCAGTAGTTGTCCGTTAAAGGTTCGATGAGTGCGTGTCCGAAAAGTGCTTGAGTGAAATTAATTAATTAAAATTGATAAAGCGTGCGGTAAGTCCCATTTAAAACTATTTATTATACTTTTATGTAATTTGATAGAAAAACATTGTCAGCAAATCAACAACAAAGAAATCAAGTATTTTTAAGCGTTTCATTTATGCCGTTTGTTTGCGGTCCTTCTACAAGTTGCAATTTTTTCACCCAGTCTCGCTCTATTTACCTCTCGCTCGCACTTGTATATGCCAAAAAGTGCCTTTGTGCCTGTTCGTTACGCTGTCTGTCTGTCTGTCACTTACTGCCTCTTTTCTTTCTATCGTATTTTTTATACCACGCATGCAATACATTTGCAACGAGAGGGTATATTAGAGTATTTTTAAGGGTTTTTATATAAATTATAATACTTCTAAATTTTATATTACAGCTTTTGCCGAATATCTATTATTTATTATTGTATATATACCGCATATGTATATATGAATTGAAGCGTATTTAATATAAGACTCTTAATATATAAAACATTAAAGATGAAAATACATATGAGAATGGAACATTGTATTGAGAATGTATGTAAGTGTAGCGCAAGAGTATTTGATGAACGACGTACAAGAATATTTAATATGTGCCAAGTCCAAAGTGAATGACCATATGACCATATGCAAGAGTATTTATTGTGCGACTATTTAAAGTTACGTTTTTGCTCTTTTCTTTTTGCATTATGTCGCTGCATTCATTGGCATTCGCCATTTTTGCTGTTTGCTCCATTGTCCGCATGTAAATTTCGTTTGGTTGCTGCGGCCCAGTGTTTACGGTTCACAGAACTAACTGTCAACAGTTTTCATAAATCTTCATTCCACTGTGGACATCATCATCAGCTCTTGGACCTGGGACTCTGTACTTGTCTCAAGATACAGTTATCTTAAGTGCTCTAAGTGCAGGCTGTCACTCCGTTTGCTTTGCTTTTGGTTTTCTTTTCGTTTTGCGTTCTGCTCGTCTTTTTTTTTTCGGGGTATTCTTTGCTTTGTTTCAACTGCTTTTGACACATTCTCATAGATAAATATAAATTCCCAAAATGACATCGAAATTGAATTGCAACTGCATGGGGAATTTCTGTCACACAATAAATTTAATTTATCATCTGGAATGTTTCGCCACTTACTTTCCTTTTGCCAGTGTATTATGGTCTACATATGAATGTATGTATCTTATTCAGCTTTGATATGTTAATCTGAACTTTCACCTTTCGCTCGTCGCCCATCGTTGGCGCTTGGCGCTTGGCCCCTTATTAAGATTTTAAGCTACGCATAAAAAAACAAATTGTTCAAGGCCCTGCGACAGGTCAGCAGCGTGTTCGCCATTTATTGCGACCATAACAATCGTCTTTTATGATCAACATCAGTGTTAACAGCAGAGCACTGAGAGAAATAGTGAAGTAATTTATAAAATACTGAAGCATTTTTTGTGGAATTGGAATTATTTATTTTAGCTAATATAAATAATAAATTAAAGTTAAAATATTTTTTTATGTATTGTGCCACTCCCGATTTCTGTCAGTGTAAAAGCTATTCAAATAACAACACTGCCATCAGAAATGCCGTTGCTTTTGACCATTTGTGGAACCAGTTTCTTTCTGTTGTTGTGTGTCTATTTTGACAATGTTTTCACATTCTGAGAACATTTGGCATGCAAATTAGCCCCCACACCTCGGATTGACCCAAATTGAAAGGCGATAAAATGTGCGTGAATGTCGAAAAATCGGTTTAGTTCGCTGACAGACAGAACGGAACGCCCGAAATTATGCTGCTACCCATTACATTAACGTTGGCGATCATCATCAGCCTGGCTATATGTAAAGCAACAGAAGATATTCCAGTGAAAGTTTTTGCTCAGCTAATAAGCTAATAATCTCTTACAGCAGCTACGACGCAATTTAGCCAGGTGAAGCGTAAACATTGGAAACGTGCTTCCGCCCATGGAGCCTTCGATGTGGATGCCTATGCTTACAATAAGCCCATGGTTAATTTAGTGAAACATTTGCCTAGATCCGGCCAGGCTCTGCCCATAGGTCAGCTGCTGGAGCAGATCGCACACAGCAGTCGAGTGAGAGAAGCGCCTCAAGCCCAATACCGAAATCTCGATTCGAGTATAGAATCTGCTGGCAGCATGGACACAGCTGCCTTAGCTGCTCTCAATAGTCAATTGGCCAAGATGCAAATGAATTTAAGTTTATATTCACACGAGTTTCAGGTTCGAAATAAGGGAAATAAGAAATTTGTACTTATAAATACACTGGGAAAGGACAACGAGGAGTCGTCAGAGAAGTTAACTGAAATCGAGCAAACAGAGCAACAAAGTCCATTGAATGTAAAATTAGCATTACCTGAGCAATGGGGTGAGGCCGAGGTGACAACTGCACAGCCAAAGCAGGACAATTCAAACGAAGTTACGATGAACACTCAGGCAATTAGCTCAATGAAAGCACAGCTAGCCAAAATGGAAGCAGCTCAGGAGTTGGACAAAGTGGTGACGCTGCTAGATGACAGCAAAAAGCGGACAAATGATCCGACAACAATCGAAATGGAATCAACAGCAGCAACAATTGCAGATAAAGAAGAGCAGTTGAAGTCAGGGCAACAATTGAAGTCTATTGTGAGTGTAGACCATGTAGATGTCGAGGGGCTTGAGAAACATATGGGGATTAGGAGGGAGCAAGAGGGAGAGCAGAAGCAGCAGCAGCAGGCAGTGCTGAAAGAGTTAGAGCAGATAGACGAGCAGACAAATGAAGAGAGACAGCAGCAGGAGACACAAAGTGAGTTGGAGCAAATAGACAGACCAGAGGCTGGAGAGGAAGAACAGCAACTTGAGTTGAAGAACCAGCGTGACGAACTACTGGAAGCGGAACGAGAAAAGCTAGAAGAGATGGATGAAACGGAACAGAAGCAATTGATGAAACAGCCGATGGAAACGGAGCTAACGATTAAGCAAGAAAGTCAGAAGCAAATGAGTGTGGTGAGAGAGGCAGAGCAGAATGCAGAAATGCAGCAGACGAACATAAATACAGACGAAGATCAACAGCAAAGAGCCCCACAGAAGCAAATGAGAAGAGACGGTGAAGAGCTAAATGAGTTACTGAATAAGCAAGAGGAAATGCAGCCAACGAAAGTACACGAACAAACAGAGCAGCAACAGCAGAAGCTAAACTTAGATCAGCAAACTGAAGAGCTTAAGAAGGAGCAGACAGAGGAGCAGCATTTAATTAAGCAGCAACCACAGATAAAAGGGCATGTAAAAGAAGACCAGCAGCAAATGAACAAACCGAAAATGATGCAAAAGCAAAAGCATCGAGAGGTGCAGAAATTGGAGCCTCTCTCACATCAGTTGCAGCTGAAACCGAAGCCAGCAGAGCAAAATGTTGCTGACGCATACATGGCTGTTGTGGATGCAGCCAAGAAAGATGACAGTCAAAATGACAATGATGGCCCAGCAACTGGCATGAATATGTCGGCCAGGCCAAAACTCGAGTCCAAGCCGAAACCTGCTGCTGAAGTTGAAGTAGGACCAACAGCAGCAGTTGATAAGCCTCTACGAGTGAAGTCGAAGCGTAAGCGAACGCAAACACAAAAAGCAAAGATAAACAAACCAAATGAAATTGATATAAAGCCGAATGCAGGACCCATTCCAACTCCAGCTCCAGCTCCAACTCGTAAGCTGATGACTGCTGGTCAGTCAGCAGCTGTCAAGGCGACAACGGAAATCAGCTCACAGGACACACGCAGACCAATGCAAAAGGGGCAAAAGGTTACCAAAGGCAAGGGCAAGCGACGACCTACTGATGAACAGGAAATCGAAGCTACGACAAATTGGTGGCAGATACTACCATATGCGGAAATTAGAAAATTTTTGAATACGATCTATGATAGCATCGCTGACGACGACGCCGACGCCGACGCTGACGACGAGCGAGCAGACCGAGGAGCTGGCCCAGCACGGTAGTAGATGGGAATTTAGTATGAGTGGGTATTTGGGTTTTAGCTCTTAAGTTGGGTTTTGGCTTGTCCAGCGTTGAATTGAATTTCCGCTTTTCAAGCTCTTCGGGTTGATTACCAGCCAACGCAAGCATGTACATAAGTTTTCTACTCTATGCCGTTTTTTTTGGCCCTGGGTAATAAAAAATAAAATATAATCGTAAAACTACGACAATGAAAGCTAAAAAGTTCTGAAGCTCGCGCAATCTAACCAGTTTGTAGACGTTTTTACGATTGAATGTACAAGTCTTAAGTATTTGAGATTACAATGCGAGCCCCTTGGTGGGAGGTTTTGAATTTTAAGAATCTAGCAATTGAAATTGATGAAAAAACTATATTTATATATATACATATATCCATGTTTGCTTCCGCCTGTATAAAATATTATACCCGGAACGTTGGGAGTATAATCAAAACAGGCAAAGGCCCAGCTCAGGAACAAAGTAAATTTTTCTTCAAACAGAGTCAACCTTTTTTAATTCTACATAAAAACTTCTGGAGTAAAAAAAAACTGTATTTACTTTTGGTCAACTTTTATGGCAGTGCATACAAATTTCTTCCTCTTCTCTTTACTCTTCACATTACCGTATTCCTAAAATCCCAAACAAATTTTTTAATTCAGCCTTTGCTTATGAATATTTATTTATTTGCTTTGAATGAGCCGCTAATTATTTGATGAATTTCTTTAGTTTTATTTCCCTTCTTTTTTTCGCGAGTTTCACTTGCGCTTTCTCAGCTATTTCTATGCCAAATCTGCTTCATAATAAATAAGCTATTGTGTAAATTTTTATATTTTTGTGACCTCTTCGCTATATTTTTGGCGTTGTCACAATATTTTAAGCTGTCGTCGGTGACTTCTTCATTCGCTTTGCCACTTTTTGGGTTCAATTTATTAATATTTAATTGAACAAATAAATAAGAGGGGCTTAGGTTTCACGTCAAATTAAGTACGAATGGGACTGGAAGCTCTTGGCATTTTTCTGTTGTTGCTGAGGCTTAATGTCAGGTTAGGCGCGCGCGACCGGCCCCCGGTCACAGGTTAAAGTTGAAAGTTGTCGAACGGCTTCCGCGCCAGCGACCACTGACTTGGTGTGAATTAGATGTTAATGAGCTAAATAGACTTTATTTATCGTGTGATCGAGCAAGCCGCCGGGCATTTGCTACTGAATGAGTCGATGGACAAAATGAGAGAGAGAGAGAGGGATATAAAACAGTATTTGGAACTTTAAGCTCTTAAATGATTTTGTTTGTTTATTTAATGTTTAGCTTTATTTAATTTTGAGCATTCGCAGCTGTGGATTTCGAACCTGTCTTTCGGTGTGTTGACGTAAGACGGCGCTTTCTTTTCCTTGACTTTGACTTTGTTTTGGTTTTGATTTTAATGCTGGGCTTGAACTTACGCTCCACTTGCGCATAGATTAACAGCGCTTGCGTGTAGTCTGCATTGGGCATCGTAAATAGTAACTGCTGCGTAGGCGCTTCACTGGGTATCGGTTTGTCTTGCTTATTATCGGACAAGTTCACCTGGTAGGCATGTCCCTCGTATAAATGCAATTGCCAATCACAAAGTTGCGGCACTAGCTGACAACGCGCCGTTGCATTAGCTGCTATAGATGACACCTGTTCGTAGCTTAATTGTGGTATTTGCTGCAGTTCCACGGCGCTGGGCGACTCAGCCTGGTTGCGTCTGACCAACACCAGCAGCAAAAGCGTAATTCGTATTGCCCACATTGCTCAAGCTCTAAGTACCTGCTGCTCTTGCAGCTCGTTGACGACTGGCAACTGGACAGTAAATGAGCGCACACAGTTCAAAAACTTGTTTTTCTCTTTTGAAAAATGAAAGTTTGACAAACAAAAGACCCTATTAATAGATGCTCATATATCATAGTCCTTTTATCATATAAATATGATCTCAGCTTGGCAGCACAGACAAAACTTTAAGGTTTTAGCTAAATATTTATAATAAACTATTTGAATTGTGTACAAAATTAGATAATGATTTCTTGGAACTGATCAGATTAATTTTACTAAATATGATATCAAAACTCTGCTTTGACTTATTATTCCCCATTCCCCAAAAATACAGCTCTTTATATCAATTATCTTCTGAGGGTACAAATTTATATAATCCTATCCTATGTAAATTCTTACATATTTCATTAGCTAATTCCGCAGTCTTCAGATATTTGAGGAAATAAAACACTTTAAAAACTTCTTATTTATTAAGTAATTTACTCATCTCATGTTTAAAATAATTGTTATAAGTGAAAATTCCTCACATTTTATCGTTGTTTTACGTTATTCCGATAAGTGGGTTGTGTTGGAAGTGTAGTTTGAATTATGGCAGTTGATGGAGGACGTTGAAATATTTTTACTGGTGGACGTACCGGCACAGCGTAGAACCACGGATACGGTCGAGGTGGTGGAACTATCGGTTGATTTGTATAAATATATCCATTATACGACATTACATATGGACGTATATGTCGGAATAGATCCATAGAATCTTTTCCAGTTGGCAAAGCCAAGGAGGCCGCTGTCCACAAAATCAGAAGATATACGATGTGCATTTCTAACTTCTCAGCGATGCAGCGCGTTTCTGTCTAACTGCAGTCGGCGACGCTGGAACAGAATTTATACCAAAAACAGAACCAATCAACGGTAAAACACCATAAAAATTAATATAAAACCAGAATTCTGTAATTTCATAGGAAAATACAATAAATAGCTTTCTAGACTAATGGAACCGGCTTAGATTATACTTCAGATACTCTAAATAAATTATTTGGTATAATTAGATGGGAGATTGGACGTCTTCTTGCTAATTTACGAAGCAATGTTGGCTCTGTCGGACTCTGTGGTGGCTCTGTCGGACTCTGTGGTGGCTCTGTTGGACTACTTCGTGGTTTGGTTGGATAGTGCGTCGGATAGGGCTTGGGTGGTATCGGCGGGTACACGGGATACATCCAAGGTGGGGGATAGTAATAATCGTCACGATCTTTGTCGTTGTCATTCTCCAGGTCATCGTATAGATGTATCTTAATAGATGCTCCTCTAAAGGTATCCCTTAGTTGCCTATAAGCGTCACTTAGATCCAAAACGGGCAACTGCACTCTATATTCGCCTCGTCTAATCGATATGCTGACAGCGGAACTAGCCGCTAGCAGCAATATGCACAGGGTATAGGCAATCATTTTGTTTTCCTATCTCTAGCCACGAAGGTTCGTAATCCAAAACTAAGCCTCCAATACGATCGTTGATGTCATTTTATACACTTGCTCGATTTGTTGATGAAATAGGCATCGTTATTTAATAGGTTAGGACAATAAAATATATTTTTTATTATTCTTATTGTGGTTCATTTATAATGTAATAATGCCTGAATAACTTTCTAGTTTAATGAGCTGCAGATGAGTTACATTGCATAACACATTTCCGTTATTGAATTAAACCCCATAAAACATTGACGTAACTTGGCGAGGAGAGAGCTGCGGCTTTGCTAAATCTCTTTGATTATTTGCTTTGCTGGGAGGCAATATAAAGACTAAGGGCTGCTGAAGCTCGACCAATTGTATATCAGTAGGTTGACCGCATAGGCGTGGACTGAAGGTGCACCACAAGGAATCTGGATGTGGAGCAAAGCTAGGATTAGCTGCACTTGAAGTCGGTTTCGACTCTCTTTGTTTCATCCTCCGCTGCACTAGATTAACATCGATTTTATTTGAGGTCGGCTTGAGAGATATCTGAGTGAATGGAACATCCTTTGTTTCTTTTCTCATCGGCATTTCCGAAGTCATAACGTAGCCATTTACCGTTCGCACACTCTGTGTGGTCTGTGTTACTGGAGCCTCTGTTGTTGTTGTGTGTTTGAAAAAATGTGTTTGTTTAGAAAATACTGGCCTGGTATAGCTCCAAGTACTCGGTTTTAGATAGTTATGATTGTTATCATCAGATGCTCCCAATTTCTTTCGATACATCGACCAAAGATTCGATGGAGCTCTGAAAACTTTTACCAGACGTGTATAGCTATCACCGACATCCCAAACCGGCAATTGCATTCTATATTCGACTGTCCTTATGGGTATTGCCCATGCTGAGCTCGCAGCTAACAACAAAATGCAAACGGAGTTGATTAGCATTTTTGGTAACTGCTTAGCCTTAACTGTGACGAGAGACTGAGCTGATCTTCAGACACACGAAATGATTTTATAGAGTCTTATTCTGATACTATTTAATAAATTAGGTTTGTCTTTATTATCTCATTCCGTCAATCAGAAATATGCGAAAAACTTTCTATTCTAATTTGCTGTAAGGAAGCTTGGCTTAAACTGATTTGCCATCGGCTGTGATTGGTAGTAGGTGTAACCGGGACGAGCACCCACGACACGCCGTCTCAGCTGCTTTTCATTGGGTGCTATCAATATCAAAGGTTGTCCATTTTTATCAGTTAATCGAACATAATGCCTGTCGGGCTCAAAGATGAGTGAAGTGTGCTCATCATCATTAATAGCAAGAGCAGCATCATCTTGATTCTCATCATCATCACTATACTCATTGTGATTGCTGAAAACCCTCAACACGGGTGGCAGAGCTGTTGAGGTTAGTGTAGGAGCAGGAGTGGGAAGAGCTGTTGAGGTTGTTATAGCTGAAGTGGGAACAGCTGTTGAGGTTGTTGGTGGAATAGCAGTGGGAATAGCTGTTGAGGTTGTTATATCTGAAGTGGGAACAGCTGTTGAGGTTGTTGTTGATGGAGCAGTGGGAATAGCTGTTGAGGTTGTTATAGCTGAAGTGGGAAGAGCTGTTGAGCTTGTTGTTGGAGCAGCAGTGGGAATAGCTGTTGAGGTTGTTATAGCTGTGGTGGGTGGAGCTGTTGAGGGGGGTATAGCAGTTGAAGTGGGAAGAGCTGTAGGTATGGGCGGCACTGCAGTTGAGGTGGGAACAGCGGTTGAGGTGGGAAGAGCTGTAGGTATGGATGGCACTGCAGTTGAAGTGGGAACAGCAGTTGAAATGGGAAGAGCTGTAGGTATGGACGGCACTGCAGTTGAGGTGGGAACAGCGGTTGAGGTGGGAAGAGCTGTAGGTATGGATGGCACTGCAGTTGAGGTGGGAACATCGGTTGAGGTGGGAAGAGCTGTAGGTATGGATGGCACTGCAGTTGAAGTGGGAACAGCGGTTGAGATGGGAAAAGCTGTAGGTATGGATGGCACTGCAGTTGAGGTGGGAACAGCTGTTGAAGTTGTTGACAATGCTGTGGACGTTGGAATAGCCGTCGACGTTGAAGGCGTTCCAGTCGAAGTGGGAATGGCTGTCGAAGTTGTCGGCATTCCAGTTGAAGTGGGAATAGCCGTCGACGTTGTAGGCGTTCCAGTCGAAGTGGGAATGGCTATCGAAGTGGTCGGCATTCCAGTCGAAGTGGGAATAGCCGTCAACGTTGTAGGCGTTCCAGTCGAAGTGGGCATGGCTGTCGAAGTTGTCGGCATTCCAGTCGAAGTGGGAATAGTCGTTCCAGTCGAAGTGGGAATGGCTGTCGAAGTTGTCGGCATTCCAGTCGAAGTGGGAATAGCCGTCGACGTTGTAGGCGTTCCAGTCGAAGTGGGAATGGCTGTCGAACTTGTCGGCATTCCAGTCGATGTGGGAATAGCCGTCCACGTTGTAGGCGTTCCAGTCGAAGTGGGAATGGATGTCGAAGTTGTCGACATTCCAGTCGAAGTGGGAATAGCCGTCGACGTTGTAGGCGTTCCAGTCGAAGTGGGAATGGCTGTCGAAGTTGTCGACATTCCAGTCGAAGTGGGAATAGCCGTCGACGTTGTAGGCGTTCCAGTCGAAGTGGGAATAGCCGTCGACGTTGTAGGCGTTCCAGTCGAAGTGGGAAAGGCTGTCGAAGTTGTCGACATTCCAGTCGAAGTGGGAATAGCCGTCGACGTTGTAGGCGTCCCAGTCGAAGTGGGAATGGCTGTCGAAGTTGTGGACATTCCAGTCGAAGTGGGAATAGCCGTCGACGTTGTAGGCGTTCCAGTCGAAGTGGGAATAGCCGTTGTTGTTACAGCTATTGGTCGATTTTCAGCTAGACTTTGAAGATACAAATAATACCTGTAAACGGCCAGATTGTGCAGGTAAACGTTGTAATGCCAAGTGTTCCTATCATAGTAGTTTTGATTGTATGAGTTATAATAAATTTGATCTATGTCCTGCTGTTCCTGTTCCACTTCGGGATCCTGTGCCGCCGGCTGCGGTCGTAGAATTGTTAGTCCACCGCCAATGCCCGCTATTTGGCGAATTATATCGCGTATATTGTATTGTGGATACTGTGCCCATATGGGAGCAGCCAGTAGCATCAAAAGCCAAGCGCAATGAATTAACATATTTTTCGAATGAAGAAAAAACGTTAGAATCGTTCACGTCTTCCAGACAACACCTCGCATAGAACTGAACGGTTTCGAAAGCGGATCGAGTGCTTTTATATAATATCTTAAACTATTTAACATGTGTGCGAATAGCTGAATTTATTATCATTTTAGACTGAAACAAAATAACAACAGTTTAGGTTTTTGTAAGTCCACGTCAGATAATGACCAAATTAACTAAATATATTGGACAGGTCTTTTATTGGCATACTGCGAATCATTTAACTGCTGATCATTATCCAGTTCGTATTTTATGCGTGAACCGTTCTTAAAGTCTATATAATCGTAATCGGGGTCATTGTCATTGCTGGTCTCAGCAGCAATGCCCACCAGTTGAGCTTCCTTCTCAAGCTTTGAGTCTGGTGCTTTGGTCGTTGCCTGTTGCACCTGTTGCAACAGATCGGCGAGGACAGCTGGCTTCACGGTGACTCCACCTTCCATTGACTGCAAACCTTGCAGTAAACCTTGCAAAAATTGTTCCCGAATTTGAGCGTTGGTATCGGTCGGCTCATCGTTTTGTATTGACGGCTGCCGCGTTATCATCATCTCATCTTGTGGCCGTCGAATGAGAACTGGGCCACCAGCTTGTGGATAGTTGAGCAGAAAAAACAAAGGTAAAGCTGTGCGCGAATCGCCAGTGGCGGCGGCTTCTACAGGGTGGCCTTGTATCTCTGCCGCCCAAACACAGATCAGCGCAATAAAATCTAGAGCTCTTTGTCGTTTCATAGCGTTGCGAGTTCGCTGACCAACTGAAGTGCCGCTCGCAAAGTTTTTGCATATTTAGCAAGCTCTTCAGCAAAATTTGCTAGACGCTAAATGCTAAATAGTGAAATTCACCAAAACTCAGAAATTTCACCAAAGCAAAGTGAAATAAAAATAAAAATAAAATATATAAAATATAAATCAAAAGTCTTTCAGTCCATTTATGTAACACACTAACTAATTAATAAATAATTCGCTAAGCCACTCGCTGTTTTTGCCGCCGCTTTTTGTCAAGCTTCGATTTGGTTTTGGTTTTCTTGTGTTTCTTTTCTGCTTGGCGCCATAGTTCATTGCCATCGCCATAATTGTCATAATTGTCGATGCCATAATCATCTTCATCGTCTCTATCATATACATTGGCCTGATCAAAGTCATCGTCCTCCTCCTGCTCCTCATAATCCGGGTCATCATCGTAGGCCTGAACTGATTGTGGATTAAACACTTGCTGCTGTTGCATCCATTGTCGGTAGGGGTCGAAGACTGGCCCATAATTAGGTATCATTGGATTATAATAATTGGGGGGACCAAAGTCATAGCCGGGCTGCTGGTATACACCAGGTGCGCCCGGTATATTGTTATAATTGTTTGAGCCATAGATTGGTGCATAGGGCGGAAATGTATAGCCATAGCCTTGACCCATGCCAATTCCTGATGCTGGGCCAAAGCTGCTAAGCCATTGCTGTCCATTTGGCTGATTCGGTATTTGTACATTGAAAACTTCACCGTTGAACTGTCTGCCACTAGTTGGATCATATGTGACGCCCCTCGGAAACGGCCAATTCAAATCGTGTCCTTGCATCTGTTCTCCTTCTTCTTCTTTATTTTCGTCTTCTTCCTTTATCACTTGGTTTTCCTCTTTGTTATCTTTGGTGGAATTGAAAAGTCTATTATAAAGTCGACCGAAGTTGATGAACGGCACCCCATTATAGATTCTCGTAAAATTGAAATTTGGTAATTCCACCACGACGCGAATCGGAGTTGCTTGGCGCAGCTCCAGCTGCGCATCGACAGATTTGCTTTCGGCTGCAGCAGCGAGTCCTAGCAGCAGTAACAGCTTAAGGTGTGGGCAAATTGACATCTTGTTGTGCGCCTTGGTCTTGACTGACTGACCCGTGCCCTAAAGTTTGACTTGTCTTTTATAACATGGCATACGATTTAATTTTTACCCATTTTTATCATAAAATATTTAAATTGAGTCTCGATTAGCATAAATAATTGTCATATAGCTAATTAGATTTTGGTTTTCTGATTTAATTTCACATTCACTCCCTACTCAAAAAAACAAAAATTGGAGCGGTCGTTACAATTTGCATAATTAGTTGGAAAAAGTCCTTTAAAGTCTTGTACTTTAATTTAAAAATGAAAAATTATGAGCCTCTTAAGAAATTTTTGTTTTTTTTGTAGTAGAAAAATGGCAGTGGCTTAAATGTAAATAATAAAATCTGACATACAAATATTATTGGTTTTAGAAGTATAAAAAATAAAACAAATATAATTTGATATAATTTATTAATATTTTTATTATGCACGTTTAAAAAAAATAAAAATTATAAAATGGTATCTGTTTATATAAAAATTAAATAAATTATATCAGAAATATAAAATAATAAAATTAATCATAATAAATATATGGTCAAATCTTAAGTCAATTGAAATTAATTCGCTAAGATAAAAATCTAGCAAGAGGCATAAAACAACAGCTATGAATAGCTATAATAGATATCATTTAATATAGTAAGAAATTAAAGAAATATTTATATTATTTCATAACATTTATTTTAGAAAATATAATATTTTTACAGCTTTGCACATTTGACAATTGTTAGTTGTTCGTTTTAGGAACTATTCTCAATTGGTGCAGATTGTGCTTCAGGGTAAGCTTCAGTGTCGACGGTTAGATAAAGCAGCTGCGGTTGCTTCTTGTTCTTCTTAGACCTCCTTTTCGATTTCTGAGTGCGACGCACTAGATACTTCGTTTTCTTGGGCTTCTTTTGAACAGTCTCAAGTTCATCGAATTGTTGTTGCTGCTGCTGCTGGTCCAAGTTGATTGCAAAAAATCGACCATCAGTGGTTTGGCCAAATATTTGTTGTGGATCCTGTTGCTCTTGGTAAATTAGCTGATTGGGTTGCTCTGCATCCTGTGCCTGACCGGCCATAAATTGAGCCATCACTTGTTTCGACAGTTCAGTTAATCCATTCAATTGTTGTTGATCGGATTGCCTCGTAGTGATGATGCCGCTTGTAATTGGTGGCAAAATGGGCGCGTACGTAATGTTGACGAATGGTTGTCTAAGATAACCACCGGGGCCGCCGCCCCATATAGGGTATGGTTGTGGATAAGGTATGGGATATGGACGTGGATAATGATGTGGATATGGACGTGGATAATGATGTGGATATGGACGTGGATACTGTGGCCTTATAATGGGCTTAATAATCGTTGGTGGCTGTGGATGGTGGTGCACAGGCACTGGCACGGGCACTGGCACTGGATAAGGGATCGGCTGCGGATGTGGCTGCGGATGTGGCTGAGGATGTGGCTGTGGATGTGGCTGATGATAATGTGGATACGGTGGATAATGTGGATAATGTGGATGTGGTGGATAATGTGGATGCGGCTGGTGTGGTTGTGTGATTATGATTGGTCTATCATCATGATGTTTTTGATCTCGATCCGAGTCACGTATTATTGTAAAGACACGTCCCTCCTCCTCAGGCTCCTCGTCCACAACCTCTTCAGAAATGGGCAGAGTAGCACGCGCCCGCGCTTGATCCTGACCAGTAACAGCTTGCGTTTGCACCAATGCGCAAAGCACTAGCAGTGCGCAACTATATTTGAACATATTCATCCAATCTCTGTGTGGCCTAGTGATAATTTGATAGAACTGATCCACTGAGCACTGCAGGGTTTCTTTATATAGACTTCATTTTCGTGAGGCGTGGTGTCCCACGAGTTCGTAGTTCATTAATGTTTTACCGATTGGGTATGCTAATTAGTGCGGCGAATAAATAGATAACATACGCTGACTGTTGCCTCTCAGAGATTCATTTTGATTAATACATATTCCACAAGATATGTGCATATATTTGCAAACTTTTTTTTTTTTTTTTTTTTTTTTTTTTTTTGTTTCTCGCATGTCAAAGTTGATATTTCGTATAATAATTCGAAATACAGAATTTAAATAAGCTCTGGCTATTTGCGTCATCAAAGTGTGAACGAAAGTTTGAATCATTTTAGTAATTAGGTGAGTCAAATCGTTCAGGTCAGATCCATGGCTCAAGCTTACACGTGTTTCAGATATTTGTAAGCTCCATTTGAAATTGAAGGCATTTTGTTAGTTATTGACGTTATGAAGATGAAATTAGTGCTGTAAAGCTTAAGCTTAATAAACATAAGTTATTCATGCAAGCTAATTCTTAACTCTTTTCTCAATTTAAATATGTAAATTATTATAATGGCTGAGAAATTATATGAAACATCTGAAGATTTGTATTATTTCAGCACTTTCAACAAATTTTCAGATGCTCTTATTTAGTATTAGTAGTAATATCTATATTAGTACTAATATTATTATTATTAGTACTATCACAATTAGTATTATTATTGGTATATTGGTAGTATTTTTTGTAATAAAAAATAATTTTTATAGCATTTTTATTATTATTATTTTATTTTCTGACTAAATGTCATATAATGAAGCTTAAATAGTCATAATACGAATATGCAAAACATTAATGAATTTGGTTTCGTTTCATATTTGCCAATTTAAATAAGTATTCATAATTTGTTGAGAAAAAAATTTGATTTGATATGCTTTGATTTCCATCAATTTGGTATTTCGTTTTGCGGCGCTGTGTTCTGTGAACTGACTATATTAGCTCAACTGATTTGAATTACAATAGTTCCTTTGATTACGAATACAGCTCTCTATATATATATATAAATTTTTTTTTTTTTTTGTTTTTGCCCCTGTCAAATATAATTCATTCTACGCCACTTAGTTGGCAAAATTGGGTTAACTGTGTCCACATGCTGAATGGATTATTCTACAACCTTTGACCATAATTATTATACATATCTTTTGTCTATAAAAACATATTTGTGGAAGGGCAAGCTGTTCATTTAGAAAGAGTCGCTTACGAAATGAACTCCAGAGCGGCCTTGTGGCTGTTGCAGATTTTGTGTTCGATCTTTGCTGTTTTCGCACAGCCCATTGGAGAAAACGACGATTACGCTTATACTTCAGACTATGAATACGGCGACTTGGAAGCAAATAGTCGTGCGCAGGAAGATGTTGTAAATAACTATTTTGATTTGGCAAAATTCTCTGATTATTATTGCAATACAACCTATATGAGTCATACCTACTTTTATCCGTGCTCGACCGGAACGTATCCAACAAGACCTGATCGTCCAGGACCACCTCCCACAGATTGGCCACATCCTACACATCCGCCACATCCTATATATCCGCCACATCCTACACATCGACCGCATTATGACCCTTATCCGGGTTATACAACTCCTATTTACATAGTGCAGCCAACGAGAAAACCCGATACTACGAGGATTTGCATCGCAATTGCAGGCGTAGGCTTAGCTTGTACACCAGGTATTGCCATTTATATTAATGATAAATAAACAAGAAAACAACTAAAAATATTATAAATACGAATTCATACGGTAGAAAAACTTTCAGGTAAAAAAACTGAATTTTAGTTCATATACTAAGTAGAGATAAATTAAAGAAAACGATTATCTGTGACAGAAATTTGTTAACATATAAACGAATATTTATAATATACCAAAAATATTCTCGTTTCTATTTAAATTTGATCTTTTGGAACTTTACTCACTTTCATCCTATGATCTTTTGAAAGTTGATTTATTTGAAGTATGTATATATATATATATATATTCATAACAATAACTCTTGAAGTTTGGTTTAGTTTAATTCTAAGCGAATATTAACTGATTTTCATATAAATGGTATCGTATTGGGCGTGTTGCCATTGTGCGTACAATGCAAATAGCGTTCAGCATATTCCTCGCAGATTTTTTTTCGCATACTAATCAAGCGAAAAGTGTATATAAGCTAATAAACTGAGAGCATTCTCTATCAGTTTCCATTGACTGCTCTAAATATGAGCTTGAAATTTGTTCTGTGCCTTCTGCTGGCACTCGGTTGCAGCTTGGCTGCGGCCAAGGAGGATCCTCAATTGGTACTCAATAATGCAGAGTCCGATAGCATCGAAGATCAGGAAGTTTACGTGGCTGCTGAGTATTTTAATGATCCGAGCAACGTCGAGGATGAAGCCAGCTATGATGGAGGTGAAACGGAAGCTGTTAGCACGAAACGCGAGGGAGCACCTTGGCTATATCCCTATAATTGGAACGTGGCCCAAGCTACTCTAAATATAGATAAACTTATGAACGATGGCTACAATGTACGTGCGCAGACGGAGGTTCCCAGTACTGAGCTGACTAGTGCTTATTATCGTCATCCACATCCATATCCCTACGGATACCCATATTATGGATTCCCTTATGGTGGCTACCCTTATTCCGGTTATCCGTATTACGGCTATCCCTATCCCTATCCAGTCTATCCTTATTCACACTATCATCATCAATATCGCCCGCGTCCAGATTATCCTGGCCATCACCATCAACATCCGAATCCAAATCCGGATCCAAACCCGAATCCGCACCCCCATCCGCACCCGCATCCGCACCCACATCCGCATCCGCACCCACATCCGCATCCGCATCCACCGCCGCCTCCACCACCACCACCTCCACCACCACCACCACCACCGCCACCAACACACCGACCTCCACGAAGAACCACTCCAAAACCAGATTCGGAGAGAAGGAAAATCTGCAAGACCGTCCTTCCCTTTGGCAAAGTTTGCACTTATGTAGATGAGTAATCTATACTCGACTTTGAATTTGATCCATAATTGAATAAAGTGTGAATGGCAAGCAAAATAAACTTTAAACTAAACTTTATTATTATTAAAGATTTGTTCTTAAGGTTTTATACGAGTATGCTATTATAATATATTTATTATGACTGCTTTTGAAGTCACTATACATGTATATAATACATCGAGAAATATATATTTATATTATATATATATTTATATATCTCATATATATCATATATCATTCGGATCACCTTTCTTCTCTTCCCTTTTATAGTTTCTATAATTTTTCAAAAAACAATCGCCGCTATTTTAGATGTTGGCTTTCATATTCGCTCGTTGGCTCGTTGGCTCGTTGACTCGTTGACTCGTTGACTTGCTGTCGATTAGTTTAAAGTAGGGCAGCATTTGATATGTTCTTGTCTGATTTTAATAGCTCAACTTATTTACATACGAATGTCACTGAGATTCGCATTAGGAATTTACTTTCTCTTTGATGTTGGGTGTTGCCCTTACTTTTGAGGGCGCTGTAAAACTGCAAATTCGTCAGATAAAACTATTCAGTTATTCGCAATAAATTTTAAATACCTTTTGAAACCAGGGAAAATAAACACGTTAGAAGCTTTTGTCAATTAAGGGTATAAATACGTTAGAAACTTTTGTCAATTAATCAGTTCGAATCAAACGTTCTTAATATGAACTTGAAATTTCGTTTGTACCTTTTGGTGGCACTTTGCTGCGGGTTGGCTCTGGCCAAGGAAGAAGCTGACTCACTCACCTTCCAACTGGAACAGGATAGTACTGAGGATCAGGATACGGTTGATGAATATTTAAGTGATTCGAGCACCGATGTGGATTTCAACGCAATTGATGCGCCAGTCGTGAGTGGAGCGCGGCACGCTCCACTGCCTTACTATTATCCCGGTTATCCGTACTATTCTTATCCCTACTATTATCCGATATATCCTGGACCATTCCCATCTCAGCCCCAGCCTGCGCCTGGTAATCCAAACCCTGGTAATCCAAATCCTGGTAATCCAAATCCTGGAAATCCAAATCCTGGTAATCCAAATCCTGGTAATCCAAATCCTGGAAATCCAAATCCTGGTAATCCAAATCCTGGTAATCCGAATCCTGGTAATCCAAATCCTGGTAATCCAAATCCTGGTAATCCAGCACCAATACCAATAATACCACCACCACCGCCACCACCATTTCCATATCATGGTCTACATTCTCCTTATGGCAATCCCCATTACGGTTATCCTCATCACGGTTATCCTCATCACGGTTATCCTCATCATGGTTATCCGCATCATGGCTATCCCCATAATGACTATCCTCACCATGGCCATACGACACGCAAACCAACTCCACGACCAACAAGGAAAACCACAACCGAAACTCCCAAAATCTGCAAGAAAATTATTCCATTGGGCGTTGTCTGCTTCTAAAAAGCTGTAAACTGTATTTAAATTAAATTTGATAGCTGCATTTAATATTGAGTATGGCTGGCACACAATTTAAATATAATTTTTCATTGCTTCACATCTTGGCTAAAGAATAATTAAAAAGTTATGTGAAATAAAAAAATTAACAAATCAAAGACATTTTCAATGAAGAATCGGAGGTAATCAATAGCGATATCGCACATAAAAATAGATTTAACTTCATGGAAGTTACGAATGATTAAATCAAAGATTTAGTTGCCTCCCATACTTGACAAACATTTTGATAGCCTCAGGGTAATCTTTAGTCAGAAATTCTTCATACATTTATTTTATTCCTTTCAATATTCTTAACTTCACAACGGGCATCGTACTTCGACTTTGCATTCGAAGTTGACATTGGCTGCAGCTCATTAATACAATTGTCAGAAACAGACTTGTCAATCCCTGATAATTGGCCCAGGATGTTTGTTTGGCTGGAAGTAAAGTTTTGTTGTGCATGCGTGTGTTTGTGTGTGTGTGTGCAAATGAGACACGCTTTGTATATATATTTATTTGATGAGTTTTTAACATGTTCACATCAATTTGCCAGTATGTCAATTTGTCAAACGCGTTTCTCTGGTGACAGTTGGTCGCTGCCGATGTCGCCGCCACCGTCGCCAATCAAATAAATATTTAAATTTGTCCAATAAAACGCGCTGATAAATATCTTTAAAATGGAAATGCGAAATGCCTACGACCATAAAAGGCTGTAAGCGCCTAACAAGTTCGTTGACTTTTTGCAGTTACTACGATATGAATAACTAAATGCGAATCTAAATGTGAATCTGTGCAGTCGAGCAGCAGCAAATTCATCCAAGTTTCATCGGAATTCAGTGCAAAGCATTTTAAATAAGTCAATTTCGCTAGCTCCCCATAGAGTGAAGGTCACAGCGTCTGCCACGTAATAACCAGCTTATTTATCGAATTTGCTCGACTTGCCGGCGACACAAATTAAAAGCTTACTAAATCAGAATAACAAATATTCAAAGCAATAGGAGAAATAATTATACGTAACTACAATTGGAAGTAAAATAAATTGAATACATATGAAATATAAATATATAAAAAAAGTTTTAAGTTTATCTAAACTATAAAAATATTTTATTAAATAGATAAAAATATTGAGAAAAAAAAAATAGAAATATAAAAAAAAAAACATATTATAAATATATATATATTGAATTATTTTATTGACCTATATCATGACTATTGTCCTCAACAAAAATACATCCATCCTATTACACTAATTTTTCTAAGCTATTAAGTCTTCCATACATTTTCACTGAAGCTTAAATTAAACAAAAATGTAGATGAAAATTTTAGATTAAAATAATGATTTGATTTTGCCTGTGCTTACTAAAACTTTTCTCGCAGTGCTATAGGAGTTAGTTAACCAAGTTTCTCACTATGTATATTGTGCATGAGTATCAGTGTGCGCGTGTGTGTATGTATATATGTTTCGACAATCGTAAATTCTAGATATTGTTAAAAAACTTTTCGAAAAGCATAAATCTGCTCTCACAACAACAGCAACAAAACAATAATAACAAGTGGAGCTTTGGCCGCTAACGAGGCAAAGTCCCCTGGCTGAAATCATTGAAAAATAATGCCTATAAATATGCTAAGGAAATTGTCTGTGAGCCAGTGGCAGAGCCGCAGCCATAGCCACATCCACGGCCACAGGCATAGTCATAGCCACTGCCAGTTGCTCTAGTAGTCTCTACTGCTCTACTGTATTCCATCCTTTGTGCTGCCTCAATTGAGGCATATTCAAAGGGAAAAACTTTTGATACCAAAGCGAATGAAGGTCAACAGCGTAATTTGTTTACTTTATTCAAGCCACTTTTCTCAGTTATAACTCTGTGTGATTGTGTGTGTGTGTGTGTGTGCGTGTGCGTGGGTATGTCCGAAGGGTGGCAACGCTTCGTTTCATTTGTAAAGCGGCAGAACTACTATAATTATCTGTGCTCGCTCTGGCATAGCCTGAGGCTGCGGCACATGCCGCAGATAAATCGAACAGCCATCAACTGTCAGCTAACTGATTATTGTTAACCAGGAGTAAAAACAAAAACAAAACGTTTTAATTGCTGGCTATCGGCTAAAAAGCAATTAGCTGGCCATTATCATTATAATTTTGTAAATGGGCGGGTATCAACGATTGCTCAATACATGTTCATGATATTTTTCTGGAATATTAAATGGAATCCTATGCACGCCATAAATATGCCGGCATGACTTAATACAGCTAGCATCCATTAACTATATATATTTATGAAAATATGCCTGGATGCCCAACTGTGGGCAATATATTTTTTTATCTTTTTGCAACCCGGCCGAAAAAAAAAATGAAAGAATTTGTTTGCATTCCTTTTGTTAGGACACGAGGTCCACGAGCTCTTTAGCTTTCTAGCCTGGCAACGAGTGGAAAAAAAGAAAAAACCGAAAAGAAACGGAAATACTCGAAGACGACGGAAATACAATATGAAGTTGGCCTATCAGTTGAGTTACTTAGCCAACATTCTTTTTATGGCATCAAATAATTGTGAGGAAAAGTGAAAAAAAACGAGTGAAACGTGCAACGAAATTCTCGTTAAAAGCATTTTTCAACTTTCAAGCGCTTTTGGGTAATTACTCACAGAAAAATAAATAAAATATTTTTTTTTGGAAATTAGAGTAATTAAACTGTGAAGTGTGCGCTATAAAATAGAGTAGCTATTGATGGACTGCGATTGAAGTTTTTCTCTGTTTTTCGTAAAGAAAAGTTTTAGAAAACTTTTCTAAATAATGGGTAAATCAAATAATTATCATAACTATTGTGAATATCAAATTGTGATTGATTGGTAAAGTGTTTGTATTTGCATAAGTGCTTGGCTGATGACTGATTGATTGGCTCGTTGATAGACAAGCTCATATTTCAGCTTGTGTTGGCATTGACAGAATTATTCATTAGCTGTTAAGCACTTAAAATTACATAGTGAAAATTGGCCAAAGCTAATAATATAATAATAGTTAGTTGGTATTTAGGGATATTTTTATAAATTTAAATAAGCTTATATCGAATTAATTTTAGCATGCATTGTCATTTTAGGTCCTTTGTATATTTAAAAGCTGTTTAAGTATTTAATGTGGATACAATTGCATAGAATTTATGCAGCATTTAAACAGATATTAGCAATTGTTAAAATATCCCACTTTACTCTAATTCTATGTTATTATGGAAAGAATTGTAAAAATCATTCTATACAAGTTGCTTTTGTGTATTATTATTTATTATTTCTGTGTCAACTGTTCTTTTTATCAATTCTCTCTATGGTTGTGTAATGCTTAAAAGCCATTGTGAATAGTCTCTGAAAATAGAATACAGAGAAGTACGCTTAAAGTGGCGCTTCATTAAATGAAGAATGAAATCATTCGATTTGCTAATAAGCCAAACAGATAATGACTCGCAATGTTGGGCTCTCGGCAAAAGTCCTTCAAGTTTTAATTAGAAAAAGTCGCAGCCAAGCAAACGGTAATTAACAGAATCACAAAAAAGAAAAAAAATAAATAAAATGCAGCAAATGAGAAATCCATATTAAAAATCGTACATATATATTTGATAGAAATGAAATTTGAATTGGAAATAAATGAATCGAATGATCACGTAATAGTCGAAACTGGTATTTATGATTTGTTAGCAAATATGTAACGTATGTATAGAAATTGTGGGAATATATTTAATAATGGGTATTTATTAAATATGCTTATTGCTTACGTTATTGCTTAGAGGAAAGTGTATCTATGATAGACGAAGTGAGCTTGTATAAAGATTAAATAATAATAATAAATAATAATTTTTAAGTAAAAGGTCTTTAACAAGATTAAATTACATATGTCTAACCATAATACTCGTAATTTTAATAATTGTTAATAATTTGGTTAGATTTTGTGTAAGTATAACTTTAATGGCATTAAATCTCTCATCGTTTCGACATTGAATTTGATTGTATTGTTTTATGTATGTCCGCCTAGTTCCCTTTAAAACGAATGCATGTGTATGTATGTATACAAAACGCCAAAAATAATTGAAATATCAACTCTGTGCTGAGCTTGGATCTGGAGTATTCGACTAAGATAGATAATAGAACTAGCTGAAGAACTATGAAGCTGCCTCCTCATTGTACAATACAAAACTAAATAAGAGGAACAATCAACATTATTATTAAGAATAAAATACATATAAAATACATAGCTCTCTATGTGGATCTTTTGGTTCCTGGCAAATTAATTTGGTGGTAGAGTCTGAAAAGCTAATAAAAATATTTTTACAAATCACTTGCTCCTCTTCACTTGACTCTCTGTCATTTACAGAGAAACTTCTAGTCAATCACACTGGCATGCGCTGTACTTTTTGTTCTATTAATAATTATTTCATTCTATTTTATCGAATTTTTGGCATTTCAATATTTTCGTTTGGGCTCTTTGCTGTGCTGGGCTTTGTCTACTTTACTGCTCTGCTGTGCTTTGCTTTGGCTCTGTGTCAAAAGTGATTGTAATGAGTTTTTGATATATGCCAGGCATAGCAGTGAGATGTTTCGGGCCAGAAAGCCGCCTCTCTGTCTGTCTATCTTCATGCCAGATTCATTGGTGTTTCTTGTCAATAATACAAATATTGTATGGCCAGCAGCTGAGCAGGCTGTCAAATTGTCAAAAATACTGACGCTCTATGTGAGTGAGTGTGTGTCTGATGGCTCATTTTATGTTAAATATATTTCTTAGCATACATTTAAATTACAAATTAAATGGTTTTATTAAGCACATTTCAACTTTGCTTGTAGCCAGTGACCAAGCTCTTGACAGAGAGGTAAAGGCACCCTTAGGGTAGCGTGTGAAAGCGAAAGGAATTTTACACTCGCGCTCTCAATAGCGCTTAAGAAAAACAAGACAAAGTTTTGTTTTGTGCTCCTGCTTCTGTTTGTATTTACAACATACGCCCATTGGCTATTTTTTCATGTTCCAGCAGCAACAACAAGAGACACAAATACAAAGACAACAGCGGAATATGCAGAGCTTAAGGGATATGCAAATACGTAATACTCGCTCAAGGTGATGAAAATTCCTAACTGAAGCTTTAAAGACGCTTTTAAAACTTATGAATTTTAGTTATTGAATAACATAAGCCCTTTATCAGCTTAGCTATATATTATATATGTATATATCCCAATCCCTAAAATATTGGACCCATTGAACGCTCAAAAATTATCATTTGATCTAGAATTTCCAACAACATGTATACTTTTTTATGTGGATTATTAATGCATGGAAGAGCAAATTAAACTTGTTTTCGGTAAGCTCTATGCAAGCCAAATATGCCCCATTTTAAGTTGCTCGAACGTGCATAAACAAAGTTGTCTATTGGTTCAGGCGTACAGCCTTTTAGTCGAACGTAGGCGTGGCGCTGCCTCTTTCTTTTTTTTTTTTAATTTCTTTAAGAGCCGAACAGAAATGGCAAAATAAGCATAATTCCAGGCGCCATAAAAATAAACAAGTAACTAAACTCTAGTCGAGTCTGCTCGACTAAGAGATACCCTGAATCCATTGAGCTGTAATGCCAATCATTAAGAGCTTCATTTATTCATTAATAGTAACCAACACATGCCCACACACACACACACACACACAAACATATGCATGCACGTAATATGCTCAATGCGCAGTTTTGCGGCTGCAGCAGAGGCTGTGCTATGCAAACTTTATTGTTTAATAACTTTTTTTCTCGATCTATGTTCTTAATGAAATTTTCGGGGAATGATTATGACATCCAAATGTACCTATGTGCCAAATTTCAAGTCTCTAGTATTTGATATACGTGAGTTATTGTTTTTGTTGAATTGTGGGCGAAAGGGGCGTGGCATCAAAAATCCAAAAATGACAAAATGTGCGGATTCACTGTAGCTATCAAACACAACTTAGTGCACGATTCTATCTTTAACGGTGTGCACGCCAGACCTCAAAAACAAAGCGATATTTTCGATAGTTATCGATAAAAAAGAAATGGGATGAGTTATCGAAAAAAAAAAATAAACTCGTACAGCGTATGGTATTATCGAGCATTTTGCTTTTTATTTGAAGTCTCTAGCTTTTGTGGTTGCAGAAATCCAGGTGTTTACACGGACGGACGGACGGACGGACGGACGGACGGACAGACGGACAGGGCTAGTTCAACTCAGCTCATCGAGCTGATCAAGAATATATATACTTTATGGGGTGTGGCACGCCTCCTTCTGCCTGTTACATACATTTGCACAAAAACATTATACCCTGAAATTTCCATTTTCAATGGATTCAGGGTATAAAAACAAAGCAGAAAAAATAAAATTCACACAATTTGAAAAACGCAAACACTCAGCCACAACACTCAGCGAAAGACTAAAGAAGCGAGCTTGGGGCGTTATGTGGAGGAGGGGGCATGGTGCTAGGGCAGCTACTAAAGCAGCCCGTAACGGTCCAAAGAAAATGGCGGCAATGAAAGTACAGCTGCAGCTGTTTAATGGCTGCTGTATGTGTGTCTCAATGGCTACCACACTCCCTCTATGTGTTTGTGGTTGTGTGTGTGTGTGTTTCGGAAAATGAATTAAAAAATGTTTACGACTCGACCGCTTGATTTCCAGCACATTGCAAAGTGGTTGAGGCGACCAGCACACAGGGGCCAAGGAATTTGTTTCAGATCTCCGCCTCTCACGACTCCGTAGCCTCCCAGCGCTCCTCTGCCCCTCGCCTGCTCTGTAAGAAATACCAACACATCAATGTGGCGAGCCAAAATAAAAAATACCCAACGCCGAGCAAGTGGCGGAGGAAGAAGCACCGCAACCACAACAACAACTAAAGCGAAGCGTGCAAGTGTTTGTGGCGACGCTTTCAAAATGCCACACGTTGTGCCTGTGCAACAAATTGATTTTATATTAGCGTCTCTGCAACTGAGAGCTATGCTAAGCAAAAGTTGTATATCGATTTAAGACTTCAGATTTCAGGCAAACGAAAATTTGAGTCAGAAATATATATTGAGAGAAAGCAGAAGAGATCACAATAGAAACGAGGGGAAAGAAATCCCAGCAAATACTAACTAAACTGGGAAGTCCATTCAATATTTCCGCTTCCTCAGTGAGACAATTTGAAAAGTATAATCAGTCTTAAATATATTTAATCACTCTTAAATATATTTATATAATTACTTTTTGCTGTTTTGTCGATTAATAAGAATATTCAATTACTTGTCTATTGATGCCCAGCCGAACTCGAAGTATTTACATTTATTTTTAATCGCCTTTTGGTGTCTGTACAGCTTACAGCCAGGCCCATGCCCACACTTAATTGTGTTTGGCCTTGAAACCAATCTCGATTGGCATAAAATAAAAAATAAAAGCAAAGTGAAAAAAGTTTTAATTATTTCATTGCGTTGGTGGCCAGAAGTATTTGCCACTTAAAGCCAGCTCGTGGAGCAAATGAAGCTTAACCCAAACCATATTTTTTTATATTTTTTCTATAAAGTCAAGAGAGTATATTGGTTTTGTGTGAAACAAATTTATTCAAATATATTATTAAAAAGTTACGAAATATTATTATTATAAGCATGAAGAGCCAATAAGTAACATTATCTCTAGAGTTTGAATAGAACTGAAATCTAAATTATTATCCATATAAATATATTTATAGATTTCGTAAGAGTCTTTCTTTTATTGTTAACTCTAAGAAGCATTTCTTAATTAGTTTAGCCTGTAATAGTCCGACTGGTCTGAGCTGTGTATTTCGGAACAGGTTCAATTTAATAATTGAGAATGGAAAATGTGAAAATTGGAAAAGAGAGAAAATGGGAAATAGCAAATGGAAAATCGGACAAGTGCCTAAGCGAAAGCAGATTGACGACTTTCGAATGCTAATTTGTGCGCTGGCTAATTAGCTTGTTGTTTTTTGCTAGAAATGTGTCTGGGTGTGTGTGTGTGTTTAGGTGGGTGGGGGCTTGTGTGTGTGGCAGCATAAATTGTTGCATTAACTGTAACTGTTGCAGCAACCAATTAACGATGCCATAAGCTCTGCCCATTAAGGGCGTCCGCAAAATAGTTGCCCCACAGCCAGTTGCAATTGCTGTTTAATTGAGCGCACGGCTGCCACACAGACCCATTGCATTGCATGTTGCATGTAGCACGTTGCACGTTGCTCGCTTGCGAGCGGGGGAGTGTAGAAGGTTGAGCGATGTAAAACGCTGCGTAAGCCCAAAGCCAACAAAATGAGACAAAATGTTCAAAGAGCGCATAAGCGCCTCCATAAATTGCATGCAAAGCAAATCGTCGCATGCGGCTCGCCTCAAAGAGGGGCCGACGTCGAGGTAGCGAGGCTGGCAAGGCTATACCGTTTGACAAATTATTATCGAGTTGGCAAGCCCCTTGGTTGGTCGGCTTAAAATTTATGCGCCCGCTAGGTAAACCGAACAGCTAAAACAGAGACACCGAACGAACTGAGGCTCACGTTTGCCAGCCAGCCCACGGCCGCAGTCTATTAAATCAGTTTTTGCCGAATAATGGACCGAGCCGGTTGGGAGCAAGTGGAATAAAAAAATTATTTATGGCACGCATTTAGGCAGTGATAAAATATGACAAATGCCTAAAAATATATGCCAAGATGCTGCACTGGCTGCCGCCAACCCAGAGAAGTTATCTGGGCACATGCATAATTTAAGTCAAATTGACAATAAATCAAAGTACTTTCAGTTTCCTGTTCCACCTGCTCTGCCTACTGCGTACCGCTACTACCTGGCTGCCTTTGCGGACACAGGTGCCACAAGCACATTGGCATTGCCAATTTTGATGGCCGCAAACGTAAACGCGGCGACAACAAGTAAACGCGTTCTGGCCAACAATTCATTTCCAAAATGCTTTTATAATTGTTATACACTACACGGACGTGAGGTATGTTGACTAAGTGAAGGGTTTGGAGCTAGGTTTATTTAACGAAAATTCTAATTGCTGAGGTCTGTAGTAAATGTGAGTGAATAAGTAGAGAGATAGCTGTAGCTGGCTGTGAGTGGTAATTGATCGATTGATTGACTGAGAATGAGACAGCTCAATGAAACAGACGTCACAGACTTTGTAATAAATAATGTACATATTAATATAGAATATAGTTCCTGATTGACAGGCTGATGTATTGAATCACTTAGGTTGATTAAGGCATGGTTTTACGATAAACGACAGCTTAACTTAACTGATTGTCCGACTGATGCTATTGTCTGGTTCAGCTCAAATCTTTAGACTTTAAGAGAAGCTTTTAACAGTAGAAAATCAATATATAGAAATATGTGTTTAGCTTCTCAGAGTAAGTAATAGATTGATTGACGAACAATATTCCTTTATTGGCTTTAACTTCCGTATCCAAGCATATTCATGTGTTTTATACATCTACCATGGATTGCCAATGTCCCTCTAGAGCATTTCGCCTTCCATGTGGAGATTCACAGTTAATTGGATGTTTTATATGTTGTTTAAAACGTTTTTGGCATTGCCAAATATAAAATATGTATGCGCACTCAATATGCAACGCGAATTTAGATTTATTTTAGACAATTTGATTGCCGATGGCCGCGTTTATTTTATTTTTAAGCTCAAATGTCCAAAAACATATAAAAAACACGGAAAAAGAAAAAACTGAATTTTCGGACGTGTCCGGAAAATTTTGCAGTCATCGTTCGTCAGTTGAGTTGGTCAACGCGTTCCGCAGCCCGTGACCCCTGAAGCGACCCAGTGCGCAGCTGCTGCATGCAATTAATCAACGCCAGAGTTGCCAGGTAGTCGAAAAAAAAAACTAAAAAAATAAAATATAGAAAATTGAAATCAGCAATGTGAAAACTGAAAAGTTTTGGCGAAAATGTAATACTCTAACGGGATTAGTGGAGAAAAGTTGGACTAAAAGCAGAAGTAGAGATGGGATGGACAGTTAAGAGCTAAAATCTTAGACATCTGGTAACATGTAAAGAATCTTAATATATTGAAGAATAATATTGTATTTACAATTTTTTTTTTTAATGAAAAAAATATTTAAGAACTTTTAGAACTTAAGAAACTTTTAGAAAAATAATCTGTCTAGAGTTCATTACTGCCCAATCCCAAAATATTTGCAATTCACCAATTTGTAGTAGACCATTTTTTGGTTAGTGTATCGCTGTATAGAAAGGATTTAACGATGTCTGCTGAGTGACAAAGAATGCTGGTTGAATTGAATTGCGCTGCTGAGCAGACTAACTGGCCCAGACGAGGGCCACCATTCAAGGTGCGCCTCGTCGAGAAGAAGAAGAGGTGTCTAAAAGCCGCTAAATATGAACGCATTGCGCGCTGCATGTTGCGTATGATGCGTTGGCTTGCTTGCCAGCTGCTTCTTGGCGTGCTTGAGGCTGAAGCACCTTTCAGACAGCAGCTGCCACTTCATTTTGTGCACTTTTTTTTACGCTGGCTGCAGATACTTGCCAGCTCAGCTCGGCGATGGGCCGTGTGGGCGGGTCACATCAGTCAAAGTGCAAGTGGCACTTGTTGCCACTCCATGACAAAAAAAAAAAAAAAAAAAAAAAAGAGAACGGAAGCAGCTGCTGCTGCTGCAGCTAAAGCAAACGCTTGCCGCCCACTCAAGTGGGCACATTCAAGTCGCAGCTAAAGCAGCTTGCCGTTTTCTCAGCTAACAGCTGCAGCACCCCGTAAGCCCCTAACCGCTCGCTGTCCTGGCCTGCTGCTGCTTGGCTTCTCTACCACTCGCATTAATTGCATCAAAGCCTGGCAAAAATTTTGTGCAAATTCCGCTGGGCAAGTTTTTGGCCACAGCAAATAACAAGCATCTCATATGTCCTTGCAGCCAAGTCCTGCAGCTGCTGCAGCCCTAACTACTCTCCAATTATTTTCTTACAATTTTGAATATTTGGCAAAGGCAACTTCAATGGCATAAAATTTGTAGTGCTGTCTGGGTCTGGGTCTGGCTTAGTTTTCGGTTTCAGCCAGAGAGTTGAGCAGTAAATGACACTGAGGATGAGCATAAAACGTATTATATTCAGTTGATTTCTAAGAAATATATACATTATAATGACAGGACTTAAAGCTTGCTCAAAATATATATTATATACATAATTTGCGCTTAGAAAGTGAATTTGTGAAATTACGTTCCAACTTATGCAACTCGAAAGAGTTTCATCTTCAAATGCTATTTTTCGTTTTACTTTATATAAATATACTTATTGGAGAGTGTTGAATATTTAAACTAAAAAATGTTTAATTAAATATTTAAAAATTAAAATTCATTCAAAGTTTTCTTAATTTTCTTTTTTTTTCAAACTAAAATTATTTAGAAAGCTAAATTTTTAATATACTTAGTATTCTATGAAAAGAGTGCTATGCAGGCTGGGTCCAGAAAATCCGCAATTGTGGGGCTTTCCCTTTATATTCCATTATTTTTCTATTTATATACGAACTCAACATGAAGCGCAGTCAGCGCACAACGAGAGAGCAACACTCACACAGCAGCCCTATTGCACCTGCTGCTCTTTACAGTGCTAATCGCTTAGCATAGACTAATTTGCAATTTCACTTCATTATTTCAAAGGACTTACCAGCTCAGCTCAGTTTTAAAATATTTCATATAGCTTGAGATTAGTTTTTGTTTTATTAAAAAGTGTTATTTCAGGTAGCTTGAAGCCGCATTTGCAGCTTAATATACACCAGAAACGGAAATGAACAGACTGCGTAGAATACATGATTTAAAGAGATTACCGAATCACTACATATAAATAAACCTAAATGAAGCTAAACTCTTTATTTTTTATTCAGACTTGCTTGGTTATAAAATTTAAATTAATGTTTTTCTTAATTACAATTAAAATAATGAGTTATTAAAATTAAAATACATGCTCTATAGAGCTCACATATAATCTTAAGACAAATGGCAAAGTTCGTTTAAATTCTATTAAAGCCCTTCTCTAGGCTTATTTAAGCGAAAATATTTAAAGAACTTGTGCTAATTTACATCATCATTAAAATCAGCACACAAATAAAGCCTCTGACGCTACTGCATGATGAATATGTTTCGAAGGTTTTAAATTTAGAATATTTCCATAAATTCCCAACTAAATTGCTCATGTGAAATAAAGAAAAATATAACCAAAACGAAATATAGTTCATAATTAACTAAACAAAATCTCGGATAATGAACTGAAATTCAATATTTATTATAAGCAAATAAAACCAATCTAAATATCGTATTTACTATTTATGCAATGAAACATTTATTTTTATTGCTTTTAAACTCATTTCTTTGATGCAAAATAAAAAAGAAAATAAAATTGTCGTTTGGCCAATGCAAACGGCATTTGGTAAATTGTGGGCGAATGCGTCCAGAGTTCATGGACCAAAGAACTGAGTGTGCTATGTGAGTGTGTGTGTGTGTTTGTTGCTGCTGTTGGTCATGCCACAAGGCCTGTCTCAGCTCTATTGCATTGTGCTAAAAGGATATGTGTGCAATTTCCCTGGGGAAATTTATGCAAATAAAATAGCAAATAAATTTTAGAATTTCATGTGGACAACAACAAAATACAAGCGTGTCAGTCAGTCATTCAATCATTCATTCAATCATTCATTCATTTCATTTGCATTTATCTCGTTTGGCTGGGCTCGGTTTTGCTTTTACTTTTGCCAGTTTTGTCAATTGGTTTGCTTTGTTTGTCTAACGCAACTTGTCTCTTGTCCTTCTCTCTCTCTCTCTCTCTCTCTCTCACTCTCTGTCTTGCACTGCATTTGCTTGCGGTGCTCTTAACTTGATTCATAAATTGCGACTCCCACAAGACTTGGATCATTGCCGAATGCTTGGCATTTAACAGCTGTCTAGACACCCGACCTTGGTAGCTCATAATAATGCGCATACGAATGCGTATCACACTCATTCAGTAACGCGACTAGGTGTCTCTATACGTGTTTGTGTATGTGAGAGTGTGTGGGTATGGGTGTGGGAGTGGGTGCTACGTAATCACAAAAAAAAACTTTAATTGCTCAAAACGCCTTCAGCGTCAAACTTTTTTAATCATGAATGTGCGCATTTAACAGCTGGTCGACTTTTCATACACCCACACATATGCACCCACTCTCACTCTCTTTCTCGTTCGCACACACAAACACACACACTCACTCACATGCACGATTTGCTTTTGGCTACGCATTTTCACACTCAACTAAATCCACAACAATTTGGCGGAGGACAACATACTGAGCCACGACTAAAAAATACCCCAAGTTTTTCCTTTATTTTTTTAAGAACGTAAAACATTTTCTTGGCACTTTATTAAATATATATTAATTTTATTGTAATTTATTTTGCATTTCATTAAAAATATTCATCATTAAAATATTTGGTCAATTTTCTTAAATTACTTTAAATTATATTATGACTTTTATGTTTCTCTTTTCATTTCAGAAAATATTAATCGAAAGCCTGGCAGTTAAGTAATCTACTATTTTTTTCTGTGCAAATTTCAAATATTTTTTTAAGTGTTGTAAAATTTGGGAAGCTAATATTGCTGTACCCAAAATGAAATTCTGTGATACACAAATTAAATGTAATGTGCGTAAAAGTAAGTTGGAAATATATATATATATATATAAAGATTTGATTATATTTAAATAAAGAATATTTTGAAGTTTAAGGCATAGTCATTTATTAAAATAAATATTCAGCTAAATTATAAGAAGATTACAAACTGATCTTTCTTTAAATGATATATAACAATATGGATAAATTAACATCAATTTTTTTTTCAATATTAAATTCTATGGTTTAATTTATTTATCTTCTCTGTCTTTACAGATAAAGTGAAAAGTGAAGTGAAAATATATTTTTTTTTTTTGTGTGAAAAATCTGTGTTATTTTTTTCGTATTCCATTATATGTAAAAAAGTTTTACATGTGAAAAAATGCAGCTTATTTATAATAACGGTAAGAAAAAAATTAAATAAATATGGTATATTTAAAAATATTTTAAATAAAAAACTAAAAATTGTTTTTAGTTCAACAAATTTATATCTACTTTAATATTTTTAAAATAATTGCATTTAGCTTTATGTAAATTTTGTTTTGAACTTGTTATCGTAAGTTTACACCTTTTGTTATAGGGTATATACTATATTGAGATATATATGTGTATAGGTATGTGTATGTTAAGCAAAATGCTGTCAGCATACCATTTAAAGTTTGTAGTTATTTTCACTGTTGTTGTTGATGCTTCTGGTGCTGTTGTTATTGTTGCTAGTCTGTTTGCTCCAAATGGATTAGAAGCAACTTTGTCTGCAGCGTCGGGCGCCCAGCGCCAAGCGCTGAGAAAGTATGCAAAAATTATTGAAATTGAGCATTCAATTTATTTGCAAATAGCTTGCCATATATTTCGAACAGCTTTTGCCTTGTTTTTCCGTTTATATATATATATATATTTTTTTTTTTTTTTTTTCCTTCACAATCTCATATGGGGAAAATTCCAACTGGGTTTGACAAAGGGAGTTAGAAAAGTTTAAGGATAACTGAAATGTACGCACGAAGGCGCCAACATCTATTAGGCTTCAATGGATGAATATACGCATACAAGGATATATGAGGGGATAAGGAATGCGTGTATATGTGTGCGTGGTGTGAGAGTGTTAGCTGGCAGTTCAAATATGTATAAATTGAAATCAATAATTATTTCCATATCATTAGATGGCAAAAGCAAAATGAAATGAAAAGCAAATTATATGCTAAACAAAAAGTCGTAGATTTTTAGATTGCTTGAGTTTCCTTGTAGCTGACACACGCACACATATATATATATATATTTATATATATATATATATATATACATATTTCTGTGTGACGGCTGTCCTTGCGACAGATGTCCTCGCTTGCTCCAGCAAAACAATCGCTGGAATTTTTCTTTGTTTACCTCAAAAGTGTGCGTGTGTGTGCTTTGCCATTGATTTGAAACGTTGGCCAAGTTAAATGAAAAGACTCTACCCCGCTGCGCTCAAAGTTAATTTTTAAGCACGGGCAATGAACATGCTCGACTAGCAATTACCCTACATATAATCTATAATCAAATCTAAATCTCTATTGTGTCGCTAGTCGTTATCTTAATTTGTAATATATCAATTTAATGTGCTGCCATGTGATAGAGGCAACCCCATATACTCTTTACATAAATCCCTAAGGTATATATAAAGCACAAAAACGTATGCATGTCGCATATATTTTATATTATTCAGCCTTGAAAAGGTGAAAATTAGTGTTTTCGGAAAAGTGTGGAAATCGGCGCGCGTGTGCGTTGATACGACACCATAAGGAGCTGATTTGATATTTCAAGCGATACAGTTTCTTTGCCAGACAAAAACAAAGTCATTCCAGAAATACGTGTATATATAAAATATATATGAAGAGGTAGGGCATAATCAGATGCAAATAAGGCAGCTAAGCAGATATATAAATAGCGTAATTTTAAAGAAAAGCGAGGTCGAAAAAAATAATCATAGTATATGTATAAATACATAAAAAAATACAAGTATTTGCAATTGTGCCCCTTAAATAAAAATTAAGAGATTTTGCGCACACATAAAGAAGGTGATTTTCTTAAATATCTCAATTCAAAATGGCAATTAAAGTAAAGAATATATAAGAAAAGGTTATTCTTATACCGAAGCAACTACATTAAATAGCTGTATTGTAAGTAAAGTTAGGGATATTCCCACACTAAACTAAGGCAACTTATGATATAAATAATATCTCAAAGGTATTTAAACTCAGAAACAAAGCAATGACGCGGTTATAGAAGTGAGGTATTCCCACACGTAAGTGCTGTAGAATACCACACAAAAATAAATCTTAATTGCAAAAATTTTAATGGTAGGCGAAATAATTCCCGCAGTGCAGAAAATTGGAAATTTAAAAGTATTCCAACATATGAATGAAGTTATTTATGAGGAATTTTTCTAAAAGGAGGTATTTGCCCAAGACAAATTTAATTATTAATTGCAAGCTCTCAAGGTTGAATTTTAAGATTGAGATTAAGATTAAGATATAAATGTTTTTGTTGCCCAAGCAAAGCAACACGTAGCCTCCAAAGGCATGCTACGACGCACGCCTACTGCAGTTGATTCGATCTTGCGGCAGATTAAATTTTAATGCTCGACAACCACGCGAAGTAAAGAAAAGCGAAGCGAAAAAGTTTAGCACACACTCTGCAAATAGCAGGACTTAAGGCGTGGAATGTAATATGCATGTAACTGTGGCACGCTGCGTATACGTAATGCAATGAGATGCTTATATGGTATTTAATTAAAGCCAGTCCACACAAGATGGCAGTCTAGCGCACACGCGTCAGCTGGAATTGCAACAATCACAATGACATTAAACAAACTTACTGGCAACAGTCAACAATATTCAATAATTAATATGCGACTGGGCCACTTTGACCTCAATTTATCAAGTTTTGATTTATTGTGAAGTTGTAAAGTGCAAAACCTCTCTAACCTGTCGTTGCTCACTCACAGTCACAGTAGAGCTCCAATTGCTGGAATGGTTGGGATGGCACGATTGGCTGGTACAAAGCGACTACAATTTGGCTCGGAGCCAGGTAGCCAGGTAGCCAGGCAGCCGGGTAGCCATGTAGCAAGGCAGCGGATATAATTGGCCTGGCCAGTAGCATTTGTTTGGCTTCGCCTCGTTCACCTGGCAACAGCACAACAAGCAATTGCACTCCACTCGAACCCGATTAAGGATCATTGGCGCCAGCAGCAGCAGCAGCAGCAGGAGCAGCAGTAATAGCAGAAGCAGAAGCACAAAAAAAGCGCCAAACGCTGCGAACACACGGAGAAAGAATAATTGTATGTATAAATAATTGATGGCAATAAACGAATCGCATGAAGGCGATTTCCCACTGAGCTGTTAAACCGCAAATGAGTCTCACCAACGACTGGCGGTTGTATCGGATAAATGTACACCAAACGCCCATTCTCCAACTCCCTTCCAGCTCGTTGTACTAAATTAAATGCTTGCGATACGGATATATATATATATATATATATAAATATGTATAATATATTGTATATACAATTTCTGTATATATTTATATACATCACAAAAAATGTAATCGACAGTCCGTATTGTGTTAATGGCGTTTAAAAATATATAAATCAAATTAGTTTTTATAATATATGAATTTGTTTTATATTAATTTATGTTAAAAGTGAAAAGTATCAGAAGCTAAGAGTTCTTTAGATTCCATTATTAGTTTTCACTTATTTCATAAATTAAATTTTAAATTAGTCTATGTTAATCACTATCAAGTACACAAGGTAAAACTGAAGTCATGCAGTAGTCTTACTCTTCCTTTAATTCTTTGATCTATGTTTCAATGACTAAATTTACAGTAAAAATTAAGCTACACTTTATTGCTCTAAAATAAATTAAAATTCCGCCAGAAAACAGTTGATAGTTCAAAATTTTTTTCATATTTACATGTTTTAAATTAAGAGACAATCATAGAATCGATTCCTAAATTTAGCCACTCTAAAAGCTCTATTCGTATGCAGAATTGTCATTTATATTTAATTGGGTTCTACTCATTATCATTTATTCATTAGATGTCGAAACAAACTCTGTTTGTGCAACTTTTCATACCACAGCTAATCGCGCTTCTTCTTTAATTAGCTATCTCAGTGCTATATAATTACGCCAACTCTGCATTTAGTTCGCAGCTATTTGTCTATTTACTCTTCCACTTGCTCTCAGTATGTGGCTTTTTGAAGCCGCTTTCATGCTTCGCTGTTTATCTTTTTGGGGATTTTCGTTTGATTTTGAGCGTGTGCCTAATTGACAACATCATTTGCAGTTCGTTCGCTCGTTCGTACGTAGTTCGCTCACTTATACGCAATCACTTAAGCGCTGCCTTTTGCTATAATTACATTGTTAGCTTGTAGCTACATACTTGCCACAACCCGCTCGCCACCCTCGCTCTGCAACCCACTTGCAACATTGTAAACCATTGTAAACACGCTGAGGCAACAACAATTGAGTGCGCGCTTGTAAGGAGCTGTTGGCGACAAGCTCATAGAACTGTAAACAGACACACGCACACACACACACACAGAAACATTTCTTCAAGTTTCTCTAGATGCTGACTGTTGCTTGGGGGGCGTGGCTATGTCATTAGAGGCGTGAAGTCGGTTCAATTTTTATAGTCGATTCGTTTGTCAAGCAAGCGGCGCTTGCCACATGCCACATGCAGCGCATGCATTTAACAATTATGCAAATTACTTGGCCGTAACTCTCGTAATTCCCCATCTGCAAACATTTAATGCAATGTTTTTATATTCGGGCATAACAGTGCGTGGCAAAAGTTTTGCGCCCACAAAACTGCAATTGTTGCTGCTCATTAATTACGTGTAAAGCCTGATGTAAGCCTAAAGAGCGTGACACTGATTGAATGCTCTATGGGCTAGTAGATACCCTGTAATATTTTAAGTGAAACAGCCACAAGCTACATGACTTATTTAGATAAGGTGTTCCGACAGGTACCCGGTACACAGTGCATATACGTTAAATGAACTAGTTCCCAAATCTATATAAAAATTACCTGCTATTCTGTTTAAATAAATAAACTAGTTCCACAATATATATAAAGATTAACTGACATTCTGTTCTCTGCCGAAACTTCCTGTCAGAACTAAGCTTATAAAATAGTTCTCTGGAGTACACTACAAATGAACTTGTTCTTTTTATTAACTGTCATTTTGCGACCTGTATTAAAAATCTTAAATTATCGTTACACTGATTTAATTTGAACTAAATCAAACGAACAACAAGCGTCATCTGAACTATTATTATGACAAATCCCATTTAATGATTAATATATCGATTTATAGCGTTCAAGCGAAACTATTTTCATTATTTCCTCGTTTCGGTTCACATATTGTTTTCTCAACTTTATTTAATCCAAATTATTCCACACACATTTTGATATCAAATTGTCAAATTTGGCAAAAATGTTGCTGAACAGAAAGCTTAGCTGTACTTTTGGGCTCCCAGCTCTGTGGCGAGCTGGTTGTTAGCTCTGCATTAGAGTATTAAAAACAGTTTGTGTCTATTATATGACAGAATTCCCGGTTCGTTTCTATGTAATTACATTGCAGACTCAGCGCTTTATTTGCTTAATGCGCAGGCAACAGTTCATTATCGCGCTGATGTCACATGCCGTTTTCCTAATTTTTAACATGGAAGAGCTGTCGTAGAGGGAGGGCAGTTTAGAGGCGTGTCTCATGCAACATGCAGCATTTACATGATGCCTCAGTTGTTTGTCGCATAATGAACCAGTTGCCGGACTTTGACATGCGACGGCCTGCGCCGCCATGCGCCTGCCAGCGTTGCCAATGGCAACCGCATTCGCATTTATATTCGCATATTCGCCTCCACAATGAATGTCCAATGAGCATGAGCCACAAATTATGCGCATTAGACACAACGCTCATTGTTTAGATGCTCGTTCACAATGCGAACGAAGCGAGTATATGGAGAGTAAAGAATATTGATCGAGCTGTCTCTTCGGTGCCTGCATGAACAGAGTGATTGCAGCTAAACATTTTAGCTTTTTAATCAATACACATGAAAAATATGTACGGCCATCGTGGGCATGGTTAATCTCTAGAAGAACTACATAAGTCAAAGACAGCTGGGATTATCATTTATTCAAACTGGAACTGTGTTCCCCTTCTGTATATATCTTACTCATAATCAATAATATTTAAGGAGCGTAAGTATTCTGTAGTCGGCTACGCTATACAGCAATATTCTTCCTCAATTTTTCTTCGTATTTACATATGTATTATAAATACGTGATAAATGCTTAAAAATCCCTCTCCCTGGCTCTAACTTTTATTCGAATTTCAATTAGTTTTGGCGAACAATAAATAGAATTTCGCACGCACACACTGACTCGCCATCACACATAATTGATGCAGTACATGCATTAGCCTTAGACACGCAAAAGTTAATCGTTTGCATAGCACTCATCCGCCCCGTTGTATTGTACTGGCTCTGCAGCTGAACCGAAATCAATTAGCAAACGTTGCACAAAAGTCAAATGTAAGTGGCATATACACAAAACTTATCGCTGTCGTTGACGTTGACGTTGACGTGGCTTATGATGATTATTAGTATGGTTATTAGACCATAAACATACGCACACACACACACACACACAAAAACCCAAACACGTGTGCGCATATGAGCAGCTGCCTGGCTTTGGAAATGCGTTTGTGACCCGCAAGACAAACATTAAACCATCAGCAGAAGAGTCTAGACTATGCGATGCCTCTTAAAGTCGAGAGATATATATTAAAATATAAATAAATTATGGAGAGAGAGCTTGATGAGATCAGAAAGTTTTCAACAAGAGATAACAGAAATATTTCGGGACATAAATTTCTGTGCCAATCCTTTTCCTATACTTCAAAGAGTCCAAGGCTCAACCTTTTCTTTCTCACATACCTCTGCAAATCATCTATATACCCTCTTTATTAATTTGCCTTAGACATGAGGGCAAAAAAGAGAGATATTCAGTAGCTCTAAGTTGGCCTTCTGCTTGGCCGTATTCAATATTTGAATTTAGTAACTGATACACATAACAATAGCCATTTGGCACACACACACGTGCGACTCTTCTGCTCAAGAATTGAGTTTCAGCTGAAGCTGTTAGCCCGGGTCAGCAGTAGCTGAAGCGGGAAGCATATCAAAGAAGCCATTAGATGGAAATCGTTTTGCGAAATTGCCACAATAAATGCTAAAATGTGATTGTACTTTAATAGTGCCGCTTGACTTTGACTTTGACTGGTTGTCTCTGACGCCGCTCACCCCTCGTTGTCTATATGTGTGCTCTGCATGTGTGCGCTCGGCTAGACACACACTGAGCTAAGAGCCTGCAGTAGACAGCACGAGGCAGCTCGTCCGCTCGCTCATATTGGAAGCCAAAAATTTGTTGTCTCTCTGCTGCTCCATCCTTTTATTTTTTGTTAGACTGTGAAGCCATTTTGCCAAGAATTTGGCTTTAAGCAAAATGCTTTTGTTGTGGCTTTAAAGTGGCAACTGTTGAGGCACTTCTTTTGATGCATTTGCTAAAATTTTAAATGAGTGTATAGACATATATATGTATCGTAACAACAAAGAGTTTTTCAAATATTGATATTGTGTTTTTTTTTCGGACCCAGGCTTTTGTTATTGAAAAGTTTATAAATATCATCGATGTCTAAAAATAAACATTAATAACTGAACTAAAAGCTTTTATATTCCTTAACATACTGTAAAGGGACTTGTAGTTGATAAGAACTCTTGAGTAAGGTTTCAGAGTAACCTTCTAGTCAAAGAGCTTCATATGAAATCATTTTTTTTCCATCGATGCTATATAAAATTGTTATTTGGTTAACTGAGAATTGAAAGGTCATTGACTTTGATTTTTACAGTGCCAAATGGAGTTTGATGTTAATATAGGATATATGGCATCTCCATCAGCAACTCCCAGCATCAGTATAAACACGAATGCAGTACAAAAGAAATACTTTGCTCAAAAAGAGAATGATAACAATGAACTTAAAGTGCCGTCCGGCATTGGTCGTGAAATGCCACACAATAATAATAGCTCCCCGAAGCGCATTTTACACAAATTAGAAACTTATGTGATGGACCATCAGTTGCTATAGGAATGCCTCGATATGGACGCCACTTGATTTATTTTTAACCATTTCCATTCAATTCTTTATGCTGCAGCATTGTTGGCTGTCAGCAATCAGTGTGCTGTTCATACGCAGCTGCTCATATAGAGCAAATTACTTCACTGGATTATTGAGTGTGTTTGGGTGTGTGTATGAATGCGTGTAACTCTGCTTATCACTGTATGTGTGAGCGGCATGGCCATTGACTTTGACAGCGCCAGGCAAGTCGATAAGAAACTCCGCTGGCTAGCCAACTCTAATTGTTTGGCCAGTTGTTAGCTGTGGTCATAGCAGCTCGGGCCATTTATTTGTATGGCCTTAAACTGGGCCCGCTCAACAAAATGGACACAAGGGGCGAAAAATAAAAAATAATTGGGCATTTTGTTTTGTGCCATCTATCAAAATGTATCAAAATCTCGCTCGTGCGCACAATGCGCTGACAAACGAGCCAAACTGGCTTTGGCTTTAAAAGGTTTTAATGCGAACAAAGCCGCACACACACACGAATAGAAAGTGAGAGAGCTGCCAATCTAAGCGAAAGCAAATTGAGGCGAAATAACCGCAGCTTGGTTTGCTTTTGGCCTTCGCCTTGGCCTGGCGTTGCCCTAGACGCACGCTGGCACGCTCGCACCCTCGCTAGCCACCAAATTCACACACAGCCGTGTTAATCCACACTAATTTGTTGGCCATAATTCACTGAGAGCTTAGCTCCTTCAAGTTGGAGTCCAGCCGACGTCGTTTTAACCCCACTTTCGCACTGCCCATTTCTATCCTTCTCTCTCTCTCTCGCCTTACTCTTTTTTCAGCCTTTTTCATTCGCATTTCCATTTTCATTTGCAATGTGATGAATATCCGGCAAATTATCCTTTTTAATTGACAGCTGTTATTTAGATTTGAGCCAAGAAACAACGGAAACAGGCAGAGGGCGTGAGATATTGCTAAACCTAAGGATAAAGACCTAGAACGGTACACTGATGCAGACACCGTTACAGCTACAGCTACTAATTCATATCCAGATACATTAAGATAGATTTATATCTATGGCTACGTATACGGGCGACAAGTACAGCTTTGCACGCATAGATACGGCTACATTAAAGCCTGATTATGCGTTAAATTTATATTTGTAAAGGGGCCTCGTCGGTCAGAGCAAAAACCATATAAAATATGGGCCCAACGCACAAGGACTAACAAATGGGGCAAAACTCTGGCCATTTCCTAGGGGCCGTAATTTCTTGTTGTGAGCCAATAAAGGCGTACAAAGAGCGGGGGCTGTAAATGCTGCTCAATATTATCCTTCGCAGCGTATTAGGCTGGTCATTGCTACTCGTCTTCTGCTGCCTGAATTTTTTTCTGCCTCGGCATAATGAAGCGAACGTCACGCTGCCTGAACAAAGAGGAAGCGAGGAGGAGCCCAGGGAGCGGGTGGCGGCTGGCCATGCCTTGCATAAATCAAGTGTAACTGTAACCCGGACCGGGACTTCTCCAAACTTTAATAAGGACACAAAACGCTGCGGGCGAAATGGTGACAGGGCGGCAAAGTGGAGAAGCGAACGACAAAACTAAGCCGTGGCAGTCTTACGTGCGCAGGATTTAATCGATGTACTTAGTTTATTGTTTTCAAATTGAAATTGCGAATTCAAAACGCGCCCGCCCGTCTGCCGCAGCCTCCCCCAGCCCGGACACTTCCGCAGAGCTAACAAATTAATGTCTGTCATGGCAAATTTAATTTCATAAATATTTGAGATATTTCAGCGCAATTTGTGCAGGTTATTAAATTGACGAAATCCACAAGCTGACTTCAAATTTAACCTTCTGCAGGAGGCGCAAAAAAAAACCAAACAAAACAAAAAGCAATTCAAATTTAAATGCAAAGAATTGTTGAGGCAGTGTGCCTATGTTTGCATTGGTGTTGGAGTGTGTGTGTGTGTATTGCTTTCTGTTTTATGAAAACCATTTTACGCTACTTTTGCGCACACCTTTTGGGCTTTTTTTGTACAGAGGGCAAGGCTTTTGCTTTTTATCGCAAAAGTAGAAAACTTTTTGCTGCGTAACAAAATATTTTTTTTGGCTCAAATTTTGCTATAAAACAGAAAAAGCTTTAATATACTCAACTAGCAGTTAACCTGTAAGTAACCAAAGCAATCGTGCCTGATTTTTATTTGTGTAAGCCTTAGTTTCCCACAGCCTACAATAAATACTTTTTCGCCAAAGTTTTCTTCGCTTTAAAATCAATATTTATAGATATATAGAGAAGAAGTTTTTGATAATTCTAGAAATTGATTGAATATCTATAAACTTCAACAAGTTGGGTACTGTCTGTTTCACAACTATCTAAGGACAACAGCCTACCCTTTTTTCAATCAAAATCAATGAGTACAGGGTATATATTATACAAAAAGCAAAGCAAGAAACAAAGGCGAAAAAAAATAACTTTAGCTATTAAATGAAAATAGAAATTGCTTTGGCCCTTAGCGAGCGCCAAACGCAGAAGCAACAAAGCTATGCCAACCAAGTTTTTAGGAATTTATTCAACAGCAACATATTGTAACTTGAAGCATCAGCAACAGCGGCGGCAGCAGCAACATGTTGGCTTATGGCTTAATGGTTTATTTATAAAGCAACAAAAACGCAAAATTTTAACGATTTTTTGTTTTTTTTTGGTTTTATGCAGATTTTTTGTTAATTGGCCAAGGCAATTATGTACCTTGACTTCTGTTAAATGAACACCAAAGCTGCGCGTGTGCCTGTCACGCCCTCTGCCCCAGACTGCCCTCTAGTCCCTGTTACTTTCTCAGCTAAATAAACAACAGCAAAAAGGATATCGAATATAAATTAAGTTTTTTGCTTGTTCTGAACGAAATTTCAATTTAAATTGAATTTTCCGCCAAACATTTGTATTTTGTTACAATGCTAGAGGGTAGCTTGTAGTCGAGTTCTTATTCATCTCTAAACGTTTTTATTGTATTTGGTAATTCTGTAAATAGTTAGCTTCATTAGCTTGAAATTGAAATCTTACAAAAATTATGACTAGACGACGAAGAAATCTGAGGTGACCTTGCATATTAATTAATTGACTATAGAAAGAGGTATTGAAATGAGCTTTGTGTCTACAACCTACACAATTTAAATATATAGGGACCAACGCAGTAGTTAAATAATAAATAAAGGTCAGAGTTGGCAAACATAAATTATGAACGAATCGATCTGCTAAATAAAGAAAATAACCTCTTTAAAATCTTATCGGCAATCTATAAAATTCAACCATCTTTGACTGCGCGTCTGTTAACTTCAGGCCTCTTGCTTGGTGTTCAGGTGAAGTTGTGGTCAATATTTTTAACCAGCAGCATTCGCCAGACTACTTGAAATAAGCCAGATTAAGATATTTAGTATAGGAAATACTTACTCATAGATTATATAGGATTTAAGTAATTATCAAAAAGTTTTAACTGTGAAAACTGCCATGAAAATCGGAAAATATACAAAAGTCAAAGTCAACCTGAATATATAAATATTATTGAAAACATAAAACTTATAAAAAATTCTTTGGGCAAGATACTCACTCAAGGAATGCTCAGCAAGCTGCCATAAAAACTTTAAATATAAAACTTTCGGAAAATCATGAATTATAAATAAAAGCATAAATATTGAAGTTGAACTCATAAACTATATACGAAATTATAAATATTTAATTTTTTTTAAGTGTAAATGAAACTTTCTTAAATATTAATAGAATTTGCGTGCTTAATCAGTGTGAGTTGAAATCTCTGGAGTCGGCATAGCTTAGAGGCAATCATTTAAAATGTTTGGCAGGCGGTTTTTGGCAATGTCAGCCACAGGTAAAACGACCCAAACTTAACAAGAATGTGAGCAAGTAAGTGTGTGTGTGTGCGTGTGTGTGTGTGTGCGTGTGTTAGAGTGTTATGTAATGCGAAGCATTTTGCTCAATGATTTCTACATACTCAGAGCAAAAGCTTATAACAAATGGAGCCCTTTGTCATTTGTCTCGGCTGTCGTGCTACAGATTTACCACACACAAACACACATACACATTTAGCAAAGCATGTGCGCGTGTGCGTGTGTGTGTGTGTGGCAATTAACAATTTATGGTTTTGTAATAATTCAATCTGGCGAATAGATGTGCTCACATTAATTTTGGCATTGTTATTACTGCTACTGCTGATGCTGCTGCTACTGCTGCCACTGATGGCTGTCGGCTTCACTGTTCAAGCAACAGTTGAGCAAAAATGTTGTTGCACGCTTACAAATATTAAACACATAAATCAACAAAGCACGTTTGGAGCAGTATTTCGCCAAAGAGAAAATATCCCAGCTGTTAGGGCAGCTCTTAAATGGCAATGGGCTTCTCTTTTGCGCTTGCGCATTTCGCATGCGTTCTACTCTTTCATCGCGCGCTAATTTTGCCAAGCATATCTATTACACCTGCTTGGCTTGGTAATTAGAAAAATGCTCCAGCTCGTCTTGCTGGCCAAGCGTCTTCTGTGCGCTGGCCTTGAAAGACAATGCCAAACGTTGTCGTGTCGCATGCAACTTGCAGCGCGAAAAGTTCGACGACAAAACTTTCGTTGCACCCATCAATTTGCTGCAGCCACTTTTCATCGAGAAACTGAAAGAAAAAATTCCGAAAAGGACCCAGCACAAAGCACCTGCTCGTGTTATATGGCCAACGTGTGTAGCAAGGCTGGGGGACTATTGAATGGACACTTTTGCAATAACAGCCATAAGAAAAATTTGTGCGTCATTAGATTTTGCATACCCTAAAACTATACAGATTGGGGTATACTGGCATCTATGAATGAGTATCTTAAACAGGCGTTGACTAGCTTGAGCTGACAATGAAAATAGCTTTCAAGGTAAATATAAAAACATATAATATAAATATTTGTATAATAATTTATGCAGAGATTTAAATTTACTTCAATTTCAATTTACTAAAACTTGCATTAATATATACGATATATATTCTATCTCCTATTAAATAAAATACAATTTGTACTGTCAAGCTATACTCTATATCATATTGTGTATATAAAACTGCTCTTAGACTATGTGTTTACCTTTAAACGAAATACTCACTTCGTGCATACATTAAATTCCTCATTCCTTAAAATACATAACAAACAGCAGCCACTCTCGCTATTGAGGAGGGCATCTTTTAGTCACCTTCAGTTTACATTCGACGCAATTTTTACTTAAGTTAGTCTTGGATGCGGGCTGCCGCAAGGCCAAAGCTTGTCAACTTTAACACAGAGCCATACACACACACGACAGCCACGCCCACATGGCTCACTTTGCGCGCACGCTGACTACGTGGACAAAATTAAAAGCTTAGTTCAATATGACCTTAAGTGTCAATTCATTGAAAATTTATAATTCGCCAAGCCTCAATGCGCTGACCCTGAACATCTCTCACCCGCTCTCACGCTCCGTGTGAGTGTGTGTGTCTGAGTAAGTGTGTGGGTGTGTGTGTGTGGGTTGTATATTTGGCCATTTTGGTTTATGCCTTTGCTCGCTTCCGCTTCAGCTGCTAACAATTGTGGCCAAAGTTTATGTGGCTTTGGCCCTTGCGGCAATGTTGTCTGTATTATTTATTCCTTGCGAACACCTTGAGAATTTTTCCCGCACAAACAACAACAACACTTTTAGCCATTTTTGGTCAAGTGAAAAGCGTTGACTTGGGCATTTGTCATTGCGTTGGAGATTTCGCAAAGTGCAGAAATATGAATCAGGAAGTTTAAAGAGAAAATTGATATAAAATCAAATTGAAAGGAAATGTGTGAAAATCTAGCTTAACTGCGAGCAAATGGTTATTATGAAAGTTGTTTAACTTGAATATGGATTGAATTTTCTAAATAGCTATTTAGAGAGGCATGCAGCAGGCAAGTGAGGTGATATTATTTAAGTAAATGAAGCTCATTTTATAATTTATATTATTTACAAGCGGAGGAAAGTTCATCAATTTTGTAGTTATATATTTTGAATGATTAACGCTTCTGCAAGTCAGATGATGACAGAGATATATACTCCCTTTAAATGACTCTTTAAAGAAGCATTAAACAACTGCAGCTGCTACTGCAACTGTTTATTTATCTAAAAATAGCTCTTAAATGGTTGCAACAGGAAAAGCTGTGGCCAGGTCAAAGTATTTCCTTTACAGAGCGCAGAGAGACTGACGGCCAAAATGGGACAATGATAATGCTCAATACTCATATATATGTATATATATAAGACTGTCGGTAGGATGTATTCAAAGCGAAACTGCTTTTTAGTCAGGCAAGTAAAAGGCAGCAACAACAACTGAAACAACAATAACTTACAGACGGGCAAAACACGATCGACAAAGCCTGATGCCAGGACAAAGTTCGCCACGTTGACGCCGCGAGGCAGACCACCTACAAGAATGAAGTACAGGTAAAAGTCTGAGAAAAAAAATTGAAGAAAAAGCGAGAGAAAAAATGCAGGCATAAAATTGGAATGGCAACTGCAGGCGATGACGACCACGACGACGATGCCGACGACGCCGTTTGCGGCAATGCAACTTATGCAAATTTATTGGAAAATGCTTGGCAATATTTTTGCTGTTCTTCTTTTTTTCAGCTTTGCTTCTTCTTTTGCTTTTTTGTGTTGGGAATTTTCGCTTCTTTTTTTTGCGCTTTTATGCCATAACTTTTTGCATTTTATTTGTACATATCTAACGTCTTTTGCAGTACATCTTCAATTTTATTGCCAGCGGACTAGCAGCAGAGGGAACGAAAAGGCTTGAAGGGAAGATCCAGGGTACAAAAACATAACCGGCAAGGTAGTGATAGCGGGTGAACGGGTGTACGTGACTAGGCACTGCTCTGTATTTAGTGAAAGTGAGATGAAATGAAAATGAGAATAGATTTATGTAATGGAAAGCAGATGTGGTATATCTTAAGTTAAAAAAAAAGTTTGTAAAAATATAAAAAACGACATATTAAGAAAATCCTAATCAATTGTCAAATTGTGAGATGTGAGACAAATTATCTAGTATATGGAGAAGCCAGCTCTTGTCAGTTTTGTAGTTCATAATATCTGAATAAATAATCTAAGTCCGAATGGAAGTAGATAATCTTGCTCAAATCTGTTCACTTTCGCCAAAAATTAATATACCCATTTCTATACACTGCTTCTCTCTCAGCGCATAAAAATTCACTTATGGGCGTGCCCATGGAGTAGGCGTTACGTCTTTTTGATATGCAAGTGCATTTGAGCGCAATTTCCAAACGTGAGCAGAGTTTTGCACACACAGGCGAAAGACAAAAGCTGAAAAGAATGCGAATGTGAATGCGAAAAGCGTCTTGGCTATAACTTCATATTGAATCAAGTGAATAAGTATGCATGCCTTGCATATCTGCATACATGCCACGCCTCCAACCCACCCACACACACACACACACACACACACTCATATATGCAGGCAGTAGAAGCCTGGCAATGGGGCAAACAATTAATCAAGCTGGCAGCCAACGGACTAACAGCTGAGAGCATCAGCATTCGGTTCATTGTTCAATTGAGATTCTTATACCCTGTGAAGATTAGCAGTGAGTAAACAAGGTATATGAGTGTGAGAGCATGAACACAACATAGTTGGCTATGTATTTTGCTTGTTGCTATTTTACAGGGGAAACTGCGGGAGTTTCCTTCCAGTTCCAATTCCACTTTCACTTCATTCTTAGTTCCTGTTTATTGTGGAGCATCATTAATTTGTTGGCCAATTGTTTGCTGAAGCTGTTGCTGCTGGTCGAAATGTTTACAGCGTTCGCCTTTGTCATTTTGATGTCCATTTTCTGCACCAGAGCACAAAACACATTTTTATTTCATTCGCTGAATATGATTTGTTTTTCCACTGTGCCACATGCCACTTCCACAGTCACTGCTGCTGCTTACTTAAGCTGCTTAGGCGACTTTTTGTGCAGCTGTGTCTGCCCCGCCTAGCCAGATCCTGTGGCACTGTCCTGTTTAGTGCGCTCCGTAATTAATTATAAAGAAAATCATTTATTTTTCCTCTGGCTTTGGCTTTGCTCTATGCGCCAAAATCTGTGCAGCAAGCCCATTCGCCACTGCTGCAAAAAGTTCCTTAGCCTCTGTTTAATCCCGTCGTATATTATATATAGAAGATATTCCCTAATTGGACTAACTGAGTGCAATGATCTTAACAACTTTTAAAATACGTTTTTTTATGCTTAAATATCTTTGAAATTGTTGCTTGCTTAAATTTATGTTGCTGTGCCAGCAAGGTGTGAATGAGTCCACATAAATCTTGCCGAACAGCAACAGCTGCATCGATTAAGCCAAGGCACTTAGATATTATGTGCAAAATTTAAGGCTTTCAACTCTTACAGTTTCTTCACACATGAAGAGCTGAGGAAGGGAGACAGATTGACATGACTTGATCGATGCAGCTAAAGATAAGAATATATTTATTGTATATAATCTCTGGTATAAGGTAATCATTTATATAAGGATTCGGTTTATGTCTAGCAGAGCTAATTGAAATGTAAAATGCAAATTTCCTTAGGAATTCATAAAAATACGCATCGTAAATCTTACGCAGAATAAATTGAAATAATCAAATAATTAATCCTATTTTCTTATTTTGTTTATTATATGCATACGAATTACACTTCCTTTCTCGTAGCACTTGGACCTGCTGTGGCAAAATCTGTTGCCAAACAACATATCATGTTAATAACTGTGGCCAGGATTTCATTTGAGAGTTGTGCCTTCAGAATTTCGTAATTGTGCATTTCGCATTCAATTCTTGGAAATTGGCTTTAGATTTGGCTTCTCTTGTTTGTGTACTTGTGGCAGCTATCCCATTTGGTTAGCTGTCAGACATTAGATGCGCTCGCTCGCATTCGTTCTCCCTCTCTCACTCTCTCTCTCTTCATTTCTGTATGGCAGCTCTTCTAATGGATAAACTAAATTAGGGCACTTTGTGTGCCAGTGGCATGCAGCAGGGCGCAACACAAGGCAGCTAAACAGACACATCATTTAACATATACGTATGTATTTGTAGGTCTCTCACCTGCTCGCCAGTTGGCAGCTGGCAACTTGGCTGATTGCAACAACTGCGACAGCAGCTACAAATTTAATTAGCTAACCTAACGTCTAACCCGCTGTGAATGTTCCGCAGCTAATGGAGATAAGCTCGAAAGGCACAAAAGGTTTTCATTTTTTTAGCTGATATCAAAAGTTTGCGCACGAATTGCGCTTAACTCGTTCATTTTGTACGTCTCGGCAAGTGCTCACTGTGCCAGCTACTTGGCAAATCAATCAAGAGCTTTGTCTGAGTAAATCAATCAAACAGTCAATTGTGCAGTCTCTATGCATATGTGTATGTGTGCGAGAGTGTGTGCGGGTGTGCGCCTGTGTGTGTGAAATTGGTTGGCCGAAATGCGTATAAATCACGTATACGCACGAGTGTGCGTGCACAAGGTTGCAAGCGTGTAGCAAGAATGTTTGCAAAGCAACACGAAGACTTTGTGGCAAAAGCTAAAAGACACGCAGTCTACACCGAGAAAATAATTTTTGTTGATACTCTAAAATTTTCTAAACAAAATTTTAGATGCCTGACTGTGGAATTTGTGTAACCTACTGTTATTTAATATTCAAATATAATGAACAAAAATTAGTTATGAAGAGCTAAGAACTTAAACGCGCAATAAATTGAATTTTCTTTGCTTTGACGAGACACAGATCAAGTTAGCTTGATGAAAGAGTGATACCAATAAATTAAAGCCAATTTTGAGAACTAACTTAATAATCTAAATTAGGTTATCAATTTAAGCCTTAAAGTTATGCATAATTGGTGTCCGTTGGCTGAAAATCTATAAATTTACCAGGCTCAAGGTCAGGCTTTTTATCCCTATCAATAAACAAGATTTTTTCAATAGACGAAATAAAAGCAGACTGATTAGATATTTCAAGAATCTGCCTTTACTATTATAAGACTACTTTACTCTACTTTTCTAGCTTTACTTCGCCTACTATTTAAATGTTGTGTGTTTGCATTGCAAGTAAAAACACATCGAGCTATATTTTCGATAAGAATTGAATAATTTCTTTTTTTTTGTTTGCTTACTTTGCCTAATTGAATTTTTAAATATTCCACACTTTTAGCTTAAAAGCATTGAAAATAAACTAAAAATTGATTAAAGCAGAATCGTTATTTGAGTTAATTAACTATTTTGTATGCAGAACAATCCTTTTTACTCCGAACTCTAGTTTAAATATTTTGCAATTTTATTTAATTTTAAATTTTATTTAAAAATGCCTTGAGAATAAATAAAAATCTGCAGATCCTTCAATTTCAATTTGAGGTTTAATGCATTTTCAACTTATATTCAATTTATTTGTTATTTTTTTAAATTTGCTTACATATTGATGTTTCAACCAAAATTTATATTTGGTAACAGTTTGTTTTATTGCCATGCTTTGCTTTGTTTTACATCAAATGATTTTTTGGCTTGTAAAAATATTTGTATTTTAGTCCAAAATTTTGTGCATTAATTATATATATTTACTCATATGTTGACTGCACGGAAATTAAAAAAAAAATGCATTATTTGTTGATTTGTCGTATCATATATCAATTTTTTCCCCTGTGTAGCATTCGTATTTATCAAAAGCTTTTGCTAAATATTTGCAATTGCAGTGCAAACATTTTGTTTACTCGAATCTCATTCTATACATGTGCGTGTGAAGGCGTGTGTGTGTGAGTGTATGCTTTAAGTCTGCATTACATGATTTTCACAGCTTGCGCACAGCTTTTGGCAATTAGTTTATGAGCCTGGTCATTGGTTTGATGCTTATGCGAGACACGTTTCGCTTTAACTGCCTCTTAAATTATCGCACAGTTTGCATAGAAATTCAATTATTATACAGTCTCTCTAGCTTACGGTCTCTTTCTTTCTCTCTGTCTGTCCCTTTTGCTCTCTCCTGTTAAATTGCTTGACAATTTTTAATAACCATCATAAAAATGCCAGGCATTGCCCGGCCGGCTGCTGTTGCTGCTACTAGGACAGCGTTGACATACCTGTTTGACGCAATCGATCATAATACCTTTTGATATCGTTATTAAGCTTTTTAGCGCACATTAAATTTACATTACACTAAATGCTTAATGACCAAAAAGTATGCAAGTATGCCACGCCTCCACTTCGCTCCGCACCGCCCCATGCATATTCGTTACGCTTTTTTGGCCATTTTGGGGCCATGGGCATAACTTTTTCGCTAAGACCATGAAATTTATACGCTTGTTTGACTCAAAGCACCCAAATGGCTGCAGCATGTCCATTAAAATACGAGCGAAACTTGAAAATTGATGCAACGCCGCTATACGTCCACTTACCGCGGCGCCCTGAAAAGTATGTTATTAAAATTGTACCTGGCTAAAAGCGAAATTACTAGCAAAAGCGAAAATAACAACAGGCACAGCACAGACAGAGAGAGAGAGAGAGTGAAAGAGTAAGAGAGAGTGCTTGGGTAACTAGTAAGCACTCACACATACACACACCCACACACACATATACTCAAAGGCAGTGCTGCCAGCTATCACACAGACTCCACTCATAAAAGTTTTACATATTAATGAGCTTTCCTATTGACGTGCATAAAAAAGTTTCAGAAACAAAAAAGAAGAAGAAAACTAGAAAAAAATCAAGCATCAGACGCACTTTCAACGTTTTGAGCTAACGGTACACGAACTGTCAATAATAACTGCTAAAAAAAATCACATAAAAAGAGAAAGGCTAAAACACAAGTTCGTATACATATAATAAATCTTTGAGCGAGGGTAGCCTAAAAACATTGCTGAAGTGGGAGCAGAAGTTGAAGCATATGAAATACTTTTTTCAAGCTGCCATGTCTTCTTGATATATCTTTATAAATACTCAATTGATATCATAACATTCGTATTAGGAACTCTAATGTACTTCTATAGAACATATGTATATGTATGGGTTTCAAGTTCTTATAGTTTTTGAAACAAACTCATATGAGAATATCAATGAGAGGTCATCCTCTCATACATACAGCGATAGACAGAAGAACAGTCAGATTATCTGTGTATCAAGTGAGCACACAGAATAAGAGATGAACAATCAGACAAACAAATAAAGAGGCCGACAGAAACGCAGATGAGACTATTAGCTGACGGACACAAACGGATTGAAAAACGGACATACGGAAATACAGGCGGACAGAAAGACATACTAATAGACATTTGGGCACACGAAAGAATAGAGCGCGGCTAAATCACCTATTTATATCTGATAGGGCCACATCTCCGCATGCCACATACGTAAAAAATAATATATAAGAATATAAACTAAAGTTTTATTTCTCTTCGAATGTACAATACTTTTTAGACCACTCACGTATCCATATACGTATATATTTAAGTATACTATATGATTATACGTTTGCTGCTCTGGCCATTTTAATAATCTGTACAGTCTACACTCACGAGTTTGGTTAGTAGCTTATGTGAAGTTGTATTTGAGCTGAGTGGTGCACTGGGAGCTAGTCCATTGAGCATAGCTGGGTTTGCCTTTGGCTATGGCTATTGAAGTTTCTTTTCTCTTGAGTCGCGCTCGGGCTAAATTGTGTCTTCAATTCGTAAGAAACGCATTTTGTGCAACTCGATGAGTGGCTGCCTTTATTACTTTGCTCGATACTCAAGAGCTGAAACATACTTAAATTTTATTGGATTTTATATATAATTTAATTCGGAAAGTTTTTCGAGGAAAATTTACAGAAAATAATTATTAATTTACAATCATCATCAGTCAATAAGTATATGGAAATCTACATATATATATATATAGAAAAAGAAACTCTCATTAAAATCAAAATAAAATTTTTATATGAATGCAACTTTTACACTTGCATAATTAAATTTGTGAAAGTGTGGCAAGGAATATATATGAAACTTTTGAAAATTGTATAAAATTGAAGCACTCGCTGCCAGCGGAAACCTGCGAATATTAATTTTTAACCATGTTTTCGCGCTCGAGTGCGCACACGCAAACAAATTAAGGCATATATAACGAATTTCCAATATGTGTATATATATATATATATGTGAAATGTGCCCAGGAAGGTCGATGCTGCCTGCTGCCTGCTTTATGTCGGTAGCTGCAGTTCGTCTACCCAGCTTCACTATTTCGGTAAACCCCATACTGCTGCGCTCCTGCACTAGCTGCCAAGTTGGGCGCTCGCTGGCTGCCATTTAAGCAACGTAACTTGAAATAATCGAACTCATATATAATCCAAGGCATGCAACTTTCAGTTACCAAAAAAAAAAAAAAATAACACCCACAGCTGCCAGCCGCATGCATGGGGAATTTATACACACATACACATAGAGGGAGAGAAGACAGGATGTCTGTGGTCCGGGGTGCTCCTTAGCATAAGTAATAAATGTACTACGCCGCATGAGAGAAATCGCTTGGAATGGCAGCAAAATAAATTATCGAGCTTCGATTTTCACATTGAGCAGCAGCAGCAGCAACGGCAGCGGTGGCAGCTACCTATACTGCCCAGCCCCCACCCTCTCTTTACTCTTAAACTATGCCGCTCCAGTTTCATTCTCTATTTTATGATCTTTTCAGTTTATTTTTTCAGTTTTTGATATACCCTATATAATTGAGCTGTGTGTGTAGCTTAGGGTACTATGAAGTTAGTCAGGCAGCAGATGCCAAATTGATGATAACACATTAAGTTCACATTGCAGTGGAAGAAATTGAAACTGAAGTGTACTTGAAGCTTGTACGCTATCAGGACAATGACAACAAGGAGCAAGCTTTAAGTCGAGTTCAGCTGCACTTTGAGCTACTTTGATAAAAATATAGTTAAGCCGTTTTATTCCCAAACAAGTTAGCTGAGCTTCATGTGACATAAGAGCCAAAAATCAGTGCATCATAGTCTACAGGGCAACTTGAAGTCGTTCAAGTGCTCATTTTCAAAGCTCTAAATACTTTTCTTTTTTAGCTATGGTTATAAAATTGATATGTAAAGAGAAACTTGGACCAGGCCAGGCCAAAAGCGCTCGCTGTTATTTTCAACTAAGTTAAACTTAAATTACACACACATTAAAGTTTAATAACGGATGTGTGTGTCTGTGTGTGTGTAGAAATTTGAGATGAGGCCTTGTTTTTCAATTTGCCTGCTTGTTTGTTTGCTCGTTTGCCTTTTCAAACATTGGGGTTAGCAAAATATTTGTTGTTGCGCATTGAATTTCACTCACTTTCCCTCTCGCTTTATCTCGCTGCCTTTTTTATGACATGGTATACTGGTCAGCAAGGTCACAGCTAAGCGCATATTTCATAAATTTCAATTATTGAACAATTGACAAAGCGCTCAAGGCCAAGCGAACAAATTGCACAGTGTTTGAAGGGAAATGTTAGAAAGAATGAGCAGCAAAAAATGTTGCATACTTTTTGGCAGCAGCTGCGACAGTCCTCTCTGTGTGTGTGTGTGTGTATAGGTAGACGGTGCAGGTCATGTCAAGCAAATGTTGAACAATGTCTCATTAATCATGTCAGCCTCCACACACACACACACACACACAGCAGCTGCTGCTGCTGCTGCTGGGTTCAGTTTTCTTTGCGCTTTCTACTTCAATATATAAAAAAAATTTTTCTTTTTTGATTAAAATTCAACTTTTGACTCATGCATTGTAATGGCTGACATCATTTGCTTGCCGCTGCCACTGACCACCTGTGACCGGTCAGCGAAAACTCACACACACACACACTCACATATGCATACACACAGCTCCCGCTCTGCCCCTCCCCCTCTCCGTTTCTCTCTTTTTGTGTATTCACGTAGTCAGCCTAACACTCGAGGGCCCGTAATCTTTCAGCTACAAAAACACTGAAGAAATAACAAAAAAATAAAATAAAATTATAATATTATGAAAATGTCTTAGCAGCTTAGATACTCTGTAATATAAATATATATTACATATATTTTATTTTAAATTTTCATATAAAAAGGGCTTGAAAGTCTAGACTCAATTTATTCATTTTAATTCTTATTTTATAGAATGCATTTTTTTTTATGATGTTCAAGTATTTATTATTTTTTATGATTAACGTATTTTCTGTTATCTTCATATCAGGTGTTGTTCGTAGAACCCTTTTTGATCAGTTGTAAGTTAATAAGTATTTTTTTATTATTTATTAGATTAAATATATGTAACTATATGTATCCTCTTATATTTACAATTTTACAGGGTATTATGTATCAAAACCATTTAACTTTATTCATACTCTATGTGTATTTATATATAACGTATATATACATATATTTTTTCTGTTTGACCAACAAACTAAGAACAATTTGAACTTTTAGTGTGTTACTGCTTTTTCTCTTCTTGTTTTCAGTTTTTTTTTCTCCTTTTTTTTGGGCCAACGAAACGTATTCATTTATTTCAAAATATACGGTATTCATTTTGGTTGCCTACTTTTTGGCGGCGTTAGCTTTTAGGGTCCTGTTCGTCCATTGTGCAGCTGTCACGTCCGTCATCAGCATCAGCTGTCAAAAGCTGCCAAGCCGACTACGTGCCGTGTGCCAGCTTTATATATAAGTGTCAGTGCAAGTGTATGTGTGTGTTTTTGGGTTTCCAAATGTTTGTTAGTTTTCATTACATACCACACACACTTTTTTTTATGCTGCTGCTGCTCACTCAAATTGCCATCAAGCAGTTTGCTGAATTGTTTGCATTTGACAAATGATGCTGTCCACGTTGTCCGCGCTGTCCAGCTGCTAATTATATAATTAATTTCGACTGCTTTTCTAATGCGCTTTGCTGCAATCGATTGTCTGACTAAAAGCCTGCACAAATATTTGCGCTGCTCTTGGCCAAAAAAGAGCTGCACACAAAAAGCTTTGGCCAAACAAACACAAAAAAAACCAAAAGTTAGAAAATTGCCACTGGACGCCAGCAGCTGCCGAATGCTCGTTAGTGGCATGAAAATTGGAAATTTTAATTAATACTTTAATAAACGTATTGGGCTGGGAAAGATGTATAGTTTAAAGGAAACTTTCCACGCTATCAAACGATGTTTACATATTCAAACTACAATCTAAGTTAGATGGACAATCGAAACAAACCAATATACTCACTTTGCCACATCATGAACGAGTAGAAAAAATCATTTGATGTGCAAATACTTACGCAAAAGCTAGAACTAAAGCTGCAACGGTAGCTGCAGCTGTAGCTGTATTCAATGTTTGCTCAGCTCACAGAGCACAGGCTGCAAGCGATACAATAGCCACGTGCTGCATGCCACATGCCACATCCCACATGCCACATGCCGCTTGGCTCATTGTCTGCAACTGAATCTCAGTCTAATGACTTTGCCCATTTGAACAGCAATGCCAGCTAATTGAGATAAAATACAATTTAATGCGCATGCAAATGGTTAATTTGTTTTTATTTTCTTTCTCTCTCTCGCTCTATCTATTTCTTGGTCTCGATTTTCACGTTGAAATGAAATTCAATACGATTTTGCAGCAAAGTTGCTAGTAACTTTTTAGTATCTCTTCAGAGTAATTCCTTCGTGACATTTATTTGGGTTTTTAAATTTTTGCTCGAATTTGAGGTATTTTAACATTATTTATATTTTTTCTTTATCTATTAATTTCTTATACAACATCTTGTGCCCATATATTTAACTAGCCATCTATACATATGTATGCCATTTTATCTAACCATCTGTTTCTTTTCTCTTCACTCTCTTTCTTTCGATTATCTCTTACATTTCTTAAATTCTGTCGTCTTTTCGTAAGTCTTTTTTCTCATCTTTCAATCTCTCATTATGCTTTTCTTTAAAATGTGCCCCCCTTTTATCTATTGTCGTCATCTTCTTCATATTCCTCCATTAATTTGCCTATATCTAATCTGCATACTTGTTTCTATTTCATTATTCTTTACTCTTTTTCTCTCACTGTGCCCATTTCCATGCCGCACCACACACATTTTTATACCCTGAATCCATTGAAAATGGAAATTTCAGGGTATAATGTTTTTGTGCAAATGTATGTAACAGGCAGAAGGAGGCGTGCCACACCCCATAAAGTATATATATTCTTGATCAGCTCGACGAGCTGAGTTGAACTAGCCCTGTCCGTCTGTCCGTCCGTCCGTCCGTCCGTCCGTCCGTCCGTCCGTCCGTCCGTCCGTCCGTCCGTCCGTCCGTCCGTCCGTCCGTCCGTCCGTCCGTCCGTCCGTCCGTGTAAACACCTGGATTTCTGCAACCACAAAAGCTAGAGACTTCAAATAAAAAGCAAAATGCTCGATAATACCATACGCTGTACGAGTTTATTTTTTTTTTTCGATAACTCATCCCATTTCTTTTTTATCGATAACTATCGAAAATATCGCTTTGTTTTTGAGGTCTGGCGTGCACACCGTTAAAGATAGAATCGTGCACTAAGTTGTGTTTGATTGCTATATTGAATCCGCACATTTTGTCATTTTTGGATTTTTGATGCCACGCCCCTTTCGCCCACAATTCAACAAAAACGATAACTCACGCATATCAAATACTAGAGACTTGAAATTTGGCAAATAGGTACATTTGAATGTCATAAACATTCCCCGAAAATTTCATTAAGAACGTATGTCGAGAAAAAAAGTTATTAAACAATAGTTTGCATAGCACAGCCTCTTCTGCAGCCGCAATACTGCGCAGTGAGCATATTACGTGCATGCATATGTTTGTGTGTGTGTGTGTGCATGTGTTGGTTACTATTAATGAATAAATGAAGCTCTTAATGATTGGCATTACAGCTCAATGGATTCAGGGTATCTCTTAGTCGAGCAGACTCGACTAGAGTTTAGTTACTTGTTTCTTCATTATTTCACTACACAAGCACACACGGAATTTGAGTTTAATTTTGTTTTGCAAAACATATTAATATGCATTCATCTACTCCCATATGTATCTGTCTTCGTTTATTAACTCTTTAGCACCTGAAGCTCTCAGCTGGCCTTTGGCTCAAATGCCGTTTCGACCATATATAATTCACAGTGCCAAGTTTTGCCATAATAGTTGTTGTGGCTCTTTTTGTTTGCCACACGTTTCGAGTTGCCAGTTGGCAGTTGCTAGTTGTATGTTGTTAGTTGCGTGCTGAACATAGATAACTCTATGCCTCGCTCACTCTCTCTCAGTCTCTTTATCTTTGTCTAAATTCTAATACAGTGCTTAGCAATTATGTTGGCTGCTACTGCTGCCAGTTGCTCTAGCAAAGCCGCATTAACAAGAGCTCATCGTTCAATGTGTCAATTGCTGATGCAGCAACAACTTGCAACCAGCTGGGCCAGCATCAGCATCAGCATCAGCGGCAGCAACAGCACCAGCATGAGCATCAGCCACAACAAGTTTTCCGTTTTGTAACCACATTTGCCAATGACAACTGATACAGAACGTAGCTGTAAGCTGAAAGCTGAAAGCTCAAAAACATAAAACATAAAACTGACTGCAACATTTCTCTACCTCGTCGGCTCTCTCTTTTTCTCTCGCTCATTCTCTAACTCTTTCTCTATTGCGTTCTACTGATGCATTTTACTGGCAATATTTTACATCCACAAGTTTGTGTTTTATTATTTTCCAAGCAGCACTTGTCTTGTTCTATATCTCTTTCTCTGCGTATGCATGTGTGTCTGTGTGTATATCTGTATTTGTGTGTCTCTGTGTTAGCCAAACTAACAAGCGGCAAATCGGTTTGAAACACCCGCCGCAACTCTCACACTTATGTCTCTGGTCCGCTCGCTGCCATGCCCTCACCATCTCCCTCCCTCCCTCTCTCTCTCTCTCTGTCTTTCATTTTCTCTATCTCTCCCTCCCTTAGTTAACCGCAAAACCGAAAAACCGTTGGGCACCAATCGCTGCGCATTGCGGTCAACAATTTTGATTGTTTTGTGGCCAAGTTAAAGTTAGCTTGCCAATAACTAAACTGCGGCCGGAAAGCTTCATCTGCAGCCTCCTGTCCCCGCTTCCGCCTCTTTGCCGTGCTCTTCGTCTGCTGTTGCTTCACCAAAATTTTGCCAGCAGTTGCTTCTGTTGTTTGTCTGCGGCTTTGGCTTTATTGGCACGCCAATCAACATTAAACAAGCATAACCAACTATAGATATTCACCTGAAAGTCAGATAAAATATATAGGTATTAACTGCTAGACTTGCAGATACCCTGTACTGTCAAAAATCAGAATAGAATAATCAGAATAGATCTAGTAAAATCTTGAATACCTACGACACATTATAGCTTGAGCTAAGAGCAGACTAAAACTACTCTTTAAGTATTCTCAAAAGCATGAAAATCTCTAAATTCTCTGCTTTATAGATAGTCATAAATTCTTATCTATAAGAATAGTTAAAGTGGATTTTTCTCCTGAAAAAGTGTGTCTATTAGTCGTGTTTATATGATAAGGCTTCTAAATTTCCTAAAGATAGAGAACATAATTATATTATTTATATCATATCTTAAAAGAGTTGTGTTATAATACAGGGTATTTGTTAGTCATATTCAGGTGCCTAAAAATGTCTCGGGCTTAAGCGGTTCGTATTTGAGCTCTGAATGTTCTTTATAAGTAAAGCAAAGTTCACACTCTATTAACCATCAAAGACGAACATATAGAAGGACTTTTGAATATTAATGAATGAATAATTTGAATATTCTATTATTAAATATATAATGCTTAAGGACTTTAAATCAAAAGAAAGAACTCACAAAATAATATTTAGCTTCTATAATTTATAATCTGGTTTAACAATTTCAATGTTTTTTCTATGTGCCACAAACGTCACTTGATTTCGTACTCGAGCCTTAGCGGCCTTCGGCATATGAATAATTTAATAGTTTGAGAGTGTTTATCAGCTCTGATTGTTAATGCATTACAAACGTCATTTGGTATGTGTTATACCCAACTCTGCGGAGACCGATTGGCGTTGCTGTTAAAAGCCTTTTGGCAGTTTTTATGTTTATGCTGGGGCGCGGTTTGGCAAAAACTTTTCTTTGGCCAAACAGCCAAAGTCTGACTTTGCACTGGCATACATTTTATGCACTTGCAATCAATTTGCGCACATAAATTTTGCACCCCAAGCCCCGCGGCCTGGCTGGCCCCGTGTGGCGCATCTTGTGCACGTCTGCGACATGACCAAATAAAAGCTAAAAGCAAGCATAATGGTGGCTGCTTACAACCCTTTGCTGCAGCAAATAAAAATTTATGAGCCAAAAGTCAAAAAAAGTGGCGTGGGGGGACATTAGAGAGAGAATGGCGAGGGGAGACAGACAGTAATAGAGAGAGGGAAAGTAAGAAAAATGAGAGCAAATAAAATATTGGCTAATAATCGCATAATAATACCAAAAGGATTCGCATTTTGGGCCAGCTCAGCTGTAGCATTGGCATTATGTGGCCATACCCAAGGGACCACACACACACACACACACACATACCCCACGACCACATTGCGTATACGCAATCCACTTGCTACGCACTGCGAAAGCCATTTTCACTTTTCGAGCTCCGACGCTACTTTGTGGCTTTATTGACTGATGGGAGTTGCGGATGGTTGGCATTAATAATGACAACTCGTTTACTGCCCCAGCAGGCAAACACTCATCAAAATGTAGCTCAATGTCTGACTTAGTGCGCCGAAAGCTACACCAAAGCCAGCGCTTAAACTTGCCTTCTCCACCCGCGGCGCCCGCTTTGCTTCTGCAACCTAATTGTTGTGGCAAGTGTATCAAATAAAATGTTACCCCTGTGGCAGCTGATAAGCCCTTGTCTGCCTGTCTGCCAGTCCGTTAAACCAGTTCTCAACTGCAGAGCTGCGAACTGCGTTTAAGTGCAGCCACACCCCCTCTGACGCCTACCTCCCTCAAGTCTTACCTGCCCCTGCCGTCGCTGTTGTTGCAAGTTGAGCGCTCTTAAAAGTTATATATCCCTTCCTATTATACATAATATTCTACTTCACGGAGCCTAATGACTTCGTCATCATTTTCGGCACTTAGCTGGCTTTCTGCAGCTGTAAACATGGCTAATACCGGATTAATGTAGTTGTGGAGCAGCGCTCTTAACATGCAGCTTATAGCATTTATAATTGTTATAAAATGTACAGCGGGCGTTTATTCAATTTAGCCTTTGCTTCTGCTCTGCCTTTACTTTAGTCGAAATGTTGATTAAATTAGTAATCATATAAAATAATATGTATTCAAAATTTGTTAATAAAACAGCATTTAAAAGTTATATAATTTTTTTGTGATGTCTTCACCTCGAGATAAAACATTTGCCAACACGCAGTGTACTTTTCGATATGTGATATGTGTTATCGATTTTTATTGCTCTTATTGAAGCAGTGCGAAATCAAGGGGAGCTACAATAAAATTCAAATATGTTGGCAATCATAGTAAAACTTAAACCCTGGCAGCTCTTCCCTACAAGAATAACCCTAATAAAAAGCAAAACTGTTTTGAACTAAGCTCTTCCATAAATGCGATTATTTATATTATTACTGTTGCAGCAGCAACGCAAGAAACGACAGCAGCAGCAGCTGCCCCTCTTTGTAGAGAGATTCCCTTAAGACAAATGTCATTGCAGCTTGCTGCGCAGGGCTAATAAAATAAAGCTGATCATTCGCTATATATGTTTGCCAGATATAGTTATCTTTTTATAGAGCTGAGCTTTGTGTATTCCCTATATAGATTTTTGTTGCCTTGAAGCAAGTGTAAAGCAAGTGCGTTGCATATCTTGTTGTCATTGTTATTCGAGTTGTTCCTGTTGCTTCTGCTGCACCTGCTCGCTGCAACTAGTAACTTGTCACTTTTAACGGCTTTCTAGCTGTTGATAAAACTCCAAAAACTTGGTAACTTGTTCATTTCTGTTTATATGCTCGTTCAGTAAGTGTAAAAGGGGATATATTGGCAAAATAAGACTTTCTTATTGCAAAAGAAGCTCTTGGGTTGCCCCTTAAAGTCAAATCGCAGTGGAACTCAACAATCCACAGTTTTACAACTAGCGCCATCTCTTCATCAAGCCTTGCATGGTTATATAACTGCTGAGAGACAATCATTAGTGGCGTGACACGACAAAATAAATCTCACATTTGAGCGCGTATCATGCAGTCGTTGACGCTCGATGGCGCCACGTTTATCGAGCATTTTTTGCTCATTTGGCAGCCTTCGCTAGCAGCACGCAGCGTTGACTCTTTAGTGGCACCTTAATTAGAACTCAGACACGCCCATTTTCATGCGATGCACCGCTATTTCCCCATCTCTCTCCCTCTCTCTCTCTCTCTCTCTATCTGTGCGCCTTGCCCTAGTCACGCAAATCGTTGTCTTGTTTACATTTTTAGCCATGAATTTTTGATGTCGCTTGAGCTGAAGCTTTAAACTTCGTCTCGACATGTGTGTGTGTGGCATGTTAAAAGCAAAGCGGAAAACACACATTACACAACACACACTCTCACACTTACAAACACACACTCATAGACAGACAGACAATATGTGTCGTGCCCCATGCGGAAATCACTAAAGGCATTTCCTGTCGCAACGCCAACAAATGCTGTAAAAATCATGAGAACCGCACGCAGCTAACATTATGCTGCCACTCTCGCTGTTTTTGTTGTTGTTATCCTACCTATATGTGTATATATTTATATGTATACATAGATAAGCTGCGCACGATAAACGTGCTTAGCGCTGAGCCGAGGTCAATGGGTCGGCGCTTTAAACAGCAGCAGCAGCCTCTGCTGCTGCAAAATGTCAGCCATACTTGTCATAATATGCCCACACTATGCGCAGCACACGCACACATGCATAGACACATACACGCAGCTAGCAAATGCCGCAACACTTTGGCGCAAAAAAATTCAGAAGACGCACAACTCTGTGTGTGTGTGTGTGTGTGTGTGTGTCTGCGGCATATTTCTAAAAGATTCTCGCACACACACACACTCCTGCAGCGCAGCCATGCAAAATATGCCCACATTAAATAACTTCAATCTACTCTAAAGAACTTGTTTATGCTTGCTTCTTACCACTGCCCACTCTTGCCACGCCACGTGGCTTATGGGCGGGCGCTTTTTGACATCTTAGCCAGATGGAATTTATGTGGGAATCTGCTTTGAAAGAGCTGCGTGTGTGCGTGTGTGTAGAATACATTCGTGCGCTGGGCTTTCACTTTGAATAGTTTGTTTATCCTTTTTTATTTGCATCAGCTGCTTCTTCTTCTTCTGCTTTAAGAAGCTGCTTCTTGTCAATTTCTACATCTTTTTTAGCTTCGGTTTCTGCATGTGTAAGCTTTGATTTGCATTGTACCTCATATATATATATATATATATATATATATATATAGCATATGGACTTCGCAGATCTTATTGCAATCTCTTTGCTTTGCTAATGGATTTGAGTGCTGACCAAGAGCAATGGAAATCTGGCCAAAGGCGACATTTTCGAATGTAAATTGTAATTTTTTTTTCTGCTCAAGTCAATATTGCAGGAAAAATAAGCTTGCGAGTGAAAAGCATGCAGCGAGGGTGGCATGGGAAGTATGGTAAAGAGAATATCTGAAAAGCAAAAAAGTCTTCCGCCTGAGCCGGTCTCTTTATATATGTATATTTATATGAATTATTAGCTGTTGCTTTTATTTAGCTGGTTTTAAAGCTATCAATGTGGAAAAAATAAATCATATTTAATTAATTGAAAAATTTGTAATAATGCAAAAGGACAAAAATTATTCAGTCTACAATAAAATACAAATTTTCCATAATTGTCATTATATCTTAAAAAGCTGAAAATTATAAAAATAAGAAAACAAATTTTCTTTGCTTTATACATTAATTTTATTTTTATTGATGGAAAAGTTTTTTGATGTAGAAAACTTTATAAAGAAATTGATTATTTTTAACATAGAAAATATAATATATATTTATAAATTTCATCCAATTATTCTTTAAATATTAAATATATATATTTATATACATAACTGTACAATAGAATTGCCTTTGCAATTCAGTATTCAATTTTTTTGGCACAAAATTGACTAAACATACAAAAAAATTTGGTTTTTACGGCCGTATGAAAATATTTACAAAAAAAATCAATCACATTTACAATATAGTTACAGAAAGAGTTGGAGCATGTGTTAGAGCGAGTTGGCAGCAATGCAGTTTTGCTAAGACACAAAAATGCAGAGTATCAAAAAAGAAAAAAATTCCAACAACAATTTGTATTTCTTATGCCTTGGTGCTTGGTCAAAAATATAAAAATTACTTCGTTTACATTTACAAGCATTTTGGGATAAGTGAGAAGGAGACAGAGAGAGAGAGAAAGAGAGATAGTGAAGAAACATGGCAACAAACGGGTCACGCAGTGACCAGACAAGCAATAACACTTGACGCACGTCCGGGCTACCCACGTACGTGTTTCGGACTAGCCACTCAGGTGGTTTCATGGTGCAACCTACCAAAAGAAAGAGATTGGTAGATAGTAGACCAGAGCAAGCTAGACGGGTAGACATGACTAGCAGTTGGTAGAATGTAAAGAAAAAATATAGAGTAAGCATATATAGTTTAAGTAACTACATAACAAACTATGAGCTTTATAGCTCCTATGAGTTAAGCTAAAAAAATTAAGAACTTTTTGGTATTATGCAGGATTTTTTAGAAGTTAAAGATCAACACTTCACTTTAAGCATTTGCAAACTCAGCCAAGTATACTTATAAGTAGCTGCTTTTCAAATTTGAGCCTTGTAGCGCTATTATATTATTTTTAAGTATCAAAGTCTTTTAATAGATTTGTAACTTTATAAAGGAAATGGCAAAAGTTATTGATAAAAACTAAACTTGAAGACTTCAAGGCTTCAAAAATCAGCCATATATGGTTTTTAAGTGTAATATCTCTATATTACTGCCTGTTACATATACATGGGCATAGCCAGCATACCCACTCTGGCCATTTTTAATAGGTATATTGAGGAAAAAAAGGCTAGACAAAACTCTCCTGACGTGTTAAATTGAATTTCAACGTTGTTCTTGCTTGAGCCTCAGGCGTCTGGTGGCTGCTCCTAAATGCTGCTGCTGGTCCCGTTCCCGTTCCCGTGCCAGCTGCACCCACACCCAGAAGCAGCTGCTCCTGCTGATGTGCTTGCAGCAATTGTCGCGCCAGCTGCGAAATGTCTCCACTGTAACCGTTGCTATGATCCAACTGGGCGGAGCTGCTGTTGCCGTTTCCATTTGCTGTTGTTGTTGTTGTTGCAGTTGCCGTTAGAGATTGTCGCAGGAGATCGGGTAGATGCCACTGTTCCAGTAGCTCGGCGCCCAGCTGATGCGAAAACTGGACAAGGCGTGTCAGCGTATAGAGTATGGCCTTAATGCTGCGCCGCTGGGCATCGCATTCGGCACGTGAGTCGTAGGACTTGTAGAATTCCGTTTGGTAAACGGACGTGATGAAATTTATGATGATGCCATTGGCCAAGTGGCTGTGGCACTTCTTGTTCAGCGACATGTTGTGCAGCATCCCAACGATTTGCTCCTGTGTTCAAACGATAAAAGGACACAAAATGTTGATGAGCAACAGAGAGCGAAAAAAGCGTTAAAAAAAAGACAGAAAATGCTTACAACCAGCGGGCAGTCAATCTGATTCTGTATAAAAGTGTCTGTGAGTATATGTGCGAGTGTGCGGGTGTGCGAGTGTGTGTGTGTGTATGCCTGTGTGTGTGTTTTGTGGGGCAAAGGCAAATGAAAAATCGTGGCCAAGATTGTGAAAAAATTGCTTTGCAAATGCACAAATAAATTTTACGAGCTCTCTACAAGGCAATGCTTTCAATAAAATTGGTGGAAAAAAAATTGAGCGTTACCAGGGCTGAACGAGTGCCAAAAAATTGAAGGCACCTTTAATAGTTGCAAATGAAGCTTCAATTGAAACAATGGAAGTGGAACTGAGTTGATTTATGAAGTAGTTGAAAAAGAAATGGGTCTTAGATTGATATTGATAAATGAACTGAGCAATGAAGCGGATAAATCGGAGCTTAAAACTGATTCCATAAGCTAGTTTCCTGAATTGGTACCACAAACTTATTCTGAACTAATTATGCTTTCAAGTTCTACCTGCATTCCAGTTTCACTAGTTCCTTCTGCTAGCTCAGCATACCAGGTTCAGTTTCTAGTGCCACATTTTAGTTTCTCTTCTCAATTTCACTTATTATTTTTAATTCCAAGTTTCATTTCCCAGTTATACTTACTGCTTCCAAATTAGTTCCCCTTTAATTTCGATTGAGTTTGTATGCTCACTGGCTCATTTGCAAAAATTTCTTATTCTACCATTTGCTAGTTGAGCTTACTATGTTCACCTTCTAGTAATTCCACAGTCTACTATCTTATTCAAGTTCCTCTCTGATAGAACAACATCTTAGTTTCCCATTCTAGCTCCCCATTCTAGTTCCTCAATTTTATTTATACACTACACTAGTTCCACACAGACAGATTGCCAGCCCTATCTTTTGAGGAATATCTACTTACATAGAGAAAGACGCTGATGCCACTGGTTTGATGCTCAAGCGTTGAAATCAACTTGAAGATGGCCTCGTTGGACATGATGGAGTAGTGTGAGGTGACCTCCATTCGGCTGAGATTGTTAAGTGCTGCAGCGCAAAGCAGCAGAGTCTGGCCACAGCAGTCCGGTTGCAGCAGAGCTGCGAGGCCCGCCACTAGTGTCTCAGCAGAGTCTCTCAGTCCCGAAACGCGATGCTCCGGTCCATGCCAGCTGGCCGTGATCTGAGCGAGCAAAGAGACTGCCTCACGGCGTTCAATGGCACCTCGTTCCACCGTGCTCTGACCCACATGTAGTATATCCCTGACGATTTCGATGCCGCCGCAGTTGCCCAGTTGGGCAATTGCCTGCGGTGCACAGCAGAGCGTGGCCAAAGCCCGCAGCGCCAAGGCGCGCACTGAGCTCAACTTGTGATCGAGCACAATGATGAGCAGCGCACGCACCGCCTCATTCTGTACAAAGGCATCCGAGAGCGAGGCGAAGCCATCGTAATCAATATTCATTAGAGTCGCAATCATATTGATGTTCGCTCTCAGCAGCAAATCGCAGCGGCTCTGTTCGATGCTCGACACCAAGACTCGCGCCAGACGCTCGAAAATTAATCTCAAGGTGATCAAAGTGTGACGCTTCAGTAGCTGCACATCGTCGAGCAGCGACTCGAGGTTGATATAGTGTTGCCTTTCCAGTGAATATCGGGTATCCCGACTAACTGTGCGTATTTGCTCCAGATGCTGTTCATAGCGTCGGCGCTCCACGCGCGCATCATTGAAGAAAATACCGCGTCGCTCCAGCACGCAAGTGAACTCGTCCAGGTGCACCAGCAACTGGGTGGCACCGGCCAATGCCTCTGGCAAGGTTGTCGCCTGCTGCCCACTCAAAACACGCTCGCAGCGCTCGAAATGCGTTTGCAGATTCAGCGCCTGCTGCTGCAGCTGCCGCATCAGCTTGGCCACGGCGCTCGTTGTGATCGTGAAATTCTTGTAAGCTTCCTGCGTAATTGATTTGTGCTGCAGCATGCACATCACTTCCGGCTCACAGTTCCAGCGTTGCTCGGAGCGCCAGCTGTGCACCGCTTGCAGCTTGAGCTTGCTGCCTTTGCTGCGTGCTTTGGGCGTGCTCGTGCTCGCCGTGAAGCGTGTGAGCGCCTCATATTTGAGTGTATCCTTAAGAGTGAGAGTATCATCGAGATTGGACTCTTGTGCGCCGAAGGTCACTGTTTCGTTGTTATAGGGCGGCGGCGCCTCACCGAGATAAATGGTCTCATTGTTGTAGGGCGGCGGAGGGGTCACTGGCGACATAAACTCTCCCAGCTCCTGCTCCTGGTCCTGGTCCTCTTCCAGTTCTTGTTCCTGTTCCTTTTCCTGTTCAAGTTGCTGCTCCTTTGATTTGCTTTTGGTTAAACGTTTGCGTCTTCGCACAGCTGGACGCGGCGGTGTCGCTGGACTCATTGTCTTATCTTGGTCCGCATCAGCCAGTTCATCCAATTGCAAGCTGTCCAGCTGCTCGAATAAGCGGCTGCGGCTTGCCTCCAAATCATCGTCCTCATGCCCATGCTCATCCTGTTGCTGTTTGAAGGATATGCGACGCGTAACGCTGACCAGCGGCGAGTAGAAGGACGATTTGCCCACGCGGCGTATGACAGTGGGCGGCGTTGCTATCGAACGTAACGATGTGGGCGAGGCACTGGGCGTGGTTGCTGTGGCAGCTGTCACAGCTGTGGCTGTTTGACTATTGTGCTGCTCCTCGTTGTCCGAGAAGCCCGAGTCCTGCAAGCGTTAACAAAAGCGAAAACCAATTTTAGATATTAGCTTAGGGATAACTGCTAAGGGGGCGTTTTTGCCGTTTTGAAACACAAAAGGGAACAATATGAAATGGAACAGGCATAGATAATACGCTCAATGTTTGCCAGTTGCTTTGCTATATGGACAAGGGTATATCATATCAGAACTATTACATAAAGAAATTATATTAACTGAAAAATTAATGATTGAGGAGTGATTGGTAAAAATACCAAAGGAATATTGAAATGAAACAAGAGAAAATCTTAAAAAAAATGACGAGTATACATTTAGACTTATGTAGATTTGGCAGATTAAAGTTTCACTACCACATGTTCCACTGCGGAGCGCTCAACTTTGGTTGGGAAACACGCTCCAGTTGACTGGTTGCTTGTATTATTTAAGATAACGCACCTGACTGCGCAGACTGCCAGGACTGTCGTGCTTATGCCAGGAGAGCTTGGAGCTGTTCTGTTCATCATCCACCTCCTGAATGCTGGACAAATTGCCAGCCTGTGTGCCCAGATGACGCTCCAGAGATGCGGGCTGCTGATGCTGTTGAAGCTTCTGTTGTTGTTGTTGATTGTTGTAATTGTAGTGAGAGTAGAGGCCGCCGCCTGTGAAGCTGCTGCTGACCATCTGTTGGCTATCGGAGCCCCACCAGACTTTGCTATAGCTGCGCTGAAATGCCATTGCCTGCCAAAGAGAGAGGGAGAGAGCGAGGGAAAATGCAAATCAGTTCGGTGTGTCAATCAATTAATAAAATTGCCTCATTTGTGGGCAGCGCTTTAAATTTGATTAAGTTTAATGCAATTGACGCCTGCTTAATTTATCTTCCACCCCGGGGCCTCGGCCATGGCAACATTTTGGCCAGCTGCCGGTAATAAGTTTTAAATACAACAGGCCAAACGCCCACGCAACGTAAATAAATAAACAAACCAGAGACACACGCCAATGCATGCCATACATATATACATATTTGTGTGTGTATGTATGTGTGTATAATAATATCCGTTACAACAAAAAATTAAATTTCCGGCAAGCGACACAAATCATTATTTTAATCAATATGGAATGTTTGACTTTTCAGGTCTGCTTTGTTCGCCTGTGCATTTTGCTGAACTGTAAACTGAAAATGTCAGTTAACACAATTTAAGAGCAGGTAACCATACAAAATGTACTCAGAGCTGAGCGCATGATTGAACACGTCCAGATAGAAAATCAAAGTAAAATGGAAATATATTTTCAAGAGATTCTTTTTTTTTCTACAAATATTCTTATTAATTATGATAAATGTTGAACAAATACAATGAGAGGTCTTGAGATCTTAAGGTATATAGCAAAATATATTACACTATTATATATATATATATATATATAATGCTTCATCAGCATTATTAAAAGATGCCGTATAGTCAAATTCATCTTTATTTCATATGTCATGTAGAAGATGATATGATGTATGATATAATCATCATATATATTTCATTTGTCATATATCATATGGTTTTATATTCCAATATTAATATATATTTGAATCTTTTACGTTGTTCAATGAAAACCTATTTGAAAGACATTTTGCATGCTTAATCTTGCAGTGTTAAAATTATTAATTTAGGCAACATCAAATTAGCATATTATATAGCTCTATGGGGCATAAACTGCCCAATATTTTCTGCCTAATCAAATTAAAGTTTGTAATTAAAGTCAAATGTCCATGCGTTGCCTGTAATGTCAAAATCTCCATCAAACATGTTTCCGTTTGTAGACAAGAAATTCGTTTAAGACTTTAGCCTTACAACTAATGAGGCACATAGAGACAGAGTGAGGGAGAGAGAATGGGACATAGACAGAGATAGAGAGCACTGCTTTTAGTTGGAATCTGTAATGCAAAAGTTGCTGTTATCAAAATGACATTTGACATATGGCACAAACATGCTTAGGTCAAAGTAACACTGATGGCTGTCCAGCTCACTACTCTCTCTCTCTCTCTCTCTGTCTCTCTATTGCCATCTCTCTTTAGGTAGCCCACAGTAAATGCGGTACATATATAATTGTGTTATAATTTCAAAGTAATTGATGTGATGCCAAATTGTGGCCAGGTATTTATGCAGATTTTATGGGCCAACTGGCTAGGCAGCAGCAGGCGACCAGGCGACCAGGCAACAGGCGTGTCGTCCTGTACTGTTCTCTATTATCCTGCCTTACTCTGCTCTGGCTCTGGCCACATCCTTTTGCCAGCGCAGCTGTTTCTGATTCTGTGCTGTTACCAAAGTTGCAAATGCAAATGTTGGCCAAAAACCATTTACGCTATATTATGCAAATGAATTAAAGTAATTATGCCACAAACATTTTTGGGGATGACAGCAAATGTATATATGTATATCGCATATATATATATTTATATATATATATATCTATATATATACATCATGGGCTTCCACTTGTTACGACGCATTTTTATTCATGTTTTTCCTGTTAACTGTTTTTGGTTATTTTTGTTTTTTTTTTTTTTTCTTTGTTTTCTGCTTTTGGCATAATTGCAATGTAACAAACAGAAAATGCATTTTTGACCATTTTTTGGTTTATTTTGGGCGTTTTTATTTCGTTTGCGTAAATATTTACAGAGTATATTTCAGCTAAAATACATATAGAACAATAATAATGCCAGAACAAAACTTTGCAAAACGTTTCACAATTGGTTTTGGCTTTCGCAAGTGAAGTTATGCATCCATAAAAAAAACGTGCACTTAAAAAAAAAAAGAAACTAAAAAAATGACCACAATTAAAATATGTCAAAATAAATATTTGATAAAAAGAATTGTAGAAAGCAAGAGAAAATTTGATAATAAATGCTTTCAATTGAAATATGAGATATGAAACAGTTTTAAATTATTTTTTTTAATTTACATAGTTTTTTTTCATACAGAGTATGTGCAGTGTGGTTATGAATTCTTTAGTTATTTTTTGGAATTCTACATTTAATAGTTGCGCATTTTTAATGGTACTCACAATGTATTTAACAGTTTAAATGCGAGTGCAGCTTACAGAATGCTTACAACTTTTTTCTTGAATCAAAATTTCTTACAGTGCACTCACATCTTTCCATTAGATAGCTATTTGTTTACATATTTATTCAATTCATTTAATGATATTAAATCATAGTTTATTTTTAGTTGTATATTTCTATTTATTCAACATTTAGCGAGGCTATCACATTAATTGTTTAAACAATCTTTTTTAAATTATTAAAATTTATTAAAAAAAAATAATGAATTTAAAGCAAATTTATTTTGATTTTCATTTAAATTAAAAGAGCAAAATAAATGTTGCCGGCGACTAATTAATGAAGAGCTTTACAAGTTAAGCTTCGCTTTGGGGCGTGGCAGAGAACAGAGGCGTGTCAGACTGCGTTAAAATACGCTGTGCGATGGCTTGCGCAATAAATATTGCGCAATTGCCACGGCGTTTGCAGCAAGGCGATAAAAATTAACGGTACTTAATGCCAATATGGAAAATCATTAAGTGATTTATGCGAAGAGAGAGAGAGAGAGCGATGGAGAGACAATACAAAAGTGCGAGCAGCAACAATATATATACATATATATAAATCGGGCGATTAATATTTGTCAACGCTCTTTAAGCACTTTCCTGCCTATAAAGCCAGCAAGAACAAGAATGCCACTAGATGGAAAGTGTTTGACTAGAAGATACCCCCTAAAACCGATAGAGATGCATCTATATAAAAAATGATTGATATTGATATTAATTAATTAAATGGAAAACTGCAATATGCATCGTTATCAATTTGATATATACTATGTAGTTTCGACCAAGTTTCTTGCACTTATGTCATACCCTGCTTAGTCGGCATATAGGCAGAAAAAAGCCATATAAAATTTGTTTTTGTGTTTTTCTGCACCTGAAAATGAAAATAATGAGCGCAAAGGACATTGCGTATTATTGTCCGGCTACGGCACGGGGATTACGCACATAATATCGGTGCTTTATAACGCATGAAGGCAGAGCAAGGAAACATCTGCTAAAATTAATATCGGAAATTGGCATAAGTGTGCATATAGTCTAGACAGATGACATCAAATATAAATAGATGTTGAATTATTAAATGTTATTTTTTGCAATAGATTGTTTTATAATTAAATATAAATTTCAACTCTTAATTTGTTGGTAAAATTTGTGTAGTATATAATACAAATAAATACAATATTATTTATTATATATCAAAATCAAGAAGACTGAGAATTTTTCAAAATATCCGATCTTAAACACAATCCAATTCTTGTAAGAATTAAACACATTTTTTGTTAATAACTTTTATTGTTTTTTTTTTTAAGTTTTGTTCTTTTACATTTATATATACAATAAAGCATCCTAAAATACATGATAAACGCATTTTTATAATACAAAAATACAGAGTTAAACAATGTCAAATAATTTCCTTTAAGTGATTTCTCTTTGTTTTGTTGCCAGCATCGTTCTTCCTCTTCTGTAACGGTCCATAATACAAACGCAAATAATATCGAAAAGAATAGGTGAAACACGCACTCACACTCACATACAGAGAAAATACAAATAAAAAGCTAAAGAAGAAAATAATTATCAATTTTGCACTCGCAAAGTCCATAAAAAAAATTGAAAAATTGTAAGCGAATATTGGGATTTGCTTGGCAATGCCATTGCTGTGTGTGTTTGTGTGTATGTGTGTGTGGGTGAGTGGGTGTGTGCTTGCGGCACAGTCAATTAACAAACGCGCGCCACATAAATTTTAATATCGAATATATATTCGTTTTTGGTATTTGTTTAATCAAGATAAACGAGCGACGCGCCTCGCCACGCGAGCAGCAGTTCAGACAGGTGAGAGTGGGGGATTTTATTTTTTTTTTTTTAGCATATATATGTGTATAGTGAAAGCCAGCACCAATCTTTGCGGGTTACAGGTAAACAGAACATATAGGTATGGGTATATATATATATGTAATATATATATATGTATAGTGGGACTACAGTTGTGGCGCTGTTTTCAGCATCAGTGTGGATGTGTAGCTGGGCGCCGTCGCTGCTGCTGCTGGCTTGCCATTTGCCTCCAACTGTGCGGGCGCGTTGGTTCCTGGCGGTGGCTCCTCGACATAGCCCACGGCGGTTACCTGCACCAGCGTTTTGGTCAGGTGCAAAGTGCGTTCGTTTAACAAATGATTGTTGGCCAAGCCGAGCCCGTTGCCCTGACCAAGATTGCGCGACAGCGATGGTCGCAGTTCCTTGCCGCGTCCATTGCTGCGCAGATGCTGTTCGACAGCATCGCTAGCATTAGCATCAGCAGCCGCAATCTCATCATCGTCGCTGTAGTCGCTGCTGCGCATCGAACTTGCGTAGGAGTAGGGCGACTGCAGGCGCGGCGCAGTGGCCGATGCGCGCTGCTGCAGCGTTGTCGTTGACGCACCTGCCGTGATGTCCTCCTCGGAGATGTCATCGAAGGCAGGTGGCGGCGTCGACATGCCGGAGAGCAGAGCCAACGCCACGGGCCGACTGCTACTACTGTTGCTGGGCGTATTCGCAGCGTTTGTTCGACTAAGCGGACTGCGCACCATTTGCGTGGCAGACGTTTTGCGCTTCGAGGGGGAATGTTTGAGCGGAAATGTGGGCGTCTTCTTGAACACCTGCTTGCCCATGGCATCCTGAAAGCGTTTCGCGTAGAAAGACGGCCGGCACACCGACACCGTGTCGCCATTGTACAAGATGCTCTTGAATGTGTGCTCCAGCTTCTTCTCCAAACGATACGACTGCAGAATGTCGATGATGCCAATGTAGAGCAATAGTCGTTCGTCGTTCTCGGAGCGTGCTGGAATGCCGCCCTTTGGCTCGTCGACGCCCTCCTCGAGCGTCGCATCCAAATCGGCGGTAATTGACTCCATGGCCGTGGAATGGGCCACCAAACGTTGACGATTCATGCTGCGCGTCCGATTGAGTCCGGCCGCTGAGGTGCCTGGTATGGAAGTTGAGCTGGACACTGGCTGCAGCTGATTCACCTGATCGGCTTCGGGTGCATCATCGTCGGGGCATTCCCTGCGCTGCAGTTTAGCTCGGGCATTACGTATACGCTCCTCCTTCTTCTCTTTGGCTGCCAGATCCAGATTGTGTATGCCCACCAAGAGCGAGTAATCCATGATTTGGAAGCTCTCCAGAACCATGCAGTCCCGTTTGATAGTGTTCATCAGCGCCGTATAGGTATCTGTCTCTAGGAAAATGCCATTCGGATGATGCTCGGCAAAGTCGAGATCTTTGTACGTCGGACTTGCTTTCTGTCTTTCGGCCTTGGATGCCTTTCGCCTAAATGTCGAGCCCTTCAAATCATATTTGGCATGCATCTTAATGTCCGACGGCAGCAGATTGTTCATGGCCACCAATCGAACATTCTTGGAGTTGTAATGGAAGCAATACAGGCCAAAGAACTTGGGCAGCAGCGTGCGCGGATTCTGGGAGAGATTCATATAGTAGCCCGGCAATAGCTTCTGCAGAAATTCGCACTCTTTCTTCTGCACCGTCTTAATGATGAACTCATCATCGTCGGTCAAATAGAATATGGAGCCCGAAGCGCCCGGATTGGACAGCTCGCGCATGGGCGATGCACACATGGACATTAGAAAGTCATCCGGCTCGATGTTGAACAGATCGCGAAAGTAACGAAAAGCTATCGGAGCATAAACCTTAAAGCGAAAGTCGCTGTAATGGTGAGCGGGCGTCAGCGACGAGCCGTCGGGCGGAAAGGCGATGGTCTCCATCTCCCAGAAATCGTTCATTAGCAAATCTCGCTTGGGCTTGTTCGCCAGGCTGCCCACCGTGTGCTGTATGCCCAGCTGAATGGAGCCCATAATCTGTTTCGATTGGATCTTCTTATAGGTCACCTCGCCGCCCTCGGCCACCCTGCGATGCCCGATCTTCTTCTCATGCCTGCCCGTGGTTGAGGGATTTCTCGATATGCTCGCATCAGGCATTGAGCCATCGCTATGAACTTTGGGCAACTGTGTGGCAGCTATATAGTTCTGTTCCTGTTGCAATAGGGCTAATGACTCGCGGCCGCCATGCAGGGCGGCTGCATCCCTGAACAGCTGGCGGGATGTGCTCGCGGGGGGCGTGGCCGGCGGAATAGCGGGCAGCGCTTGACTCGTTGAGGCCTCATTGATGGAGTTGCCCGAGCCAGAGCTGATGGTACGCTCTGCTCCACTGTGGCCATTGTCATTGCTGTTGCTATTGCTGTTGCTGTTGCTATTGTTGTTGTTGTTGTTTAATGTTATTGTTGTTGTTGTTGTTGTGAGCAGTGGCTGCTGCTGTTCGATTTGTTCCTCATGCTGATCCTTTTTATCAAGGGACTGCAGCTCCAACTGTATCTCTGTCTCCATATTGCTGCAAATTTCATTTTGATTAGCGAACGGAGAACGGCGAAACGAAACAGCTAACAAATGGCAAAATGGCAAATGGCTCTCAAACTGTTACAATAAAAAGTCAAATGCGCGTATAATTGCAGCTCAACTATATGCGTGTGTGTGTGTGGATGATTAAGCTAACTTGAGGTATTTATATTCATATATGTCACGTTTGTAATTGCACAATAAAAACCCATTACAGTGCGCACTCGATATGATACACATTGAAAACAAATCAAGCTCTAACATAAACTTTATATGACTTTGTCTTTACCTTAAATTTGTATATTTATTATATTATATTTTTAATTTATTTTATTTATTATTTATTTATTTGACTTGAAAATATAGTATACAAATTGTATTTAATTTATACATCATTTTTTTATTTCAAAATTTCATCAAATTTCTTTTTTTTTTCAAAAATTTATATTTATATATTTTTTTCCCATTAATCATTCATTAGATTTTATCATAAGTAAATGTTGATTACAATTTTAATTATTTATTTCGTTTGCCCGTAAAAATATTTAATTTATAAACTTAATTTTCTATACATTAATTTTAATATTAGTATTATTATTATTTATTAATATTTCAACTATTATTAAAATTTTCAGAAAATTTATTGAATAATAATTATTTTTACTAAATTTTTTTTCATATTTTTTTTTTTAAAGAAATTTTTTTATTGATATTAATTGCTTTCAATATAATTTTTAATTATTTTGTCATATGTCAATTTTTCTGTTTACTTTTTTTATGTATTTTTTCATTATTTTTTATTGTTCTTATGCCGCTGCAATCGTCTTTAGTGTTTACGTGCTCTGTTTTCTAAATTAATAAATAAAATCAGTTGAACGCACAAAGCTGCATTCAATTTTGATTAAATTGTTAAGCGAACGCGAGCGTATTTTCCGCTCTCGCTCGACCCTCTCTCTATGCCCTCTTTCTACACCCACTCAATAGCTTGCTAACCGAGTCCCACTCTCTCTCTGTCTCCCTCTTTTGTTTTGCGGTTTTTGGCCTCCATTACTCGGGATTTATTTAGCGCTTGGCTTAGTCAGCGGCGTCAGCTCAACCACACATACTCATACATATATACAAACAACACTTAATACGTTGCTTATCTTTGTTTACACACTGTGCAACAACAAGAGGAACAATTGCAAAGACTTTTATCAAACGCACACAGCACGACCAGGCTGAGCACAGTGCATGCCAAACTGTTGGCACTGCTACTGCTGTTTAGCGCTAAGTTTCTAATGCCAACTGTTGCTCCAATGGAATTCCAAATGTTTCTGTTTTCTTGTAATTAATGGAAACGTATGTATATAAATGGCTATCGCTATGTTTTGTGGTTTAGATATGGAAAGCAGAAATATACGAAAATGAATTCACATTTATTGAATTTATTTTTATACTCGGATACGCGACATACGCGGAATTATGTATATAAGCGGAAAATTTTTATATAATATATACACGTCTTTTATATTGTTCTCAATGAATATATCTACATAGATATCGGCTATATATAATAGTATATCGTGTGTATTTGCTGAATGCCAAAGTGTGGGCGTTTACTTTTTGCCGTTTTTTGTGTATTTAATCTTATCAGGAATACTCGAATGGAATGCCATAAGTTATAATAAAAAATCAGCTGTTAAGTAATACTTAACAGATTTTTCATACATACAGTGTATATGTAAGCTGTTGTTATAGCTGCTGTTAACAGTTTCATTCAACAGTCATGTGTGTGTGTGTGTGTGTGTGTGTGTGTGCTTAAGCAGTGTATTTTGTAATTGTTTTGTATTTGTTGCTTATGTCAAAATTTCTACACATTTATGAGTTTGCAATTAAACGCGTTGCCTTATAGTTTTGTTGCCTTCTTCTTGCTTATTTTGCCATTTGAATAAATTTATTAGCGTACTTACACATACAAATGCCCGAGGGGAAACGCCGCCAAAGGTCACACGCATACACATGCGCGCACACACACACACATACACAAACAAGCACAATACAGCTCAGATATATGTATATTTATATGCAAGCGCTCAATAGCGTCTATTTGTGTGCGTGTGTGAGTGTGTGAATAAGCAACAAGTCGTCGTCGCCGCTTTTGCTACGGTGTGTGAAGTGGTCTCGTCTAGCACTCCAGCTCCGTTGGCTGAGCGCTGCGAATTCTTCAATTTTCCTTCACATTTATATTCGCATAAAAGATTTCTGCTACTGCGCTGCTGCTGCGGTTGCTTCTGCTTCGACTTCGTCTTCTCTTGTTTTTGCCTGCCTGCGCGATCAATGAGCGTTTTGCTTATGCTATTTTTCTTTTTCCTTATGTTTCACTCGTTTCGTTTTGATGCTGTTGTTGTAGTTGGCGTTGTTCTTGCTGCAGCTTCGCAGTTTGTTGTTTTTCGATTTCCAGTTGATAAATTGCTTTCATAATTTACAAATCCAACAACAATTTCAATGAGTGCCTGTCTGTGTGTATGTGTGTGTATCTGTGCCTGATGACGTCGGCGCAGCGGCAAACAGCAAATTTCTTTTATGCTTCGCTTTAGCAGCGACTGCGACAGAGCCGCATGACTACGACCCCGAAAATCGAAGCCCCTTGAAAAATAATAAACTCAATCACACAACTGCGCTCGCGGGCAGCATCGACACTTAACTATTTCTGTAGGCTTTCGATTTACTTGGACTTCAAAAACGAAATGAAGTCTCTCAATCTTATTTTCTATAATTTTAATTATTGTATTTTTTTTTTACTGCAGAAACGCGACCGCACAGCTGGTCAAGTCGTACGCGCAGTGTGAGTCAACTTGGCAGAATGAACGTGCGCAGCAACGAGCCGCAGCTCACTTGTGCGTTCGAGTAGTACGGCTAGCTGTGCGGCTCTGTATACCGACTGAGATAGCAAGCTATCAAACAGTGTTGCTCTACACTCGTAACCGCTAGCGCCATCTAGTTGTCGTTGACACGCAACGATCAAGCCAGCGCCTATCGATAGATACTTTAATACGTTACGTTTGGTCAAATAAAAAAATAAAAAAAAAATAAGTAAATAGTAAAGCTAATTAAGTTATAAATGTATTTAGCGTTAGCTTCTGCGGCTTAGCTAATTAGATTAGGTCTGGCCACAAAGTGTGCCCTGAAGCCGGCCAAGCAAAACCAAATGACCGCCCGCACTTTTTTCTTGCTTCTATTTTTCGTGGCGCTTATTTACAGCTACAATTTAATGCGCCTCATTAGCAGCCGCAGCAGCAACAAAGTAAATTACAATTGATTAAAAAAACCACAAAATGGGAATCGATATTTTTTCGTGACCAGTGATGAGTAATTTTTTTAAATGCCTGCTCATTAAAAATACAAAAAGAAAAAAAAACGAGACAGAACAAATTATAATAATAACATGAAAATGCTCATTACAAATGCCCAGCGGCTCAGGCGAAGGCGCAGCCTTGTGAGCAGTGTTAAAAAGCGCACATTCCGATTCGCTGAGCTGTCAATTTTACAGTTGTCACACGGTAACGTTCAAAAGGGGGAGGGAAACGGGGAGCCGTACAGCTATTTCACTTTAAGGAGTACGAAACTTAGGGCAGAGCGGGCAGGCGCCTTGCTACGGGTGTTTTACTGATTAAATAATTAAAGAAAATGCTTCTTCTTCTTCTTATTCTGCTCGTTCTTATGCTCTCTGCCTTTGTTTAATTAGCGCATCGATAGGCAAAATGTGTCGACAAATCAAATTGATATGCAAATTCAGCAAAATACTAATAAAGCTGTTTTCTATTAGACAAATACCCTATACCATCTCTTTTCTTCCCTGTCGCGACCTCTCATTCCTTAAACAGGTTTTCAGCTATCATCCGCATGTGTTCGATATCATTTGCCATAGTTAGCATTCTTGATAGCTGCTTGATGAGGGGAGCCTCATTAATTGCGCTTTATCGAAATGCAAATCAATCAAATTGTGATTCAGAGACTCGATGAATACCCTGTAATGGTAATGCTCAATCAAGCATACTTAAGAGCCATTTGTAAGCAAGTTTCTTGTTTTGTTTACTTTAGATGATAAATATGCTTCTCTAAGCTATAAAGTGAAGAGAAAACTTGCTGCTTGATTGATTGACTGATTGAAGATGTGCGCACGGCTCCAGATAGAAGAACTTAAATTACAAGTAATCGTCAAGGTTTAGTATAATACACAAGTAAAGCTCAATTTACTATTAAATTCCACAAATCATTACTGATAATTTTTTTATAAATTAAAAAAAAAAGACTGAGTTGATTAGAAATTTTCGACCAGGCCTAGAAAATGGTTGAAAATTTCATTAGATTTTCACTTCTATTTGGAAATGGTACTTCCTGTGGCTGAAAGATGCTTGTACATCAGGTATTCAAACAGTGGCTCACAAGCTTATGCACCTGACCTTCTAATAAATTCCAATAAAACCTCTTTAACCTTTTAGGTATTCTATATTTATAAGCTTTTATAGGGTATAATTTGTCATAATTTATGCATGGCGCGTTGTCAACAGCCGCTACATTTAACGGCACTTTTCTTATAAGCCAAACACGCACAACACCCAACACAATCGAGGCAACACACCAAAAATACATTTTTCGCTTGACATTTTTTTTTATGTTCGCTTCTTCTTTTCTTTTGACGATGCCTGATAACAAAAGTTTTGCCTCTTTAATTACCAATAGTTTCATATATATATATATGCATATTGAGATTTCGCAATATTTTATTAGCAAGCTCTTTGAAAGGAAGTATTACATGTAGTTAAAGCCGTAAAATTATATATGTTAACAGAATATTCCATTTTTTTTAAGCTGACTGAAGCCAAAGCAAGGGACACAACGAGAGCGAGAGACGCTTACATCATAATTCAATTTTTGTTTTATAATGGTAAAAAGTATTACGAAAAACTATGTTAAAATGGGACACAGAGAGATGATGAGAGGGACGAGAGAGACAGGGGCAGATGGAGAAAGAGATTTTTACTCAAAAATATATACATTTTATATATGTTCTAGGCATATGGATTTGTGGGACGTGAAATAACTTATATAGGGAATGGTCTGCCTTAAGTTCAAATTTTAGTCGATAACAACTAATAAAATCGTATCGGTACATTAAATGAAGTGATTTTTGGTATCTCATTTATATCAATTTTTATTGCACTAAAGAAATAATGATATTTCAAAGGGAACCCTAAAAAGCTGGACCAGCATACATCCACAAATGCTAGTTAAATCATGTATTTAAATTAAAATCTTTATCGATAACGGTGCTGGGGCATTGAAGATTGAGCCAGACGCCAATCGGATTTTTGCGGTAGTTCGGTGCGGATTTACTTAATTAATCGACACTTCAATTATGAATCCGCAAACAACTTTTTAATAGTTTTGACATTAAGTGGCAACATGATAAAAAAAGGAAGTACGACTGTGCCCGTGAGTAGTGCAGGACTAATAGATACCGTGTAAAAGAACTTAATGTCTTGCGAATCATTCATAGCCGCTATACAATATAATAAATATATATATATGTATATATATTTATTTATATGTATATATATTTATTCCCTATATATTGAACCATGGCTGCTTCTAGCTGCACTACATTCCGTATACCTTCTTGTTGCATATATAGGGTATATCTTACCATGTGAAGGAAAATAAATTTAATTCGAATAAATGCAAAATAAGCGCAATAAATTTTAATCGCTGTGTTAAGCATTTCCCATTTGCTTGTTCCGTTTGTTGCGCTTATTATTATTATTATAATAATTATGATTAAAACAGGGAGCGAAGCCCCTATTTATATCATTTATATATTCTTTTTTTTTCTTTTCGCCAGCTGTTGCGCTGATTATATAATGCAGAATATTTATATAATTGCGAAATGTTCTCTTATTTATTAATTCAGTTTTTCGCTTTTGCATTGCATAATTAATTGTTGTCATTCAAGTGACAAACAATTAAAAAATAAATCAGTTTTTAAATAATTGCGCAATTATGTTAAATGGACACGCGGTTTACAAAGGGGCTGCTGGAGCCCGTTGGAGGCTGGGGCTAGGCAAAAATCAAGTCAAATGCTTGACTTTTTGAGCCCCACACATATGTATTATTCTTATTATATTATCTAGATAAAGCAATGCAATAAATTATTGTTCTAAATGAAAATAGAAGCCTGTTTGTATGCCCTTTATATAAATATTGAATAGGAAATATTTAGTTAACTCTTAATATTTTGGCAAAGGAACTAAGTAAATACTATTTCAACTCAACTCAACTCATTAAAAGTATTTTCCACGTATTTTCACATTTTCAGATCATTTTACAACTTCAGGGTAGGGTATTTTGTAAGCTAAGTAAAATTATATAGCTCCTATTCACAATAATTGAACTCATTAAATGCATAAAATAGCAATCGAAGCATCGTTTTACAACACTTAACCAATAGAAGCGACCACAGGTAAAGCATTACAAAATCAATAAGCAACGCCAACTTCAAATCGAATTACAGCGAACAATAAACAAATTGCTAAATGGGCATTAAATAGAATTCTTTGTTTTCTTTTATTTATGACACAAACAAGCACTAAACACGCACACACACAGGCACACTCACAGCGCATTAGTCAACACTGCAAATAGTTGAATTGTAATGCGAGCCATTTGACAATTGTTGTAGCCATTGTTCGGGTTAGTTATGAGCACTTGGCCAAATGTTAAGGCCGAAAAGTATATACGTACGATATTTATTACCATATTTCCTCTCTCCCTCTCTCTTTCTGGCTCTTGCTCTGTAATTGTTAGCTTTCCACTGTTTGTTTTCGTTGGAAATAGAATTTAACTCAGATTCTAATTGCACAATCGACAAATCGTGCATTGGTGCGGTATTTCGCTTTATAGAGCGCCGATCTAACGGTAGTTAATGCTCTCGACATCATTGTCATCGATATCTAATCGGATCGCCTCAGATCTTGGATGAATGCGAACGCGCGAGTGTGACTCGACTCGAATTCCAACTTGAGTGAGTTGCAGACTCGTTTTTTGCCATCTCCAAGTTCTTCGTTGAATGCCACTTTGTTGCCGCCGCCTTGTGATCAACTCAGCAGCAGAGACCGCCCCGACTTATGGTCAGCAAACAGCTAGCAGCATCAACACTGACATTAGCATTGACTTTAACTTTTGCATTTGGTCTAATGGCTGCTCTTTAACAGTAATCAGTGTGAAAGTCGTGTGCGGCAAATGCCACATGCCACATGCCACATGCCACATGCCACATGCCGCATGCCATACGCTTAGCAGCTCAGCGGCCTATAATCAGCGAGTCAACAAATACAAATGTCAACAAAGTGTTTGAAAATTATAATTATAAATAATTGAAATTAAGACTTGACATTGAAGTTGATTCTAATTGGCATTATTATAAGATTTTCGAAGCGAGAACTTGTTTTAAATGAGCCCAATTTTCAAGGGAGAGAAAAGGAAAGAAAAAGAGTAGGAGAGTGAGAAAGAGAGCGAAAGACACATAGAGCAACAGAGAATGAGCGAAAGAGAGAGAGAGACGAAGATTCAACAAGAGAGAAAACGAGAAATGTGTAGCGCTAATAAGAAGTATAGATAGTGCGGATAGATAAAAAAAAAGAGAAAGACAGACAGTATTACAGAGTGAAAGAAAGAGAGAAGTACTCTGCTCGTCTAAGCCATCCGAAACCAAAATTGAAAATATATCAAATTATAACTGAAAACATAAACAAAACACAAATGACATAAAATCGTTTAATTTTTGGTTATGCAAAGTTATGCAATTAAAACGAACTCATATGGTTATATGAGATGGTTTATAAATGTTTTGCCAAATTATAATTAAAATTTTTAAGAGTTAGCTAAATATTTTGACATAGTTATGAATGTATGAAATTTTTACGATCAAAATGCCCTGTGATTATAGTTTTCAAAAATTTGTGATTGTTCAAATGTTCAAGCAAAAGCTGAAATGTATGAAAAATTGATTGACTTTTAAATCTTAAATTTAAAAAAAAAAAATTTTTTTTTATCAAGCTATTTGCAGTCTGAAAAGAGTTTTTGTTAAGCTTCTAAACTATTACATAGTATCTATGCGTTCATCAGCTTGCCATTTATTCCTGCACTTCTCATACAGCTATATCATTTGCGGTTGAAGCAAATTAATGCTTCCTCATTTCACAAACAGCTCCTTAATAAGAAATTCCCATTTGAAACGATTGGCTTAGTCAACTCTTTTACAGATCCAAATAAAATGTCAATTACTGAATGATCATTGTCAATATAGATAAATCCATGTTTGTATATGTATATATAGTTATATATCTTTGTCTGTCACATTGTTTCTCTGAGCTGCCTATGACTCATTGGGATATACACACAGAGAAGAAAGAGAGGGAGAGCTTTAAGATAAAGCACAAACAAACTGAACTCCTGACTCATAAAAAGTGGGCGCTGGGCGTGGTGTCGTCGACTCCTCAGCATAATAAAGTTCAGATACTAGTAATTACAATTTTTATGAGGAGGGGGTGGGGTAGCGGTATGCCAGTCTGGGGAGTCTTTTAATGAGGGGCGTTTATATAGAAGGTAAATGACTCTTTGTTATATTTGTATTGATAAGCTGGATAAATATAAATACGAGACACTTGCCTATTGGGGTCAAACATGAGCATAAACTTATCATGAGTAAGAACATAGTAATCAACTGGGTACAGTGAACTCATTAATTGAGCATAGTAAGAGAAATTTGATTGAAATGTGAAGAGTCAAAGATTTTTATGCTTAAAAATAAATAAGTGGGATGATTGCATATAAGGCTTTGCTGTACTTTGACAATACAGTAAACACTATAATAGAGATCAGTTGAGCTATGATACTAAAACTTTGTATTTTTGTACATAAAATGACAAAGAACCACGAATGATAGATTTTGTAGAGACTAACTTAACATATCATCATAGCTTGTATATACTGTATTCTTTGAGTACAGTAAAATCTATGAAAGGCGACAGCGCTTACAATTTACTTAATTAGCAATAAGTTTTAGTAAAAAATTATTTAAATATAGCTGAATCCATTTATTATAGTGCTGAAGACAATCCCCACTGTATTAGAACTGGACATGGAATACTCTAATAAAGGTCAAGATCAAAAATTTAAAATATTGCATGAAAACTTAGATAAGAGATTTTAAATCTAAGTAAAAAATGTTAAATCTTTTCTTATTATTTCTAGTTTCTTCAGTAACTTTTCTTTGCATTCGACTTACAGTTATTGTTTTTATTGCCTTTGTATTGATAAACAAAAGTCGAGGTAATCCCAATTATTGAGTTTTTGTATTTCTTTTATTGAGTGCCGATAGTGGGTGAATCCGTATGTGAAGCACGTGTCATACGAATGGGGTACACAAAGCACAGCCAAAACAAGTGTTCGAGTAGTGGGGGTGATAGACACCCACAAATATGGTGTTGTAAATAGTTTTACACTGCACAACGGTAAACAGTTAATGGCGAACAAAACACAAAACACGAAAATACGAAAAGACGAAAAAAGCGCTTTGAATGAAACGCGACGATCACGACCTCTGCGTCTGCGTTGTTCGAACGTTTGCGACCGAATGTCGAATGACGGCGCAGTCGGCGGTTCAGTCAATATTGCGCTGCCAACTGAAAGAGCGTAAGACGATAAGTGAGACCAGTCATTGAGCAGGAGAGAGAGCGTGCGAGGCAGCTCTGTCAGTGTGTAAGCTGCTGAGGGTGTTTAAAGCAGAGCGCTCAGCGCTGTGTGGGACACTTATATAGAGCGAGAGTGAGAGGGAGAGAGCGGGGCTCAAGATGGGAGAGCGCGCTTACCTGAGAGCACACGAGCTATCAGTCCAAGCAGCAGCTGCTGCTTTGCTGCGCCCAGTTTGCGAGCAAGTCTGCGTCATTGTTGTTGTTGTTGCTGTTTGCTTAATCATATTGTACACAAGTTTCGCATAATGCAGCGTATTGTTCGCCTCATTGCTTGTTGTAGTTGTTCGTGGTGGTTTCTGCTGCTGCTGCTGCTTCTTCTCTTTTCTTGCTTATCACACGCTCTGCCGTGACGTATAGCACAGCTGTGCGCTATGCGTTCGCCTGAACCGGTAGCAAATGTGCACAGAGAGCACAACAAAGAGAGCATGCGTGCGAGTGTGAGTGTGAGAGGTGTGATCTGACTTATGCTGCGCTTGTCGCTCCCGGTCTGTACGAGGCATGCGCGGCATTCCATTCATTTCAATGCTCAGCTGCCGTGATTTTCTTATTGTTGTTGCTGTTTTCTTGTTGTTCTTCTTCTGTTCTGTTCTGTTCTGCTTTTGGTGCTCTTCTTGCTGCATAATTATATATAAATATATATGCATGTATGAATGTATTTTTGGCGCTTATTTTTGGTTTGTGTCATTTGCATAGCACGGCGAACACGTTAATTGAGCGAATCGCGAGGTGAGAGTGGTCAGTTAAGCGATATTTCTTGAGGCATTTCCGTTGTGAAATAATTGTGTGTAGATAAGAAAATGATATTTTGAATGATTAGATTTCGTAGGCAGTTTTATTGTTGTGTAAAAATTGTGGTAGTTGATCAATCAATAAGATATCGTTATATATTGAGTCTATAAATACTTACATACATACTTTCGATCTACTTTCGTCACATTGAGTGGCATTCAGTCAACCCACCCACTGACAACAATTACACAATTCAAGCACTCGCCATAAATAGGTATTTATGCCGCCTACCCGATAGCCGTAAACAATTAAAACCACCCACGCTCGAATTGTACAGCAATTTTGCCAATTTTATAACAATTTCCAGCTGGAAAGCAATGCACGCGCGTTCTCGAGTGCCGTCGCCAAGCGCGAGTGCGTGAAAGTAGTTAAAAAGCAATATGCAAGAGGGAGAGAGGAGTTGAAGATGAGAATCGTTGAGATGGCATGGGTGAAGTAATCACCAAGGCACACATATGCACAAGGTAGTGCATGGGCGTGTATGCGTGGGTAAGCAAATTAAAATTGAAAACAAGTGAAAATAATTAACTAACAACCTGAGAGACGTTAACTTATTCTGTAAAGTTAAGCAATTTAAGTTTTGTGCATTATCTTTAACATCTGTGCTGTATAACAGTTTATATAACAGATTTATATCCGTTGTATAACAGTTTTCTATATGGGACATATACACATTTTACATTTTACACATTATTTTTAATATCACACAGTTTTTATAACAAATTTATATAATTTGTATAAAAGTTTTTTCTCTATTTTCTTTATAAAACATTGACAGATAGTTAAAAATATAACAGTTTAATTTGTATTAAATTAAAGTTTTATAAAAGCACTTTGCTGTAAGCCAACGAAGTTCAAACGTATGTATACCGTAACTGGCAATGATGTAGGGTATAGCAATTGTTGTTGGTGCAAGGAAAATAAACTTCGCTACAAGAATGTCGAACTATTTACAAAGAAGAAAATCGTGCAGAGCACGCACACCCATATGTGTGTGTGTGTGTGTATGTGTTTGTGTTTGTGTAAAGAGGAAGACAGAGGGCACATAAAGAAAGTTCAGAGTGCACACGGTGAAAGGAATTTCGTTTCGACGAGCAATATAATTTGTCAGTTCAAAGACCTCTGCACGTAGGCGAAAGAACAACAACAACAAATGCTGAGAAGCTGCACACACAAACAAAAACACAGAGACACAGGATGCACACAGGATTCTACGTGCATATTTTGCTCGAGCTGCTTACATTGAGATAGAGACGGCATGAGTTAGAGAGAGAGGGAGTGTGGGAGTGAGATAGTGAGCAGGAGACAAATGTGCCAAGTGTGCAGACGTGAGCAGCGCTCGAGCCGCGGCTCGTGCTATCTCTCCCCTTTCCCCTACCTTCAGCTTCCTCTGTTCCGCTCTCGCTCACTCTCATGGCGCCATGTAAAAAATGTAATCAATGTATTTTTGTCACGTTAACGAAATTTAGACTACAACAACAAAAGCAACAGCAGCAGCAACTGCAATTCATGCGCTGCGAGTGCAGCTGCCGTCACTTGAAGAAAAACTCAGTTCTAATACTATTCTAGAATCGGATTTGAAATTGGTTTTACTTAGCAAACTTAGCTGTTAGAATTGATAAATAAATCATAATAAAATTTAAGTATTCAGGAATATTTAATTTATGGTTATTATCATTTAATTTAAAATATTTAATTAATTTTATTTGTATTATTAATTATTTTTAAAATAAGCCTTTAAAAAATAAATGCCAAACAAATAAAAAATTGAAATACTTTTTAATTTATTTTAATATCAAATTTATAAATCCAAAAAAATATATATGTTTCTTAATTTTAAATTTTTTTTCTTTTATTACAAAAATTTCCTATTTAAAAAATTAATTTATTTTATATCATTATTTTTTAATAAATTAGTTGAAATCATTTCCAAGCTTCCGTATTCTCAACGCCTTACAAATTTTATCCAAGCATTTTTCCTTAAACAAGAATTTCTTGCTCTCTTGTTTCCACCTTTGATTTATCTACTGCAAAAATTTGGGTTTTTTTTTCTGCGAGTGTGTCAGTTTGGCAATAAACATAAACTCAGCTGCTGCAGCAGCTACAAATTTGTGACAGCAGCAGCGCAGTTGAAATCCAGGCGCACAAAGGATTTAGCTAAAGGTACACATATACACACACACACACACACACACATACAGAGAAATGTCACTAACGTTTGCTGTAATTATCCTGGAAACTCAAACCGAAAACTCAGCTAAAAATGTCGCAGCTGCCTTTGGCTCGAGCAACTCGCTGTCTCGCTCACACTCAGCTTCTACTTAGCGCCCTCTCTCTCCCGCTATGTGCTCGCTCACAATTCAATTGCTCAATTGCATGTTTGTTAGTTCATATAATAGCTGTTGTTGCCCCCACCCCTTGGCTGGCATTGATGTGTGCCTTATGCCACGACTTCCGAGCGCATTCAACCCCCCTGGCAGTGCAGTATATAGAGCGGCAAAGGGGAGGAAGAGAGAGAGAGAGAGATAGACAGAGTGAGACTGACTGTAAGAAAACTTAAGTGCATCTGGGCAGGCGTCGGCGGCGTCGTCGTCTGCCAGCTGTCTGCACCCCTTACGTTCTGACTGTTCCTCACTCTTCCTACCTCCCTCCCGCTCTCCCTCTTCCTAGCTCTATCTCTCACTCTATTCCTATTGCCAGTAATTGAGTCGAATCGTTATCAACGTTGAATGTCGCAACTATTTCGATATGCTGCATTGGTAAAAATTTATGAGCAGCGCATTTGCTTTCGCTATTTATAGATATGCTGGCTAATTGCATAACGGTGCGCACGTACAAACATCGACCTATCGATAACTGGACAATTAACGTATCTGACTAGCAGTTGGTATAGTACCGCCTTAAAAGTTTTGTGTTTCAGTTAAGATAAGAACATTTTTGAGAGAGGCGACCCAAATCTTATATATATTTTATATACATATTTTCAGTTTTGTTACCTAAAATATTTATTCGCCACCTAACTCTACATGCACTAGATAATGCAGCTATCCATGTTCATAGTCTTTGCACTTATCACATCATTCAGTGCGATAAACATAATACAAATAAATTCTTATAAATAAATAATAAATTTAATCTGCTGACTCATTCGCTCTTTGGCAAATTTCTTATGTGTCAGCGCGGCAGAAAGTAAGAAGAAAAAAACAAAAAAAAAAAAGAAGTAATTAATAACAGAAACAGCGAGCGGGAAGAGTGCGCGCGCGTGATCTGTTGTGATTAATTCGTAACGCTCTCCATGTCTCTCTCACACTCGCTTGCAAATAACTGTGCCGACTCAGCGACGCGACTACAACGTGTCAAGTTGTGAGCCAGGCAGCAGGTATCGATATCTATCACTCGCTCTTGCGCAACTCGACTCCTTGCATATCATATTTATTTTGGCGCTGCCTCAGCACTTTCCAGTCAATGTTTTATCAGCTGAGGCGGCGGTGGAAACTGTAAAAAAAAGAGCATGCCCAGCACTAAAGCTAAACAATTTAACGATGCGAATCGACGCCCCAAATGAAATCAAAAACAAACGCAGATACGCAGACGGCAGTGACGTTGACTCGACGTCGACAGCAGCAGACGCTGCGCAGCAGCAACAAGTCGTCAGCTCTGTCACTGGCGGCTGTTGTTTACCTTGTGTCAGTTGTCAATGCAGCGTGAAAAAAACTGTCGTCTAAAGTTGCACTGAAATTTAACTGTTATCAGCATGTGTTTGTTTTCCCAGCCCCTTCTCCACTCCACACTCTCTTGCTCAAACTCGCTATTGTTTATGCAGCTGTAAGCTTTAAAGCATTGACACTGTTCGCTTAGCAGCGTGACTGAACAGTGTTTATGGTAGATGAGCTGCTCAACACTGTTCGAGTGGCTGAGCATTAACATTTTGCGAATGTTAGAGTAGTGCGGCGTTAAGCTTTCTCTGTTAATATCATACTTGAGCATCAGCTATGTAAAATTAACATAGTTGAACACTGTTAAGCTGTGCATAATTGTAATCAGCTCTACCTCCCTCTCTCTCTCGCTCTCGCTCTCTTTGTGCTTAGCGAGCGAAGTCGATCTCTTTGGCAAGGTAACGTGGCTTTGTCTGGCGCTCAAGTGGCGCTTATTAAGTCATAGCCAAAGCCGAAGCAAAGTTCACAAACACTTGACGCCCGCATAAGTATGCAATGCGCCAACTATAAAGACTGCTGCGGCTTGTGGCGGAGCTTGTTCTATGTGTGTGGGTGTGTGGGTGTGTGGCTGTGCCTGTGCCTGTGCGCATTGTGCAGTAATTTACTATTTTAGTAGCTTACTCACACACACTTGTACAAGCTTTTGTTTTAGCTTCGTCAGTGTGTGTGTGTGTGTGTGCGAAATGACTTGCTGTGCGCTTCACTTGAGCCGCATTGTTGTGTGTGTGTGTGTGTGTTGGAAAAAATCACACACAATTTACAAGTGTTGAACAGCAACAACAACAAAAACAGCAGCAGCAGCCACAAGACAACAACAACAGAGACAAGTTAACAATGCAGCGGCTTTTATATTAACAAGCGTTGGCAACAAAGGGGCACAGCAGAGAGAAAGAAAAAATAATAATGTTGACAATGACGCAAAACAAGCGAAAACATTGCATAAACTTGAACACACACACACAGACGTACATATGTGCGTGTGTGTTGAAATTTATGCTGTGTAAAATAATGGAGCTTTAAGAAACGCCGCGTAAAACTCTTTTTTTTCAGCTGCTTATCAGCAATGTGTGTATGGCCGTATATGCGAGGTCTTAGTGCACTTACATGTGTGTGCGGGTGTGTGTATTATGTAACAACTCGCTGCATTTGAACAATGCGGCGCGCTTTTGTTTGTTCGGCACAGCAGACAACGGACACACACACGCACAAATATTTTTGTCTGCTCTTTCAAGTTCTACTTGCTTACAAGTATATATGTATGTGTGTGGAAAAGCCAAAATATTTGAACAATTTGCGCTGCAGATTTGCTTTTGGCAGCAGCAGCAGCAGCGGCAGCAGCTAGTCGCAGTCCACAAAGCGACGCTAACAGCCTTTTGCTTTACGGCGCTTCCGCCACACTCATGCTGTCTCGCTCGCGCCCTTGGCCACGCTGCTGCTGCCGCTGCATATGGCTGAATCTAAGCACTAATGCTTGCACACGCACACACACACACACAGCGCCCCTTCCTTTCATTCTCTCGCACTCTCTGCCTTGTGCACGCTGCACTCGTTTAGCATCGTTAAGCTTTCCACTTTCCGCTTTTGTGTAGCCGGCCACATTTTTCGTGCTAATATCGTTAAAATGTTATTACAACGTAGTTTTTCCTTTACGTTTTTGTTGCACTCTGCCAGCCCCCTTCGCTCCTTAGCCCGTGCGCCCTTTGCTAGTGTTGTAAAATTATCGTTAGTTTTGTTTTTGCTGGATTTTCGCTACATCGTGTAAAATTAATTGAATGTAGCTGCCTGCAGAGCAGCTGGCTAGCTCAGCCACTGGGCATAGTCGGCGGGGGAAGTGGGGCTGAGCTGGTGGCAATGGGGCATATAATTTAGATGCTCGCCATGTTGGCAGCTACTTAAATACGCCTCTCTCACTCTCTCACACTCTCTCTTACTCTCCCTCTTTCTTGGTTTCTTCTCACTTACTTTTGGCAAAAGCGCTTGGAGCGAAAAAACTTATTAAATATTTATAGACTAACGAAACGTTTAAAATATATTATTCCTGTCGCCGATTATAAAGCTTAATTGATATTATATAAAGCTGTTGTAATGGCCAATAACAGTTGTGCAGCTGTTATATATCGCATATGAAAAACATTTGCGCCGATGCAGCTACATTAAGGGTACTCCTTAAAGATTTATTAGTTTAAATCAATTTATTTTCCAGACGTTAGAATTATATTTACTAGATAAAGGTTACGATAGTCAGATGTTAGCTGGAGTTGAAGAGGCGCGGACAGCAATGAAAAGCGAGCTTATTTAATTATAACTTTCATTATGGATAATAAATTTATTTTAATAAATATTTAATAATATTTTTGTATTTATATATCAAAAATATAATATATTCCTCTATAAAAAGTATGCAGCTAGCTAGTCAGCTGTGGTTTTAGATGAATTTCTATTTATTTATTTACGTTCTTTATGACGCCTTGCTAGGAGAGTAAAAATGTTCAGAGAATAAATTCTAATTAGAGAATTAATTAAAATGCTTTTACTTATTTTTTTTAATATAAGAAAATAATGAATTAAAAATATGAATATACATTTTGCTGCATATATTTATATCAATTGAGCTGAAAAGCAGCGTGAATCGCGTCGCTTTGACTCTTATGCTTGGAATGTCATTATCTCACCTCATACCTATTGCCAGCTAATCATATTTGCCTAAAGCAAACCTCACTCCAGTCAGGCATAACTCAAAATAAGTCTTACTCCCTATGACACTTATACATATGTGTGTATTCATATCTATGTATGTTGGCTTATCTTATCTTGACGCGCATTCACATGTGATTAAATGCATTGAAGAGCATTTTTATGTGCGAGTTTTTCCGTTTACCGTTGTACAGGAAAACATAATACAACGAAAATCATATATGTGTACACATTATTTATATGAATTTGTATATGAAGCATTACAAATATTTGGTTATACTTTAAGCTTTAGCTTTTGCAGTGCTCGCAGCGATAAGCCCATATACTTTTTATGCTTGTTGAAAAATAGAGAGTATATTAGCATTATACTTCATACATGCGTTTGTCTGTTTAGAAGTAAAGGCAAACAATAGCGGCAACTTTATTGAATCTTAAGAATTTAATTAGCTCAACTAAAGATTAATTGAGTTTTATTGAATTAATCTATAGTCCCCATTTGAACATCATAAAAACTTGAAAAGAAAATAATAATAATTATATAATAATATGATTTTAGTTTTTCATATAGTTTGAGCGAGTATTATGCAGTCGCTTATGCCCACTCTCCTGGTTCATCGCGTTGCTTGTTGTTTACTTGACCGACTCGAAAGTTTGTACCCTGCACACAGACAGACAGACAGACAGAGAAAAAACTAAATACATATATATATATATTTATATATATATTCATGTACATTTGTTTATTTGAAGTTTGTTGCGGTTTGGTTTAATAAACTTTCGTCAATATTTGTAAGGTATAATGAGTTCAGCTTATGAGACTAGCGTTTGGAGAGGGGCAGGAAGTTGTGTGGGCGTACTGCTCAATTTTGTTGGATGACCTTGAGTCTGGCCACAATATGAGCGCAGCAACGCCTACGCAATGTGCGCCTGATTAGCTCACGCAAAGCTGAGTCCTTGTGACTTGTGGACGTAGCTTATTAGAAATGCCTGAATTTGAGTGAGTATGAAAGAGGAAAAGATATATATATATATAGAGAGAGAGAGACAGAGATAATTAGAGAGAGCGAGTGGCAGACTCAAGAGACAGTGATGCATGTGTCATAGGTTCTATATAATTGACAGCAAAGAATTTTCGTTTAATGAGTTTGTTGCTTATTAAAACTCTAATACTTCAAGGTATAAAGGTCAGAAGGAAATTTGTCAGACCCTATAAAGTATATATATTAGTAATGTGTATATCTGAGTATCTTCAAGTCGTGCTGTCCCTTTGTTTTTTATGCACACATTTTCTCTATCTATTCAGCTCTTCAAGCTCATACATTTCCCTTTCTCTTTCACTCTCTTATATAAGCACACTCACTTTTTAATCAAGATCTATTTATAGACTCTGTCCGAAACATATTCCATTACGTAGACTCTGTCCATCATAAATCGACATTCTGATCATCTCTGCTTTCTTGTAAGGCAGTTCAGCTGAACGTCCTCTCGTCCGCATAAATTATGTTTAAAGAAAAGAAAAATAAGAAAAAAAAAACTTTGCTAAGCATGAAAAGCGATATTTTGTAGCAGCCGTATGGCGTTTTCCATTTGCCACTTTCCTTTTGCTGTGCAGCTTTTATAACATTTTCTTGTTTTTCCCCTACTTTTGGCTAGGAGCGATGAAAAGTGAACTATTAGCCAGTGGGCCATTACGAAAAGGCGCTCAACTGCAACGTGGCGTGTGGCAGGCGGGCAGCACGTAACGCCTACCAGGAAGTGGTAGCTAAATATACATAAATATATACGTGTATGTATGTATATCTATTCAAGACGTGTGGGCGCTTCGAAGCGTGGCAACAGCAGGCAGGCAGCAGGGCAGACAGGACACGCGTCCTGCAGTTGTTTTGGTCGCCGTTGACTTTGCCTTTGCCGTTTGCCTTGGCTTTAAGTTAAAGGAAATTAAAATGCGCAGCTGAGCAAAGACGTTACGGCCTTCTGCCACCTACCTCTTGACTGTATATAGTTGACTGAAAACTATTCAATTGCCAGACATTTCTTTGGTGACTTATCTATCCGTAAATGGGGCGAATCTTTCGATAGCCAATGCAAATGTCGTCTTGCGTCTTATCGTAAGAGCCAAGTCGGCAGCTTTTGTGCTTTTAATCTATTGTGTGTCTGTGTGCGTGTGTATGTATGGAGAGTGTGTTGAATGTGTGTTTATCTCTCAGTTTTTGTGGCATACCCGCAGGTTTTTCGGCTACTGAAGCCCAATTCATTCATCAATCAAAACTGCGTAAAATCAAAAATGTATGCCTCATTGGCATTTGGGGCACACGCTCGAACGCATGCGGCAGATAAAACCGCAAGAGAGGACCCAATAAAATCGAGAAATTTATATATACATAAATATATGTGTCTGTGTGTGTATAGGTGAATATGTATACCAGGTTTTATCTAGGCTGAGCTGCATAAGGAATGAAACATATTATTAAATAGATTTTATTAACAGATAGACATACATAGATACATAGATTCAGATGCCCAGATAAAGAAAAAAAATTAAATATATATATAGATAAAAGAAAGTAAAAGAAAGTAAAAGATACAGATACAGATACAGATACAGATACAGATACAGATACAGATACAGATACAGATACAGATACAGATACAGATACAGATACAGATACAGATACAGATACAGATACAGATACAGATACAGATACAGATACAGATACAGATACAGATACAGATACAGATACAGATACAGATACAGATACAGATACAGATACAGATACAGATACAGATACAGATACAGATACAGATACAGATACAGATACAGATACAGATACAGATACAGATACAGATACAGATACAGATACAGATACAGATACATAATTGGTGTAGTATTTTCGCCCAGTGTACTGCCTACATAAATACATGCTGTCCGGCACAGCAGCTGCTAACCACGCAGCTTGGCACTGATAGTTGGCCAGGCCTTCTGTGAGCTGGCAGAGGAGGGTGACCAGATGAGCACAGGCCACAAGTCAGCTGCACGTAACACAGCACCCGAAGCCACCCAAAACAACCCGGAGCCACCCATCCATTTTCACCTGACCAACTGGCATTAAAATTGTATGAACTTGAAGTTGATTTGAATGTGGCGAACGTTCAGTTGCCAAGTGGGTCACATAGGCGCGTGTCTGTAGTTGTCTGTGGTTCCGTGTATGTGTATGGGTGTATGTTGAAATATATATCAGGTAGGAATCGCAGCACATGCTCGTATTCCCAAACTTGTTCTGCCGCTTGTCACGGACTGCATAAATTCCTGGCAAATATAACTCCCCAGAGGATGTATGAAGGCAACGCATTGATAAGTTCAGCTAGGCTAAATAGTATCGGTTATTTGAGCTACTCTTCTGCGTCTTTCGCTTCTCTTCTTTCGAGTCATAATTTCCACCACTTTGAGCACACCTAGTTGCAACCCCGCGTGCTATAGAAATCAACGCACGGCAGATGTGCGCGACAGGACACGCTCGAAGGCGTACAGGACATATGTGCGTGTGTGTATGTGTGCGGGTCATACCAACTCGCTCTCTCCTTTCTTTCTCTCTTTCTCACATACACTGCACACGTCTCATTCCCGAGTGATCAACCCTACAGCATTTTGTGCTTGTTTAATTATAAAACTTGCTACCAAAATTCATATCGTAATCATTTTCAACAGCTCTCCCTCTGTCTCTTTCTATGTTGTCGTTGTTGTTGTTAGTGTAATTATTCTATTTTTTTTTCGTTTTTTTTTTTTGGTACAGCCGACAAGCTTATGTTTTCCTCTGTTGCTTACAATATTTCATATGTTACGGAAATCCTTGATGAAACTTTAAAGTGTTTTCTCTTATGCTCGTTTAAGCTGGGTTAAACAAGCATATTGGCTGTTGCTCACTGTCTCCATGGAACATTTTCCAGTCAATTTTAAGGAGCAAAAATATTTCTATGCTATCCATATATATATATATATATATAGGTTATATATATATATATATATATCTTTGTAAAACATATTACCAATTTTTTCATTGAACGAGCATTATGTAATCGATGAAGCTCAATTGCCAGGTTATTACATGTTTCTTTTATGTTTTTTCTCCTCCCTTTTCCTTTTTTTGTTGCATTAATTTGTGATTTCTGTTCCTTTCTTTTGTTTGCATTTTCAACAAATATTTGTTGCATATCCCACACACACACATACGCACACACACACACGTGCAAAGCAAAAATGTTATTGTTATATACATATGTATATTTTTTCAGTTCAATTCGTCTGCAATATAAAAGCAGTGGTAGAAATAACATTTTTGTGGCTTCTTCAATTGGAAATGGCAACAACAGCAAAATAAAAGAAATTAACATTTAAATTGTAATAAAGTAAAATATATGTAAAATTCATTTAAGAATAGAATACAAATTTGAGTTCACTTTATGTAAGATAAAAAGCTGTCAAATGCCTTTCCGGCCTGCTGTTGTGGTATAAATAATTAAGTTTCTTTTGCAACTTTAGTTTTGCATCTTGGCAGAAAAATTTCAAAATAATTTTGCCAAAAAAAAAACGTGACAAAAATGTTTGCTTTGATTTTGGTTAGTCAAATTGTTGCACAAGCTGAAAGAGAGAGTGAGATGCAGGTAGGAAAAGAAGTTGCGCAAAGTAACTAGACTTTGTGCCATGAAAAGTAATGCAATTCTTAGAATTTCAATTGATGTGCTTTGACATGGCATTCGAAATATTACTTTGAACTGAACTTTAAAATGCCAAGCATCGCAGACACACACACCTACACATACATACACATATATATGCATAAGTTGCAACGGTAAATTGCATTTGAATAATGGCATAACAGTTTTTATTGCGGCAAATCGGGTTTTATTTTGCAATCAGGCCTCAATTTTATAAATGTGGCTAGCAAGCCGAAGCAAATGTCGGCACAGGCAACAAATTTGGCCTTTTCATGCATTTAGACTAAATCGACAAAGGATGAGAGGACGGTTGATTTGGTTGTGATATGTGTATCAGTAAGTTAGATAGTCGTGTGAGTACCAATGCAGTCATCTATGAGTACTTTAAGTTTGTCTTGAACAATCTTATCATACAATGCATTGACTACCTAATTGGAATACAATAACATAATTATTCCAGGATATCGGTCAGTCGACCACTCTTCCCAAACTCATTTTGGTAGATGCAGGTAAAAATTTAAATAGATAAAGAATTTTTGTTTCCAATTTGGGAAAATATTCAAAGAGTCTTCAGCAAAGTTGCCCTCGAACAAAAGCAAATGTTGAGACGGCTGTCAAATAGTCGAAATAGGCTAAAAATTATCTAAATTCTTCTTCTTGCTATTGGGCAAATGTGCGTGTTTGGAGAAACGGAGAGCTCAATGCTTGGGCTAAGGCTTAGTAATCATGCAGTCGGTTCACATTGTTCATGCAAATCCCAGACAGAGAAAATTTACACCTTCGGGTGCAGTTTACAAAGCCCCGGGGATAATCCGCATTAGTTGCACAATGCTTTCGGTTTTTGGGCCAAAAGCATATTGGGCCGGGCTTAGTTAACTGTTTTAGTCCTTGTCACCAGTTAGGTTAGCCAAGGACATGGTTTTGGAGGACATGGAGCTACGCAAATTGAATCGTGTTTTCGGCCCGCATTTCATTTGGCATTTGTCAAATGTCCAAATGTTAACCTCAATGGACGACAGGGCGACAGGGCGTGTCGCATGCCATATACAATAAAATATGTATTGCATATTGCAATTTTAATTTCTCAATTCATTTTACTGGGCTGCACACTTCTTTTACTACTCTTTTTACTGCCTTCGCACTTACTATGGAACAGTAGCCCCAGCCACAGGAGTGCCACAAATAACAAATTGCTTGTCATTGGCATCGTTGTTGGCCAACAGCATTTGCAGTCAGTCAGTTGGCCGAGCAGGCCAGACCACGGCAGGCCAGTCAGACGAGGTCAGACTAGGCGAGTTGCCTACCCAAACGTTTCTCTAACAGTGGGGTCAGTGCATTTACAATTTCAATCTCTATTAAAATTCATTGAATCCCAGGCATTAGTTTGCACTCAGTGCACAGTGTATCAAAGTCTATGATAATTGCATGAAATTTACTGGCATGCATTAAGGAAATAAATTTGTATACCTATGTGAAACTTAAAGATCTGTGAGTAACTAGCTCTAGCATCTAATGAATCGCGTGACAAATTTGAAGAAATTCATTCATTTCTCTCAATGGTTTTTTTTTTTTTGTTAATAAATGAGATGTAGATACATTCGATAGGCTTCTAATAATCAATTGATACTTTCCTAAATCAACAACTCTGAAACTTGAAACGCTTTTCAAAATAATTTCTTCAGTCTATCTTCATACATGCTAAACATTAATTAAAGCAAAAATCCTTTCCCATTAAGAAAATTAGTCAAGAGTTCTTTCCATTTACTAAACTGACCGACATATATAGCAGTACCATACTTAATCTAAATCATTTTTTATAGTAGTTTATATTTAAGGTAAATAATGTTATTCTCCAGCAATGCCCAAGTTCTTCACCATTTGAGGCACCTTGCGGCGTTGCAGTTTGTCATTGGATGTCTTGGGCAGTGAATCGACGAAGAAAATGCCACCTCTTATGTGATAGGCAGCACTTAGATATCGCTCAACAATATTTCTCACTTGATCCGCTGTTAGTTTTTCGCCCTCCGCATCGTTGCTTCGCACCACAGCACAAGCTGTCAGATTGCTGGAGATCTCGTCTGGTACGCCAAAGACGCAGGCTTCACTCACGCCGGGCAGACGCAGAATGAACTCTTCGATCTGCTCTGGATATATTTGAAAGTTATTGTACTTGAAGACATCGGTGTCGCGTGTCAGTATATAGAGATAGCCCTCGCTATCGAGATACCCAATGTCTCCGGTTCTCAGCCACTGGCCGTCGGGACTGAGCGCTCGCTTGGTGGCCTCTGGATTGCGATAGTAGCCCGCCCATTCGTAACGCAAGTGGCCATAGATGATGCCAACCTCATTGATGCCCAGAGGCATGCGTAGCTTGTCCAGCACCCGCAACTCCACATTGCGCATGACTTTGCCCTCGCTGCCCAGAGGCCCGCCTAGGTTTTTGCTAATGCCGCCCATCTCAGACAGCCCGTAGCCCACCACAAAGCGCTTGTTGCCTATTAGATCGTACATACGCTTGGAGACGGCCTTGCACACCTTGGAGCCAGCTCCAATTAAAACCTGAACCGACTCCAATTGTGCTCGAATCTTGGGCAAATCATTTTGGCACTTGGAGAGTAGCGCTATTTGGTGAGAGGCGAGGAATAGGAAGGTCACTTGATGTCTTTGGACAATCTCGAGCAGGTACTCCACGGTGTACGGTCGATGTGTGATGATGCGTTTGCAGCCATTGAGTAGATTGGCCAGCAGCATGTAGGTGCCAGAGATCCAGTAGAGCGGACTAAAGGAGAGCACGACTGTGTCACGGGTGTAGGTGTTGGGACTGCCAGAAGGGAACATTGAGTTGAATTAACTGATCTGCAGTTAAGTTAATTCTACTTACTTTTTGCAATTGCAAATAAGGCTGCGATGCGAGCGTGTGACGCCTTTGGGCATGCCCGTCGTGCCCGAAGAGCAGACAATGAACGCTGTGTGATTGCCATTTAACTTGGGACAGGGCACGTAGCTGGGCAAAGAAATAAGAACTCATTAAATTATATTAGCTATAAAGCTGGAATTGAGACTTACGCAGCTGGGTCTGTGGACTGATCCTCTTTCAAGAGCTCCCAGACATCAAGTACACCTTCTATTTTACCATTTACCAGATAGATGGTGGCTGGCTTAGCTAAATTTTTATTGACAGCTTTAATAATCTCATAGTTTTCCACATCGCAAAAGATAAGCTTGGGCTCGGTGATATCAAACATGTACTTCACAGTTTCTATAAGAGAAATATTTGAATGGCTACTCGAGGCTTTTTTATAAAGAAAATGATCTTACCCTGATCAAAATCTGGATGTAATGGATTAATGGGCGTGCCACAAAGCATCGCAGCTATGGTGACACCCGTGAGGTAGCTTGTGTTATTGGCCACAATGCCGATGACATCGCCACATTGTAGGCCCATCTGTCGGAAGGCCCGCTCTATGGTCAGGCCTTGTTGGGCTAGCTGTCCACCGGTTAGCTGCACGCCCGTTATATCGCAATGCTGTAAGATTTTATCCGCATTCAGATTAAGTACACGCATCGTCACTTCGCCTAGGGTCATTTCGGGGCCGTAGAACTCCTTGCCGCGTGGCCCTAGCCAGGTGCGTGTCGCTGCATCGTAGTGGACCTCACAGGAGCCCATCTTGATGCCTGTGCGTGTGATCTGCAACTAAATGATTTATTACGTCTCGGCATTGTTTTTATATACGCCTCAAGTCGTAAATAGGAAACATATCTCAAGGTGTTAATTATTTTACCACGTTTCCAGACAGAATTCACAGCTTTTGTCTTCATGATTATTTTTGTCAACTAAGTTCTGTTTAAATAGATGCTGATTTAGTCTCGAAGCGATGCTGCAACAGGTGTTCGACTGAGGAAACAGTTGCTAAAGTTTCCATTAAAAAAAATGCTCCTCATGACTCATCAATTAATGCAATTAACTGGTGCGCTAGCACAACCAGAACTTAAAGCTGATGCAACCTCTAAACATGGAAGCATGAGCTAAGCATATATGTGTCTTATGAGTATACACATAAATTCTAAGCGACAAGTATAAAGAGTCTTTTTCTAATCAAGAATAAAAAACAGGAAGTTTTCTCCTAGTTTAAGTGCTTTGAATTTTATCTTCAATACTTTTTTCTGAGAATTTTGGAATAGAACTAAGCTTGGACTATAGTAGACTTTAAAATTTCCCAATTTGGTAATTCCTTCATAAATTATTTATACCCAGGATCCATTGAAATTCTCTACTAATTTAGATTTAGTCCTAAAAATTAGGCAAGTCCTTAATTTAGAATTGAAATTCGTCGAGTTTCAGAACCAACTTTTATATAATATTCGGAAAACCAATCTGATACTTTATGATCATAAATGCATAAAGATTTATATAAAAATATTTTCTATTCTTATATTTATATTCTTTTTATATAAACATTTTTTTTATTCTTCATTTAGAGTTCATATTTTATTGCGTATTGTATTTCTTATAAATGCGTAATGCCACATTTTTGCTTAAGTTCTGCTAGAACGCGACGTCTTTGTATTTTGTTATTCGTTGTTTTGGGCAATTGGTCGGTGAAGTAAACGCCGCCCTTTAGCTGATAGGATTCACTCAGATGCTCAGCAACAATGTCAATGATCTGCTCTGCCGTAAGCTTTTGTCCTTCTTCGTTCTGCTCACGTACCACAGCGCAGGCTGTTAGATTTGTGGATACGTCATCGGGTATACCGAAGATGGCGACTTCATGGACGCCCGGCAAGTGTAAGATGACATCCTCAATTTGCTTGGGATAGATGGGAAAGTGATTGTACTTGAAGACGTCGGTGTCGCGCGTCTGGAAGTGCAGACAGCCCTCATCGTCGAAGTATCCATGATCGCCCGTAAGTAGCCATTTGCCATCTTGAGAAACCGTTGTTTGTGTGTCCTGTGGATTGTGATAGTAGCCGCCCCAACGCTGATTGAGCTTGATGTGTATATGACCCGTTTGATTGGGTCCCAACGCAAAGCCTTTGTCATCTACAATGCGCACTTGAATGTTACGCAAGAGTTTGCCCTCGCTGCCCAGCGGGCCGCCAATATTCTTGCTAACGCCTCCAACTTCCGAAAGGCCATAGAGCACCGAGAACCGATGACTACCAAGCAACTCATAGAGCTTGCGCCATATGCCAAGTGGAAGCTTGGAGCCACTGCAGACAAACGATTGCACCGACTTCAGCTGCTCGACCAGATCCATGCGTTGGCTTTTAGCCAGCAACGCCATGTGATGTGGCACGGTGATCACGAAGGTGACCTTGTGGCGTGACACGAGCTCAGCGAAGTACTCAACGCTGAACGGCTTATTTGTTATTATGCGCTTGCAGCCGTTGACCAGGGAGACGAGTAGAGTAAAAATGCACGACACCCAGTACAATGGGCTAATGCAGAATATCACAGTCTTCGAGGTGAATAGTTGAGGGCTAAATAAAATGAGATAGAGATGGGAAGAAAAAGAAAGAGAGAAACAGATATGTACAGATGTATGTTAGTTATAGACAGAAAGGTATCCAACTGCCCACCTACATCTTGGTAAGTAGGAAGTGTGATTGAGAGACTTAAAGGGAATAGATATATATATATAGATAAATACTTATATAAGTGAAAACAGAGAGAAAGAGAGCTGCTTACTCCCTATTTTCATTTAATGGTATTTATTCAGAAGGGAAAAAGGAGAGAGAGTGAGAGAGATTCATAGAGAGGGAGATTGTTAGCTGCGGTCAGGGAGGAACTCTAGCCTTTACTCACATTTTGGTATTGTTTAATAGACTGCGATGCGAGCGCGTGACGCCTTTTGGCAAACCGGTTACACCCGAGGAGCTGATAATGAAGGCCGTATCATCACCGCACAGCTGTGGACACGCAAAGCTATAAAGAAACATTAGACAACGGTCTAAAGTAGAGCTAAACTCTACCTACAGCGTCTTGGGATCATAGCCATTGGCGCCATCGGCCAGCAGATCTTGAATATTGCGCACTCCAGGCAGTTGGCCAGTCAGCAGAATGAGCTCCGTCTTGAACTTGAGGCTTTCCTTGACCGCAGCCAAAGTCTCATAGTTGTCCACGTCGCAGAAAATGACCTTCGGCTTGGTTATCTCATACATATAGGCAACAGTTTCTGTAAAACTTGAATATGAACTAGATGCAGGCAGAAGCATTCTGGAGACTCGCTCACCCTTATCAAAATCCGGATGCAGGGGATTAATAGGTGTGCCGCTTAGCAGAGCTGCAATAACCACCTCTGTGAGGTAAGTGGTATTCTTAGCGGAAATGCCAACGACATCGCCGCGATGCAGATTCAAATGCTGAAAAGCGTGAGCCAGACGACGACTCTGCTCATACAGTTGAGCTCCAGTTAAAGTCTCACCAGTGGGCTCGAAGACTTGCATCACAGTGTCCGCATGTAGCTTTAATATGAGCAGAGCTACCTCCCCCAGCGTCATGTCAGGTCCATAGTACTCCTTGTCTTTGGGACCCGACCAGATCTTCTCACTACTATCGTAGCTAGTGGATGCCATTTATATTCCAACTTGAAAACACAAGCCAAACAACTGAGCAGTTAGCTGTATATGTGGCCTATATATAGGCGACCATCGCATCTATCTACTGTCGCCGTCGTCGTAACTGCTAATTGGTTCCGCACGTTTTTTGTACCGCCAGCCAAAGTCGTAGCCGGCGCCGATGACGTTGTCTTAGACAAGGTTCTAATAATATTTAACATCGACTGATCAACGGCAGAAAATGAAAAGTTTGTAACATATCTATGTTTATTAAAACTGATTTTCGCTAGAAAGAGGGAAAGCAACAGCTGTCGGAAAGGGGGAGTGTCTGAGATTCAAAAAGATTGCAAAATAATACTGGAGTATTCTATAGAAATATTAATATATTTAATTATATCTGTTGTATAGTTGGATCTCAGCAGACTTGATTGGGGAATTGCACGCGAGAGGACTAGAAGAGAAAGAATTAATTATATTTTGTAGATTATAAATTGAACATTCATTGAGAAAAATAAAAAGAGATAAAGAAAGATGCAGAGAGAGTGAATATGTGCGGAATAATGTTAAAAATATGAATGAGAACGGAAAAATAAATAGAGTTCTTTATAGAGAAAAGGATAATAAATATAAAGAGTGAGAAAGTCAGGCAACTTACCAATTGAGTGTATAACTAATAGTCTATCTGATGATAATTCAAGAAAGCGCTTATAATTCATACTCAAAATGGCATAAGGTAGGCAACAGTTAACTGGAAATATATGCATTCATCAACATATTTTGCTCACATCTGAAAGGCATGTTTTACTGAAATGCTTGTCGCACATGATACCACTGTGCGTCTGCGGCTCAATTGCATAATTTTAGCGATTAAACACAGTTTGATCTCCTGGCACACTTGCTGTCACTCTCTCTCTCTCTCTCTCTCTCTCTGTCTATGTTTATCTTCGCACAGCTGTCGCTGTGGCTGCTGCTATCCTCAGGACTTGTCACCGTTGGAGAAGCGCATCCTTGATGCGTGTGCACGCTTCATTTGCGTGCTTAGTGAGGAAGTGAAGCGTGTGCTGCTTTGCAGTCACAGTTGCAGTCACAGTCGCAGTAACAGTCACAGTGACAATCACAGTCACCGTTTTAGCATGCAAGATGCGCGTTCAGCTGCCAACCCACACAGCTTCGCCTCGGGGGATTGCAACTTCATTGGGGTCAAAGTTGTTCAGTGTCAGGTGAGGCTGGCAAGGCTGGGTGAGCGCAGTCGGTGAGCTGATGTTACCTGTCGCTGTGCTTGTCGCTTAGCTAGTTTCAAGGATGGATGGTTACTGTCTGTGCGAGAGTCTGTGGGAGACTGAGCTGAAAAATGTATGTCTCCTCTGTAAGCTGCAACAAAGTTTATTTATTGATTCAACTTAAGCCTTTAATTTTCGTTAGCATGTTTCGGTTTTTGCTGTTGCTTATATTTTTTTTTTTTTTTTGCCTAAGCAACAAAACAACTTAATTAATTACACGGCCCGCTAAATATTCAACACAATAGCAACACAACATCGCCACAGTATGATGAACTGCAACAACAAGAGTTGCTAATAAAAGTTTTGGCACAACTTTGATATTGGCTTTTGATGAGGTCATTAAACAGTCAAGCAACAAGAGCAAAAACCAAAACAACAAAAATATGAGCTAAGCAGCAGCCAGAGCTGAACAGTTGTGTGCGACAATGAGCGACTATTTAATACCCTTACAAGAAGTATAAACACGGAATGAGAGCTTAAATGGTATGTGCTTGAGTGTAGATAGGATTTTGGCATAATACTTTATGGTATATCGGATATGGTATTATATTTTAAATGCCCTATATATACTATGCAACTAAATAATACACTGAAGTTGTGTGTAGGCGGACATATCTAAAGGAATTATGAATAAAATTAAGGAATTGTGCCAAGTTAGTTATTATTATCATAATTCATAGATATATTATATGATCTTTAAAGAATTGTATTTATAACATATTAATTAGTCTATTATCTTATAGTCAAGTCAGTACACATTCGCTGAAAATTCTGTAATACCCGCCCTAAACACCCTTTCTTGACAACAACAGCCGTGAGCCGGTTCCACTATGCTGCCAGCCTGAGCTGAAATCTCAGCAATTAAGTGCGAGAAATTTTGCGACACAGCGCCAAAGTTAGCTTTGGCTCGCCGATGCAGAAGTTCAGCTTTAGTCCATCTCCCCCTCTCTCTGTCGATGACTTTTCTCTGCTCTGCCTCTCACTCTCAGAAAATGTAATCAGACTCAACATTATAATTAACCGCAAATGCAGTTATGCCCGCGAGTCCTTTGTGTTGAAATGCGAGCCGCCGTTCGGGTTCAGCCGCCGGGCAATATGTTGCCCCAACTTAAAAAAAAAACCCCCCCACTCAACAACGTCCCCAACACCCGCTCGCCTTGCGGTCAGTTCAGGCTCAGCTGCTATTAAAACTTTTACGACAAGTAGGCGAAAAAATTACTTAATTAAAATGATTGACTAACAGAAAAGTTTGTGCGAAATCATTTTTACTTTTTTATTCATCTGCTCTCGCTCTCTCCCTTTCTCTCTCTCGCACACTGTTACTCTTTCTCTGTCTGTGCCGGATACTCCTAACTAGTAGAAATACTTTTCCGGAACAATAGTTCTTTCCGCTTGCTGCTGTCTCTTTTACTTGCACACTGTCCTCTCTCTCTCACTCTCTCTCTTTCTGTCTCTTTCTCTTAGACTTTTGCTCGCGCATTTTTTGCTTTGCAATTTTTTTTATTGTTTGTCTTTGGCCGCTGGCGCTGAACATTTTTGTAGGAAACAGCGCGAACGGCTAGGGCAACCTGGTCTCTGAAGTGGGCGAGTGTGGGCTTGCTGTTGTCGTAGGCGTGGCAGTCGTCTATGGGCTTAGATATCTGCCTCTCTGGTAGAGTCAGTCGACGGCATCTTGTTGTTCATCTAACAAATTAACGAGCGCCTCAAGTGTTGTTATGCGGTTTATCTCTCTCTCTCTCTCTCTCTCTCTTTCTGGAAAAACTTTGAAGTGTTAATGAATTGCAATGGGGTGGGCGTGGCATAGAGAGACTCGAGCCGCTTTGCCTCCGGGCAAATGCGGTGTAATGACCATTTGGTTTCTGTGGTTAATTTAGCTCATGTAATTGAAATTATGATTTAATTGAATTTAGCTGCGTTTCCAGCAGCGAAGGGAGCCTTGTGTGAAAGGTAGGAGTAAGAAGGTGGTTGAGAGCGGTGGGGTTGTTGTTGTTGTTACAGGTAATAGTCCAAGAGCATCTCAACTTTAGAGTTTTCACTTTGAGCCCTTTCTGCAACGTTTTAATTGCCTGCTCTTAATTAAGCATTGCATTTAAGCCTGCTTAAAGTGCAGCTAAAGTTCGTTCACTCTCACAACTATAAATTTGATGTCTATATTTAGTCTTATTAGTTAAAATTAATTACTTAATTAAAATGGCAAACGCTGCCACAGGCCCAACATGCAGATAAGCAGTTGTAAGTGAGGTCGAAAGTCAATTGATTTTCGGATAGATTTACAGTTTGCTTGGCTGGCAAAGGAATATGGAGAATGAAACCAGATAGGCATTAACATTTGTCTATATTATGCATTTAAATATGTGCTTTGACAATTGGGGAATATCCCTACTCATGCTTGAATATTGTCACACAATTCATTTATATCTTTACTTAAACAATTAGAGTATGGATTTCCCTTACTGCTAATTGCAAAATGTATTCAATTTTTCGTTATTTATTGAGACTTAATGTTTATTTATTCTATTATTTAATTTTCAAGGAAACATCCCTACTTTACTGTATCACTTTATCAGTTTTTACATAAGATAATACAGCTGTTTATCAGGATTATATATAATTATTAGAATACTGTCGACTCAAGTAGCCAATTGATCAGTTTTTAAGGGAATCAACTTATTTATGTTTAGAAACATCTTTTATGTGATTAATTTATTTTTGATAATTATATTCTAAATTATATATAAATTCTTGTATGTCAGTTCTTAGTGTGCCCTTAACTATTTTCCTGGAAATGCCTTAACTTTTGCCAATATTAGAAATCATAAGGAATACTCTTTATGTGATGAGCTTTTATCTTAATGTGTATTACTTGCTATTTAACTTCTAAACTAATTTCCAGAGAATATCCCTACTTTTGCGAAGAATAACATGTGGGGAATTATACCCTTTGTGCTGAGTTCATTAGAATTACTTTCCATTCAAATTCCATTTATATCGACACTCGCAACTCATGCTTTGACTACTTTCAAGGGAATAGCCTTACACATATACATTGAGTAGCTTGGCGAATACACATAAGTAGTGGGCGGAGTCGTAAACCCACTGATTTCTTAATGAATGTTACGTGCTTCAAGCAGGACTTAGCAAAAGGTGATGACGACGTTATTGCGAGAACAATTGAAGTGTGATTATGCGATAGAATTTAATAATTCATTGCAATTATGTGTTTTAGGCGTGATTACAAATCGCTACAAGACTAATAATCCGTTCAAATGAGCAATTAACAATTAATTAGATGGCAAGTACTGCTGACACTCTCTCTATATGTGTGTGTGTGCGTGTGTACAGACCACACTCTTAAGCACACACACACCCATATGTCCATAATTGATGCCTAAGCTGAAAGAGTTCACGAGAGAGCGAGAGAAAGAGAGAGCGACAAAATCTTGGCTTGCTCTTTGGAAACTGAGCGCAGCCACAAGCCAATTAAATATTTGATTTCAACATTTTGCTTTACTTAACCCACAGCTCGAACCCCTTAAGGAAGCAGCTAATGTAGTGGAAAACACTGAGAGAGAGAGAGAGAGAGGTAGAGGCATAGGGCTTACAAGTGTTTCTGCCAAATCCCCGATGGCATATAAAAAGCATTTAATTTAAATGCTCTTGATATGGCTTGGCAGAAAGTTCGCATTTTGCCGGAACAACCAATGGACGCAAATTTTAATTACAAAATTCGCACATGTGCCCGTTATGCGACCAGTTAACTGAAAATAGGCAATGGCGCCACCAGATGCCAAATAGATGAGGCGCCAGGGGTTACAGAGGGTGGCCTGGTAATTGAAACTTTCAACGCCAAACTGCGCACATTGCAGAAATCACAATCGTACACGCAAAAGTTAGCCTACTCCCAAGCATGTTCATATGCAAACCTTTAAGCACACACGCGTGCTTGCACACACACACACAACTGTACAGTGGGTCAGAGCTCCATTATCAAGGCTAAGTTTTGTGTATGACAAATGCTACAAGATATGCATAGATATTGATATATCTATCACAGCTCCAAAAAATGCTGCTTGGATATTGTGATTTGGTCCACCATTCACTCAATCAATCGGGAACGCTGATTGAAAAGAAAAAAATGCTATTGCGACTAGCTTTTCGTCTGATATTTATTACAGTTCCTCACTTAACTCTTAAAGCCCTAGCACAGTTCGAAAAAACAATTATATATTAGAAAATATATATAAATGGTTATATTATTGTAATATATGGAGCTAAGCCTTATTTAATGCAATTGCATTTCCTCTTTTAGTTTTCATATAATTTTTGTTCCACTGTGCTCATAGGCAATTCACGGAAAGCAATTCACAGTGTCACCGTCGCGTTTCCGCATTCCCTTAACTAACAATTAAAATGTTCATTTAGCGAGTTTTCTTTGTTTTACAGCTACTGTGTGTGTATGTATAAGTACTTACATAGAGCCTGACTGTGCCTGACTGTGCATGTGGTGTGTGTGTGTGTGTGTGTAAGTGGCAAGCATTTACGCTTGTTTGCCTTTGTGTTTTATTGACATAATTGCTCATTATATGTATGATAAAAACATATGGGCAACAAAATGGGGGGTGTGGCAAATTGAAATTTAATTAATCGTTGCATGCTTTGTGGCGCTGAGAGTGCAAGACCAACAGACAGTGCGAGCGAGAGAAAGAGAGAGTGGGAGTGAGAGCGAGCGAGTGAGCTACAGCTATTTCTATAAAGCTTTGATTGCCTTTTATTTAAGTTAATAATAATTATTATTATTATGGCCATTCATTTAGTAATTGGTAAACATATCGAAAGCTAACATTGTTTATATTCACATAAAATCAACGAGGGGTGATAAAGAAGTTTCTAGCGGATTGAAGAGCTTATGTATACAAATGAATTGATTGAGAAGCTTATAAAAAAAATTAATTTACTTTTTATTTCACGAACTTGCATTAATATTGCCACATTTAATTTTACAATATATCATAAAGTCCTCGTTGAAATAACTTCTCTAGACTTTTACTGAAAATGTCATATTTTCTATTTAATTTATAAACAAATTGGCAACTTTAAATTTTGTCAGTTTACGCAGCAAAAAAGAGAAAACATTTTGCCTGCAGCGTAATAAAAGCATATCTACACTGAGCGAAAAGAAACTGAGTAATAGGAATTGAGAGAGGCGGAGAAAGAAAGAGAGAGATAGAGAGAACAAATATAATTTTTCTTCTAACCGAGGCTCAGCTCCGCATAAATAAAAGCAAAAGCCAGAGACAATTCAATTCATTGGCTACAGCTACGGCTCTAGCCGGGTCTGGTCCCATGTCCGGGCCTCATAGGATCTGCTCAGCCTGCGGAGCTGGTCAACTGGTCGCTGACCAGAAGACAAACTTTGCGTTAACTTGGCCAACAACAGAAGCAAAAGTTAAAAAAAAAAAATGGAACTAAAAGCAATTCTTGCAGATTGTCTAAACGAAAGGTAACAATAAAAAATAGTAGAAGATGCATGAGCTGAACTTGTAGATACCCTGTAGAAACAAAAAAAAATTAGTGAATTAGTGAAATTATATACACTATAACTTACACTATATACACAAAGATGTTATGGTATTTCTAAATATTTTTTGTCTTCAACTTAATATACCCTCTCCGAATAATACGTTTTTATATTATGCACCATTTGCTAAAGTAAGGAAGGAAATACCCTTTAAAAAATGTATATAAAAACTGTGCTGTATTAAGTGATAAAGTTAAAAGTTAGTCAAAGTAGTAGAACCCATATGTGAATACCCTATGACTAAATGATTGTATTTTAAGTACCCTGTAAATAAGTTTAAATTCTATTTGTAAAATAGTCAAGGTAGGATTTATAGAGTATCAACAAAATCTGCTCAGTCATACCTTACGAGCACTTTTACAGGGTATCTTAAGCGCTGGTCATGCAGCTACACCACAGCTATTCAATTCAACTAGAAAATAGAGCCCCGTGTTGCAGTTGCCTTCGCCTTTGTTGCTTTTGCTGTTTGGCTCTTTGGCTATTTGTTTGTTTGTTTGTTTATGCGGCTGTGCGCTGCCGGCGACGACGTCGGCTTCGGCTTCGGCGTCGACATCAGCGTCGCTGTCTGCGTTTTTATTAGCCTGAACGCAAGGCACAATGCAAAAAGCCGAATGCCTGTTATAGTTGCCTCCATCTAACCAGCTGGCTGACTGTGCGTATAAATAATGAAAACACAGCGCCAACAGCCACAGCCATAGCCACATCCTTGTCCACATCCTCGTCTACAGTCTATGCCCACAGCCTGCAGCTCGTCCACGGGCAGCCTTGCGTAAATAGCTTCGCTCTACTCGTCGCGAAGAAGCATTAACAGCCGCACCAGAAGTAGTCAACACAACACAAAAATACAAACAAAAAAAATACAGGGTAAATATAGAAAAAAAGAGATATTTGTTCTCAGCCGAAGATGGAATACACTGGCGAGAAACTTATAAAGGATATGTTATATAAGCTAAGCTCTACAAATATAATTATATTCAGCAGTAGCTCAAAATTATACTTAAGAAGTTGAAATGAAAAACATCCTTTAAATTAGATGAAAATAGATAAGTTAGAGTTTGGCCAGGAGAAAAGAAGTTTGAAAGGTGCATCGAAGCAAAAATAAAGTTCAAATGAGAAAGTTAAGACTGACCTAAGGCCATGTGTCATCCTTATAGCTCTCGTAAGCTTATAAGCTCTAATGCTGAGAATTGATATATTAACTGTCTAAAGACTGAAATCTCTCTCATACATATATGAATAATAGTTGAGAGAAACGGAGAAGGAAGCAAGCTTGCATCTCTATTAGATAAACAAGCCTATATATTTATATAAAATACGTTTTGATACATTCTCATTATATCTTTTCTATCCATCTATCATTACACATTTAATAACACAATTAGAATACCTGTAGTTAGTGTATAATGAATAAAGAAAAGTGCAGCTCAACTCTCGCCGCGTAATTTGGCGCAAAAAAAAAAATAAGAGGAAAAAACCGCATTTAAAGTTCTGCAATTGGAGCGAAGCAGCAGCAAAACTTTTTACGCTGCTTGTCAGTGTGTTAAGTGCACCCATACACAAACAAACACACGCACACAGACAGTGGTAGAGAGAGAGAGAGAGAGAGCATTGCATTGAATGCATCGAAATGTTCATTAATCAAATAAATACAAGCAAAAAGGCAAAAAGTGAAGCAAAGCGAAAAAAAACTCTTGCGCAGCATTGAAAGTTTCTTTGCTTGCTGTCATTTCAATTCATTAGTAGCTACAAAATTTTATAAATTATGCAAATGCAAAAATTGCGAATCGCAGAGTCTCTGAATTTCAGTTTTGAATTAAATATTCTCCGCAGTTGCGAATTCATTTATGCATTCATTAGACGCAGCTGGTCTATACCTAATATATATCATTTTAGCATCATTTAAGCATAAATGTGGTCGTGCCTTCTCTATATTAAATAATAGGGTATTTAGAGACGTGCTGCATCCACTTTTCACATTTTCATTAAGTGCGAAATATGCATTAAATTGTACTTTAGGGTATCTATGATTTGATTGGCATTTGACTTTACTATCACCCTTAAGTCTTCTCAAAAAGGATCAGTCGACAACTGAATTTTATTAAGAATTATAATACATTATTGTAGGGTATTTCTTATAAATTTGTGTGCTTTTTATTGGAACTCTTTTATTATCTGTTAGCATAACCTGGAGCAATGGTGCTAAATGTATAATTGTACATATGCCTAGATCTTTTTCTTTGCTTTTATATCAAATTCCTCTCTCAGTTTCTTTCATTGTTTTTAGTTCTTTTCCTACATATATATTTCAATTCGTGTTGTCTCATCTAAAAGTCACTTTACTGGGCATCTCGTAGTCAAGCTCTGCAGCCTCTGTCTCAGTCAATAAACTCGCTAGGGTATCTGTTAGTCCCGCATGCTCACTTTTTGCCTTTTAGCTCGTAGCATTATATATTTGGCATTCAATTGGCCAAAAGATAAATAAACCTGCCACGCTTTGAAATTCATTCAGTTGCAGTTTGAAGTGTTTTCAATCTGACTACATTTTATTGCTGGAATTATTTTAAAGCGTTTTGTTAAGAGGAGTTTCACTTTTCGTCCTTGCAGCCTGACCATGATTAACTAAACAATGCACGTGCCAGGTAACTCGGGCAGCTGATGTCAGTGTCAGCTGACGAGGGCAGTATAATAAGTATAGTTAGCTATAATTTGCATTATTAAAGTTATTAGTATTAGCAAGAGTATTGGGATTGGTATTAGCAGCTGAGAAAAGCGTCAGCATCATTAATAGCTTAAGTATTATCATTGGCATTAGAACATTACAATTACAATTAGCATCATTTTATCATGATCTGTATCATTATTATTATTGAATTAGAAATTTTGCTAGGAACTCCGCTTACTACGCTGATGTCTATACTCTTGGTAAATCGTGTAAAAATGTTAAGCTTTACACGAAATAAAAATTGTTAAACTTGACTCTGTCTCTCTCTATTTCGCCCTCTGTTTCTCACATGTCTCACCGTTAGTTTATGGTACATATATACATATTTATATATATATATATATATATTTATATATTATAGTGGAGTTATTCATTTTAAACAAAGCTTATCGCGCAACCCTTGGCGAGAGCAACAACAAAGCCGGGATTGCTAGAGGCGCACGTCAGCGTCCGCGTATCCTTGTGCACATATAAATTTTCTCTCTCTCTCTCTCTCTGTCTCTCTCTCTCTCTGTCTCTGTTTCTCTATTTTTTTTTCTTGTTTTCTCTTTTATTTTTATATTTTTTTTTTTTTAAGCAAGCGTCGCACCGTTTTTGTCCTTGTGCGCGCATATGCGGAATGTCCTTGCCCGCAACGAATTATAACTTGCACTTACCTCAGCCGAAGCTCAACAGCAGTTACAAATTGAGTGTGAGTATGTGTGTGAGTGTATGGCATATAAATGAGTATATATGAGCACCTGTGCGTGTGTGTATTTGGCATATAGCAATTTATTTCTTGCTTTGATGCCCGACGAAGGTTTCACACAGTTTCTCTTTCTCTCTCTCTCTCTCTCTCTCTCATTCCCTCTTGATGTAATTAGCGAAGTTTACTGTTATTTTTATGTGCCACAAGTTGGGGCTGGCGGGGCAGCAGGTGAGCCGTCGACGGCACAGTTAGTGAAATTTACTTTCATTAGCGTTTTGATTAACGCTTGCAATTTCCCCAATTGAGTTTTCCTTGGCCTGTAGACTATGAATATGCAAGCGGAATAAATCAGTTAGCGAGTGGCAGGAGGCGGGAGGCGGGATTCGTCGGCGGGGATTAGAATATTTTTCTATTTTATTTTTGTATGTTTTTTTTTTGCCAGCAAGTGGAAAATTGTATGTCAATTGAATGCCCAGAAATCAGTGTTTAAATTTGCATTCAAATTTGTCAAAGGCGAAGGCAATCGGTGGGGACCAAACGGAAGCGGGTCAAGCTGAGATAACAAATATCAGCAGGTGTCGCCCCCATCTGCATAAGGTAAAGGCAAAGGCAAAGGTAACTGTAACGGTTAACGCGCAATGGCCAGCATTTGAGCATGGCATGCATAAAACATAAGGATAACGAAGCTGCCAAGCAGGACCTAAAGACAGACACACAGCGCGAGAGAGCGAGAGAGAGAGAGAGAGAGAGATAGAGAGAGAGAAGGGCAAACAGACACAGGAAACGAAGCATTGTATAATTAAAATTGCATTCAAATGCAAATGCAAATGCGAATGCGAATGTAAGCTGGCAAAGCGTTAGTAAAACAGCTCGCAGCAAATACACAGATTTGGAAATACATGAAGACGCAGAGACAGCGAGAGAGATAGAGATAGAAAGGGATATAGAGCAACTTCAGAACGAATTGCTTAAATGCTTGCGGTCAGTTTTCATTGTTAATGTTTTCTTCTTCCCTGCATTCGCTGTGAATACACTAGAGAGAGATCAGTGAGATGACAGAGAGAGAGAGAGGGAGAGAGATAAAGAGAAAGATGGATAGCAGAGAGACAAGGAAAAACAAGGAGCATATATATAGAGCAAAATATATAGATATAGAAAGTGAGAGACAGAGAGAGAGACTGATAGAGCAAGAGTTAAAGACTTAAAAGCAAGACAGGTTTCGAAAGATATAGATACATAGACTAAAATAGTTCTAGAAAGAAGAAAAGAGATAGCTAAAAACAGTAAGAGACTAGTGAAAGTGTGTCAGGGCACTGCTTTCATTCATGAGGCTGTCCTTTCATTAATGATCTGCACACCAATGCCCATGCATACAGCGAGGAAAAGAGACCTAAGAAGGGCTTGCTCAGCCGCTTAGCCTAAAACTGGCAAAGTATTAACATATAAGTTGCACGCGCAGACATCAATGCGTGCAGCGCAAATTGAGAGCGGGAGAAACCTAAGAAGGGTTTTGCTTAGCTGCTTTCATTCATGAGGCTGTTTTTCATTGATGATATCTTCGGCAACATTGCAATCCTATTAGCGCTCGACCAAACACATTAGTGTTTGGCAAAGATTTTGGACAAGTTTAAGACTGAGGACAGCTGTGCAGCGGAACAATGACAATGCATCCGGCTTAAGAGAGGAAACGGATAGAGCATGGGCATGGCAGGTAGGCGTGGCTGTTGCATATTTGCGCTTGAATTATCACAGCCAGCAGCAGCGGCAGAGTCTCGCATGCTTTTGTGCGTATGCGAATCCTTTTGCAAATTTATGCGCACGAATTCCATGGCAGGCATATTGCATTTTTATTGAGCAAGGATGAATATGTGCGCTCGTGTATGTGTGTGTGTTTGTGGGTGTAAGTGTATATGTGCAGCATGTGGCAAGGCAACGAGTTTTGCATATTTTTGGCTCATTGCATTTTCACACCTAGGCAAAAGAAAAAGGTACGTTAAAGGCTTAGGGCTAAACTGTGCAACATGTGTGGCAGCTGCACGTGCACTATGCCGCTACATGCCACAATAGATGACGGGCAACAGGTACTGACTGCCCGCAGGTCGCGTGGCTGCAAGGCACGCGCTTTGTCACTTGGTAGGCAGCTGCGTCTAACTAACTGCCACGCTTGACTCTCTGCCGGTGTGCGCCGCATATAGGGGCAAGTACAAGTATTACGCTTTTTATGCTGTACATGCGGCACACGTGCGTGCAAGATAGTCGAGACTGCGGGCATGCTAATTGATATGCCACATGTGGCAAGCAGTTGCCGCCGCATTGACTAAATCCAATTTGTTACTTTGAGGTCACAACTTAATGAACTGCAAATAAGTATTTGCATTTATGCTAGTTGCTGCTACCTATGCCTCTGCCTCTGCCGCTGCTGCTGCCGCATCGTCTTGTGGCATGCCGCACGTGGCTTGGATTTCAATATTTGCGGCATGTAAATATCTTCACAGTGCGCTCGCAATGGAGCGCAACAAATCGCAGCTCAACTGCAGCTCCATATCATACTTTGCATATTAATGGCCAAATGCAATTGCAATCGCAAACAGAGCTCATGCAACAACAGCGCTAAGACTAGTGACACTGAGATACCCTATAAATATGCTTTAAGTTGTTGAACAGTTAATTAATGTTATTGAAAAGAGTTCAATATTAATTTGTCTAGACCGAATATCGAAACTACCAGCCGCTAGTATTCTCCAATGTGAAGTACAGCTGCGTTGAAATCATCTTCAGCAGTTACAGGGTATATAATGCGATTATGTGCTTAGTAATATAATATAACTTATAATTATTTGTCAAAGAAAGAACATGATAGATACATGTAGTTTCTTCTAACTGTATACTCTCTGGATAAAAAAAGAAAATGATTAATTATGCATTCATTTTTATTGATTATTATGTATTCATTTCCCCGTGCCAAACATACCCCTTTAGAGCCGTTACAGGGTATGCGCTGACTGTGGCAAGCAAGCAAGCAAAACCGCCAAGGACGAGCTCAAGCGTCAAGCACAGCATTTTCAAAGAAAATTTCACACAGCGCACGCTGCAAATGAAAAGGAAAAAATTATTTGTTTGCACTCGTCGCCTGCGATGGAAAGCTCAACTAACGGGATTTTTTACTTTATTCCTCTTTCACATTTTTTGCAATTCTTTTCTATTTTTTATTTCATTTTTACACTCACTTTTCCTTTTTATTTGCTTTCTTTCTTAATACTTTTCATTTTTTCAACTATGTCACCAATGCGGATGCCACAAAAATTGCAATATCAAAGCAAATGTTGAATGAAATGCAAATGAATCGCAGCAAATTGAGAAAAATCTATGAAACCATCAGCCTTCAGCCGCACAATCCATTGGCATTTATGTAATTGCAAATAGACCGCCATTTCGATAGGGTCTCCCATCAAGTTGAAGGTATAAATGAACTATTTCTATTAGTTTTTGGCGAACAATGGTGTCTTATTAAATTCGAATAGTTTGAATTAATTATATTTAAATTTATTATGGTGTTCTACAAGAGAGAGAGACAGATTAATGGAGTTCAATCAATATCTCTTAGATATTATAATATATAAATTAAGCTTTAACTTTAACATAGTTGAGTTAATATTCTACAGCTACTGCCAATACCAAATAGTTTAGCTAGCTTAACTCTCATGAACGACTCATGAACTCTACTTACACTCATCACTTGTCAAATTCGACAAGAGTTAATCGCATTGATTATTATCTATTTCAGTGCCTCGCTCTCTATTAGGAATTGGCAGATTTGAGCTTTCACTCGAGCAACATGAAATTTCACTTAAAATTCAATTGCAGAGCGGGATTGGGGATTTTGAAATGCAAAAGGTGTGAGCGAGAGAGTCGGCCATTAGGAGAGGGCAAGAGTAATTTGCTTAGGGGCTAGGCACCGGCTCCAACATGAGCCAATTTGCATGCTGTTTTTTTCAATGCCCTGTATATAAGGGAGAACGGCGGGTTAACCAAGAAGTAAGCGTAGCTCCTTGACATATGCATAGAAGCAGCCTTGAATAATTGAAATAACATCACCTAACATCTCTCCACAAAGCCCAGGGTATCTGCTATTCCTACTCTGCCGAGTAGAGTAAAACTTTGTGCTTTATTTTTTAACAAGTAATAAATGATATATAGAGAGAAGAGGAAGAGGAAGAGGAAGAGGATTTGAGGCAATGCCAATGCTTAATGTCAGTCACGTAGCTAGGACACTTTGCGTGCTATTCACATTGCAGGCGCGCACTTTGCCACTTGCAGCAGCGCCTTTTGCCCCCCAAGGCTCTGGTCCACAATATCCATAGCCTTGTTCGTGTCCTGGCATAACGGTCAGTTGATATGCAAAAAATGTTTCATGCTTTAGCCAAGTAAAGGTTTCACTTATTCCTTTCAAACATTTTGCATAGATTTAGCTTTCACTTTGCAGATCGAATCGGCATTAGAGTTGGAGTTCGAAGCGGAGTTGATTTTTATTGGTTTATCATTTAGAGCAGTCGCTGTAATTGACTGCAATTTGATAAGCCTGACTCAAATGACTCGATATCCATTTAATAGTTTCTCCCACTCTCTTTCATTTTCTATTACTTATTGTCGTTGAAAAAGTTTCGCAACATCTTCGCAAAAAGTTTGCAATAAACAAACAGCAAAAGTGAGTATTAGAGCCAAACTGCAGCTACACTGCAAGAAATTCAAATATGAAGTTGAGATAAGCCAACTTTTCAACAAATAACTTTTAATCTATTTAATTTCCGCACTAGGTTTTATTAACAATAGTCGATTTTAATATGATGTTAAAAGCTTCAAATTATTATTCAAAAGATATTTTAATTTTTTATACATAAATTTTATTTAAAAATCAAATTTGCTTTTCTTTTTTTGTTTTTTTTTTTTTTTTTTTTTAAATAAAAACTCGTCTAAGTGTGCATATTTTTTAGACCTCACATTTACTTTGTAGACTTTTTTCTCTGACTGCAGTTGCAGCACCGGAAGTCAAAGCCAAAGTGTTGACAGCTTGTTGTAGCACACACGCACACACACACACACATACTCTCTCGCACTCATGCGCGCACACACACAGATTCTGCCTCGCACACACTCATATGCAGCTAGCAAAAGTTTTGGACAACTCAAATGTATTGTATACAAATGCACTCTCAACGACTGCAAAGGTCTGAGACTAAAAAGCACTCTCACTCTCGCTACCGATCTCGCTCTTGGCCAACTTTCTGGCTTTCAATTCGAACTTCTGACTAAGAAAAAAAAAAACACAAGAGAAGAAGTCTACCTGTAAAAGTTTCTTGTGCACAAAGCAAAGCATTGCCAAAAGTTATGCTTGGGCATTATTAGAAATTGAATTAGATTGCGTTTTGCCATCCACACTATGCATGCAAATGCAAATGCACTGCCAGCCAATGTAAGCTGGCCCACTCTCTCTCTCTCACTTTCTCTTCATCTCTCTTTCGTTCATATGCCTTCCTCTCAGCTGTCACAATCATATACAAATCGAAAACTCATTGAATGGTAGCTGGCAGCAGGTCGATTGGCAGATCATAAGATGCTTCGTTTGGTCTAAGCTTTGACTTCTGAGTCGCTTCCTTAACATGTGTCCGTTACACGAACGCATAAACTTCGGTGTCATATATACCCTCTAATGAACGCACTCACTTAATATGATTGGACTGAATGAAAGATTTGGAATGATGCAAAATAAAAGCAGACCGAGACGATTAAAAAAATGCAGATAGTTTTATAGTGAAGCACAATAATATAAGAGCAAAGAGAGCTAGAGAGATAGAGACAGAAAATGCTATAAAAGACTCAAAAGAATGAGAAGAAAACAAAGAGAAAGAGACTCAAACTATGAAGAATACAGAAAAAGAGAGAGAGAGAGAGAGAGAAAGATAAGCAGATACAGAAAATAAACTCAGACTGTTGAATATTGGGGGAATTAGAGGTAATATGTGAGCTTACAATTCGAAGGAAATTTAAGACTCATTTAAGAATTTCTAAAAGTTAAATTATATTATTTAACAAAATAAAGAAAGAAAGCGAATCATGGAGTGAGTCCAGAATGTGACAGAATATTAAACTGCAGGCTTGCTTTCTCCTTAAGACAAACAGAGAGAGGTAAAAAAATGGTGGTATATATATTTACATGCAAAGATACTTTTTTTCACATGCCGAAGGAAAAGTTTTTGCCTCGCAACTTTTCCGGAAAAGTGTCAGCTGGTTTTTGCATTGATGATTTCTGGCAATAACATTTGTGAATATGCTCCCAGTCGCAGTTATTTGCTTCCTTTTTTCTGTCAAGTATTTCATCAAAAGTTTCAATCAAAAAGTTTATCGCAAACAAGAGGGGAAACTCACCTTGCGATTTGTATACAAAGTAGCTTCGGCAACAGATATATAAACTCCTCGCGCTCCACCCGATTAATCCTTTTAATTTTGAAAGTTTTTTTTTTTGCACGGAATTTATATTTGGTAGCAGGAGACGTGAGGGCAAAGCAAACATGCAACGCATTCTCTGTCTCTCTCTCTCTCTCTGTCTCAGTCGCGCTCTACAAAACAAACTTTTTTAATAACATGCCCAAAAAGAGCCGAAGACCCAAGCGAAGTTATCAACCAAAAGTCCAAGTAATGGGAATAAATTTTCCCAGCATTACGCTGCACAACGTACTCTGCATACATTTCTGCACTTGGTCAACAAACAACAACAGGGGAGGAGATTGGGGAAGTCACCAAAAAACTTTAGCAGCAACTGCGCCTGCAGGCGCTCACTTTCTCCCACTCCCTCGCTCGCAGTCGACTCGACTGCAAATACGAGTTATAATAATTTCTTTTCAATTTCCTTCAAAGCAAATAGCTAGGAGATGAGAGCTGAGCTAAGTTGAGTGCTGAAAAATGTTTGAATGCAAACAACGTTGATTCCGGCACAGGATTAGAAAACAGTCTAAAAAGATTGCTGGGGCAGCTGGGCTGGGCTTGGTTGGGCTGCAAGGGGCTATGTAAACAGCATAAATCCTTGACTTGGATGTATTGGCCAAAAATAAAAAATAGATGAAGAAAATGTAACTCATTTTCTATTTTCTATCATCGTCATTTTTGCTGGCATTTGCATAATTTCAAGCAAACAAGCAATTTGTTGCCATTTCAGGCATTCAAGTCAACAAGCAGCTACTCAGAGTCACAGTTGCAGTCACAGTTACAAACCCAGTTACAGTTACATTTACACAATAGTCCAGACTGCTCTGCCCTGTCCTGTACGGTGCCTTGGCCATTTGATCCTTATCAGCCAGCTGCCAGTTGGCTGCCATCAGCTCAACTAGCCTCAGCTAATTTGATTAAAAATGGAAAATAGAAAATGCTAAATGGAAAATGGAAAAACACTCAAATTGCATAACAAGCCTGACAAAATGACAAGCTCCAAGGTGCTCGTAGCACAAAACGAAAACTTTAAATACAAATAAATTAAGAGACAACAATTAAAATGTTGCTCGATTCCTACAGTTAAATTGAAAATACGAAGAAATTCAATGCAGATGAAAATGTAATACAAAATATTTGGAGGCAACAAATTATTGTAGTACTTGATGAGATAATCTATTCGATAATTGATAATCAAATCTAAACTAAAGTGAATTAGAATAGAAAGCAAAATCTTTAACTTTTAGAGCTGGCCAGTTCGGGCAGTTAGACAAAATATAAATTATTTATTAACATTATATGCTATACGAGTATCTCCATAACAAATTTGATGTGTATAGCACTTATAACTTTCAAGTTATATTTAAAAAACTAAATATAATCTATTTAGAACTAAAATTCTGTTTTTATTTATTTTATTTAATTAACTCAATGTTAAATGAAATTTCGAAATGTGTATATATGCAGTTCATATATCGCAGTTAAAATGCTCTCAATTTTATACCTTATTTTAACATTTTACTTGCTGTAATACTCTATCGACATTTTACTCGAAAAAGTAGCCTTTGCTGCTTTTAACTGACTTCAGAAAGTTATCTAATAGCAACATTCTCATATTATCTAGCAGTCAAAGCAAACCTGCTCACCAAATTGTTTCGTAATCTTACAACAGACTTTGCGTTAAATTACAAAGTTATAAACTATTTATACAATTTGTACGTTAAGCCTTGTGTATTTTGTATCGATTGTTGCTGCTATTCGCTTAAAGTAATTGACGTGACTTAGCGGTGGGCCCTAAAGGTGAGTCTATGAAACCCGAAAACACGTGAATAATGGCCAAAAAGTTATGCGTTCTGTTGGCATAATTCAGTAACTTATTGCATGCAGCTGTTAACTTGGCTAAGAGAACTTTACTTGCGATAAAGGCCAACAGCAAGAGCTCTGCAAAATAAAGCAACAAGTTTCAATGATAGACGGACAAATGCGCTGTAAACAAAAGATAGATATTAATAATCTGTAGACTTTAGCTTATATATAAATATAGACATATTAAGTCTTTAATCAACTCTTGAAGCATTATCCAACAGTTTTTCAATTTTAAGCAAACATATTTGAGACTAAATTAGAATATATTGTTCCTTACGTATTCAAGCAATGCCTAGAATTTATTCTACCTCCAAGAAAGAGATCTCTAGTTCTTATAATTCTCACGTTATGCCTCAAGTTCTAGAGAACTCATTGATTTTGAGCAGAAGGCAGTACATATTGTACTGAACATCTCTCTTCTATCTATCAATTATCAATTCTATATTGATTTCAGCTTCTCTTTCTTGGCATACAAGCACCTAAAACCTAAATACCCCATATAGCAATTGCATTTCGAAATGGCTCAGAGCATTAAAAATATTTGTCCTGCAAAATAATTTCCCAGTTTTCCTGTTGCAAGTGCAGACGCACGCACTCACACACACACACACACACACACACACAGAATGCTATGACCAACAAATATAATAAATTCAATATTAAGTTGTGCCTACGCACACACACACACACACACGAACTCTGTCTGTCTGTTGGCCTATGTGTGTGTGTAAATACACGCACTCTACAATATTTGTGCTTTGAGAGTCAAAAGTTATCGCCAGGCAAACAGGCCAGGCAACAAACAACAAAAACTTAAAGCCCACAGGCAGCGCTGCCCAGCTGTCTCCCTCCCTTCCTCTCTCTCTCGCTCGCTCTCTCAAAAGTGGGCGTGTGCAGTTGCCCTGGACCTGCAACAGGCATGGCCCCGCCACCCGGTTTTTGGCCTGCCTGCGTGTGCTGCTGTTTATGACTTGCTTGCGCAGCCATAAATAAACTTACGCTGGCAGGTAATCATTTTACGCCGTATTTTTGCGCTACTAACCATGTTCCCCAAAGCCCTTCTCTTTCCCACTTAGGCTTCGCTCTCCCGCCGGCTCAGCTTTGTACATCGAAATTTCTCTTCATTTCTGCTTGTGCCTTCTTTTCGTTTTACACAGTGTGGTTTCAATTTAATTACTGCACGGCAGTTATATTGACGTTGCCTCATTAAACCCCTACCACACACACGCACACAAACACACACACACACACATATATGTATATCAAAAACTGTTCTAGCTGTAAAGCTTAAGCCTGTCAATCGCAAACGTTTTGCTGCGGCTTGCTTTGGCACAGGTTCTAATGCAGCACACATATGTGTGTGGGTGTCTGTGTGTGTGTGTGTGCGCTCATTTGTGTTTGTGTATAGTGATTTCCCTTAACCGCAACAAACAAGCTAATGCTTCTTCTTCTTGATTAACATCGGTTTGTTTGTAATGTTTTTTTTCCTTTACCAAAAATATTTTTCTATGCAGAGAAATTGTGTAGGGAAATGACATTATTTATAGCTGAATATTAGGGTTTATGGCTCAATTTCAGTGAATATTGACAGCGTAAATATTGATATTTAGAGCGCGACTATGTTTAGGGTGTAGGAGTATATTTTTTTGAAGACTTTATCAAAGGAATGAATCTGACTCCTTATAAGATAAGCTAGAAGATATAGATAAGATCATATATAGATAAGGTATATATAGGGATGAGAATAAGATGAAAATTTATGCATATGACCAAGCTGCATTAAACTATATATAAGACTGTGTAAAAGACAAATTTATGTATAAGACTTTAGTAATGAATGTGTTCAAGCCGGAGTATGTAATTGTGTATAAGTCTAGGCTGGGGATTACATTAGACAATTTATGAAACTAAGTTACCAAAATAGCAATCAAAGCCGCATTAGCTCAATTGTTGCATACTTTTTGGCCTTATACATATGTGGCCTAAAGTAGATCAAAAGTCAATAACCTAAATACAGTAAAGCCTGATACGTAAAGATCTATTTATTTCTTTAATTTAAATAATTATCCCCTCGAATTAAAGTTTGCTCAGGTCTCTTAATGGAATACTTGTGGATCAGTTTATGCATATTTCCCCTAAGCTTCACTGTAGCTTTTACGCTTTGTAAAATCTGTTTTTTACTTGAATTAACTTTAGTCTAGCTTTAGCTGGTGATTAATTAATAGACTCTCCAACAAGTCCCAGTGCAATTTGAGTTTTTGTTTTTTGCACGCCCAGCGTCTCAAAGTTTTAATGGGCTTTCTAATACGAGACACACATACATAGACAGAGAGAGAGAGAGAGAGTGGTAGTGGGAGGACACGATGTCCTCTTTTGCCATGTGCACGTATAATTACATGGCAAAAAGTTGAGCATTTGGCTTTGGTTTTACCTTTAGCTTATGGCCAAATAGGCCGAACCCAAAAAACATGCATTATGACTATTTTATGAAGCACGCGTTGGAAAAGTTTGGCAGCAGCAAACGAGATGCATGCAGCCGGAGCAACAGGGCGAGCCCATAGTCCTTAGTGCCCAGTTCTGCTGCTGGCCTGTTATGCATTGCGCTGTCAGGTATTTATATAACTTGCTGCCAGGGCTGTTGTTGCCCACATCCAGTGAATAGCCTCATTCTGCGTGAGGGCTTGTGTGTTTTGCTCATTGTTATCGCAACTGGTTTATGGCTCGACTAAAAGTCTTAAATACATGAGCTCTCACTATGGAGCAACAAAACTTCAAAGCCCATGCAACAGCCTGAAGAGCCCACTATAACTGCGTCTAAGTGTACGTATGTGTGTGCGTGTGTATGTGTGGGTGTGTGCTTACCCTCTGCTTGTTAGCCTTCATAGGCATATTATCAGGCTATAAACAGCACATGAGTTTCCATTCAGAATCACCAATCTATGAGCGACCTTTCATATCATTCACTTTAAGCTTTAGTTAGTCAAGGGCTATTGGCTCTAAGCACACCAGCCTAATTCAATAGCCGAAAGTCTCATTGTCTTAATACACTGTGCGAAATTTTAGGCAATTCTGTATTAGATATACAATTATTAATTTAGCTTGTATTCAATTTATATTAATATGAAACTTAAATAGGTTTAGTTTGCGCTTAAAAATAAATGCAAGAATTTGTTTAATTGTTCGCTTCGCTTTCTATAAGTCTCCTTGTGTCTTTTTATACCCTGAATCCATTGAAAATGGAAATTTCAGGGTATAATGTTTTTGTGCAAATGTATGTAACAGGCAGAAGGAGGCGTGCCACACCCCATAAAGTATATATATTCTTGATCAGCTCGACGAGCTGAGTTGAACTAGCCCTGTCCGTCTGTCCGTCCGTCCGTCCGTCCGTCCGTCCGTCCGTCCGTCCGTCCGTGTAAACACCTGGATTTCTGCAACCACAAAAGCTAGAGACTTCAAATAAAAAGCAAAATGCTCGATAATACCATACGCTGTACGAGTTTATTTTTTTTTTTCGATAACTTGTCCCATTTCTTTTTTATCGATAACTATCGAAAATATCGCTTTGTTTTTGAGGTCTGGCGTGCACACCGTTAAAGATAGAATCGTGCACTAAGTTGTGTTTGGTTGCTATATTGAATCCGCACATTTTGTCATTTTTGGATTTTTGATGCCACGCCCCTTCCGCCCACAATTCAACAAAAACGATAACTCACGTATATCAAATACTAGAGACTTGAAATTTGGCAAATAGGTACAGTTAGATGTCATAATCATTCCCCGAAAATTTCAATAAGAACATAGGTCGAAAAAAAAAGTTATTAAACAATAAAGTTTCCATAGCACAGCCTCTGCTGCAGCCGCAAAACTGTGCAGTGAGCATATTACGTGCATGCATATGTTTGTGTGTGCTTGTGTTGGTTACTATTAATGAATAAATGAAGCTCTTAATGATTGGTATTACAGCTTAATGGATTCAGGGTATCTCTTAGTCGAGCAGTCTCGACTAGAGTTTAGTTACTTGTTCTTATTAAGATAAGAAGTTTCTACTTCGCTCACACACATATGCTGCTTAGCTGCCAACAAACTTTTAAACAACGTGCTTCCAAATTTTCGCTATCAATTTAAGTGTTCTCTGACACTCGACACTCATTGACCAAAATGTCATTTACGGTTGCAACGCATACAATTTGTTTGACATTTTCTCTCTCTGTCCTTACTTTCACTCTCGATTCGACTATTTGTCTCAGTCTTGCACACAAAAAGCTTAGCTGATGATTGGCTCATTAGCAGTAGGTCAATGGTGCAGCTTATGCTTTGTAAGCAAAGTGTTTCAGTTTCAATAGCAGCCTGAACAGATTTGGTATAAATCATATATTTATTATTTATATTTTCATTGACTTACGACGCTCTTATATATGACAAAATGCAATCTTTATTATAGAAGCAAAATTAAATATTCTTAGGCGCAATAATTTTCTTATTTGCATTACATTAAACTTAATGTCGAATAAAATTGTTTAATAATAATTATTTAGTAAAAAATATAATAACTAATACCCACTCTTAGGTAATCATGTTGTTTGAATTGTTGTTGTTCGTTTGGGATAGCGTTATGACATTTTTATATGGAATCTTCGACTTCATTTACGAGTCGAATTATTTAATGGTTTTGGTTAGCTGCATTATGGCGGGAATTTTTATGGTGCATGTACAATCGGCCTCGATTATATTGACCAGGCTGTTCGGACCCCCAAATCTCCAATTCATAATCGAGCGTCAGCCGTCGCCGATTAATATCGTACGCAACGTGGTCTACAAGCTGGAGAACTTGCAAATACTGCGCTGGTATAGCTACAACGAAATGCCTCCGGCGGTGATGCTTGAAAACAATGGCACAACCGTGCTAATGCGCATTTCATGTTTGCCGGACTGTACTCCATTCATTGCGGGAGGTAATTTACATGGAAACTATTATTTTGTGGAGGCAGCATTCAAATGGGGCAGCTCGGAGCATTCGATTGATTCGCATAACTATGCCATGGAGATGCAGGTGTTACATTCCACAAGTAAGCACAATTCCCACCACGCATATCTGACGATATCCTACATGTTCGAGCTGACACTGCAGAAGAACTGTCCGCTCGATCAGATTGTCGAACACTTGAGCGCCATACGAACTGCCGGCTCGGTCATCGAGCTGCCGCCCTTTGAGTTGGGCAGCTTGTTTTGGTGCTTCGCACGTGATTATTTCACTTATCGTGGCACCTATGCCAATGGCGATAGCATCCTGCCCAGCACATGGGTCATTTGTCCGCGCACCTTCTACATGGCACCCAATCAGTTGGCCCGTTTCCGAGATCTGTGCGATGTGAACGGCAGACGCATCGAATCGAATGCCCGCCAGAAGCAGCCGCTCGGAGATCGAAGTGTTTCATTTTATTGTTAGTTGTAAGATATAGAAAGAAAATTTTCTCCTTATTCTAAGCAGAAGTTAAAATTTTTCAGGAGAGAATTACGTGTTTGCCATATGTTGTAATATTCCTTAGCTACCTTAATAAATTTGAATTATGAAATTGTAAGATTTATTTCATTTTATATTTATTAAATTTAGATTTATTTTTAATTTAAATCGAAAATTAAACTTTAGCCTCTGAAAATGCCCTGAGCGTTATTAGTTTGGATCAACAGCGTGCCTTGAGCTGCAAAGAAAAATAGAGATATATAGAGAGGGGTGTTAAAGAGAAATGGTTAAGGAAGAATGCAAATCTATACCCTAGCTGCTATTACTGTAGGGCATACTTACGTTCTGGCTCGGCGCTGGCCATAGCCACAATCAAAGCGAAGACAAAACCGCAAATCTTGATCAATTGCATGTCGATTGTATATAGTCTATATACCGTATTTATATATATATAAAGGTAAGTCTGTGCTGCGATTGATGCGCTTCAAGTCTGAGGTGGAAACTGTGACAGCAGCTGCTTTTATAGCAGCCAAGCGGAAGGCAGCGCCAAAGCAGCAGAAAAACCAAGAGCAAAGGCAGCGGCAGTTTTTCTATACCCCATAATCTAGTCAGAGTGAGTAATCAGAGTGTGATGTTTATGATATTGTGTATGTAACAGGCAGATAAAGACATGACCGTTGCCTTATGAAATGAAAAGAGCTAAGACATGTGTAATCTCAACTACAAATTCCAAAATGTACCATTTAGAATAAAGATTCTTGTATACCAAAGTAGAATAAGCTATTAAGTTTTATTCCATATATTCGATACGAGAAATTTGTTTTTTTTTTTTCTGAGCAATATTTTATTTTTATGTTTGGCTTTTCGGTTTAGAAATTTGATGTCTGTGTGAACTTTTGTCTGGAAGCCTCACATAATTTAGGTAGGGTAGAAGGGTAGTAGGGTATCTCTCACTAGCTCAAGCTGTGCCTTTTGATTTCTGTCCGTTTTGGGCTTTGCCCACAGCATGCGCAGCTTATCACGTGTTACCCACAAAAAAAACCCGAGCAATTGCAATCTTTAAAGTCTCTTTCAAATGCCAGCCGAAGCTCAGCTGAAATTTCAATGAAATTTGAATGCATTGGAGCACACAGTCAAAGTCAGTTTAAAAGCCAATGAACCAGTGCACAGTGGAATCAGTTGTAAAACAGCAGCTAACAAAATAACCAAAGTTGATGGAGATAAAAAATACAAATTTGTGAGAATTGTTAATAAAAAATCATTAGTTTTTGTCAATAAAAATGAGCAAATGCCCCACTGTGCGATGGACAACTGCCCATTTGAAGCTAAAGGCAAGCTTAGAACAAGTCTAAATTAATTTCTCACAAAAGGAAGTGAGAAAACAAAGTGGGAGCAGAAAGTAGAAGGAGTGAACTACACTGGGAAATGAAATGAAAGTGGACGTGGCAGCCTCAGGTCCCCAATCGACTTCCTGCAGCATAATTCGCGTGGACGCAAAATTCACTTTGAAATGAGAGATGAAAGATGGTAAAGCTCGTTGCCAATTCCACGCGAGGCCCAGCTATATGGACTGCCCATGCACACACACACATACAGTAGCCATTGCAAAGCCTGTTGCCAGAGCAACCATCTTTGGGCCTGGGCTACACATAAATTGTTGTTAGCTGGAATTTTGGTGCAGTCGAAAATCAAAAGGGATTAGCTGGAGCCCAGCTCCCAGGCTGGGCGTGGCTGGCTGCTGCCTTCTGGCAGTTCCAGCGGACAGCCAAAGTCTCGCCGACACAATCATACGAGCTGTTAAGCCAAGAGGCAGACTTCTTCTATTACAATTTATTTCAGGCGTGGAAATATTTGCGGTAAAAGTTTCAAATAATTGTTGATGTAACGAACCATGCTACAGCCAGGAATGGGCCCGGATGGCGTAGGTGGTAGGGGTTATTGGTATTCCACAAAGTGAAAACAATGCACAAAAATAGTTTTCGCCTTTTGGGGGAGCCGAAAATTGTTTCAAGTTTGGCTCATATACAAAAATATGAAGTCGTTGCTTCTATAGCCAGCAGCAATTAAAACAAGTTTCAGTGAAGGGGCTGGCCGGGCTCGCAGATACCTTATATATGCCCTGTCTGTCGGTCTTATATGGGGGTATATATATGCGTACTTTAAGCCCATTCTAGCATGGCTTTCTATGCATCGTACTCACAGTACAACAAACAAAGACCTTTTTAATGGGTATAGAAAGCTTTCAACTTTTCATATTTCCATTAAAGTATATATATATATATATATATATATATATATATATATATAATATATATATATATATTCTCTATATAGCTAGACATTGTTATGCGCGTTGTCGCGCTTAGTCGGGGGCATTTCCAATTTGATGCACTATGGAATGAAATCAAGTGACAAGAACAACACGAATAACAAATGTAAGCTTAACTGATAACAAGTTGATGCAAAAAACCTGTTCTCAGCATCTATCTAAACTACGTATTAGCTATGCGGTTTACATACAGAACACGACTAAGGTATACCCTACACTTTTGGATGACAGCTGATGTTAACTAATTAAAGAAAATATTTATCTGACAGATATATAGCAATATTATTTTTTTGTAAGTGGCATAGCTGGACTTAGTTAATTACTCGTTCGAAAAGTAAATACCCCACATTGTCTATACATTTCTACTTTTATTACATCTCATAACTGTTTATAGTTTATGAATGAAACGACAATTTAATTATTTTTCTTGGCATCTTATTTAATTAAACTTTGTAACTGGTTACAATAAAGCAGAAAAGTATATTCCAGGAAATCATCAAGTTATAAACAAACAAGCTCTTCTTGTTAACATGTGTGCATAGCAAATGTTACAATTATTATTCTAGCAAATGCCCTATATCGAATTTAGGCATGTTGAATTTTTGTTTGTATAACATCAGACCGTTTGTAAATATTATGTAAACAATGCAAATAGTATTCGGACTGTTATATATTCTCGGAAAAGAATAGAGAAAAAAATTGTATATGTACATAAGATAAGCATTCAATTAATATAAGAAAGAATATTAAAAATATATTAAAATATTTTTAAAATAGAAATATATATATATTATACATAATAGACAATAATTGTAAAATATTTTAATAAATTCTATAATTAAATTTAATAAGCTTCTAATTATAAGTTAGGGTATGCAACATTGTGTCAATATATATATATATATAAATATATATATATATATATACATATACATATATTGTTTTACAAAAATAACATTTAAGTTGTTTTGCAAAAATAACATTCAACTGTTTGCCGATTGCCACAATTTTAGTTAAAGTATTCGAAATTCGTTGTCTTCTTGTTTCTCTTTTTGTTATTGATTTGTTTATTTAGTAAAAATTAAAAAAAAAAAAATGTTTTCCATGGAACTTCATGCATTTTCTGAAAGTAAAATTTCAGTTTTTCCCACAAACAAATAAAAATTTAAATAAAAAAGCAAAATATAGTAAAATTTCAGTTTAGTTAAAGAGTTTTATTTTCAAGGCAATTCAGTTTCATTTTTCAAATATATCAAGAGTTTAATTCGTGCGAATGTATTGAGCGTTGTCGGTCTGAACGAGGACGGTGCCAGCTGTAAAAAGAGTAAACAAGGTGTGATTGATTGATTGGCTATTTAAATGTGCTTTGACTTACGCTTGGGCACAGGCTCTGCGCTGACGAAGGCACCGATGAGGGCCAGGAGGAGGGCAGCTGCTTGAAAGAATTTCATCTTTAGATTTGAGTTGAGTTTCTTGTATTGGATTGATACTGATTGCAACTGAGAGCTGAGCTGCTGTTTTATAGCAATTACTGATGCTGGCTGCTGCGCCGACAGCGACTTCCACAGCTTTTGATCTCGGGAAATTCCAAGCGATTTGGAATTTCGCAGGTTAAAAGATCAGATACTTAATACAACGGACTATCAGCAAATTAATTGAGACTGAAATCGAACCGTAAACTGGAATAGCTAAACGTGAGCTTAACTAACTTTGGGTACTTATAATGCTATAGGCAAGATAATGCTTAGATTGAGTGGTAATTATGGAGATATGGAGGTCTAATTAGAGAGATATGAGAATATATATTGAGGATTACAGTACTGAAAAATAAAAGTAGGAATAGTCTCTATAGAGTCAGTAATATATATGTATATATATGTAAATAGAAAGATAGGCCTTTTGAGACTATGGAGAAATGGGTTTTACATGATTCTCAGAATAATAACTTTATATATACATAGAATAAGAATAAAGAGAATGAGAGCCAAACCTAGCTAAGAAGAGGTAATGATACGATAAGGAATGTTCTCAGTCTTACTAATAAACGGAATAGTAGGTGCACCTTCATAATATCTGTATATGCTCTTATATCTCTTGATACTACATATAGTGAGAGAAATGATAGTCATACATATAGCAGCACCTATACCTCTATAACTTTCTATACTGCTGTAACTGTATACCATTGAGAAATGCGCTCAAGCATAGCATTGGGTGAAATTGTAGTAGTACTCCCAGGTATACTACCTATACTAGCACAAATACTCTCAAGGTCCATCTCTTCATAATGGAGATTGAGAGTTTAAATTGAATGCAAGGCGCAAACTAGAGCACCCAAGTTCATCAAACAGTGAGAGCCTCAATGAACAAACAGCATAAAGATCTTGAGGTCATATGATATTTTATGTGGTGTACATTATAAATTTATTAGTAAATTAATTATATATTCCATAGGAATATATTTCCTGCTGTGCCTCGCTTAGTGAAGCCATACTGTACTATTTTTCATAAGTATTTAAATGCACTTGAATGATTGATATGTAATATAAAATAATATAATAAAATATTTTATATTATATATTTATATATTTGCATACATTCATATAAGAATCGAATTAGAATGAGCATCAGAGTTTCAATAATCAGTTTAGTTGTTATTACGCCAGGTCTTGGGGTATTTTCTATATACTGTAAATAAATACTGATTAGCTTGACGCGCTGGAAATTCCAGCCATGCTCAAGCTGTCAAGCTCAGGCTCAGTCAGCCTATAAAAGCGCTTGGCATTGTGATCTCATGTTCAAATAGTCAGAATTAATCAACATGAATTGTCTGAAGATCTGTGGATTTGTGTTTGCTTTGATTGCTGCACTGGCAAGTGCGAATGCTGGTAATTATAAATACACAATTTAAGCAGTGACTGCAACTAATTTGAATTCCATTTAATTATTTTGTTCGTTTAGCCACGCAAGTGATTCACTCTGGCGGTCATACGCTCATTCAAACGGAAAATGGTCAATACATACGCAAACACTAAACTAAAACTGCAATAAATTAAAACAAAAATAAAAAGAAATTAAAAATTAATTTAAATTTACTGTTCTTTTATATATTTAAATTGTGTTGTAATTATTTTTTAGTTAGCCAAAGGCTGGTCTCACTTGAGCTGCAGCTGTAACGCTGATCTATTATCGAGCGACCGCCACAAACAGCTGTCGTGGTTGAGCTGTCTGCTATTTATATGTGCTTGATCGATTATCGAACGGCCGCCACAAACCGCTGCGCTCTCAGCTGATTTTGTTTGTGCACAGTCTTAAGTGCAGCTTAGTTGTGATCTATTTAAAGTAGTCGGCTTTTCTTAATGCACTTAATAATTACTTAAAGAGTTAATTATAAGGTTGTGTACAAGCGTAAATATATATAACTATATAAATATATATAAGTTTCATTATATTATTCAAATTCGCTTACAGGCCACACTTCATGTGCAATTTGCCTTTGCGAACGGCTTAGCTTATCGCAGAGGAAGCTCAACCAAGCTGTGCCAAGCTGCTGCAACAACAACCAAAATAAACAACAAACAGAACAACTAATATAAACAACAACTGACCGCAAAAAGCCAACCGCAAGAACAAGCCACAATCGGCAAAATCATCAACACTGGCGCGACAGTCGCGCCCTCTCAGGCTGCCCAACGGCCAGACGTGCTAGAACTAAAGACAGAGAAAGAGAGAGAGAGAGAGAGAGAGAGAGAGCGAGCGAGATAGATTCGTTCGTGTCAGTTGGAATTTTGACAGCGCCAACGAACCGCAAACACCCGCGCAAAAGTCATGACAACTGCTGCTGCAGCAGCAGCTCCAGTGGCGCCCCCTCCTCAAGCTAAGTCGCTAAATGCGCTGCTGCACTTGCCCGCAGAGATGGAGTTGAGCCAAATTGAGTTGATCTATCGGGCGGAGGGTAATGCAAATTTGGTGCTGGCATTGCCGCAATTTAAAAAAGTTTTACGTTTGCCAAAAATGATATCCAGGAGCAGCAGTAGCGGCAGTTGCTGCCAGCCGACCAGCGCAGCCCAACCGGAAGGACAGCAAGCCAGCGTTTCCGACCCAAACGAAGCATCAAGCTCAAAAGGTTGAAAGCTGCATATACATATATATATATAGAGTACAGTTATACAGCATAGTATTTATATGTCTGCTGTCATTGTTAGTGTTGTGGGCAGGAAATGGTTGCGTGCAACTTCAAACACTATGGCCCAAAGCAAGAGCAACCGCAAGCGACAGCTACGGCCCAGATGCAGCATATAAGAGCTTTAAGAGACAAATATCTAGATATATTATTTTGTTTTTCTTTTTTTTTTTAAATGGTATATTATGTATAAATAATATTTATAAATATTTTTATTTAATATTAATTAGTTTAAGATCGTAGTAAGACTCAGAGTTTGTCATAGATATATTTATAGATGTAGTTGAAGATATAGATATAGATATAGATATAGATATAGATATAGATATAGATATAGATATAGATATAGATATAGATATAGATATAGATATAGATATAGATATAGATATGAAAATATATCCTAATATATTTATATATAGGAATATAGATGTGTACATGTATGTATCTACTGTAGATTCTCTTTAAGACTATTTTATATATATCTATACATATACATATACATATACATATATAGTCATATCTGCCTATAATGCAGCTCCAGCTACTGTATAACAATAAGAGCTTCCTATTTTTCTGAAATCGCAGTCGAAAGCAAAGGCAAAAGCAAACTTCGTTCCTTGTGGCTTTGCTGTTGGCCAATTTGTGTATTGTGCGATGCTTATTGCCCGCTTGGTTGGCTTTGTATAGCGCAGATATGTATATATGTATGTATATGTTTATATGTATAAAGATGTGCATTTGTGTAGAGCTGTGACCCTAGTCATATCTGTTTTTGTGGCTGGCTGTGCATCTTCCTTTTTGGCCATTGCATCGAGATGTGTTTATTTCATTTATCTTATTTCTCTTGCCTTTGCCTTTCTCTCTTTCAGCTGGCGTCTTGACAATGCCCGATTTTATGGCTTATATCGAGATAATGCGCCGTCTATTAGGAAATGAGTTTGTCTGTGCGGCGGATATTGTTGCCATACCAAAGGAAAGCGATAGATGCTGGATAAACGAGCACATACGCCAGCACAGGCCGGGTGAGTTCATCTCCGGAGCGAGAGAGAGAGAGAGAGAAGCAAATAGATAGTGAGTGAGAGGGACAGAGAGAAGTTGGAGTGGCAGCTGCTGTGTCATAGTTTTATTTTGTATTTGATCTGAGCTGCATTCGCTGCCCGCCTTTGGCCAAGGGCCGCTGCCGCTGCCGCTGCCGCCGCCACGGCAATCAATCATAAACGAGCTTTTTAGTGCAGACTTTGCCATTCCCTTCAGCTCTTCTGCTCCACTTTCTGCTAAATTGTACATCAAAGTGGAGCCACATGGGACTGATTAGTGGTGCCGGCCAATAGTCGCAGCCATATATCAAAATTCGGTTTATATTGCACCAACAGCAACAGCAACAGGCGGCAGCTCGCCGCTCGCTGCTCGAAGCCACCATTTATCATGGCCCAACGGCGTCTACGATATATCAATATACAGTGAAATCTGACATAAACGGAAATTTCTGATTTAGAGCTCAACACTTTTAAGCGTTTTTAAGAGCAGGCAGAGCACAGGCAGCAAGTAAATGCTTAAAAGTTTGATAAAAGTTTCATTTCTATACATGTACTAAATATGTGTAAGTTACTTTTTTCATATATGTGCTAAATATATGTGTGTCCATGATGTGTAGAGTATAGAATCATTATGCACTGAATAATGTATTAAATAGACATGCGAAATTTGTAGCATTTGCATATGTGAACTAAATATGAGAGTACGCCTGTAGTAGTAGATTTTTAACTCTTGTATATATGCTAAATTTGGGTATGCACCTATTGAAGATCTCTTTGTGTGAATATATGTAGAATATCTATAGCTGTACTAAAAACCAACATAAATCAACGGATTGCTTTGATATGATTTATGTAAATTATATGTGTGGAAGTGTCAAAATCACATCATCATGAAATATTATAAATACTGTGAAATACGTATACATGTACTAAATAAAATTATGTGTAAAGGAGAAAAATGTCCATATATGTACTAGATATTTGTTAATATAAGAGCTAAAATATTTATATAATATCTAAAAAAATTTTGTGATCAATGGGAATACTTCTATAAATGTACTAAATACGAGTTTGCCAAGGGTAAATTCTATCATTATAGAAATTTTAGCTCCACAAGCTTTGCCAAAGGTACTAAGCTACGCGCCTAATGCATTAGCTGTCCGTTAGCATAGATTTCACTGTATATTCACGTATATATCAGTTGAGTGGACTGCACTTTACATTCATGTTTCTTCGCTCCTTTTGCAGCTTCGCGTCTGGATAAGGAATTTGTGGGGCCATTCGGTCTGCTGCTGCCAGATGTGACCCAATTGCCTGCCACATTCGATGTTTTAGTTGCCAATTTACAGGTGAGTTTCTATCGGGATATTGGCTACCCTACATCTATCGCGCTCTCTATATATATATAAATATATATATATATATATATATATATATATAGATTTTGTACAAGGACAATATTGGCAGTTTTTTTTTCTAGTTGCACCATATGCGCTGCTGCGGTTTAGCTCGCTTTGGTGCACTCAAAAAAAAAGTAGGAAAAATGAAAAGGAAAAACAAATATTTTGTAGCCAAAAACCTAAAACTGTGAGCCGATGCACATGGATGTGGACATGCAGCAACAGCAGCAGGAGCAGCAGCTAAAGCAACATAAATCAACGGTTCTTTGTTTTGAATTAAAGTGGGCAACAGTGTAAACACATTGTTGTTGTATGCATTGTTGTTGTTGCTGTTGTTGCTGTGGCTAGCGGCATTGGCAGCCAAAAAGCTAAAGCCTTCGCCTGGACCCGCTGGCCGTTTCGGTTGCTGCGGTTATAAAGGACGACGAAAATTGCTTTGAAAGTGCCGCCAAAGCCACTAGTTCAAATATACCCTGTAAAATATAGGCAACAAGTGAAAGGGTTAAATAGAATGTGAGAGCAATTTTATTTGGATAAAATTGAAATGGGAAAAAGTCGGAGAATTCTTATCGGAAAGATACAGTTAGAGTCCAATTGGAATACTTAACATAGATATTAATTGTTATCAAATAAGTAAATAGGATGGGAATTCTCGATGAACTATACTATAAACTAGATTTATATCCATTTTCTCAGTTTTTTTTCTTCACATTTCTTAGCTTTTGGCTATTTGGCTTAACAATTTTGTTGGCTAGAAAAAAGAAGGCAAAGCGACATCTTGTTTTTGGGTAGTGTCATTGCCCCTTGCAGTAAGCGCTAGATGGCGCCAGGGTGTGTAAAATAGTAACTAGGCATAGGATATCTGTGAGGTCCAGTTAGATGCAGCATTTAAGCCACGTTAGTGCACGCGATGCTTATATATTCAATTTATGGCTTTGCTGCCAAAGCATTGACCGAAATAAAATTGCAAGAAGTAAACGGGGGAAAAAAGAACAAAAACCAAAATGAAAAACAATAAAAACATGAAGAAGAAGCGGACGAAGAATAGTTACGATGCCATAACTAACGCTATATTGGATATGACCAGGAGCCCGGGAGGAGCTTCGCTACTGTCCACTGTCCACTGTCCGAGAGTTGCAGCAGCAGCTGTTTCGGGTTGCTGCGCGCCTTGTTTAATTGTGGCTTTAAATGTTAATTTTCAATTTCAAGTCGAGCCGCACGTGTGGACATCACTGTCGGCCTGACCGCCTGCCTGTGCAAATATATTTCACCTGTGCCATAACTCATCATACAATCAGCGTGGCAAACAGAAAGTTTTCCTTTATGTGGCAACAACAGCCAGAACAGGACATCGAGGACAACGAGCACACAATGGCGGGCAGTTACAGTTCATGTTCGGGCTAGCAGCGATAACCGTTGCAGCCGCCTCTTAACTCTTATTCTCTCCCTCTCCCTCCACTTTCTGTTTTTTACTGCTCTGCGCATTGTTTGTTCCGTTGGCAACTCCACTTCGCTAGTCGTTGGCATTTTCAAGTCAAAATGGCGTCAACGCGCGCTGCACCTCTATCTCTGTTCCTCTCCCTCTCCATTTGCCAACGCTATAAAAAATGAGCGTGATTTTGCGGGGAGTAAACGACTCAGAGATATTCTATATAAGTGCATTACCTATGATCTTGGCGTAGCTATCGAGGCATGGAGTTTGTCATCTTGTATCATAACAGGTATAACCTGTAGTTAAGTTGAAGCAAATTTCTTAGCTTATTAGTAATATGGAAGTAATTTATTCAACTATATATAGTTGACAATTCACATGCTAAAACTTAAGTCTTAGGTTAAACAAGTCTTTGAGTTAAGCCTAAGAAGACAAACTTCCAATTGGAAGCCAGAAAATTAAGAGGGGAATAACATATATATATTTGGAGAGTAACTAGTAACTAGTAACAGTGTATGTACGCCAAAGCCTATTTATGAAATTTGATATATGTAGCGCTCCAAGCCTTCCAGATAATCCTAAAGAATCAATCCAAATATTTATTAAATCTGAAATTTGTTATATGAAATAAAAAGACAAATATTTATCTTAGATATATTAAATTCGGCAATTTCCTTTAATTATATATATATATATATATATATATGTACTTTCACTATTTACATTCCCCCAAAAGTCAATATACCCGTTTTTAAAGGAACTTTCATTGGGGATCAGCCCTTGTAAAAAATGAAAAAGAAAAGTCGAATAAGCCAAACGAAATAATTTGTAGGCAAAGGACATGAGCATGGACAAGGACATGGATGCGGACATCTGCAGCAGCAGCACGACTGGAATAAGCCGTCTGGGCGATACATATGCCATCGAAATAAAACCGAAACAGGGCTGGCTCCAGTTGCCAAGTGATGTCAGCGATTTATTTGATTTAATGCCAACTGGCGACGGCACAATGGACACGACCTGCGAACCTGAACCACAAGCTGAACCCCGAGCTGAACCTGAACCCAACCCGGAGTCGAAGCAGAAGAAGAAGGTGCGGCCAACGGCTGATTCGTTGTTAAAACCAGACAAATGCAGGTGTCGCTATTGCAGCATGCAGGTGGTAAAGGTGAGCGGATTTATTGGGTGGGGCACGTGTGTGTCAGAGGTGTGTGTGGTGTGTGGGGTGTGTGTGTATTTGATGTGCTGCAGGCAGCTACTTGTTATTTGATTTACAAACATTTACAAACATTCCCATTCTTCTTCTTCTCGTTCGCCTTCCTCGCACTCCTCTCCCATCGTATATTCTGCAGCTGCAATCGGGTAAAATTCAACGTTTGGGCAAATATTGTCCATTGCATTTATTCTCCGGGTAAGTTTTACGGGCTTAACACGCCTTTAAGTCATAAATTTTAATATGCTCCATTTGCGTGTCCTGTCGTGCTTCATAATTCCAACACCTTCAGCTGGAACAAGCCCTGAGGCAGCCTCACCTGTGCCTTTGGCGTGTTTCACCTGCAGGCAATTGAATGCCACTACGGCTCCTTTTTTTCTGTTTGTTCTGTTCTGCTTCCGGTTCGAGCCTTTATATGAACGCGCGCGACTTGCTCGTTTTCATATACCCTAAGGCTAGTGAGCGTGGGCGTGAGAGGTGGATATGTGTTGATGTATGCAATAGTCAGTCTGATAAGTAAATGAGCTCATGACTAAGCTGAGATATGTGGACAATTTTTGATATCTGAGCTACGGACTTCCTAGAGACATTAGATATGTAATTTAAGAAGAAATCAATTCTAATGCTTGAGCTTGACTACCTAAATTCGGTATGTGGACTCCAATATAGCACATAGAGAACAAATATACTACACATATGAAATAATATTCTCCTGCCCTGCCCGACATTGGATATAAGCTCAAATTACAAACTTCCACTTGATGGGAATACTCCTCATATTTCGAGCCAGCAGTTCGGCAAGTTGAAAGTAAAAGCCCGTGGCCACATGCAGGTCATGGAGTTGTCGTGCATGCCCGTCCTAGACTTCAGCTTACTTATTCTGTTGTATTTTTGGGTGTGTGTGGAATCCCGTGGCTCATTCGTTTATTTGTGGCCCGCTGTTTTAAGTCATGCGTGCATCCGTGCACGAAATTCAATTTGCTTGCGCTTTCATTCCGGTTTACCGCCTGCTTCGCATCCACTTTCATTGCATTTTGTTGCTTTTCATTCTTATTTTTTATTTCTTTTCGTTTTCATTTTCGTTCGGCTTTTTACGGACTTGCCGTTTGGCGCTCAGCGCACAAAATTTCCCACCTCTCGCTCAGCTTGCAGCCTCGCCTCATCCATACATACATATATTTATGGTTTAATAGTGTTATTTTATATATATATATATATATATATATTATTTTTTCTTGTTTCTTCAATTTTTTAGTACTCCTGGTCGTATGCTCGATGCCTTGGATGCACTTTTCGCTTGTCCGCAAAATAATTTACGTGTATTTCAGAGCGGGAATTTAATTTATGGCGATCACGCGAATTCGATTTCCTGCGAGCAGCTGCACACACAACTCTTCCCAGGGTGAGCGCAAATTTATTTTGTTTTGTTTCATTCCTTTTTGTACATCAATATTAAGTGAGTTGCATCTATCTGGATTTATCAGCTAAATGTAAATCAATCTGAATGCTTCAATACGAGCACGTAGAAACAGGCGCAATTTTATTTGAAATTGTAGATTCGATAGGAGCTTTCAGAAGAAGAGAACAATACCAGGGCGTAATATCTTTTATGGCAAGCTATATCAAACATTGCTGTTAAGTTAACAGCACTTAAGATGTTAAATTATATTAAAACACTAGCAGATATGTCTTAAATATAGAAAGATTCATGGTTTTTGAGCAGAATAGTTTTCAGTTTATATGGAATATTCTGAGATACATATAATAAATAGAGATCATATCACTTTGATCGCCTTAAGTTCTAATACTAATAATAATTTCATAATAATAATAATAATAATTCAAATACCAATTCCTAGTCTGTTGCCTTTTATTGTGCGGTTTTGCAGACAGAGCATTTCTAGTTCCGTTCTCTTTGTCAACTTCAATCATAACACAGCTGTTCGAAAGCCCTCATTAATCATCTCGCTCGCTCACCAATACCAGCATCTAAGTTGAGCAACTGCTATCTCTGACTCGCTCTTCCACACACTAGACTAATGAGTCGCGTGCATTGAACACTCACACTCACGCGTATACTATTTTTAGAACAACTCTAACGAGCTCCTTCCCTCTGTCTCTCTCTCACACACTTATACTACTGTAAAGGCGAAGCAATAACGAAAAAAATAACAGAATTAAGCAACTGCAAACAGTAACGACAGGAAGAGCAACAATGTAAACAACTCTCTGCTGTTAAAGTTAACATTTTTATGCACATTATTATTATTGTATGAAAGTGATCTGCTTTAAACTAAAAAATATGCATATGTATATTTGAATACAATAAATTAAAGTTTAGCTAATTTATGGCATTAAGAGCTTAGCTATTTTCCAGAGATTTTTAAACACATCTAAATATTTTATGTGGAATCGTAAATTTCTATAGCCAGCTTGCAGTTTATACTTTGCTTGAATAGCAAATTCTCAACATTTTTTTTATTTTTATAAATATTGTAAAAGGTGTTTAAGAATACCATTTCTTTGTGGATTCGTTATGCAAATTCTTTTTGAAAATTCATTTAAATTTTTATGATATGAAATTCGTGGCAAACTTTTTGCTTTGGTTGCAATCGATTGTAAGCAGCTCAAATATTTATCGCATACGCAGTATAAAATTTCCATGAAAGCCAAACAATTACATAAGCCAGAAAGAAGAAAAAAAAATAGAATAGAGTAAAAATCTCAAAGCAATTGTTCAGCACGCAAATGCTCAATAAATAATGCTCAGGCAGCAATACAAATTCTCCAATGCCAAACGCTAACACACACATTTGTCTACCTAGCTCGCTCTCTAACTCTATCTCTCTTTCTATCTCCGTCTCTTTTGAACTCTTGCTATTGGCTATTATGTGCTGGCTCCACTCATTTCAACACCTTTTGGCAACACGTTGACAACAAAATTGGAATCTGCATTGAACATTTTGCCGGGGGAAAACCGAAAATGCTTTACCAATACGCAATGCCCGATGCTATGGTCATAAAATCTGTGGAAATTCTCTAGTGAAATTATGGCGCTTATAAAACATTTGTTGGTCGCCTGCCTGCTCAGGGACTACCAGAAGGAGGAAGAGCCGCAGCAGCAGCAGACGGAGCCGGAGCCGGAGCACGAAGAGACAGCGAATGAAAGCGTGGCTGCTGCTGCTGCTGTTGCGGCTGCATTTGGGAAATCGACATTCAAACGTTGTGGCATGAAGACAAAGCCAACCGAAACTATAGAAATTGGCTGGGCAAAGCACGTAGAGCAGCAGGCGGAGCCTAAGGGGGCGTGCATAGTTGACTTTGTCAAAGCTGTTGCCGGTCAGCCGCAGCGGCGAACAGCTGCTGAAACTGCGAGCCCAAGGTACACAAAGCGTACCAAAATGGCAACAACAGAAGCAGCAGCAGCAGCAACACAAATGACAACAACAACAACAACAATTTCAGCGAATGTGGCGACACGAATAGAAATGGAAACGGATGCGGAAACGGAAACAACGTCGACAGCGTTGGCTGCGCCCAGCTCAGCACCGCAGCGCGTCCCGCCTCCCTTGGCGCCGTGCGAAACTCAAGCACGGATCAGCAAAGCGGAAATATTTCACTTACCCAAAAATTGTGTTTTGCAAAAAATTTTGCATTTGCAATTGTTGGTCAAGGTAGGTAAAGGTGCAAAAACCACTAAATATAAGAGGAAGCAACACTGCACGCCGTGGCCATTTGGCTATCATCGCTTTTTGTGTATTTTCATCGAGCCAAGGAATGGGAAAGCGAACGGGCGCCGAGCTCTTGGTAGAAGCACACTTTGATAGCTATCAGCTGATGATTTGCAAGCATTTTAGATACCCTAGCAAAATGTTGTGGGAGAATATTGCAAGGGATATATGATGTTTTAAGAGGAGATTGCCTGACTAGAAAATACGGCGCATTTAAGGGACATAAGCTGATCTATGGGGGTGCGGCCGACTGGGAGCTGCAAATGTAATCATAGGAATTGGACGAAATTATAAAATGAAAACTAGAAAAAATTATAGAAATACAGAAACTTAATGAGATGAGTCACTTCTTGATTTCTGCTGAATATATATGAGTATTTAATAAGCAATAACTGAAAGGTTTATCTAGCTAAAAGCGAATCGAATTTCGAATACTCCCCAATAGGCTTAGCCATAAAATGTCTTTAAAAGAATTAGAATTTTCTCATTTCCCTCGATGTCCATGCAGCTTGACAGCTAGGGCATTGGCTAGTCGATCACTGCTTAGCACAGTATTTATTTTGTTCCTTTTTTGTTGCCTCTGGTGTTCAAGTGCAGCCGCTGTACACAGGCAACTGCATGGAGCTTCACCTGGCTGATGGCTTCAACAATGCTTCAGGCGAGTGTCTAGTGCTGAAAAGGAATAAAATTGAAAGGGCAGCCAAACGGACAACTGAATGGACAGCGGACAACGGACTGCGGACTGCGGACTACGGACACGTCGTTGAGAGAGCGTCTTATGGTAGTTGTGGGACTTGGGCTCGCCGCTCGCTTGGATGGCGGCCAAGTGGCTTGAAAGACTTTTAGATTCGACTGTGGCTGCTTGGCTAACGTTTTCTCCTTTTCGGCCATTTGCAGCGACATTTTCATTATATGTGGGTGCATGGATATGCCCAGTATGGCACGCCCAGCTACAAGGCGCTGCGGGCACTACTCAGCAGTTGTCAGCCGGACAATGTGCAGGAGATGCCAGCGGAGCAGGCTTATATGCTAGGCGCCACAGCGCTCGATTGTTCCATAATGCTGACATTTCAGGAAGTAAAATGTCAGCTCAAGCATCACAGGTGAGTGACACACACACACACCCTCACACACATAGAGTTTCTCGTCGCTAATCAGCGTTCACTTTGCTTGCAGTGCTTTGCAGCCTTGGCTCGTCTCGCTGCAGGGTCGTCACTTTCTGACCAAGTTAAGCATTCTCGATCTGGACCCGAAGCCCGACAGTCATTTCCACAAGTACATAAAGCAAACGCGTCAAATTGAAAAGTTTTGTGACGCGAAGCCAAACTGAAAATCACTAACAATTTAGCAGCGCTCATAATTATGCTACACTTTTTTCCACTCACGAGGAACCTTGTCTATGTGCATATAAGAATTGTGATGACTTAGCTCAGCAGTCAGCAGAGAAGAGCAGGGATATGTGTATATGAGGTAATTATTTATATATTCTTGCATCAATTGGATGAAGCATTTTCTCTCTGTCAGTCAATGTAGCTTAAGCGAGTCTCTAAGTCATAAATGAGTTGAATTAAGAGTATTTTATAATCGGATAGTTCCTATTGTAATAGTTTTTATTGATGTCTCATTTTAAATACATATAAATATACACACAAAAACAAGCTATTTATTTATATTTATTGCTTTAGCTAATGTTATGTTTGCTCATGTCATTTAGTTGCTAGATAGGTAGGAAGAGGCATTGCACAAATGTTTGCCAATCTCAGACAAAAGAAGCCTATCAATCTATCAAAGGGCATTTCAGCGTCTGTATCATGACTCATCAAGTATTTTTTGCCATCATAGCTTAAGCTTGATCATAGTTTCCCTGTAAGCCTTAGATCAATTTATATATCTATATATCTGTCTATAGAACTTTCTATAGATCATCTATATATCTATCTGTATATCTATAAATTTATCAATAACTTATGATCTAACTATTTCTAGATCAATCTATCTATCTCTATCTTTCTACATATTTAACTATCTTTTATAAATATATACATCTTCCATCGTATATATTTTTTTCCATATAAATTATAGTCTATCCTGTCTCGTGTGTCTTTATATATTCTTAGGGCATTTTATATTCCGCCTTGCCAGCTGGTATCATAAGCGTAACTGGTTTTTGCTGTTAGCCTTTTCGCCGCGCCCCTCGCCAATGTTTTAGCCACGCCACGCCACGCCATGCCACGCTGCCTTTTTCGCTGTCAAACAAACCACAGGCGAGGCAGTAGCAATAGCAACAGCAGAGGCAGAAGCAACAAAAAAAAAAAAAACAGAAAGCAAAAAAGTAGCTGGCACACCGTGAACACTCCTTAATTAATTTCCATGCGAATGCGGTCAGGACAAGCTGGAGCCGAGCCACGCGCTGTCGCAGCAAAAGGCGCCGCAGGATGTGTTTTGGCGCTGCCCATCGACCCGCGAGCCTGATCCCAGTTTAACGTTGTCCTATGCAAAGTTGTTGGCCCGTCGCTGCGCTGTTGTTTGTCAGTCGCTCGGCGTCAGCAGAGGCCAGCAGTTGGTTTTGCCCAGCCTTATACCGACCCGGCCATAAACCAAACGTGCAAAATGGGCAACAAAATTGTGACATTCACCGAACAGCAATTGGATGACTATCAGGTACGTATGTGTTCACTTGGCCTTTAAAGAGCAGCTAAATCATCTACGAATCTTCCATGTTTCAATGCTCAAGGACTGCACGTTCTTCACACGCAAGGAGATTTTGCGGTATGTATGTCTATGACAGCACGGGGCGTATACGTAATTTTCGGTTTTGTTCAAAATATAATAATAAGCAAAACTATTTTGCGTTCCATTGTTTGGCGCAACCTATTGTTGGCCCCACACACACACACACACACACTCAAACGGCTTTCATCGCCTGCTCCATTTGCTCAGCCTGCTTTACTCCTTTTCTGCCCTTTTCGTCCCTTCTTTGCAGCGTGCATAAACGGTTTCGTGAGCTGCGACCGGATTTGGTGCCACGCCAAATGACCGAGGGTCAGGCATCGAGTGTCAAGGTTCCACGCGAATGCATTGAGAAGATGCCCGAGTTGCGTGAGAATCCATTTCGGCGACGTATCTGTGAGTACAACAACAACAACAATAATTTTCCCCATTCACATTCATAAGCAGCCGAAAAGAAAACAAACAGAAAATATTTATTTATGTTTTGTTTTGTTTTTCTCTCTCGCTCGCTCCCTTTTGGTCAACACCCAACTGTGCCTGTGCCACGCCCACTTGGCAGGCGAGGCCTTCTCACGCGATGGCCTGGGCAATTTATCCTTTGAGGACTTCTTGGATGCTTTATCCGTGTTTAGCGAACAGGCGCCGAGAGATATTAAAGTGTTTTACGCTTTCAAAATTTATGGTAAGTTTCTCATTATACCCTACATATATGGGCAAATGTGGAATATTGTTTGACTGTTGGTATGTTGCAGCTTTGCGCTGTTGATTCTTTATAAATTGAACTTAGAGGACTTGCTTATTCTATCTGCTTAATATTTAGAGTTAGCTTGACACTTTTTTTACAGCATAAATCGAGCCCAATATATGTATATATATATATATATATATATATATATATGTATATATATATATATATATATATATATATGTATATATATATAAATATATATATATATCTTCATATGCCCAATATCTAGAATTCTACATTTTATAGCTTAGTTCGAGAATTAAAATAACTAGAAGAGCTCGCAAATTAGAAGAGCTCGTGAACTAACAGAGCGCGAGTACTGGAAGTGCCTTAGGGAGTTGACTGCTATTCTTCAAATTGAAAAACTTGCTTCAAGCTTATGCCAGTTTTTCTACTATCGAAAAAAACATTTTTTTGGATGCTCTGTATTTTATATATATAATAAATATAATAATAGCTTGAGTAGTCCATGTGTTAGTGACCTCAAGTTTGGTATGCAAGCTCTTCAATAGTATGCATACTTAAGTTTCATATTTATTTTATAATTCCTCTTAGCCTGGCTTAAAGCAGCAACTCTCAAAACAGCTGCCCAGGGTATTTTTCTGCCACTAGACTTCGTATAATTTGTTGTTTTGGTGCACATTTTCGACCATGTCCTGAGCCAAAACAGTTGCGAGCTTTGTTTATGCATTTAGTTGCTGTCGCGACACGCTCTATACCTGTCTCGCTGGCTCGCTCACACACTGTCTCTCTCTCCCTCTCTCTCTCTCTTTCTGTCTCTCTCTCTCCCTTTTTGGTATGTATCTGTAATGGCAAGGCATTTGCCTAGTCGCGCGCCACAATTATTTGTGGCTCAGCTCCAAAAATTCCAACTGCAGCCAGCTCGTCGCTGCTGTTGTGTGGCCGAGTTCAAGGCCAGTCATAAATTCTAATAAGCATTTTAATTGAAATTTAAATTAGAATGTGAAAAATGTCGCGCTTTCACTTGGCAAATTGATTTTACAACTTTTACAAATTTACGAGACGGACTGACAGAAAGAGGGAGAGAGAGGGAGAGAGCAGCAGTAGCAAATAAACTGCGCAGCAATTAAGTAGCACAGTGTACACTGTGCAACACAAGCAAATATATTAGCAGCTCTCATATGCTCGCTGTAAATTGAATTGGGAATTGAATCAACAGAATCAAAAGCACAAAACAAGAGCAAATTGAATGAAAAAAGCATTAAATAATTGCATAAAGCAAATACACAGATGAAGAGACGAAGAGGGAGCACGGCGAAGGGAATTCAAAAACAATTTGAAATAAATAATTGTTGTGGATAAGCAAATAGTTTAGTCTCTGTTGCAAATTGAATCAAATTGAATTAGTTGCGGTTCATAGATGCCGGCCAAAAGAATATATACAAAAGTAGTATTTTAGAGCCATTTGATGGCTAATTGGGCAAGTTAGGGATTCGATAGATGCGCCTAGTCGAGAGACTTTCATTCATTTGGCAATATTTGATTATATCAAAATGTATATAAGAAATAAATAAATATTTTGATTTTTGTATTATATTGTTGAGTTGCTATGTTGCCTATCAAAGGTATTTCAATGGAAAATCTCAGCATTGTCTTCTTAAATGACAATAAAGTCTGTTACGCCAATTGAGATAATGAAATGAAGTAAATTGTTCTATGTTAAGCTATTATCACTGTAGAGCACAACAGAGAAGAGCAGCAGGTAGAGTTGGAGTTGCGTGAGCGGAAGTGTCGCTCCTGCTCTCCTTCTGCTCACTGATGACATTAGATTTGTATAATAAACGTAGTATTTAAGGGAATCTGGAGCTGTGAGCATGCACTTCCGTATGAGTCTCAAAGTGATCCCAGTTTGGACTGAACTGAACAGTTTTTATAAAACGAAGTCTGAAGCCCAAAATTTATATTAAATTTATTAAATACCTTTCATTAATTTAAATTTATTAAAAATTTAAAACTAAAATTAATATTTATTATATATTTATTAATATATTTAGTAATAATATTTCAAATTAATTATTTATTAAATTTTTAAATAATATAATAAATATATAAATAATATTAATAAGTACTATAAAGACTCATTTAGCTTATGCTAAATCTAAATCTATATAAGTTGTAAATTTTTATATTCCTGCCTTAGACCATTTGCATTATTGACTTATAAATTAAGCTCGGCATACGATTATCCTGTGAATCCTTGTAAGTTGTTTAAGTCTTGAGCTGCGCTTCATATATTTTAAGCAAATAGAGTTGACTCTTGTCTCGAATTCTTTGGATTATTAGATTGACACAAATTCGAGGCGTGCAACACGCACACACAGTACGCTTACACACACACATCTCTGTCTGTGTGTGTGTGTGTTGTGTATGGCATGCATGCTGGCTCCTAACTTAGTTTTGCACACATCAATTCACTTTTATATGCATAAAAATGTCAGACATGATAAGCAGCCTCACTGAGTGAGCAATCGTTGCAGCGAGCTTAGGCAACTGTCCAATACTCGTTCAGGTTTAACAAGTAATTGAATGCAATGCGTGCTAGGCAACTATGCATTAGAAATCAGTTGAGTATTGACTGTAATGGACGTATTATAATTGATAAGCATCATCAACTTTGCCTATATATATATATATGCTTATATATATATACATATATTTATATATACATAGGATATTTCAAGTGTCTAAGCTTCGCATTCATAGAGCCAAGCAAGCACACCAATATACTCCTTTTAGAATCTATGAGGAAGCATAAATAGTATAAGAATTTATACTCTCACGCACACTAGACACCCAGGCAAACTGACAGCTCAGCGTAGCTAGCAGAAAAGCAATATACTATTCATTAATGAGGAGAGAGTGGATAAAGTAGAGGCATACACGTACACACACGCAGAGAGAGAGAGAAACATTTTACATAAATAATATACTTACTCTCTTTGCCATTTGTGAACGGGTATACAGAACATAGAACATACTCTACAGCTCATACCCTGTACCCAACACATACTCTCTCGCAGCCTAGGATGAGCATATGACAAAGCTAATATACTCTCATTGCACAATTCGTGAACGAGTATACACAGAATACAACAAGGAGCTCTCACACCCACGCTTCGCTCTCACACACACACACACACACACACACTCACATGCCACACACTCACATGCCACACACTCTCTGACTCTGTTCACTCTGTCTCGGTCTCTGCTCTCACATGATTTGCATCCGCGTCTGTGTGCGTGCATCTTACTTAAGGCTGTCTGGCGCTGACTTTACAGATTTCGATCAGGATGGCTTCATTGGGCACGCCGACCTGATGTCCTGCCTGACGACGATGACCAAGAACGAGCTAAGTCCCGAGGAGCATCAGCAGATTGCCGACAAGGTAATCGAGGAGGCGGACGTCGATGGCGATGGCAAGCTGTCCATACTGGAGTTCGAGCATGTCATCTTGCGGGCGCCCGACTTTCTATCCACCTTCCACATACGCATCTAGATGTTGCAACTTCATCCTGTCTGCCACATCACATATAAATGCCATCAGCGTGATTAAGTCTGGTCGGGATCTGGCCAATTGTCGTGACAATGTGCATGTCAAATGTCACACAGCTGCAGTTGTTATAAAATTTATAAGCCAACACACACACGCACACACACACACATATGCATACACAAAGTACCTGGAAGCCAGGCCAGGCACGTCACAGATACCCTGTAAAGTCAAAATATATTAATGTCGGCAGTAATAAAGTTGCTTTAAACTAGAAATGTTACCTATATGTAGATGCCAACTACCCAACAGCACATACGAACACTGGAAGGTGAAGTGCGGACATCAGAGATACCCTGTAATGAAAAAATGTATTCAAGGCAAATATGGAGTAACAAAGCTATTTTAAGCTACAAAAATACCTAAATTATCAATAAAGCCAGTATATTAGTGGATGATGATTACCGAGATACCCTATAAAATATTGCAGCTGCAGCAAATGATTAAAATGTGCATGCGAAAATCTGCATCTAGAAAAGAAATTCGAAAAACAAAGAGTGTGTCCGATACTCTGTAAATGCATAAGAAATTAAATTAATAGCAAATATTAAAGGATATGAAATTGCTTTCAATTAGTAATGAGCACCAATAAAATGGCATAAACAAACTGTATGAACGTGACAGATTCTCTGCAAGCCATACAAACGTTAGCCAAATCTTTTAATATTTTAATTAAAAGGAATTAGCAATAAATCTGATTTTAATTAGAAATAATAACAGTGTATAAATTAGATACATTAGATACCCTGAAAAGTGTATTAGCAACAGCAACGGATTTAAATATTATGTGAAATCTGTAAGACTAGTCATAAAGCTGCTTTAAATTAGAGATTTTAATCATCCGAGTATTAAATGGAATGAAATACCCTGTACATGAGCAAAATGTTAATTGAAATTTGTTAATTGGAAATTACATATGAGCCTGGACAAAGTACTAATAAAAACAGGGAATAGTAACTTGTGGGCATGTTAGATACCCTGTAAAAAGAAAATATGAAATTCTATAGTTATATATATATATATTCGGCTTCGAAACAAGATTATATTTGCATCAGGAAAGATTTGTAAGCGTGAGTACTTAAGCCAGCTAATGCGCAGCTTGAGTCTTTCGAGGAATATGCCACATTTGATTTGCCACGGTACTGGGTATATGCAAGAGGCAACCGGAGCGGCTGAAAACATGCAGTGAAAACTGTGTTATTAAAGTTTCTCTTGTTGCCGTTGTTGCTGGTGTCTCTGCAGTTGACCTCAATAATGGACAGCAGTCAATGGCATGAAATGGAGATTTGGACAACAGCAGAGGTCAGTGTGTGTGTGTGTATGTGTGTATATATGTGTGTGTACGCGCGTTGTCAAACTTTTATCAATTTGCCAATTTAAGCTTAAAGTTGTTTGTGGCAAATAAATCGCGTGTTGAACAGTTTTCATATCCTGGAGCCTGAAGCCTGGCTTTGGGGCATATTGTTATTGTATAAGAGTATATTATTGAGAAGCGGTAGGGACAAATTCAGACAGTGCCAGTGCGAATGCGCCGTGCCTGAAGCGGGGTTGTGTTATCACACGACTTTATATGAAGTTTCAAGTTTCATCTTTGTCCATTAATATTCATATGAATATTTCTATTTATGAGCACATCTCGCACATACCAGGGTATCTGTTAGTTGCTCTTTCTCGTCTGCTGCACCTTTTGTCTTTTTTTTTTGTCACGCAATTATTGTAATTGGTGTTTTTTGCTTGTCGCGATTGGCAGCTAACGGTAAACCGATTGAGACCGTTAGCTAATTGCATTTGCAGCATATTAATGGAAAGTCATATGCCCGGACTTTTATGCGAGGGTCGCTTGCATAATTGGCTATACTTTTTTAATACTCTTGACAGCTATTCAGATTAAGCTCTATATGCATAGCGAGTGTATATCTAGTGGTAATCGTAAAATAAACTGTTCGAATGTCAGGAAGCCCCTCGAAGGTCGCAAATTGATCAAAATTGCTTCTAATCATATCAAAATGGAAATTTTTTTAAACTAACCTTTCATAATGCAGTCCTTATCAACCCGAAAACTTGTCAAACCACCCTTGTATAGCAGATTTTTTATCAATTCTGAATGGCTGATCTGCCAATCGTCGCCTAAATTGAATTATGTTTACATGCATAACTAGTCAAACCACCCTCGCCTGCGGCCTGATTATAAAGTCGTTGTTTTACACGCAAATCAGTTTTATTTTATTTCGACTGTTATTTAAATCACGTTCAATTCGCATTTTAATTTAGTTTCGTTTTCTATTCGGTAATACGCATAATTTTACATACAATTTCTTTTACATATATAGTTTATAGATCTTTTTATCATATACATATATATGTTTATATATATAAAGTTTTTAATTTTTATTTTTTTTTGTTTGTTTCTTGGCTTAAAAATTAGAAGAAAGTCTATTACAAGTATTCCATAATTGTATTTAGTTTAATATATATATATATATATATATATATATATATATATATATATATATATATATATATATACATATTTATTTATTTATTTATATATCTATTAATGGACTCGTATTACGTATTATTCCAAAAATTAAACCATTTCGCTCTCATCTAAATTGTTTAGTTTAGTTAATTGTGCATGTAAAACTGTACGCTTTGAATGACATTGAAGCACAGGCACACACAGACATCAATCTATGTGTGTGTGTGTGTGTGTGTGTGTATGTGTATGTGTGTACATATATTATAGTTTTCTATTGCATTTCGATCCATAAGCTGGGCATACATAGTTCTATCGAGACGAACTAAAACAGTGAAATTTTGGATGCTATACACAAAAACAACAACACTTAAGTTTACAACTACTAAGCTTAACATCTAAATAAGATATATATATATATATATATATATATATGTATATATATATAGCATACATATATATATGTATAGTTGTATAGTTTGTATATATATATTATATATAAAGCAAAAATTATTGTGAGCCTTAAAGTTCGTGATTTTTTCTGTTTTTTACATTTTCGTATACTTTATGTATTTAATTTAAATTTAATTGTTTTTATTTTTTGTTGCATATTTATTTTTTTATGAATTAATTCGTTGAGCTCTACTGTTTTTTTTTTTTATGTTTCTTGCTTAATTTAATATTTTCAAAATACATTTAGTGGGTAAATATTTTTTAAATTAGCTCAAGTTTCTCTCTCGTATACATTCGTTATAGTCTTTTTTTAATTTTAATTCTTTTCCTTCTATATATATATATTTTTTTTTTAAAGTAAAACTAAAAACAAAAACGAAATTGTACAACTGGCTTTGAAAACTGTTTCGCTTGGCTGTCAAACTGTACGGCGGAGTGTGTGTGTGTGTTTGCGTACAGTTGCTTTAAAAGTCGTGCGTGCCGCAATTGGAAAAACCGTAATCCGAAAAGCTTTCAAAGCTTTTCAACAAATTTCAGTAGACCGAATTGTGGTGCTCGTAGTTGTTGTGTGCGGCCGCTGCGTGGTGTAAGTACGAGGGTATTGCCGTTGCATTTAGTTCCGAAGCGCGCCGTCGCAGCGCTGCAATGCTATGGCCGCGCCAGACGTCTTCGTCGGTGGCGCCATCTGGCGACTGCATGGCCTGGTGGCAGTGCGGCAGCAAGTTTGAGCTGTCCTGTTGCTGTTGTTGTTGCTGCTGCTGCTGTTGTTGCTGCTGCTGTTGTTGTTGCTGCTGCTGCTGTTGATGTTGCTGCTGTTGTTGCTGTGTTGGTGTGGCCGCTTGCTGTTGATGTGTGAGACTCTGTTGGTGTGCCTGCTGCTGTTGCTGCTGCTGCTGTTGTTGCTGTGGTTGGTGTGCCTGCTGCTGCTGCTGCTGCTGTTGCTGATGCAGTGGCTGTCGAATGTTAAGTTTAACAGTGCTGTTAGCATGGTTTGTGTCTTGGCTGCTTACCATTGCCTCGTTGTTGAGTTCATTTTGATTGGGCTGCGCTGCCAGCGGCGGTGGCGGCGTCACGGACGAACAGCTGTTCATGTTGGGCGGCGTTGTGGCGCTCGGGGAGCCGCCCGGTCCACAGCTCACCCCCCCGCCCACGCCATGCTGATACATCATCGAGTCGCCTGCCAGGTGCGCAAGAACGAAAGAGACAACGCCAGAGGCGAGTTCAATTAAAGACCAACAAAAAATTGTAACACTTCGAACAAAAAACCTGTCTCCAAAAACTTAATTAGCACAGCCATACGAAAGCAAACAAAAGTCAAAACTCAAGCACAAGCAGAGCTAGAAATCATGCCTGCCGGCCATATCCGATAAATTAAGCGCCTGCCTGTTAATTGAGCCAGCAAATAACTCGAAAGCGAAAGATAAAAAAAAAAAATGAGTCGAGAGCTCTATAAATTAAACGTATGTGGCTCTTATTTGCTTAACAAATTTATTTAAACAAAATGAAGAAGAAGAAGAAGGAGCAGAAGCAGCAGCAGCGAGTTCAAAGAAATGAAAATTCGTGTTTTGACAATTTGTGAAATAACAAAAAAAAAAAAAAAAAAATAAGAATAAGAAAAAAATGTCATATGGAAAGTTTTTTTTTTTATTTTTTTGTATTTTGGTGTTTTTCATGTGATTTTAATTAGGGGTAGAGGGTTGCACCTACCCAAAGCATTCAAGCCATAGTGCTGGTAGGTGCCGGCACCCAGAGCTGAGCCCATGTTTATGCCCGAATTGAGGCCGCTGTTCAGCGAAGTCGTTTGATTCAGCTGACCAAAGCCTTCGCAGCACAATTTACAGACATACGTAACGGTATAAACGGTATTAGTTAGTTAGTTAGTTATTGGGTTAGTTAGTCGCAGTATGACGGCCACTGATCTCACTCACCCGCTGTCATGGGATTAACGCCCACGCTCCAGCGATCGCCGCCGAACATCCCAGTGCCGCAGAGGCCATCGCCCATGGCGATGTTCGTGATGTTGGCCCCAAACGGGGGCAGGCCATGCGATGGCAGCAGCGCCCCTGGCGTGCGGAACACATTTGTGGTCTTCTTGCGCTTCTTCCACTTGGCGCGACGGTTCTGGAACCAAACCTGAAACGCAGAGAAAATGGGCAATTTTAGATGAAGATCTTTTTGGGAAGAGGGAGAGAGAGTCGGTGAGGGAGGAATAGACAGAGACAAAGAAAGAGAGAGGGAGGGGAAGCAGCTTTAAAAGCTCTGAGAAATAATGAGACCTGCCATACGAGACTAGTATTTGTCGAAATTCAAGGAGAGGACGCAGGAATAAATAGGGAAGAAAATCCAAGGGAATTTAAGCGGGCAGAGAAAACAGAAGAACTCTTGCGTAAGTTGTTCTCTTCCTTATCCGAATTGCTCAGGACACACCTGGAATGGAAACGCGTTGACTGTCAAACTGTATTGGAAAAGCCTATGACTTTGCAACTATGCAATAATTCAGCTGTTCTAATATCATTTATAGCTAGTTTAAAGATTAAAATAGAAAATTAGTTTTTAGTTAGTATAAGCCCAACTAGTTTTTAGTCCATTTTATATTGGTACTGAGTGACAACTAAAAAAAAGCTGGCATTGTACCATTTAACAAACTAATATGCTCACTTTACACACACCAAAAAGTTTCATTTTTTCAGTCTTAATTTTTCGCTTAAAAATCTGCTTTAATTTTATTGACAAACTTTGACTTGATGCAAACGCAGTAAATTAAAGCTGCGGCCAGCTCAGGCTGAGGCCTTAAGAACGCGTTGCTCATACATATATGTAAATGCATGTGTGTGTGTGTGTGTGTGTGCTAGTAGGCTCGTGTACATGTGTTGTCTGCTTGTTAAGCGACTTCTCTTACATGGTCTTAATCGAGATCAATTACCGTCGTGACAGTCAAAACATGTCTCGACTCATGCACACACAGTTAACACACTCACACACACTAGCACACACACGCACACACATACAGATACATATGCATAAATTGCGTATGTAAATTCTTTAACTCTATATAGAAGAAGCAAATTATTTGGCAGCTGCCAACGCGCAGCCCCAACGCAATTTTCTGGTCAGCCAAAATGGTTTTGTCTTCCAGGCAGCTCTTAGCTTGACTCAATAGAGGAAGCGGGTCTAGGGGCCTGGGTAGGCGTAACATAGACAGCGGTCGAGGCCCGTGTCGGATGTGTGTTTTCGAAAATTGGCATTTCCATATGCATAAGAATTAGACAGAGGCGGGCCGAGTGAGAGAGAGAGAGAGGGAGAGAGTGAGAGACTAGCAAAGGTAACTGTCTATAGACACATGTTGAGGTTTTGACATTTACAAGCAGCTGCACACACACACACACACACACACACGCCCGGACGCACAGCCATAGGCAGCTGCTGGCTGGCTTACGAAAAGTGTTGCCTACTTTTAAGCGCGCGAAATTGCAGCATTTTTTAAGCGACAAAAATTTGTTTTTATTTTTGTATTTTTCCAAATGAAAAGCTGAGTGAATGACTTGTGACATGAAAACGATTTTTCCGCTATATATATACACACACATATATATATAGAAGACGACGACAGCATTCGCTCTTTAGCCATCCACATCACGCGGCGGGTTGACAACTTAACTTGACTTAACCAATGCCTTTATGTGTATGTATGTGTGTGTGTGTGTGTGTGTGCATTTATTGGTTGAAATCTTGAGCTGTCAGCGAGTCGCATTGTCGCCTGACAGTCAGCCAAAAAAACAGGCAACAAACTAATGGCCAAGAAGCGCAGGCAACAAAAAGCAGAGCCAAAAAAGACAACAAGGAAAAACAGTTAAAAGTGGCAGGTCGCAGCTAGAATACCCTAAAATAAGTGAGATAGGGTATGCTACTTGCATTTGGTAGAAATTAACTGAGAATACCCTTTAAATGGAAGTTGATTGCAGCGATTATAACTAAGCTGAAATTCAGCTAAAATAATTTATTATAAGAAAACAATAATAGCCTGACTGTGTAGAGGCTGATAAAATATATATATTTTATATATTATATAAGATTTTAATATCAATTAATTTTTATCATGAAAATTTCTTCTGCGAGAGTGAAAAACTGGCAGAAAATAATTTCGTTTTTCATTCCCACTTGAGCTGTGAACTCGAGATAACATTTTAAAGCTCTACCAATAGATAGAGCGAAATTTTAACTCATTGTTGCATGTTCGCCCACTGAATGCATAATACCCATGCTGTTACAGGGCATATCAAAAGCCAGAGCCAGAGCCGTGAGCTGTGAGCTGCAACTGAGGCTAAAGAAAAATGGCAAACTTTTGTGCAAAGTAACTTTGCTTGTAACGCTGATGGTCCCCAGCGTATTTGTCATATGTCGGCCAGGCAGGCAGGCAGTCAGACAGCACAAGCAGTGAGAAAGAGAGAGAGAGCGAGAGAGAGCGAGCGAGTGACAGAGTGAGGTCGACACACAGCGGGAGCAATCAGACAACTATTTGGACAGCAGCGCTCGGGATCGACAGACGTTTCACTAAGTATGCTCGCAATGTTCCAACAGGGATTTAGCTTCAGGGTTGGACGGACAGAGTCATTGACTGCGACGTCGACGGCGACAGCGATGGCAGCAGCAGCAGCAGCAGCGCCAGCAGCGGCAGCTACAGCGACGACCTTGACTTGTTTATGCTTTTTACGTGTTTATGCGTCGCTCTATTCATTAACTTTTAATTTAATAATTTAAGACAATGTCTGACAGTCTAGCGCGCGCTCTCTCTCTCTCTCTCTCTCTCTCTCTCTCTCGGTGCTCTTGCACGCCTGCTCACTTCTGTCTCGCTCTCGCTTATGTCGTGCTACAATTACATTTTGTTCGCTTCTTTTATTTTGCTTGCCAAATTCGCTTTGATTTCATTTTTTTTATGTTTTGCTTCCTATGAGCATATGCGTGTATGTGTGGGTGTGTGTGTGTGTGTGTGCGTATGTGTACGTGTTTCTTTAAAGGCCTAGTCATTGCATAGCTGTAGTCGCGCCCGCATACCTCTTAAATTGGCATAACGTGCATGACGTGCCCTGGCACGCAAATAGGCGTTAAAATGTCGGTTAAACAAAACATTTATTTTTTTATTATGCACAAGCCACACACACACACATACATATATATATATATAGGCATATAGAGGGTGTGTATGTCTATGTCTCTATGTCTGACACTGTGCATGTTATCACTCTCTATGCCATTTCCAACCTTCTCTCACGCCCTGTCTTGCTGTCATCCTCACTCTGTCGCGCTCCCTGTCTCTGTCCCGCTCGCTCTTTGTTTGTGAACGCTCCTTTAGCCACGCTAAATTTGTATTTCAACGGTAATTTTTTAAGCTTCGCCCTTATGCATAAATTATCAGACGTTGAGTGTGTGTAAAAAGAACATAGGACAAGAGGAGTAGGACCGGAGGCAGACGAGCATTTGCGCTTTGACTACCAATAAATACGAGATTTGATTTATTTCGCTCATGAAATAAAAAGTGAAATGAAAAATGAGCTATAAAAGAGATAAGTGAGTGGTCTATAACATTTGATTCGTGTATAAATAATAAACGTCTCGAAGAAATAGAGGTCAGACTATGAGATTGATATGCATGCAGTAAAGGTGAGAGCTGATAATTGAAGAGAGTAGATTTGTAGATCAAGGAACTGGATAAGCTTAATTATTTATACAAATAACCAATTTTTTTATGACTTTTTTGAGGAAATTTTTAGAGTAAGGTATATTAAAAATCTATATAAATTTAATAAATAAATTAAATAAATATAGATTTCTAAAATTCTTTACTCGCTTATATAAGGAGCACTGAAATTAGGCACATATTAGTGGCATTTCTAGTCATTATAACTAAGATTTTAAATTTACTTTATTTACCAAATATATTTACTATATACAAACTCTAAAGTTCTGTTACATGTTGAAATTTGCAAATTTGAATAAATAATTTATATAAATTGGTAATTCTAATATTAGCCTTTTCTTTAAATTTAATATAATTTACTATAACATTTATACTAGTTTAAGTCATTTGTCACGAGATTTCTCTACAGATTTTTCAATGAATTTCTGTATAAATTTATCGTGATTCCATATGAAAAAATATGAAAATTCGTTGAAAAAAGTGCACTCTATTTGCATTCCTTGGCATATTGTATTCCATTTCGAAATGCAATTTCGCAGGCTGGCAAAAGACTTCAATTTGCAGTCGAAAGAAAATAAATGTGCCCACCCCCAGCTCAATACCTACCAACCACCCTCCGCCCAGGCAAGCAAATGGAGCAGAACGCAATCAAAAGCCGAGGATAACAACAACAACAACAAAACGAGATTTCCAAAAAAAAAGAAGAATTTTCTGGCCATATGCTGCAAAGCAAAAGCATTTTCATGTTTGGACTTTTAATTTTCACTTGCGACTGACAAACGGGCCAAAGGCAAAACAAAAACAAAAAAGAAACAAAAAGACACCACCACCAGACAGGCAGGCAAAAGGTGTGAGCACAACAACAATGAGATGAAGAAGAAGAAGCATTACGAAAAACTGTTGCAAATAATAAATGAGTCAAGTTCATGAAAAAGCAATTTCTTGCGGCAGGCCACAAATATTAGCACCAGCTACAGCAACAACAACAACAACACCCACAATGTGTTGATCCGGGCACACCCAAAAAACGCACCCTTAGGGGGTTTCCAGAAGTCAGAAAATTAAGTAGCTGCCAAATGACATGCTGCATCAGGGGGACGCTGGCAGTGAAACGAACCCAAATGGGCTAAACAAGTGATTTGCCTTGATTTTATGACTAGCGCCCTAACTGGCTAACTGACTGACTGGTCCGGTTCGGGTGGTTGTTCAGGGGTCGTTGTCTAGTGTCAAAGACCCAATGGTATTTTTATTATGAAAGTGAACCTGTTTATAACTCGGTCCATATGATTGCCAGCCATTTATAATGGCAAATCTGTGTCTCAGCCCGACAGGGGGGGAGGGCCTCGTTATGCAACATTAATTGCACATTATGGCTAATAAACAGCTGTCGCACTATTCTAGGTGCAAATAACTGTTATATACAGCTAGATGTGGCTTAAACTAGTTGCTCACACTGGAATAGCAATTTCAGTTTTAGTTTGAATTGAATTGTACAAAGAATTTCACTAGAGCGCGATTATATACATAGAGCTAGAGAGTTGATGACGGGATCCCATTCCCGGAGAAAGCCTTCAAAATGTTTCTCAATTAAATAGAAATATTTCCCAAAGAGAAAATTATGAACAAGAAATTACTCGGAGTAAAGTTCTTCTGTTTTCATAAAATTTTAGTTGAGGATCGATGAAGCCATCACCAAGCAGAAAGAGCTTGCGGCTTCCTATACAGTTGCCAGCTTTAATTATTTATTTATATTTTTTTTAACAATTATATTTATTTTATGCAATCAAATTTTATTAATAAACTGCAAAATAATTGCATAATAATTTAAGTGTCAGTCTTTAGTAGAGCAAAAAAACGAGAGGTGGGAAATATTCCTTTGTTATTTGTAGTTTGTAGCACAGAAGTTGAGAGAAAAAGTCCAAATAAACTGAAAAATAAGCTCAAGAAGCAATAAGTCCTAGAGAGAGAGAGAGATAGAGAAAGAGAGAGAGAGAGAGAGAGAGAGAAAGAAGGGAAATATTCACAAGTTATTTATAGCTAACCACAAAGGCGAAGCTTAGGCTCTAGGTTTGAGTGCAGCTGCGAGCATCTATGTATTTTTGTTGTTTTATTATAATTACTATATTTATATTTAAAGAAAAAAGATGAAATTCATGTTTATCAGAATTTGCTAAATTGTCTTTGCATTTCCTCCAATACACATACATTGTCATATGTTTGCTTCGACATGCGATAGCACTGACGAGGGATCAAAGTGGCATATTCAAAGGCAATTATTTGTGTTAAAGTTGCGTGGGTATTTTAATGATGTCAAAGAAAGTCAAGTCATTCAGGTGTTGGCATGGGAAATTGAGGAAGACAGAGAACAGAGTTCGAATCAAGCTAAGTCATTGTGCAAGTTGAAATTGAAATGTTTTCTTAACTGTTTAGCTTGTATTATTTTATAAACTTGTTTGATTAAATTGCAAAAGTTGATCAAAGTCAGAGGCAATGCAGGCACATGAGCAGCCAGGGATTAGTCAAAGCAAATTACTAGCAGTGGCCGTTTTAATTTCTGTTCGTAATCCATGGGAAATAATGCCTATATTGATATGGAGAGGTCGGTTTTTATATTTGTGTATTATTTGCATATGCCGCAGACAGCAAGTGGCAATTGCAGTATCCGGTTTGTTGCACTCTGCATACATAGAAATGCACTTTGGCCACTTGAAAAAAGTCAATTTCCAAAATATCAATCACAATTGAACGCCGGAGCATCGCGTTACCAACTATCGAAATAGCAATAACGGCAGCAGCAGGAGCAGCGGCAGCGGCAGCAGCAGAAACAACAAATGGCAAAATTGCAATCAAAATTCGATTAGCTGCAAAATGCAAATATTATTTATTAAGCCTGCAAATGTCATATATAGTTGGCTCCGAAAGGACAGCCAGCAAGAGTGCCCCCAGCCCAGCAGTGCTTTCTCGCTGTGTATTAATAAACATTTGATTGGCAAACAGAACGATAGAGGATGAGAGAGTGAGAGAGCGAGCGAGCGAGCGAGCGAATGGGAGTGGGAGTGGGAGAGGTATGGGAGTGAGCGGGAGAGCTAGCGCTTGCAATAATATTTGGCTTGTTTTTATTGACAATTTTTGCTGGTTAAGCGAGCAGTTATGAACGTTTGTTGTTGGCGTTGCTCCGCTTCTTTGCTGCATAATCAAAAATCAATTGGGCACGTTATTGCATTTTCTTTGAAGCTCAGCTCAATTGTTCGTCGTGGCCTGGCAACCACATGAAATAAGCACTTCAAAAGGCAACCAACTCTCTGTCATTGGTTTCTGATTGTATTCTCTGTTCTCTAGCTCTCTCTCTCTCTCTCTGTGTCTCTTTCTTGGTCTCTGTTTCTCTGATTTTACTTTGAAGTCCTTTGGCCACTTGTGTTTGGGTACAAGCAGCTTTTTATTGGACGGCCTGAGTGGTTTATGGAAATCGCTTTTCGGCCAATATCTTTTCATATAAAAACTGCGTATAAATTCATAAAGCGACTCAGTTGCCTCTGCTGCTGTTGTTGTTATTGCACACAAATGGAGTCGATTTATTTTATGTTATCCTTTAAATCCTGCTTTACGAGCCAGCGCCCAGCGACACTTGCTGCGACTCGCCAAACCCAACCGAACCACCCATCCAGTCGAAACAGCTTTGCCTCACAATGCTTTATCCAACCCCAACCCCAACCCGCCTGCCTGCTGCTACACTATGTCTGTCCCACTCTCTCACACAGGCTGGCCCCCCAAACAGTGTTTGGTGGTTGCTTCGGCTCTGCCTCTGGCTCTGACTCTGGAACTATTGGCTCAGCTGCTTAGGCTTAGACTTTGGACTTTCGACTTTGGACTTTGGACTCTTGGCGGATTTATGATATAGTTGACCATTAGGCGGGGTATTAGTTGCATTACTTTTGCCAGTCACTGTGTAGGTGTGTGTGTGTGTGCGTGGACTAATGCAGCGCAGTGCATACTTTCGGCTGCCTTTGGTGGGGCACACGCAATGCAACCCCCAAAAATTGTTCGGTGCATGCGCAGCTCGTGCAAAACCTAGCGAAATTTGCTGGATTTTTTTTTTTTTGGCTGTGTGGAAGCTAGCCAGGTTTGTAGTTGCTTTTTTTTGGGGTATATATGTATGTGTGTGTGTCTCTGAAGAATGTAAAAGCTGCGCTACTATTTGGTTTTTTTCCTATTGTTTTTATTTCTCTTTCTTGTTTTGGGACAAGCGGATGAACCTTTTTGTTTTTTTTTTTTTTTTTTATCAATAGACCATAGCACGCTGGTCGCTTATCCCCATGGCCAGTGGGGGCGGGCGCACAGCGAAGACTCGACACTTTGGGCACGCCATTTTCACACAAAACATTTCAATGAAAAGTATCAACGAAATTGCTTTCGAAATTGCTTCATATGCCATAAACAGAATGCGTGCCAGATTTTCTTTATGTGCATTTTATGCGAGACAGCGACTGGGCCAGTCGTTCACTCAACCCATCTCTCTCTTGCTCTCTCCCTCTCTTTCCTTCTCTCTGTCTGTGTTCTAGCTGCTGTAGCATATTTTCGTTTTTGGTATTTCAATTAAAGTTTAATTAAAACACGCTGCCATGGTTATCTAAAAGGTAAAACTGCATTTGGCTTAACTTAAATTTCTTTTAGCTCTCATCTTTTCAGCACCCACCTCTCTGTCGCCCTCCCTCTCTTTCTCTCTCTCTCTCTCTTTGCTTTCTCTCAACTGTGTTTTTTTAGTAATTGTAATTAAATTCGCATAGATACAGAGTCAATGACTGAGCTCTCATAAATTTCGTGCCTCTTCATCCACCTTGCTTCTTCGAGTCTCGCATTAGGCGGCTTAGCACATAAATTAGTTCTCTCAAACTGCTGTGGACATCATTTATCACGACCTCTTGCCCTGCCCTTGCCATGGCTTTTGCCTTGGCTTTGAGTTGAATCAAATCTAAGCTAATCAATGGAACTTCTGAACGGAGTTGTTCGGGGAAATTGAACCCTGAGAAGAGTCTTTAGTAAGGTCTCATTGACAAAAGCTAAAATATATAAAACGTTTTCTTTCTTACAGATTTGACACAATGCAAACTTTATTTATGGAATACATATCACCTTTATATGCATAAAATATTCAGCGACTGCGTTTATGAACCTTTTATAACTGAAGCGTCACACGCAATAAACAAATTATAAAAAATGAGGTGAGTAACTGGAATTTGTTGCTTTTATGATATATTTTTATGGTTGATTTGAAATGCACTTCGAGAGCTTCAGATCCTTTTGCAGGTGCTAATTTGTGGAAATGATTCAGATTCAGTTTTTGGCAAGTCTTGACAAGTGATGAAGAAAAACAAGTGAACAAGTAGAAGAGCGAAAACAAAGATATGAAAAAATATAATAATTTTGAGAGGATATAAGATATACTCTAGATATATCATAGAAATATTGATACATATATATTTAAGGTATAAGTAAAGAGATAAAGAAATTGAAATTTGATTTGAATCAACTTGATTTATATATATATTTATTATATACATGCAGAATATGCTTTGATTTTCCAGAAACTTATTGATGTTCTAGTTTCGGCATATAATATATATAAATATATGCATTTCTAAATTTAATTTCAGTTTTATTGGAATTTATTGAGTCATTTAAAGCATTCACAAAAAGTTGAAAACTTTTTGCATTAAAATTGAATTTTCCATTTCGTTTTGAGGTACTTAATTTCTAGCTGTGTAACTGCCTTTGTCTCCACTCCAACAGCTTCTGCGAATCCCAGTGGCAAAAGTTGAAACGAATGTCCTTTCAAGTTTTGAGAATTCAATTTGAGCTCTGACAGGAGAAAAACCCTTCAAACTAAGCCAACAAAATTATGAATTTAAACAATTTTTAGTGCCTGATTAGCTGGAAAACTTTGGCCCAGGTAGCGAGGCACTCGACTGAGCTACTTGATGCCGAATGCCAGTGTCTGTGTGTGTGTGTGTGAGTGTGAGTGTGGCAGCACTTGGCTCTGCTGCCACTGGCACAGCCTCAGTTGGCAACTAGCTTTTGCTTAGCTACGTGCCACGCCCCACTTTTGTCTAGTTGCCAAGGCAAATTAATCATGTGAGAAATTCATTTGATTCACAGAGAGACAGCGAGAGCGCAAGGGCGGCGCACGGGCACAGGCACAAGGCACGTGCCTCGTTTCATGTGCCCGCTGCAACAAATTTAATAAACAAAGCAATAAATGCAAAGCATTCCAAACATTGCTTTGACAATGTAAAAATCATGATAAGTCAATTTTGTGTGCGACACGCTCTGCCCTACACCATCCCACCACCTCTGCCCCTCTCCGTGTATCAGCCACATGCAGCGGGCGGCATATTGCCGGGCCACGGGTGGTGTTAAGACGCTTAGGCCTTAATGCACCACACAAATTGTTCATTTCTAGCTGTGAAACAAACAAATTAACAATTTCACCACACGCTGAGCAAACAGTCGCTGACTGCTCAGCGCCCAACCCCAGACCCACCTCGCGCTTCCCCTCTATTTATTCACCTCACTCTCTTGATCTGCTACTGTTACAATTTGGTTATGGCTGCTCCTGCTCTCTACCATTTTAGGTCACTTATTCAATACTTATTCAATTATATTTTCAAGTACAGTAAAATTTCTGTTGAAGAACAGTTGCATGAAACTTGAAGTCATCTCATTTGCTGAACAAGGTGCAATATTTAAAATAGGACAAAAAAGTGTACGTTTGTGGTAGATATCTTAAGTATAGATTCTTGCTAATTTTTTATCTGCTGCTATACCTGCGAGTTCGTCCAAGGCAGATTTCACAGCAGACTCTATTTAACCTAACTGCACTTCTATCGTCTTCTTTTCACTCTCTTCTTGCTTCCACACGCTCGTGATCTGTCTTCATCGTTGTCTCACTACCTTTGATGCTCGTATTAAGTTAAAGCGCTCTCTTCATCTCCCTCGCTCACTGCGTGCTCCTATGCTGATATGATGTTCTGCTTGAAGTTCTCTCTTCATCTCCTTTTCACGCACTTGTTCGCTGCTTATATGCTTTGCTGTGTTATTAGAGCTCAATTATTTGTTGCTTATTCAATTATATGCCTGTATTTATGCATATATATATATTTTATTTCTATTTATACATATATATAAATATATATATTTGCTGCATAATTAAGCAGCTCATATGCCCACTATATGAGATATTCTGTTGCCACGTCGAGCTACGTGAGCCTCATAACTTATGCAGCCAACCACACACACACACACACACACACACTCGCACATACACTCTCGGCTTTAGCTTGACTTGCTTTACGTGTTAAGACTCCCCCACATCCTTTATTTTTTTTGGGGCATCCTTTTAGCTAGTGGCAGTTGGGGCTGTCTTTATGTCGTCATTAGCTGCAAATCCTTGCAGATTGATTTAGGGCCAGACGTGTGTGTGCATATCAAATGTGGGCGCTCAACTTGAAGGCGTTCCACGCCTTTTTTGAAGACTTTCAAATATATATACATATGTAGAAAATATGTAATACATGAGTGTGGGAGTGTTCGTGTGTGTGTGTGTTTCTTACAGTGGTACAAAAACCAGCATGCAAACTTAATTTATATGCTAATTTTATTAACAGAGGGCGAAAGAGAGCAAGGGAGATAGAGAGGCAGAGCAGAGGCAGAGTCGTGAGGCAGCTACAATAAGTCCTTGCTAATCCAAAGGGCTGACATACCATAAGCCGCAAAAGCCAAACGACAAACGAAAAATCAAACATTATAGCGTGTTAATAGCAACAACAACAACAGGAACAGGAACGGCAACAACCTCCCCTTTGAGGCAGCAGACAGGATACATTAACAGCCAGACACTGATACGCAATTATTAAAAACAATTTATCAAAGTAGAACATCCGTTAGCCGCGCGCGAAAAGAGGCACACAAAAAAAGAAGAAGAAGAAAGATGAGGGTGTGCGTGTGTGTGTGCTTGGTCAGCAGCTAATTGTTAAGCCTAAGAGAGCAAGAGAGAGAGAGAGAGAGAGTGGGAGATAGGAGAGGAGTGAAGACATAAGGAGTCGTAGCTAAGTTTTTGCCATTCATTGATTAAGTAGCTCATTCGTAAGAAAGAAGAAAAACAACAAAAGATGAAGAGTGGGATTGGTCAGCAGCTAATTGCTAAGCCAAGAGAGCGAGCAGGAGAGAGATACAGAGTGCAGGAGACACAGCAAGCGGCTGGCGTTCACTGAAAGTAAAACATCCGTTAGACGTACCGAAAGAAGCTAAAAATAGATTCAGCAGCAGAAATGGAAGAGAGCGAAACTATAAGGCGAAGTCGAAGCACATTCATTGAAAGTAAAACATCCGTTAGGTGGAAAAAGAAGGCAAGGCCAGCAGCTAATTGTTTAGCTAAGAGCGCAGAAATGAATGAGTGCAACAGAGAGAGAGACAAGGAGAGCCTCTACGCAGCCATTAGAATTCAAAGGTTGAGCAAACTTTTTGGCATTCATTGAAACCGCAAAACAATACGATGCATAGTTTTACACAAAGAGCAGAGAGCAAGCCAGAGAGAGAGTGAGAGAGAGAGAGTGAGAGACAGCGGAGTGTGTGGGTTAAAAGGAGAAGGAGAGGCGCAGTAGTCTCACTGCAGGAAGCGGAAGCTTAAACACAAATTTAATGAAGCAGTAAATTCGATTGTCGCATAAACAAACAAAAGCCCGCCGCCCGCAATGCCAAAGGACATGCCGCCGCCCAGCCAGCCCGGATAATGCCAGCAGCCTGAAGGCTGCCTGAAGGGAGCGGCTGCCAGCCACAAAAGGATAATGCTCTCGTCCTATCTCGCTCACACTCTCAGTGCGTGTGTGCGTGTGTGTGTGTGTGTGTGGGTAAAGTTTTTGTGCTTGCTGCGGTAGTCATAAGTCGCACACAGTGTGGACAGCGAGAGAGAGGGGGAGATGGAGAGGGACAGCTGGGCAGATGGGAGCGCAGCGCCGTCTAAATGTGACTTTATGTGCTTTAATAAAATATAATTTTCGTGCGCTTAAATGGCGCCGAGTGCAGCCAAAATGCTCATAAAAATGAGTGAAAATTGTGAATTAAAGCGAGAGCGGAAAATAAAAAAAAATATTATGCCACATAAAAAGGAAGAGGGATAACAAAAACAAAAGGGAATATAGAATAGCAGATGAGATGTATAAATGTAAGAGAATTCGCAAGAATATTGAATAGACAAAAATAGGAATTTAAGATATGTAAATATATATAAAAATATTAAATATATACTACATATAAATATATAATATAAATTGCTCAGGAAAGTAGCAAAAATTGCAAGCTTTTGCTCTATTTATCTATTTATTAATATATAAAATTTATGCTTTTATTGCTTCAATCTTTTGATTTTGAAATATATATTTGCCTGCTAATTGTTTGTTAATCAAATAAAGCAATGTTTATAAACTAATTAGTAATACTATATCAGCGAAAATTGTGTGTAAATATTTTAGAAATCTGCGATAAAGTTATGAGGATCGAGTACGTATTACGTATAAATTACAAATAAATGATGTATCCAGATAAGCTAGGTTAATATGTAAATTAGATAACACATCTGAAAAGCTAATTGCTAGTTGAAACCGTTCAATTATTTTTTCAAATTTAACTGCTTCTCTCTGGAAGCTGATGAAAGCTTTGAAGAAGTTTGAGTTGAAATCGCGTTTTGATTTGCGTTTTGTCTGCGGTTGCTCGTGTGCAAAGTGTCCTGTCGCGCTAAACGTTCAATTGTCAGAAGGACATGCGGACAGGCGGCTCTGGCTGTCAATGGGGCTAACTGCGGGTCAAATGTGACAGGCGAATGCCGCAACAAAGCCGCAAAAACTTTGCCAGCAGCTGCAGTGAGTGGCTGAGAGGTGAAAGGTAACCGATAGGCAGGCGGCAACTGGAGGTAACTCACCTGAACACGCGATTCGGTTAGGCCAATACGCATGGCAATCTCCTCGCGCATGAAGATGTCCGGATAGTGGGTTTTGGAGAAGCAGCGCTCCAGCTCATTTAATTGAGCAGGTGTGAAACGTGTGCGATGTCGCTTCTGTTTGTTTTTGTCCAGGTGCTGCAAAGAGACAAGCAGACGAGCGACGTGGGCGCACGGGGCGTGGCTTTAGTATTGGGTAGCGCAAAAGAGCACAAATTTACAAAAAACAACAACAACAACAACCAGAGTTAAGTTAATTTCAAGAAGAACAAGCACTAAATTATTTAGGCTACAAATGAAACAATAAAGAATAAACTGAAAAAACTTTTTTTTTTTTTTTTTTTGTTTAAATAGAGAAATAAAATTACACTTACTTTTTTTTATTATTATTTATCATTGCACATAAGATATGTATTTATATATATTTTATTTTATTTTTTACACACACAGAATTTACACATTCGCATTGTTTTTTTAACGATTTTTTTTTTTTTGATTGGTTTTCGAATTGGTTTTTTTTTGAGCAGTTTTTTTTTTTGATTTGAGGAAAAAAAACATCGAAAAGAACATGGATTATTAAAAAATTCTTAAGCTTTTAGTGAGAGTGAGAGAGAGAGTGCTCGAAAGGAGTGGGGAGGTGGAGGGGGCAAACAGACAAAGAGTGTGAGGGAGAGAGCAACATTGCCTTGCCTCCCCTCGCGCACTCGCACTCTCTCTCGCTCTCGCTCAGCGCTTGCTCACCTGATCCTGTTGTTGCATGTTGTTGTTGTTGTTATTATTGTTGTTGTTATTGTTGTTGCTATTGTTGTTGTTGTTGTTGTTGTGATTGCTTGCACCGTTTAGGGCATTGCTGTTATCGCACAGGCCGCCTGTCACATGCAGCCGCGCAACGCCGCCCAGACTTGCCGCTCCACCGCCACCACCAGGTCCAGCACCACCGCCGCCTAGGTCAGCGATATTCGGTGTCACGGGCAATTGGCCAAAGCTGTTGACGCCCGCGTGCAGAGCTGTGATTGCTGCCTTGGGTAGATCACAATCCTTGGGGCCTGTCGTGTGGGTAGTAGATGGGAGGAAGAGACAGCGAGAGAATGATGGGTGAGTGATATGAAGAGAGAGGTTAGTTTAATGTTGAAGAAGATTTTATTCAGTGAGATATATAGAGACATAGATAGATAAATACAGAGTGAGAGAGAGGTAAAAAAGATGGATATATCGTAAGATAGAGAGAGGGGAAGATAGATATAGAGCGATGAATAAATAGATATGGATATAGCGGGTGAGGGAGTGTGTGAGAGAGAGAGGGATGGGGGAAATAAAGAAAATTTAAATAGGGAATAAAAATAGGAATGTGGACATAGTGAAAGCGGAAAGGGAGAGAGAGAAAACGACGTAAATATATAATAGTTTTATATCAATAGATTTTGTATAGTTCAAATAACTGATCTAGACTATAAAGAACTAGAGATCTAGATTCATGATACATATTTTAAATTAATGTTCTTGTTACAAAATTGATAACTTTTCTCATTTACATAGTAATCGAGATTAAGTATGCCTTAGACTTTATAATGTGATATCTTTTTAGTAGGCACTCGAGCACTTCGATTTGATGAGCTTTTAGAATTCACACACATTTGCAGATCATACACACAATTGAAATTATTGCGTGAAATATAGAATTGATGATATGTAACTAAGTTTTGATAGACTCAAATAAAATCGATTATTCAATATTCAGTATAATCGTTTCTAAAAGATGAACAAGTTGAAGATTCCTTTTGGAAATCCCCAGCTTTGTTTATTAATTTCTTGGGCTTCGATGTCAAATTGAATTAAATTTAATTAAAGTGCAGTTGAAACATTTGTTTTACAGCATTTACTTGAATTATAAATGCAAAATGGGGCGGGGCCGTGGCGGGGCACTCACAATTGGCGCTGACTGTGCGAGTCGCAAAGCCGACGCGATTTTTCCGTTCAACTTTTTGACACCGAATGCGAAATTGTTTTAAAACTCTTTTGTGTTTTATTATTTATAATTATTTATTTTATTTTGTGCGCTGTTTTGTCTCGCTTTTCTGCTTTTGCCGTCGCGGAACGCGGGCTGAGCTCGATTCCGACTTGTTTTAGAGCTGA